>CM061747.1:212813357-213413357 GCA_030979885.1 Lolium multiflorum | reverse complement strand
CTGCTATGGACCCATAGTCCAGGGGTGAACTACTCACTCATCACTCCGGAGGCGACTGATGACCCACAAGTATAGGGGATCACAACAGTCTTTGAGGGAAGTATTACCCAATTTATTGATTCGACACAAGGGGAGACAAAGAATACTTGTAAGCCTTAACAACGGAGTTGTCAATTCAGCTGCACCTGGAAACAGACTTGCTCGCAAGAGTTTAGTAACAGTTTTATAGCAGTAGGAATAGTGAAATAACAAACGGTGAAATAAAGACAGCGATAGTGATTATAGTAAACAACAGGATTAAAATACGTAGGCACGGATTTAACGGGCGTTGCATGGATGAGAGAAACTCATGTAACAATCAAAGCAGGGGCATTTGCAGATAATAATAAAACGATATCCAAGTACTAATCAATCAATAGGCATGTGTTCCATATATAGTCGTACGTGCTCGCAATGAGAAACTTGCACAACATCTTTTGTCCTACCAGCCGGTGGCAGCCGGGCCTCTAGGGAAACTACGGAAATTAAGGTACTCCTTTTAATAGAGTACCGGAGCAAAGCATTAACACTCAGTGAACACATGTGATCCTCACATCACTACCATTCCCTCCGGTTGTCCCGATTTGTCACTTGGGCCATTGGTTCCGGACAGCGACATGTGTATACAACTTGCAGGTAAGATCATGAACAACGAATATCTTCATGAATCAATAACATGTTCAGATCTGAGATCATGGCACTCGGGCCCTAGTGACAAGCATTAAGCATAACAAGTTGCAACAATATCATAAAAGTGACATCTACGGATACTAGGCACTATGCCCTAACAATCTTATGACTATTACATGACCAATCTCATCCAATCCCTACCATCCCCTTCAGCCTACAGCGGGGGAATTACTCACACATGGATGGGGGAAACATGGCTGGTCGATGGGGAGGCGTTGGCGGTGATGGCGGTGAAGATCTCCTCCAATTCCCCGTCCCGGCGGAGTGCCAGAACGGAGACTTCTGGCTCCCGCGACGGAGTTTCGCGATGTGGCGGCTCTCTGGAGGGTTTCGGCGATTTCGACTTCTCCCCGTGCGTTTTTAGGTCGAACCCGATAAGTAGTCCGAAGGAGGGCGTCGGAGGCCGGCCGAGGGGGCCACACACTACAAGGGAAAGGACTATTGCCAGCGCACCTAAAAGGCCCATTGCCGGCGCACCACGAGCCCGCGGCGCGAGGGCCGGTGATAACTGGCCCCTGCCGGGCACCAGGCAGTGCGCCGGCGATAGGTCATGTACTGCCGGCGCGCCATCGTAGCTTCGCCGGCAAAGGGCAAGTTCCACCGGCGCACCAGCAGCTGCGCCGGCAGTAGTGCTTGCAGCACTGGCGCATGCCACGTGCGCCGGCAGTAGGGCATGTAGGTGCGCCGGCAATAATATTCGAAAATTCTTTTTTCAGATTTTTCCCAGCATATTAGAATACATATTTGACAGCAGTATATATTTACAACACAGTTCATATTTATACAGCAGAACATGCAATATGAGAAGCACATAGAGAGCCAAGTCTCATTTCGGTATCAATACACAAATACGCAAGTCTGGTTCCGGAATGTTGATTCATACAACACATGTGCATATGCAACACCGAAGGACGAAGTTTCACAAAGTTAGAAGTCTCGGTACATAGTCGTCACAAGTGTCGTCATACACCTCACAATGTAGCTACTAACCTAAACTACAATCACATAGAACATGACCAACATGGTCACGATGACCATCATCACGAAGGCCATGGTCTTCATCCGGTTCCTCCTCATGTCCCTCATCTCTCCCGCTAGATAACGGGCGTATCTTCCTTCCGCCTCCACCCTAGTGGGGTATCCCTTGTAGCTGTTGCCGCTGAAGCGGTGCACCTGTCTCCGACAGTCCTCCCAGTCGTCGTAGACTCCAGGAACCCTCCCCTTGTACACGACATATGTCGTCGGCATCTCCATGCACAAGACAAATAAAACGTTAGTACCAATGCAATTAACAAGTGCCAACTCAAATAAGAGACAAGTAATATGAACTAAATAGCATGTGCCTCATACTTTGTCGGTCGAAACAAATAGTAACATTCAGGGATGGGGTAAGTGAAGCCAAGTAGGATGCACAACAGATTGATATTTGTGCCATCACACTAGGTTCACTCACCCCACCCCAGAGTGTACAAGTGACCAAACATTCTAATCATCGGCCAACGCAATGAACAAGTGCGAACTCAAATAAGAGACAAGTAGTATGAACTAAATAGCATGTGCCTCATACTTTGTTGGTCGAAATAAATAATAACATACAGGGATGGGGTCAGCGAGGCTAGGTAGGATGCACAATAGATTGATATTTGTGGCCATCACACCAAGCCTCACTGGCCCCACCCCGGAGTGTACAAGTGACCAAACATTTTAATCATCGGCCAATGCAATTAAGAAGTGCGAACTCAAATAAAAGACAAGTAGTACGACTTAAATAGCGTGCCTCATAATTTGTCGGTCGAAACACATATTAACATCCAGGGATGGAGTCAGTGAGGCTAGGTAGGATGCACAATAGATTGATACTTGTGGCCATCGCACCAAGGCTCACTGGCTCCACCCCCGAGTGTACTAGTGACCGAACATTCTAATCATCGGCGAACTCCAAATACGAGGCAAGTAGGGGTCGAGTAAATGCAAATAATTATTAAGGTATCTACGGCATAATCTTGAAATATATAGCAAACTAAATGAAACTATAGACACCTGTTCACATGCACATCCATACAACTAAATAAAAGCAACAAGTCGATTCTATGGGAATATGTAGCAAGTATTACAATACGGAAGTTCAAAGACATATCGTTCAAGCTTTAGCAATAGTGTTCCCGTCGTAGGATCAGGTTGTACGCCTAGGGGGGAATGGACGGCAGCCCTCAAGCGTGTTGAACGGCCTCTCATCACGCGACATCTCCAAGCGGAGTTCTATCTCGTCATTAGGTGGTAGACCGTAGCCGTAGAAGAACTCGCCAGACCTATTGTTGACATCATGCACGATTACCGTGCAAATGAACTGCTGGATGCGACCCAGTTCTTTCTAATCTCTCTATCAGGGGCATCCGCCATGTTTAAAAACCTCTCTCTGAGACTCTCTGGCAGCAACATGTCATCTGCGTACTTTATGTACTCCTGCATCTGAAGGATGGCGTACCACGCGTCCATCCCATTGTCTTCATTCGACTGCCTGAGGCAGGGGAAGTTGGTTGTGTGGGTTAAGACCAAGCCTCCTCGGGATTTCCTCTCTACTTTGAGGGGGCCTGCCTTGTTGGCGAAGCCGGTGAGAGCATCATTGAGAAGGGCCCTGATGTTGGTGTAGTCTTTCTTCTTGTCCCTACCCGAGTCGAGATAGACTGCATGCGAGTGTTGCGGGTGCACGACGATGAGGGTGCAGTACATGTCTCTGCGGAAAACACACGGATTAACCTTTGGAAATGCAAATGGAGATATAGGATAGAATGGTGATGGGGACTAGCGAGTGATTACTTACTCGGGGAAGTAAGGGATGAGAATTGCGCCCTTCTTAATGTTCGCCAGCATGAAATCCTCGACCTGCCGGGTGTGCAATCGCCCGATCCCCAGCGTTGCAGATGATGCTCTCCCGCATATAGAAGGGGTCCATTATCGCGATGGTCGGCGTCCCCTCCTTAACGATCTGGGAAGACAAGCTAAGAGCATATAGAAGGGGTACTTCTCGACGAAGTTCATGCCAGTTGGCACCTTCGCCACGAAGAGAGGGTAACTAGGATTTTTTGATTTGAGAAGCTGCCTCTCCAAATACTGGACTTGGTTATGCAAGCTCGCCATATCCCCGGTGAGTAACTTGAGGACATGCTCCGGCAGCATCGGTTCACCCAAGTGATGCAGAGGTCGCCAATTGTTTGGCAACTTGTCAAGGAGTGCCACCTTGTCCTTGTCTTTGGCCGCCGCCTTGTCTTTGGCGTCCTTCTTAGCTGGCCTCTTCCTCTTCTTGGGTTGTAGTACTGGACCATCTCCCACCGCCGTAACCGTAGCACGGAGTGTGTTAGGGCTCAGCATCTTCTTGACGGCGGCGGCGGCGACCTCCTCAGGATTTTCCTCCTCAGCCGTTTCTTGAGAATCGAACAGCTTCTTGGAGCACCCATATTTTGAGGCCGGCTCATCCTCATGGACAACTTGTGAAGACGTAGGAATATCCCATTGGAAGTCGTCACGTTCGTATTCCTCGGCCTCTGGCGCCGCTGGCTGTTGTGGTGGGGCGCTGACCACCGGCGCCGCTGGCCGTTGTGGTGGGGCGCTGACCTCTTGTGCAGCTGGCCGTTGTGGTGGGGCGCTGACCACCGGCGCCGCTGGCTGTCGTGGAGGGACGCTGACCTGTGGCGCCGCAAGGTGCTTGTCTTTGCTTGCCGTCGACCCCGAGTAGGTGTTGATCCTAATTAGGGTCTTCGGCCATAGCAGTACCCAACCCTTCAGTGAGGCAAGATTCAACGGGTCTTCGTCATCGGCACCATGCGGTTGATTAGGAGGAAACAAATCCTCATAGCCCGGTAACGCCCGATCCACTTCAACCCGGTAAACGTCATCCTCCATATCTCGTGTGTGCCACTTCTTATCCAGGGGCCGAAGGATGGACCCCCTCGCGACGTCTTTGAGTTCGCCGTTTACTCTCATCAGGAAGGTGCATGGCGTTGAGAGCGCCTGCGAGAACATGTGTATGGCGTTAGAGAGAGGGCAAGGATGACGAAACTAATATATTAACTTGATGTACACATGGGTTAATTACCGTGAGGGCGTTGAGCTCGGCTAATGTCGACGGGCCGGCACATGCGGCGGCGGGCGTGCAAGTGACGGAGGGGCTGCTACCCGGCATGGACGGTGAATCCCTAGCACCAGCGACATTGCCGGCGGCCGGAGGAGTCTCCATTATAACATTGTCATTGCCGGCGGACGGCGGCGCCATCGAGTTGCTGCCGTCGAAGCTAACCACTTGCATTTTCGGGGGGGGGCCTTGTTTGCCACCCTCATACCACGCGTGTAGAGCGTTGAAATCTGCTTGGACTGAAGCGGCGACTTCAGCTTTGACTTCAGGTACGAGCGTAGCTTTGAGTTGCGGTACCAGTTGCGGTACCAAACCAGCTTGGACTTCGGCTAGGATTGACTCCCTCATTTCCTCCGCCTCCCGCTGCTTCCTCTCACTGCGCGCATTTTTATCGTCCGCAGACGACAAGCCATAGTGACCATGCTTGTAGCCTGTACCGGCGCCAGCCACACGGCCTCTATGCGGCCTTCTCGTCGGTGAATGCTCATTAACGATGTTTAGCGCCCGTACGAGAGGCTTGTCCCAGGCTACCCTGCCCGTCGACGCCTGGGAGGAGGAGCCTTCGTCACATTGAGAAAGTTTTTGTCTTTCTTCTTCCTGCGGAAGAAACGCGAACCATTTAGAAATGTTGCTACTATTATATGAACGATACTTGATCTAATTAAACCGGTAAATTGCTTACCAGTTTTTTCTCCAACGCCAGGACCTTCTTGTCGTTCGTGAACCAAATTATGTCGGTTACGACCTTCGGGTCCGTGACAAGTTCCCCGGTTAGTTTCTTCTTATGGTACCGGGACCTGATGAATCTTCTTTCAAGCGGGTCCTTGTACTTGAGCCAGGGGTTCTCAATGCCGGCATTTACATACGCCTCGTCCTCCTTCGCCCAATAGGGCTCCTTTCCCTCGTACCCACGGCTCCCAAGGTTGTGGTTGCCGATGTTAAGCTCCCGCATTTCCTTCCCCCACAACTTGCGATTCTTGGTTGCTTGTAGCTCTTCATTGGCCACAAAAGCATCAAAGTCCGCCTGGGAGACATGCGGAAAGGCGGAGTGGACCTCTTCGAAACCTTTGCCCTCAGCAATCAGCTTCCGCACCATGTACTTGTAGCTGCTGAGGTGTTTGGTGAACTTCAGGAGGGCTTGTGAGTTCACAATGTTATTGGTTTGATCAGTGGAGGCGTAGTCGCCTAGGAACTTGTATCGTGAGTGCAACCTCGCAATGAGCTGGGCTCGCAGAGGCGCTTTGCTCTCAGCTCGGAGGTCCGTCTCGTTGAGATTGACGACCTCTCGGAGGATACATGCCAGTTGGTTGCCGTACCCCTTGGCAACATCCTTAGGCTCCTTCGGCAATCCACTGGCGGGGTCCACCTCTTTGACTGTGTCTCTGCCGGTGCCGACCGTGTTTTGGCGCCTTGCCTTCCGCGGCCTCTTGGAACCACTTGTCCCGGTGCCACTACTCCCGGCGGCGCCGCTAGGATCGTCGCCGCTTGTCTCGCCGCCACCCCCGGCGGCGCCGGTTGCCTCGTCGCCGCTTGGCGCGTAGGTACTACCCCCGGCGGCGTCGCTTGCCTCGTTGCCGCTTGGCTCGTCGCCACTACCCCCAGCGTCATCCTCCATCTCATGATCCTCGTCGCCGCCAACACCAGCGGCCTCGGCATCCTCCTCCGTCCTAAAGAAGTGCCTATTGTAGTGCTCCTCTAATTGTTCTTCAGACGCCATGGTGGCTTGCACTAATAGAAGATGAAAAAGAGTTAGAATTCACGGAAAAATTCGGCATGACCTTTGCTAAAAATTGGTCATGCCGAGTGCTAGAATTGCCGGAACGGAAATGAATCGACATTCCGGCACTCAATAGCAACTCAATCCCTGTAACAGAAATGCAATTCACATATATATAGCCATGAACACCATAACCATCAAATTCTCACACTCAGACAACAACAGCTTTAGAGCCCTGGACACTTACAGTAATAGCACTTACAGTAACTACTGACTATGTTCTCTGTATTAAGAAAGAAATATTCCAGTGAGTCAGTGACAGAATTTCATCATGCTAGCCCTGGATTCAAACCAGAATTCAAACACTAAAATAAAAACCAGAATTCAAACACTAAAATAAAAACCAGAATTCAAACCATCTTTAGCATTTTACACCTTAACCATTTTACATCAACACCATGCTACTCTATGGCTACATAATTAAAATTGGTTTAGTGTCATTTCTCATTTGTGGATTATCAGAAAGCTCCAATTATATTTCCTTGATGTGAAAAATGAACTAAATGAACTAAATTTCAAACCAGAGAACAAATTCATTTTCTTTTCTTTTTTTCAAACCAGAGAATAGCACTTGTTCTTTTTATGAACTAAACCTACTGCTAGCACTTGTTCCTTTTAAATTAAGTAAACCTACTGCTAGTGAACACTTGACAGCATCCATTGATATAGCACATTTTTTCAAACCAGAGAATAGCACTTGCTCTTTTTTCAAACCAGAGAATAGCACATTTTTTCATTAAGCATTATTAAACCAGATAATAAATGTGAGGCATGCCTAACCCTAACACTTGCTACTGGTGGCATTTGATGCTTGGCAGTTCTTGGCAGTAGGCATTCAACCATGGTGGCTGTTTGATGCTAGCCCTGGACACTTGCTACTGGTGGTTGTTTGATGCTAGCCCTGGACACTTGTATGTATTCAAAAATAAGAAGCAAATATAATACATAACAGTAACTAGGTGCATTAGAAATACTGACTATGTTCTCTGTAGTAAGAATGAACCCATCTTTAGCATGAACCCATCTTTAGCATGAAGCAAACCAATGAATTTTATATATCAAATTCTCCAGGTACTGCAAGCATAAAAAAAAACCCTACTGCCTAGCTACCTAGGTACTGCAAGCATTTTTATTTTCATTTTCTTTATTTGCAACCAGTGAGCATCAACATGAGCATTCAACCATGGTGAACTAGCTAATTAATATTCTCTTGCTAATTAAAATTAGCTAGCACAACCTCTCTTGAAAACCAGATAAACTAGCTATGATGTACTTGTCTTTTTTAACTACTGCTTATTAAAATTGCTAAAATGAGAGAATCTACACACTAAAACATGTCATATTGCAAATCCTGTCCAAGCAATTCCTGTCTATGTCAATGAGGAAATTTTTCATTTAGTTATTTCTATATCACCAAAACAAGAGAACAATTTTTAGCATTTAACTAAATCAATTAAATGAAACCTACTGCTAGCATTCAAAATTTTATGTATAACTTATAATGAAAAATTGAAACCTACTGCTAGAATTTGAAACCAATTTGTAGCATTCAAAAATTGAAACCTACTGCTAGCTAAACCACCCTATTTCATCATTCATTTTAAACCAGAGAATTGCTAAAATTTGCATTTCTTGCAATGTTAACCAAACGTAATCATCCATGAACCAGGGTAATCATCCATGGCATCAAATTTGCTATGAACCAGGGCATAAAATTCAATTACCTATGAACCAGGGCATCAAATTCACTAAGGGGATCGAACCAGGGCATCAAAATCAAAGAGTAGAGAGGGGGAAACAGAGACTATGAACTCCAATGAACCCTAACTAGCAGGAACCCTAGCCGGGAGGGGGGAAGGTGGAGGGAAGGGGAGAGGGAGGGAAGAGGGGAGGGGGAAGGTGGAGGGAAGGAGAGAGGGAAGCTCACCGATGGTGACGGTAGCGACGACGGTGGCCTCTCCTCTTCCTCCTCGAGGTGTAGCGGCCTCCTCCTCCTCGATGTGCGGCGGCCTCCTTCTCGGGTCGGCCGCGGAAGGTGGTGGGGGCTGGTGGAGGGGATGGTGGAGGACGGTGGCGGTGCGAATGGCGCGTGAATGGCGGCGCTCGGGAGTTGGGGTGGCGCGCACGGCTCCTTCTTCTCCAACGACGGCGGCGCTCGATCTCTAGGCAGAGGGGGATTTGGATGGGGAGAGGAAGAGAGAAAACGGTTAAGTCCGGACTATAGCCGGATCCACCTTATTGCCGGCGCACCACATGTTTGGTTCGCCGGGGACAACTAAACCCCCGGCGAACCAAACAGGTGGTGCGCCGGCAATAAGGTGAGCCCGGCTATAACCTGGGACTTGTCCCCCAGCCCCTGGCTGGCCATTTCCTTTTCTATTTTATTTTATTTTTCTTCTTTTCTTTATTTCTTTCACTTTCTTTTATGTTTCTTTTCTTTTCCCACAAATCCTATACTATTTTATTTCCTTCTCTTTTCAAGATAATAACCAAGCAATATGAGTTAATTAGGCATTACAAAAAAATATTTGAGTTATAGGAAAACAAAGCAAATATGCATGAGTGTTATTAATTATGCAAAAACAAAAAGATATATGTGAATTACATACACACATAATATTGACCAACACAATATTAATTAGTCATACATAAAATATTGGCCATGACCATATGAGTTAATTATGCATTACAAAAGCAATATGAGTTATAGATTGCAAATAAAGTTTTACATCATCGATTGAGAAGAGTGTTTCGCTTTCTTCTTGCTTTTCTTGCTCGTCGTTGAATAATTTAGCCCCGTGTCGTGACTTCTTCTTTTGAAGGGTCGACCTGACCTCGGTAGCGTGGTCCTGCTTCTTCTTGTGGTGTATGTTGTGTCTTCGTCCTCGGATTCTTCCATCATTGGGTCTCCGACTTGTCCTTCGAAGTCTTCCTCGTTGGCGACTCCATCCATTCCGACGATGGTCCTCTTGCCTCTCCTCACGATAACACGGCTAGGCCTGGATGGGTCGGTTATGAAGAAGCATTGGTGCACGTGTTCTGCCAGTACCCATGGCTCATTCTGCGCGGTGGCGTTCGTGGACTTTGATTTGTTGGCTTCGGGTAGAAACATGGTGGTGAAATACCGGTCTTCTTTTGTGACGCTCTTAGCCCATCTGATACGGAACATCGGCACTTTCTCCCCAGCGTAGCTAAGCTCCCAGATTTCCTCGATTCTTCCGTAGTATCTAGTCTTTACGTCACCCGTCCAGGAATCCATCGTTACCCCTGAGTTCTGGTAAACACTGTTCTTGTCTTTTTCTTCCGTGTAGAATGTGTACCCGTTGATATCGTACGCTTGGTAAGTCATGAGGTTGGGCGCGGGGCCATGTGACAAGGCCAATACTAGTTTATCCTTGTCAGAATCCATTGGTGGGGGATTAGCATCAATGTGGTCTTTGAACCAGCGCGCGAAAGAGGAGTTGTGCTCTCTGTATATTTCTGCTTCCGTCATCATCGGCTTGCCACTGTTCTCTATCATGGTTTTGTGCTCTTTCAACCAAGGATCGATCAAGTCAATGTGTTGTAGCGCTACTAAGTTGGCCCTGTCAAAGTCGGAAGTCCGACCAGACATGTGCACGTGCAGTTCCTTCCTTCCATTTTTGTGGCCTACTCCCTCGAACCTGCGGAGGTGCTTGTTTTGAGGCAAACCAACAGGGTCCTCGATGTCTAGATAATTCGTGCAGAAAGAGATGCACTCTTCGGTGAGCCAGCCCTGTACGATGCTTCCATCCGGATGTGACCTGTTACGAACGTATCCTTTAATGACCCCATTCATTCTTTCAAACGGCATCATGTTGTGTAAGAATGCCGGCCCTAGACTGACGATATTGATACGTCTCAAACGTATCTATAATTTCTTATGTTCCATGCCACTTTATTGATGATATCTACATGTTTTATACACATTATATGTCATTATTATTTTCCGAACTAACCTATTGACGAGATGCTGAAAGGCCATTGTGTTTTCTTGTTTTTGGTTTCAGAAATCCTAGTAACGAAATATTCTCGGAATCGGACGAAATCACCGCCTGTTCCTATTTTTCCAAGCTTCAGCACCGGAGAGGGTCGAGAGGGGAGCCAGGGGGGCCCCACCACACCCGGCGCGGGCCGGGGGGGCGCGCCCCCGTGGTGGGCACCCCGTGGCCCCTCCGACCTCTCTTCGCCTATTTAAGCCTCCTGACCTAAAAACCCCGACAGAGACCCACGATACGGAGAAAACCTTCCGAGCCGCCGCCATCGCGAAATCAAGATTCGGGGGACAACTCTCCGCACCCCCGGACGGGGAATTGCCCCCGGAGTCGTCTCCACCGCCGTCTCCACCGCCATCTTCACCGCCATCGCTGCCTCCATGATGAGGAGGGAGTAATTCACCCCCGGGCTGAGGGCTCCGCTGTAGCTATGTGGTTCATCTCTCTCTTTATGTGATCTAGTTGAATATCGTCTATGTGCTACTCTAGTGATGTTATTAAAGTACTCTATTCCTCCTCCATGTGTGTAAAGGTGATAGTGTGTGCACCGTGTGAGTACTTGGCGTAGGCTATGATTATGATCTCTTGTAGATTATGAAGTTAATTATTGCTATGATGGTATTGATGTGTATTATTCCTCCTACATATGCATGATGGTGATAGTGTGCATGCTATGTTAGTTCTTGGTGTAATTATGTTGATCTATCTTGCACTCTAAGGTTATTTAAATATGAACATTGCATTGTGGAGCTTGTTAACTCCGGCATTGAGGGTTCGTGTAATCCTACGCAATGCGTTCATCATCCAACAAAAGAGTGTAGAGTAGTCCTATTATGTGATCATTGTTGAGAGTGTCCACTAGTGAAAGCGGGATCCCTAGGCCTTGCTTCCAAGCATCGAATCTCCGTTTGTTTACTGTTTTGTTGCATGTTTACTCGCTGCCATATTTTATTCAGATTGCTATTACCACTCATATACATCCATATTACTTGTATTTCACTATCTCTTCGCCGAACTAGTGCACCTATACACCTGACAAGTGTATTTGGTGTGTTGGGGACACAAGAGACTTCTTGCTTTGTGATTACAGGGTTGCTTGAGAGGGATATCTTTGACCTCTTCCTCCCTGAGTTCGATAAACCTTGGGTGATCCACTTAAGGGAAACTTGCTGCTGTTCTACAAACCTCTGCACTTGGAGGCCCAACACTGTCTACAAGAATAGAAGCACCCGTAGACATCAAGCACTTTTCTGGCGCCGTTGCCGGGAGGAAAGGTAAAAGGCACTCATACTCCGGTTCCAGGTAACAGTACTTTTCTGGCGCCATTGTGTGTGTGCTCGAAGCTATTTCCTTTAGACTCTGCAATTACGACATTTTGTTTCTTGTTTACACTAGTTAGGCATAATGGACAACAAAGAGCTTCTTATTCTATTTCCTGATTTAAGACATGGATGGTTTGATACAAAAATTAAAAAACCTATGGAACCTTATTTACATGATAGTAGCAATGTTATTAGTATGAATGCAATTACTGCTAATGCTATGAAGAAGTCTAAGCTTGGGGAAGCTGGTTTACATAAAAATAATCTTTTTAGCTCCTCCGCTTTGGAAGAAATATTTTGTTCTGATAATGCTTTATCTCCCATATGCGATAACTTTAATGATGCTTCTGATATTTTAAATCCACCTGCTGAAAGTATTCCGTATAAAATACCTATGGAAATTATTGAACGTGTTATGGATAACCGCTATGAAGGGGATGGAACTGTCCATCCTGGGAATCATTTACTGTTTTTGCATGAATTATGCGGGTTATTCAAGTGTGCAGGTATCTCTATGGATGAAGTGAAGAAGAAATTATTCTCTATGTCGTTGTCTGGTAAAGCGGCGCATTGGTATAAACTATTGAAGGACGGGCGCTCTCTTGATTGGAAGGATATTGTGCCTCTATTTTATTCCAAGTTCTATCCTCCAAGTGAAATTCACAAAGATCGAAACCATATATATAATTTTTGGCCTCATGATGGAGAGAGTATTGCCCAAGCATGGGAGAGATTGAAGACTTTAATGCTCAAATGCCCCAATCATGAGCTTCCAGGTAATATCATCATTGATAATTTCTATGCAAGACTTTCTTTTCAAGATAAGACTTTGCTGGATACTACTTGTTCTGGATCATTCACGAGCAATAAAGAAGAGTTTAAAAGGGACCTTCTTGATCGGATTAAGGAGAACGCTGAAGATTGGGAGAACGACAAAGGTAAAGAGTCAGGTATAAATTATGATTATGAATGCATTGAAACTTTTATGAATACTGATAAATTTCGAAATATGAGTGCTACTTATGGTCTTGACTCTCAAGTTGCTGCAAATCTTTATAAAGCCTTTGCTTCTCATTTAGAATTGCCTAAAAAGAATTTTGATAAGTATCATGAACCTTTTAAAGAGGCTTGCATGAAGAATGACATTGTTGTTAATGATTGCAATAAGCATGCTCAAACTCCTAAGAATGCTATTTCCTATAAGCATGTTAATTTTTGTGGAATACATAGACCTTGTGGAATTAATCAAATAGAAGATGAATATTGTATCCATCACAGAAATGAAAAAACTAGAAAGTGGTCTAGAGCTCTAGATGATCTTGGAGAAAAAGTGTGTGCCCTCTATCCTTTTATTTGTGAACTTTGCCATAGAGTTGGTCATTTTAATTTTCAATGTTCCTCCAATGATAATTCGAACCCCATGAGTGCTGCAAATTTGTATTGTGATGATGAAATTATTCCTAATCAGCATGATGAACTTACCTTATTTTTGAAGTGTGAAGAGTTATCAAGAAAAATTTCTTTGTTAAATATTAATGATCTTGATATTGATGATGTCCTGCATGGTTGTCTTTCTTATTGCATTAATAATTGCCATACAAATACTTACATACAGAATATTTTAGAAGATGACACCTTGCCAAAATATGATAGGACCGCTGTGTGTTTTCAATTAATTAATGAAAAGGAGGGATCCTCCCAAGTTTCTTCTATTGTTTCTAAAAGTAAATCAGGTTATGCGGACAAGCCACCCTTCAAGCCTCTTCCTCCTAAAGAAGGGAACGAGGAGAAGGAGAAGAAGAAGAAGAAGAAGAAGAAGGGAACGAAGAAGAAGAAGAAGGAGAATAAAAAGAAAGAGGTAACGGCGTATCCCCGCGTGAATGAGATAACGCTAGGTAACCGTAAGTATGTTGCTCCTAATGATTATTATGATAATGAATCTGAGTACGATGATCTTCCTATACCCTTTACCCATATTAGTGATCATGATTTGGATGAGCACGCTGCCTTTGATATTGAAAATCTCTTTGGTACTGATTATGAAATTAATGATGATAGCATTATTCATGTCCCCTTAAACGATGATATTGAAAGCCCTAAGCTTGGGGATGTTGTGCTTGAAGATCCTATATTTGAGACTTCTACTTTTAGTGAAAATGATGATATTACATATTCTGGTTTAGATAATTGCTATAGAGATGTATATGACACATGTTACAATTATCCTTATGAAACTTGTCATAGTTATGATGGGCTTGCTAAAAACAATTCTTTTAATATGCAACTTGTTTACCATGTTCAAATTCTTGATAATAATCTTGCTCCAATTACTATTAATGAGAATAACTCTTCTTATGCCAAAATTAATGATACTTCTATGCATATGAACCATGATAAGAATGTTTTAAGTGACGGGTATATTGTGGATTTCATCAATGATGCTACTGAAAGTTATTATGAGAGAGGGAAATATGGTTACATGCATCTTAATAATATTAAGTTTCCCCTCTTTATGTTGAGAATCTTTAAGTTACTCGTGTTTTATCCTCTTATGCTTGTTACTTTGCTCTTCATGAATTCATATGTGTATAAGATTCTTCTGCATAGGAAGCATGTTAGGCTTAAACGTGTTTTGAATTTGCCTCTTGAAGCTCTCTTTTGCTTCAAATACTATTTCTTGCGGGTGCATCACCAAAATTGCTGAGCCCATCTTAATGGCTATAAAGAAAGAACTTCTTGGGAGATAACCCATGTGTTATTTTGCTACAGTACTTTGTTTTATATTTGTGTCTTGGAAGTTGTTTACTACTGTAGCAACCTTTCCTTATCATGTTTTTGTGCCAAGTAAAGTTTCTATGTTAAAGTTGATGTTATATTTGGGATCGCTGCGCAGAAACAGCATTGCTGTCTGTCACGAATCTGGGCACAGTCCTCTGTAGAAAATTCGAAAAAATCTGCCAATTTACGAGCGTGATCCTCAGATATGTACGCAACTTTCATTAGTTTTGAGTTTTTCCATTTGAGCAAGTCTGGTGCCAGCTCTAAATTCGTCTTTACGGACTGTTCTGTTTTTGACAGATTCTGCCTTTTATTTCGCATTGCCTCTTTTGCTATGTTGGATTTATTTCTTTGATCCATTAATGTCCAGTAGCATTATGCAATGTCCAGAAGTGAAAATAATGATTGTGCCACCTCTGAACATGTGAATTTTTGATTATGCACTAACCCTCTAATGAGTTTGCTTGAAGTTTGGTGTGAAGGAAGTTTTCAAGGGTCAATAGAAGAGGGTGATATAATGTGATCGAGAAGAGTGAAAGGTCTAAGCTTGGGGATGCCCCGGTGGTTCATCCCTGCATATTTTAAGAAGACTCAAGCATCTAAGCTTGGGGATGCCCAAGGCATCCCCTTCTTCATCGACAACTTATCAGGTTTCTTCTAGTGAAACTATATTTTTATTCGGTCACATCTTATGTGCTTTACTTGGAGCGTCTTTTGTTTTTGTTTTTGTTTTTGTTTGAATAAATGATTGTTTGGGAGAGAGACACGCTCCGCTGGTTCGTATGAACACATGTGTCCTTAGCTTTTAATTTTCATGGCGAAGGTTGAAACTGCTTCGTTAATTGTTATATGGTTGGAAACGGGAAATGCTACATGTAGTAATTGGTGTAATGTCTTGAATAATGTGATACTTGGCAATTGTTGTGCTCATATAGATCTTGTTTAAGCTCTTGCATCATGTACCTTGTACCCATTAATGAATAATTACATAGAGCTTGTTAAAATTTGGTTTGCATGATTGGTCTCTCTAAGTCTAGATATTTTCTGGTTGAGGTGTTTGAACAACAAGGAGACGATGTAAAGTCTTATAATGTTTACAATATGTTTATATGTGAGTCTTGCTGCACCATTTCATACTTGAGTTTGCTTCAAATAACCTTGCTAGCCTAAACCTTGTATCGAGAGGGAATACTTCTCATGCATCCAAATACTTGAGCCAATATTCATGCCATTTGTGTCCACCATACCTACCTACTACATGGTATTTCTCCGCCATTCCAAAGTAAATTGCTTGAGTGCTACCTTTAAACAATTCAAAAATTTATTACCTCTTATTTGTGTCAATGTTTTATAGCTCATGAGGAAGTATGTGGTGTTTATCTTTCAATCTTGTTGGGCAACTTTCACCAATGGACTAGTGGCTTCATCCGCTTATCCAATAATTTTGCAAAAAGAGCTGGCAATGGGATTCCCAGTCCAAATTAATTAACAAAAATAGACACTCCTCCATGGTATGTGATTGTTGGACGGCACCCGAAGGATTCGGTTAGCCATGGCTTGAGAAAGCAAAGGTGGGGAGGAGTGTCATCATAATAAAACTAAAATAAAAGGGCACTCCTTCATGGTATGAGATTGTTGGCAGGCACCCGAGGATTCGGTTAGCCATGGTTTGTGAAAGAAAGGTTGGAAGGAGTGCCACCCAAAAATAAAATAAAATGGGAGCCGCTCTTTGAAGGTTTGTCTGGCAAGGGGGTTAGAGAACCCGCTACCATTCGTTGACAACAACAAACACCTCTCAAAACTCTACTTTTATGCTCTCTATATGTTTTCAAAATCAAAGCTCTAGCACAAATATAGCAATCGATGCTTTCCTCTTTGAAGGACCATTCTTTTACTTTATTGTTGAGTCAGTTTACCTATTCTTTCTATCTTAGAAGCAAACACTTGTGTGAACTGCGTGCATTGATTCTTACATGTTTACCTATTGCACTTGTTATATTACTTTGTGTTGACAATTATCCATGAGATATACATGTTAAAGTTGAAAGCAACCGCTGAAACTTATATCTTCCTTTGTGTTGTTTCAAAGCTTTCTACTAAGAATTTATTGCTTATGAGTTAACTCTTATGCAAGACTTATTGATGCTTGTCTTGAAAGTATTATTCATGAAAAGTCTTTGTTATGTGATTCATTTGTTTACTCATTATCTTCATCATTGCTTCGAATCTCTGCATTTATCTCATATGCTTTACAATAGTATGATCAAGGTTATGATGGCATGTCACTTAAGAAATTATCATTGTTATCGTTTTACCTGCTCGGGACGAGCAGAACTAAGCTTGGGGATGCTTGATACGTCTCAAACGTATCTATAATTTCTTATGTTCCATGCCACTTTATTGATGATATCTACATGTTTTATACACATTATATGTCATTATTATGCGTTTTCCGGAACTAACCTATTGACGAGATGCCGAAAGGCCTGCTGTTTCTGCTGTTTTGGTTTCAGAAATCCTAGTAACGAAATATTCTCGGAATCGGACGAAATCACCGCCAGGTTCCTATTTTTCCCGGAAGCCAGAGCACCGAGAGGGGGTCGAGAGGGGAGGGGGCCCCACACACACCCCGGCGGCGGGGGGCGCGCCCCCTGTGGTCTGGGCACCCCGTGGCCCCTCCGACTCCCTCTCTTCGCCTATTTAAGCCTCCCGACCTAAAAACCCCGACGGAGACCCACGATACGGAGAAAACCTTCCAGAGCCGCCGCCATCGCGAAATCAAGATTCGGGGGACAGAACTCTGTTCCGGCACCCTGCCGGACGGGGAATTGCCCCCGGAGTCGTCTCCACCGCCGTCTCCACCGCCATCTTCACCGCCATCGCTGCCTCCATGATGAGGAGGGAGTAATTCACCCCCGGGGCTGAGGGCTCCGCTGTAGCTATGTGGTTCATCTCTCTCTTTATGTGATCTAGTTGAATATCGTCTATGTGCTACTCTAGTGATGTTATTAAAGTACTCTATTCCTCCTCCATGTGTGTAAAGGTGATAGTGTGTGCACCGTGTGAGTACTTGGCGTAGGCTATGATTATGATCTCTTGTAGATTATGAAGTTAATTATTGCTATGATGGTATTGATGTGTATTATTCCTCCTACATATGCATGATGGTGATAGTGTGCATGCTATGTTAGTTCTTGGTGTAATTATGTTGATCTATCTTGCACTCTAAGGTTATTTAAATATGAACATTGCATTGTGGAGCTTGTTAACTCCGGCATTGAGGGTTCGTGTAATCCTACGCAATGCGTTCATCATCCAACAAAAGAGTGTAGAGTAGTCCTATTATGTGATCATTGTTGAGAGTGTCCACTAGTGAAAGCGGGATCCCTAGGCCTTGCTTCCAAGCATCGAATCTCCGTTTGTTTACTGTTTTGTTGCATGTTTACTCGCTGCCATATTTTATTCAGATTGCTATTACCACTCATATACATCCATATTACTTGTATTTCACTATCTCTTCGCCGAACTAGTGCACCTATACACCTGACAAGTGTATTTGGTGTGTTGGGGACACAAGAGACTTCTTGCTTTGTGATTACAGGGTTGCTTGAGAGGGATATCTTTGACCTCTTCCTCCCGAGTTCGATAAACCTTGGGTGATCCACTTAAGGGAAACTTGCTGCTGTTCTACAAACCTCTGCTCTTGGAGGCCCAACATGTTGTGTAAGAATGCCGGCCCTAGACTGACGATATCATCCATGATATGGACCAACAGATGGACCATCACGTCAAAGAATGCAGGCGGGAAGTACATCTCAAGCTCACATAGGATCACCACGATCTCTTCCTGGAGCCTTGCGAGTTTCTTCACGCTTATCGACTTCCGAGTTATGACGTCGAAGAAGTTACAGAGCCCAGTCAGCGTTGCACGGACATGGTCATCCATTATACCTCGGATTGCAACCGGAAGAATCTGCGTCATCATCACGTGACAGTCATGAGACTTCATGCCGCTGAAGTTTCGTTTCTTGGGGTCCATGTATCTGCTTATTAGCCCGGAGTAACCGAAGGGCACTCTGACTCCTAGAAGGCAATTGAAAAATTGATCGACCTCGGCCGGACTAAAAGTGAAGCAGGAGGGGGGACAGTAATAGTCTGGCTGCTTAATCCTTTTGCGCTTCTGACCGCCGTCCGCCTCCTCCTCCGACTGTCCCTCTTGGGCCGCCGGGATCTGAAGCTCTTCCCTGATGCCCAAAACTTTCAGGTCGTGTCTTGCTTTCGGCCCATCTTTGGTCCGGTCCGGCATGTTGAGAAGAGTGCCAAGCAAGCTCTCGCACACGTTCTTTGTAATATGCATGACATCAAGGCAGTGAGGTGTATCGAGAATTTTCCAGTACGGCAAGTCCCAAAACACGGACCTCCTTTTCCATACACCAATGAGCGGCGTCGCCGTTGCCTTTTTCTTCTTCTTCTCTCCAGGCTTTTGACGTATCTTTCCCGGCGGAGGGCACTCCTTCCAACCTTTCAGTAATGTATCGATCTCTTCGCCGCTCTTCTTCCGTGGAGGTCCTCGGGGTTCATTTGTACCATCGAACAGATCTCCACGCTTTCTCCACGGGTCAGTCTTCTGTAGCCACCTTCGATGCCCCATGTAAACTGTTTTCGAAGAGCCGGGATCCTTACCAAGCTGCAAAAACATCGTCTCTTCCATGCACCTGACACATGCCTTGTGTCCATGGCACACCTGGCACGAAATGTAACCGTATCCGAGGTAGTCCTGCACCGTCGTGATCAACGCGGCTCTCAAAGGGAAATATTCTTCCGCGACGGCGTCCCATGTATCTACCCCTTCCTCCGCCCACAACGTTTCAAGCTCCTCCTTTAATAGTTCGAGATACATGTTGATATCGTTTCCTGGCTGTGTCGGCCCTTGAATTAGCATACTCATCTGTATGTACTTCCTCTTCATGCACAGCCAGGGCGGGAGGTTGTAGATCCATACAAACACGGGCCATGTGCTATGTGTGCTGCTCTGGTTTCCGAACGGATTGAATCCGTCCGTGCTCGCACCCAACCTGATGTTTCTGGGTTCTGCCCCAAAACTTCCGAATTCATTGTCTAATGCTTTCCACTGGCTTGCATCCGAAGGGTGTGTCAGCACTGGGTGCTCAATCCGATCTTCATCATTCAACACTGCCTCCTTTCTTTCAGCGTGCCAGCGCATGAGCTTTGCTTCCTTGCGGTCCGCGTAGAACCGTTGCAGCCGGGGGGCGAGCGGGAAGTACCACACAACTTTCCGAGGAGCTTTCTTCTTCCCTTTCTTGTACCGTTCAGCGTCACACACAGGACATTTGGTCTTGTCCACGTGCTCCTTGCGATACATGATACAGTCGTTGATGCAGGCGTGATACTTTTCGTGGGGTAAGTCGAGAGGGCACGTGATTCTCTTGGCCTCGGCTAGACTACCAGGACACGTGTTCCCGGCAGGAAGGAGATCTTTCACGTATTCCAGGATGTCGTCGACGCTTGTGTCCGTCCATCCGTGTTTCGCCTTCATCTGCAGCACATCGAGAGCTACTCTCAAGCGAGACTCCCCCAACCCGCGACCTGAGTCGTACAACGGAGTATTCGAGTCTATCTCCAGTTGCTCAAGCTTTGATTTCCGCTTGGCGCCTTTCGTCTTTTCGAGAAGCAGATCTTGAAGATGAGGGTCCCGCACGACTGAAGCTAGCGGCACCTCTTCGTCGTCGTCAAGGTTATTGTCATCGTCAAGGTTATTATCGTCGTCAAGGTTATCGTCTTCTGCGACAAACTCTTCATCGTCATCAATGTCATGATGCCCTCCTTCTTGCCGGCCATTATTACCACCTGCTGCCGTCGCCCCATTGACCTCCGCGCCATCATCGCTCATCCATTGAGTGTGTCCATGCATGAAACCATTAGTGAGCAGGTGCCCCTGCAATTTTCCTGAATACGGGTCAAACCATTTCCCTCGTTTGCATCTCCGGCACGGACACAATACCTCCGTGCGTTTATTTTCATACATGTCGATGATCGCGTGTTTCAGATATCTCATCACGATGCTTTCACTCATCTCGATAACCATTATCGCCTGCATGGTAAGATTACATAATTGATTAGAACCATGCATCCGTCGGTAGTTTTCACGGAAAATTTCGGCATGACCTTCCTACACGGTAGGACATAGGAGCGCCAGAAATGTGCCGAAACGGAAACTTGAAGAATCAACATTTCGGCGCAACGTTGGCAACTCATTTTCAACGCCAACACACACACAAGCACAAGCACAACATATATATATATGCCACACACGAGAGCTTTGCTTCAAATGTCCAACATACGTCGATTTCATTCCTCAATTTGTTCATTAATCACCTATTTGTTTGATATAATTGTCGACGAGATCGAGACGACGCGCCGCGACAATGGCGTATGGAAGCCGACTTTCTAGATCTAGATCTAGATTGAGCGGTCAACGCGGGATAGTAGATCTAGATCTACATAGGGGGATGTGGGAGATGCATGTAGGAAGGGAAGATTTGCTCAAAAAATATGATTTTGTTTGGTCAAATTAGCTAAATTGGGGATAGAAATAGGCAAAAATGAGCTGGGTTGGGAGAAGGCTCGGGTTGTGTGGATAAGTGGAGTGTAGTGAGTGTGTGAGTGAGTGTGCTGGTTGGTGGCTGAAATAACTCCCAGGTTATTGCCGGCGCACCTGGCCGTGGTGCGCCGGCAATATATACCCCATCCGGCTATAGTTGCTCCGGGCCAGGCCCAGGAAACACTGCCGGCGCACCAGCCCAGGAGCGCGCCGGCAACATCAAATTACCGCCGGCGCGCCCTGGGCTGGTGCGCCGGCAGTGATTCCTGGGCCTGGCCCGACTCGGCCGAGCCCATGCCAGGAATTTGCCCGGCGCGTCTTCTCCGGAGGTGCGCCGGCAGTATGCCTGCATCGCCGGCGCGGCGACATCCTGGTGCGCCGGCAACACCTTCCACCGGCGCACGTCCTAGGTGGTGCGCCGGCACGTTTTTCCTCCACCTATAAGCTTTTTCCTAGTAGTGACACCATAGGGCCGCGTGGGCCCCCCTAGGCCGCGCCGCCTTATGGTGTGGGGCCCTCGGGCCTCCACCTCTCTTGCCCTTCTGGCGTCAGTATTCTGGTAAAATAGGGCCTTCTCGCATAAATTCCGAGGATTTTCCGAAAGTTGGATTTCTGCACAAAAACGAGACACTGAGCAGTTCTGAAAACAGCGTTAGTCCGTGTTAGTTGTATCCAAAATACACAAATTAGAGGCAAAACAATAGCAAAAGTGTTCGGGAAAGTAGATACGTTTTGGACGTATCAACTCCCCCCAAGCTTAGCTTATTGCTTGTCCTCAAGCAATTCAGTTAACAACTGAGCGATAAAAGAACTTTCACGAACACATTTGCTCATATGATGTATATATTCTCATGCTATGGCTAATACTTAAGCACTTGCAAATAAGATCATCCAACAGCTATGTCAATCATGGAGAGGTACCAACAATTAATAATAAGCATCATGAATCATGTATATAAGCAGGATTGCAATGTTCATAAGAGAATATGATAAAGTGGTATCTTACTTGCCCGTATTTGATCGGCAAAACATAAATGCCGAGGCACCTCTGGAGTTCATAGAAAGACTAGAAGTAGTGATTGTCAAAGATAAAAGCATCAAAGTTATACCACAATCAATCATATTTTGAGACAAGCATATTATACTAAGAATGACAGTTGTGCTCTCAAGATAGTGCTCAAAGAAAGAATGGAGACACAACATAAAAGTAAAAGATTGACCCTTCGCAGAGGGAAGCAGGGATTAACATGCGCTAGAGCTTTTCATTTGTAAAGCAGGAGTAAAATTATTTTGAGAAGTGCTTGTTGTTGTCAACGAATGGTAATGGGTACACTAACTACCTCATCAACCGGACTCACAAGAGCGGCTCCCATTTTATTTATTTTTGGGTGGCACTCCTTCCAACCTTTCTTTCACAAACCATGGCTAACCGGGTGCCTGCCAACAATCACATACCATGAAGGAGTGCCTTTTTATTTAAGTTTTATTATGATGATGACACTCCCCCAACCTTTGCTTACACAAGCCATGGCTAACCGAATCCTTCGGGTGCCGTCCAACAATCACAAACCATGGAGGAGTGTCTATTTAAGTTAATTAATTCGGGACTGGGAATCCCATTGCCAGCTCTTTTTGCAAAATTATTGGATAAGCGGATGTGCCACTAGTCCATATGAGAATCCGTCAAAAGTAAATGACAAGGTTGAAAGCTAAACACCACATACTTCCTCATGAGCTATGAAACATTAACACAAATTGAGAAGCATTTTGAAAGTTTTAAAGGTAGCGCATGAGAATTTACTTGGAATGGTTTGAAATGCCATGCATAGGTATTTATGGTGGACACTTTGGAACAACTTGGTTTTCAGGTGTTTGGAAGCACGAGCGGCGTTCCCGCTCAGTACAAGTGAAGGCTAGCAAAAGACTAGGGAGCGACAAATCAAGAGAGCAGTAACTGTCATAATCATGCTTGCGGCAAAATAAATTAACGGAGGCATAAAAGTGATACAAGAACTCTGAAGCAATGTAAATCATCGAGGCTTAATTGACTTTTGTTCAGTCATATGCATGCGTGAGCATGTGCCAAGTCGATATAAATGAGTTATTCAGAGGAGGATACCACAATGCCATACTTACTTATGAATAAAACAATGCAAGCGAACATCCATGACATGCTACTCATATTAATAAATTGGAGCTAAACATGAGAGATCATGAACTACTAGACTTTCTTAAATAACATATACCTCACATGAACCAACTAAGCATGCTCATATGGATGAGTATATGTACAAAAATGAAAACAAATAGAGTTCATACCAGCCTCTCACCACAATCAGATTGTCGTAGATCGTCATTATTGCCTTTTCACTTGTGTAGCTTGGATAATATGAAATGAAAACCACGCTCCAGCCACCGAAGACCATTGAACTCATGATGAACTTTACAAACCAAAGAAGAACAGCAAATATTTTTGGTGTTTTCGAATTGGAAACAAGAACGAAAGAAAACAAGCAAACAAAGCAAAATCTTTTTGGGTTTTCTCATAGCAAACCAACGATAGCAAATAAAATAAACTAAGAGCAAAGAACCAAATAAACAAATGGTGAAGAGAAACAACAGAAATATTTTTGGTCTTTTTGTGTTTTAGGAAAGAAACAAAGCGAAAACAAAAGAATGCAAACTAAAAGCAGGATGACAGAAATCTGCCAAATCCTGACAGCAGTACAGAAATCGAAATTAACAAAAATCTTCCATTGCTCAGACCAAAAAGTGTTCAACTAATGAAAGTTAGATAACAACCTGGGGCACATGCTCAAAAATTGGCAACTCAAAATAACGTTCTGGCTGTGCGCACGAATTTTTTTGGTAACAGCCCAGAATCTGTTTTTGGACAGCACTTCCCCAAATATCATCTCCCTCTCATTAGAAAACCACTCTAGAGACTAAACAAGTATGTACAAGTATCCAGCAACCATAATATGCAAAGAATGAGTGATGCCGGTATACCTCCCCCAAGCTTAGGCTTTTGGCCTAAGTGGAGTTCATTCCCACGGTCCCCATGAAGTGGTGTCTCCGTAGTACGACGAAGAACGACCCGGTTCCAGATATGTGCTGGAGGAAACGTCGGGGTATGTGATGGTGCAGTCGTAGGAGGGCTCGGCGTTCTCGGAGTCATGTTGCTGGTGGAATTCTTGTATCTTCATATGTTCCTCCACCTCCTCCTTAGTGAGCGACCATGATTGCCTGTCAATACTAAACAAACCCGGCTGGGGAAGAGGGATTTCCTTCTCATTCCCATCAGCAAACAACATTCTATAGACCATATTATCTATAGTGGAGTCAGTAGTAACAAAATGATGGCTCTTCATAGCAGCAATATCTAGTCTCCTAGGGGTTAATGGCACATCATTAGAATCAAGAGGAATCTTTAGATGTGTTAAAATGCGCAGTGCAATAGTTCCTCCAAAAATAGGCCCCCTGCTAGACAGGCGGCGAGCAATAAGAGAACCAAGATGATAAGATGTTTCTCCAGTAAGTGCAGCATTCAAGAAAGCAAGATGGTAGCTAGAGATATTGCTAGTATTTTCTCTACCCAAAATGCTAGTAGCAATGTAATATGCAAAATATTTAATAGCGGGGAGTTGAATGTTTCTTATCTTCCCTCGCTGGATAGTGCGGCAATCATCCTCGGTGATCCCTCGGTAGAGCTCCAACAGGTCCCGGGGGTTGTCATCAATCCTCCTTGCTGTACCTACAGGGGCAATATCCAATGCACGACAAAATTCTTCCAATTCCATAGTAACAGGAATATCATAGATCTTGAATGCAACTGTCGGCTCATATTGCGCGTTGTGGAACTTGAAGCTCTCAACGAAAATTTTGGTGAGCATGTAGTATTGCTCCCTTTCATCTTCCACGTAGGTGGCTAAGCCTGCCCTGTTGACAAGGGTGAAGAAGTCATCCAATATCCCTGCATTTGTCAGAAAATCATAACATGGGAAGGATGAAGCATTAGGAGCCCCATTGTCCTCCTCGGGCGCGAAGCTAGGCGCGATGACATCCTCATTGTAGGATCGCCTAATCTGAGTGGATGCCCTCGAGGGCCTACCGGTGCTGGTTGTTCCTTTCTTGAACAATTCTCCAAATTTGAATTTCTTCATCTTCCTCTTCTGAAATTTTCAACAACCATTATAAAATTTGATTTCAAGGTATATAATTGAAGGGAACTACTATAGGAACTTGCTAGAGTACTAAACATGCATTAAAACTAGTTTCTTCCACTTAGAACAAGCATGCAAGCTCACTAAACATGTTATCTACAGCAGTAAAATATTCAAGATATACTCAACCAAATGAAATTCTAATTGGACAATCAAAGGAGTCACATACCAAGGAGTAAATATGCCAAATTTCAAACAGAAATCTGGGCTGAGCAAGGAGATCGAAAAATCGCGAGTTCTTGAGCAGAAACACGAGTGAGAGGAACTTGGTGCGAGTTTTTTCGGGAGAGAGAAGATGCTGGGAGGAAGAGATGAAGTAGTGGGGCAAGGGGGGCCCACACCACAGGGTGGCGCGCCCACCTCCTTGGCCGCGCCGGCCTGTGGTGTGGCACCCTCTGGTGCCCCACAGGTCATCCTCTGGTACTCCCAGGTGCCTCGTCGAAAAATAGGACCAACGGTGTAATTTTTGTAATTTTTAGAGAACTTCGAAAATGCACATTTCTAGGTATTAAATTAATGATTACTGCGCAGGAAAATGATTTCTAAAATCTTAAACAACTAAAGCATATTGCAAAACAAAAGGTGCTACAGCAAGTAAAATAAGTGGAGGGAGAAAGAAAGAAAGAAATGTTGTTTAGCTCTCTTATGTATTAAAATATACTTGTTAACAAGGTTGATCAAGTCTTGCTACCAAATAAATTTTATATGACATAAGAAGAAATAAACCTCAAATCAATCATGTTTCCTTATATTGAATTGATATGGATCCAATCACAAGAGTTTGATATTCTTCTTTAGGCTCATATATAGGACAATCAATGGATCCCACTTTGATAGTTTTCACATTAAAAATTGTATTAACTCCACATACTTTATCAATCCTCTTGGGAAAATAGACAGTGTGTTCCTTATCATCAACATTGAAAGTAACCATGCCTTTATTGCAATCAATAACAGCCCCTGCAGTATTAAGAAAGGGTCTTCCAAGAATAATGGACATATTATCATCTTCAGGCATTTCCAACACAACAAAATCAGTTAATATCAAGCAATGCTGAGTAACTTGAACAGGAACATTTTCACATAAACCAACAGGAATAGCAGTAGATTTATCAGCCATTTGCAAAGATATATCAGTTGGTATCAATTTATCTAAATCAAGTCTCTTATAAAGAGAAAAAGGCATTACACTAACACCTGCTCCCAAATCACATAGAGCAGTTCTAACATAATTATTCTTGATGGAACAAGGAATAGTCGGTATACCTGGGTCTCCAAGCTTCTTTGGAATCTTACCATTGAAGGAGTAATTAGCGAGCATAGTGGAAATTTCCTCATTGGGGATTTTCCTTTTGTTAGTAACAATATCTTTCATATACTTTGAATAAGGAGGCAATTTAATAGCATCACCAAAGGGATTTGCAAAAATAAAGGTTTCATCCAATCACAAAATTTATTATAATGTTCCTCCTCCTTTGATTTTAGTTTCTTAGCAGGAAAAGGCATTTGCTTTTGAACCCAAGGTTCTCTTTCATTACCATGTTTCTCAGTAATAAAATCTTCTTTAGTGTACTTTTTATTTTTAGCAGGCTTTTCAGGTTCTTTTTCAATTTCTTCTTTATCAGGAGTATCATTCTTATCATTATCTTCCTCATGTTCATTACCACTTTCAGTTTCAGCATCAGAAATAGAAATACTATTAGGATCATTAACAGGTTCAGAGGATTCTACAACATTCTTATGTTTCTTTTTCTTTTTCTTAGATGGAGCACTAGTTTTAATTAGTTGAGAATCTTGTTCAACTCTTTTGGGATGCCCTTCAGGATATAGAGGATCCTGGGTAGAAACACCACCTCTAGTTGTTACTTCATAAGCATGTTTTTCTTTAGAATTATTTCCCAACAAGTCATTTTGCACTTTAGTAAGTTGATCAATTTGAGTTTGAACCATTTGAAAATGTTTAACAAGTATCTTAACATCATTGGAGGTTCTCTCCACAATACCATGCAATTCACTAATAGCTCGAGAATTTTCCATTAAATGATTCTCTACTCTCATATTAAAGTTTTCTTGCTTAACAATATAATTATCAAACTCATCTAAACATTGAGCAGGAGGTTTTGAATACGGAATATCTTCCCTAGTAAAGCGTTGAAGAGAGTGTACCTCAATCATGGATGAAGGGGGAGTTATCTCACATAAATCTTCTATAGGAGGTAATTTCTTCACATCTTCAGGTTTAATACCCTTCTCTTTAAGAGACTTCTTGGCTTCCCTCATATCTTCATCATTTAATTTAATCATACCCCTCTTCTTCACTATCGGTGTCGGGGTTGGTTCAGGTGTAGACCAATCATCATGATTCCGGCCTATTTTAGCCAATAATTCTTCAGCGTCGTCTGGAGTTCTTTTCCTGAAAACACAACCAGCACAACTATCCAGGTATGCCCTAGACTCAATAGTTAGTCCACTATAAAATATATCAAGTAAATCATGCTTTTCCAAATCATGGTCAGGCTGAGCTCTAATAAGAGAGCAAAATCTTGCCCAAGCCTCAGGCAATTTCTCTCCATCTTCCTGGTCAAAATTATAAATTCTCTGCAAAGCAGCATGTTGAGCACTAGCAGGAAAGTATTTTCGGAAGAAAACATCAAGCAATTCTTTTGGACTTTTAATAGATCCAGGAGGCAAATTATTATACCAAGTTTTAGCATCATTTTTAATGAGAAAGGAAAAATTTTAGCGACAAAATAAGTACGCATCTTAATATCATCAGAAAACAAGCCACTAAGAGTAGATAACTCAGTCATGTGTTCAACAGCACTTTCTTTTTCAGTACCACAAAAGGGTGTTTTCTCAACAATAGCTATATGAGATAGATCAAGAGAAAAATCATAATCTTTATCCCTAATGTTTATAGGAGATGTGGCAAATTTAGGATCAGGAGATAGTTTATATCTAACAGCATGTTCTGCAAGCAACTTTTTAATTTTTCTTGCATCAGTAGTAGCATTGCATTTTTCAATAAAATCATCATCAAGCTCTACATAATCTTCATCAAGATCATCACTAGAATATTCAACAGACTCAGGTGAATTAACAGGTGTAGCAGCATTTTCATTAGGAGTTTCAGTATTTTCAATTTGTCTAGACTTAGCAATTGTAGCATCTAGAAAAGATCCTAACGAACCATCATTATCAAGCACAGCAGAAGCATCATCACAATTATGAGAAGAATTTTCAGATTCAGCAGAAGTACCAGCATTTGAAGCTTGTGGTGGTGAAACAAGTTTACTTATCACAGATGGTGAATCAAGAGCAGCAGAGGTACTAAGAGTTGTACCTTTTCTTGTAGTGGATGGTAATATGGCGATCTTAGTATCGCGAGGTTTACCCATGATGGAGAATTTGCAGCGAACAATATCAATCCAAGTGAACTTCCAAATAAAGCTATGCTCCCCGGCAACGGCGCCAGAAAATAGTCTTGATGACCCACAAGTATAGGGGATCGCAACAGTCTTCGAGGAAGTATTACCCAATTTATTGATTCGACACAAGGGGAGACAAAGAATACTTGTAAGCCTTAACAGCGGAGTTGTCAATTCAGCTGCACCTGGAAACAGACTTGCTCGCAAGAGTTTATCAGTAGTAACAGTTTTATAGCAGTAGGAATAGTGAAATAACAGCATCGGTGAAATAAAGACAGCAGTAGTGATTATAGTAAACAGCAGGATTAAAATACTGTAGGCACAGGGACGGATTTAACGGGCGTTGCATGGATGAGAGAAACTCATGTAACAATCAAAGCAGGGGCATTTGCAGATAATAATAAAACAGTATCCAAGTACTAATCAATCAATAGGCATGTGTTCCATATATAGTCGTACGTACTCGCAATGAGAAACTTGCACAACATCTTTTGTCCTACCAGCCGGTGGCAGCCGGGCCTCTAGGGAAACTACTGGAAATTAAGGTACTCCTTTTAATAGAGTACCGGAGCAAAGCATTAACACTCCGTGAACACATGTGATCCTCACATCACTACCATTCCCTCCGGTTGTCCCGATTTCTGTCACTTCGGGGCCATTGGTTCCGGACAGCGACATGTGTATACAACTTGCAGGT
Source organism: Lolium multiflorum (assembly GCA_030979885.1). NCBI lineage: Eukaryota > Viridiplantae > Streptophyta > Magnoliopsida > Poales > Poaceae > Lolium > Lolium multiflorum. The sequence continues at coordinate 213,383,639 of CM061747.1, read as the reverse complement.
AAGATCATAAACAACGAATATCTTTATGAATCAATAACATGTTCAGATCTGAGATCATGGCACTCGGGCCCTAGTGACAAGCATTAAGCATAACAAGTTGCAACAATATCATAAAAGTGACATCTACGGATACTAGGCACTATGCCCTAACAATCATATGACTATTACATGACCAATCTCATCCAATCCCTACCATCCCCTTCAGCCTACTGGGGGAATTACTCACACATGGATGGGGGAAACATGGCTGGTCGATGGAGAGGCGTTGGCGGTGATGGCGGTGAAGATCTCCTCCAATTCCCCGTCCCGGCGGAGTGCCGAACGGAGACTGGCTCCCGCGACGGAGTTTCGCGATGTGGCGGCTCTCTGGAGGGTTTCGGCGATTTCGACTTCTCCCCGTGCGTTTTTAGGTCGAACCCGATAAGTAGTCCGAAGGAGGGCGTCGGAGGCCGGCCGAGGGGGCCACACCATAGGGCCGCGCGGGCCCCCCTAGGCGCGCCGCCTTATGGTGTGGGGCCTCGGGCCTCCACCTCTCTTGCCCTTCTGGCTCCGTCGCATTCTGGTAAAATAGGGCCTTTCGCATAAATTCGAGGATTTTCCCGAAAGTTGGATTTCTGCACAAAAACGAGACACACTGAGCAGTTCTGAAAACAGCGTTAGTCCGTGTTAGTTGTATCCAAAATACACAAATTAGAGGCAAAACAATAGCAAAAGTGTTCGGGAAAGTAGATACGTTTTGGACGTATCGACCCATGGCGGTGTAGAGTCCTCCGGAGATGAATCCCCTCTCCGGCAGGGTGCGGAGGCGATCTCCCGAATCCCCGAGATGGGACGGCGGCGGCGGCATCTCTGGAAGGTTTTCCGTATCGTGGCTCTTCACGGGGGTTTCGCGACGGAGGCTATTTGTAGGCGGAAGGGCAGGTCAAGAGGCGGCACGAGGGGCCCACACCATAGCTCGGCGCGGCCAGGGCCTGGGCCGCGCCGCCCTGTGGTATCGCCACCTCGTGGCCCCACTTCGACTCTCCTTCGGTCTTCTGGAAGCTTCGTGCAAAAATAGGACCCCGGGCGTTGATTTCGTCCAATTCCGAGAATATTTCGTTACTAGGATTTCTGAAACCAAAAACAGCAAAACAGCAACTGGCTCTTCGGCATCTTGTTAATAGGTTAGTTCCGAAAATGCGTAAATACGACATATAATGTGCATAAAACATGTAGATATCATCAATAATGTAGCATGGAACATAAGAAATTATCGATACGTTGGAGACGTATCAGCATCCCCAAGCTTAGTTCTCCTCGTCCCGAGCAGGTAAAACGATAACAAAGATAATTTCTGAAGTGACATGCCATCATAATCTTGATCATACTATTTGTAAACATATGTAATGAATGCAGCGATCAAAACAATGGTAATGACATGAGTAAACAAGTGAATCATAAAGCAAAGACTTTTCATGAATAGTACTTCAAGACAAGCATAAATGAGTCTTGCATAAGAGTTAACTCATAAAGCAATAAATCAAAGTAAAGGTGTTGAAGCAACACAAAGGAAGATTAAGTTTCAGCGGTTGCTTTCAACTTATAACATGTATATCTCATGGATATTGTCAACATAGAGTAATATAACAAGTGCAATATGCAAGTATGTAGGAATCAATGCACAGTTCACACAAGTGTTTGCTTCTTAAGGTGAAGAGAGATAGGTAAACTGACTCAACAATAAAAGTAAAAGAAAGGTCCTTCAAAGAGGAAAGCATCGATTGCTGTATTTGTGCTAGAGCTTTTATTTTGAAAACATGAAACAATTTTGTCAACGGTAGTAATAAAGCATATGAGTTATGTAAATTATATCTTACAAGTTGCAAGCCTCATGCATAGTATACTAATAGTGCCCGCACCTTGTCCTACTTAGCTTGGACTACCGGATCTTCGCAATGCACATGTTTCAACCAAGTGTCACAAGGGGTACCTCCATGCCGCCCGTACAAAGGTCTAAGGAGAAAGCTCGCATTTTGGATTTCTCGCTTTTGATTATTCTCAACTTAGACATCCATACGGGACAACATGGACAACAGATAATGGACTCCTCTTTAATGCATAAGCATGTAGCAACAATTATTATTCTCATATGAGATTGAGGATATATGTCCAAACTGAAACTTCCACCATGATTCATGGCTTTAGTTAGCGGCCCAATGTTCTTCTCTAACAATATGCATGCTCCAACCATTAAGGTGGTAGATCCCTCTTACTTCAGACAAGACGGACATGCATAACAACTCACATGATATTCAACAAAGAGTAGTTGATGGCGTCCCCAGAAGCATGGTTATCGCACAACAAGCAACTTAATAAAAGATAAAGTGCATAAGTACATATTCAATACTACGATAGTCTTTAAAGCTATTTTGTCCCATGAGCTATATATTGCAAAGGTGAATGATGGAATTTTAAAGGTAGCACTCAAGCAATTTACTTTGGAATGGCGGAGAAATACCATGTAGTAGGTAGGTATGGTGGACACAAATGGCATAGTAGTTGGCTCAAGGATTTTGGATGCATGAGAAGTATTCCCTCTCGATACAAGGTTTAGGCTAGCAAGGTTATTGGAAGCAAACTCAAGGATGAAACGGTGCAGCAAAACTCACATAAAAGACATATTGTAAACATTATAAAACTCTACACCGTCTTCCTTGTTGTTCAAAACTCAATACTAGAATTATCTAGACCTTAGAGAGACCAAATATGCAAACCAAATTTTAGCAAGCTCTATGTATTTCTTCATTAATGGGTGCAAAGTATATGATGCAAGAGCTTAAACATGAGCACAACAATTGCCAAGTATCACATTATCCAAGACATTTTAGAATTACTACATGTAGCATTTTCCAATTCCAACCATATAACAATTTAACGAAGAAGAAACTTCACCATGAACATTATGAGTAAAGCCTAAGGACATATTTGTCCATATGCAACAACGGAGCGTGTCTCTCTCCCACAAAGTGAATGCTAGGATCCATTTTATTCAAACAAAAACAAAAACAAAACAAACCGACGCTCCAAGCAAAGAACACAAGATGTGACTGAATAAAAATATAGTTTCAGGGGAGGAACCTGATGATGTTGTCGATGAAGAAGGGGATGCCTTGGGCATCCCCAAGCTTAGACGCTTGATTCTTCTTAAAATATGCAGGGGTGAACCACGGGGCATCCCCAAGCTTAGAGCACTCCTCTTGATCATAGTATATCATACTCCTCTCTTGACCCTTGAAAACTTCCTTCACACCAAACTTCAAGCAAACTCATTAGAGGGTTAGTGCACAATTAATAATTCACATATTCAGAGGTGACACAAACATTCTTTACACTTCTGGACATTTCACAAAGCTACTGGACATTAATGGATCAAAGAAATTCATCCAACATAGCAAAAGAGGCAATGCGAAATAAAAGGCAGAATCTGAACAGTTCGTAAAGACGAATTTTAAAATGGCACCAGACTTGCTCAAATGGAAAAACTCAAAACTAATGAAAGTTGCGTACATATCTGAGGATCACGCTCGTAAATTGGCAGATTTTTTTCGAATTTTCTACAGAGACTTGTGCCCAGATTCGTGACAGATGCTGTTTCTGCGCAGCGATCCCAAATATAACATCAACTTTGACATAGAAACTTTACTTGGCACAAAAACATGATAAGGAGAGGTTGCTACAGTAGTAAACAACTTCCAAGACTCAAATATAAAACAAAGTACTATAGTAAAAACATGGGTTGTCTCCCATAAGCGCTTTTCTTTAACGCCTTTCAGCTAGGCGCAGAAAGTGCAAATCAAGTATTATCACGAGATGAAGCATCAACATCATTATTTTTCATGCAAACACAACTTGTTGCAGAGGGTACTTTAGGTGCTCCATTATCTAAATTTTCTATGGTGGTGCTAGGGGTTTTAGCAATTTTAGGCCTATAATAATTCTTTTGTTTAGGCACTTTAGAGGCATACATGAATTTTTGCTCTTTACCCACATAAGCTTTCTCATTATACTTGAGAGAAGAAAAGGTTGAACCCAAGGTTCCCATAGCTTTTGCAAGTTCATCAATCCTATTGGTTTGATTATCATGAACAACACAAGTTCCTAGGACACTAATTCTTTCATCAATTCCTCCTAGGGATTTATCAAGTTCATCAGTTTTATCCAATAACATTTCCAATTTAGTTTCAATACTTGGAAAATTTTTCTCTATGGTTTCCAATTTTTTCATAACATCCTCAAGAGAGATTTCAATTTTAACTTCATTAACAGGTGGTATTCCGACAAGACTCTCAATGATGCAACTAGCTTCTAAAGCGGGAGTACCTAGGAAATTACCTCCCGAAAGAGTATCAAGAACATACCTATTCCAACTAGATAAACCAACATAAAAGTTCCTAAGAAGGATAGTAGTGGAGTGTTTCTTAATGCACCTATGATGAGCATTACTAATTCTGTACCAAGCATCTTTAAAACTTTCTCCACCTTGTTGCTTAAAAGAACGAACTTCAACTTCAGGATTACTCATTTTAGTAGCAATAAAGTAAACTAGACAAATAAAGTAAAGACAAGTAACTAATTTTTTTGTGTTTTTGATATGGAGAGCAAGACAGTAAATAAAGTAAAACTAGCAACTAATTTTTTTGTGTTTTGTTTAGGTGCAGCAAACAAAGTAGTAAATAAAATAAAGCAAGACAAAAACAAAGTAAAGAGATTGAGAAGTGGAGACTCCCCAGCGTGTCTTGATCTCCCGGCAACGGCGCCAGAAATTTGCTTGATGCGCGTAGATGTACACGTCCGTTGGGAACCCCAAGAGGAAGGTATGATGCGCAGTGGTTTCCCTCAGTAAGAAACCAAGGTTTAATCGGACCAGTAGGAGTCAAGAAGCACGTTGAAGGTTGATGGTGGCGAAATGTGATGCGGCGCAACACCAGGGAGGCGCCAACGTGGAACCTGCACAACACAACCAAAGTAATTTGCCCCAACGAAACAGTGAGGTTGTCAATCTCACCGGCTTGCTGTAACAAAGGATTAACCGTATTGTGTGGAAGATGATTGTTTGCAAGAAAATTAAGTTGCAAAGCAACAGACAATTACGCACCATACTTAATGCATGCTGGATGGCGATCTATGTTCTTTGTCGTAATGCCCTGATTAAATCAATTTCATAGTGATCATCATGATATGTATTGAATCTTTATTTGTCAATTGCCCGCCTGTAATTTGTTCACCCAGCATGTTATTTATCTTATTGGAGAGACACCACTAGTGAACTGTGGACCCCGGTCCATTCTTTTACGTACATCTGAATACAATCTACTGCAATCATTGTTCTCTACTGTTTTTTTGCAAACAAACATCATTTTCCACACCATACGTTTAATCCTTTATTTTCAGCAAGCTGGTGAGATTGACAACCTCACTGTTACGTTGGGGCAAAGTATCTTGATTGTGTTGTGCAGGTTCCACGTTGGCGCCGATTTCACTGGTGTTGCGCCGCACTACACTCGTCCACCAACAACCTTCACGTGTTCCTTGACTCCTACTGGTTCGATAACCTTGGTTTCATACTGAGGGAAACTTGCTTCTATACGCATCACACCTTCCACTTGGGGTTCCCAACGGACGTGTGCTTCACGCGTGTCAGGGGCTCCTCCGGAGACACATGTGGCGGAAATCGCGATGGGAGGTTAGACGTGAGGTCCTCCCCCATGGAATGGCTTTGATGTATCCGCGAGAATAATTCTACCCCCGCCGACCGGATCTTACTCAGAAGGATTCGAGTTGTATGATCCTCCCTACAAGAAACCGCCAGAACCGCCTTACCGCCCAAGGCCAGGCCCGGCCCTGGGGGGGGTCCAGCGGGGCGGCCGCCCCGGGCCCAAAAAATTTAGGGGCCCAAAATTTTTATATAGGCTTACTATAAGTTGCAAAAAAAATAACGTTTTTAGATGGGCTTTCTATACTTTGGGCCTTTCTTTTTTTCTTTCAGTTGCCGATCCGGCCGGCCGGCCATGAATACGTACAGGCACGATCGCACGTCCGCACGAGCAGGCAAGATCGGCAGATCATTGATCGATTATCGATAGTTGGGTCGTACGCAGATACGCGGAAGTGCGGAACAGAAACGTCGCCTCGTGCCCGGCGTCCTCGCTCGCCCAGGCAGTTTCCAGCTCTCCTGCCGGCTGCCGCCGCTGCGGCGCTGCCCCTGAGTACTGCTGCCTGCGACGCTGCTGCCTGGTCCGCTGGTTCTGGTTGCTGCAGTCCCAATCGGCCAATCCCCCTGCACCGAATCTGCATACTCCCTCCGTCCACAAATAAGTGGACATCTAGCCTCTAAAGTTTGTCCACAAAAGAGTGTACTTGTATCTTCCCAATGCACTTTAATTGCTTCTCTCTCATCGCATGGAAATCAAACCCAATAATATTAAGCACATGTTCTCCTTATTTTCTACAAGCACTTAGCTCATTGGAGGTGAAATAATTGAAGTGGAGAGATGCATCTTCCCAATGCACTTTTTACTTCACTTCATAATTTGTCTTGAAAACCCCGCGTGTACACTTATTTGTGGACGGAGGGAGTAGAAGGTAAGAAAAGAACGCCGGCCGCCGCCGTTCTCTTGAAATTTAACTATCCTATCTCTAATTCGTGTTCTAAATTTTGATTAGTAGTTGTTATTCTTATTTGTAGGAGCTAGATTAACTGATCATGGCGCCTGAATCCGGTGCTAAAAAAAGAAGAAGGAAACAACAAGAAAATTTTGCTTCTAGGAATTGGCGCAGAAAATTTTAAGGTATCATGTAAACATTATTATTTTTATATGAATATTGCAATTGGATATACTTAAAGTATTTATTTTTCATCATCTCATACATGTGGGTAAAAAAGTTATAGTAATTAGTAAGAGGGGCCCAAAATTTTAGTTCCGCCCCGGGCCTTCGAAATCTCAGGACCGGCCCTGCCCAAGGCTCAAGAATTTTAGATGCATGATCTTTGACCCTCTGGAGTATATATAACTGCTGCAAACGGAAGCCACTTCTTGACCTACTAACACTTAGAAGATGACCTTCGATAGCCAAAGAGGCACCTCGATGCCATGGCCCACCTTGGTGTGCAGCCGCGTGCAACCCTATCCCCACCAGCTATCCTAACCCCCCAGGCTTTCTCCCCTCTCAGTGGAGGTATCTCCTAGTAGTATAAAAAGGCCCCCATTCGAGGACCCCATGCTAGGAAGAAAAGTCCAAGTCAGGTATTCATACACGCGTGGGATGACGGTCGCTATTCAACATTTGGCCGCTTCATCTCCTTCTCCTTGAGGAAGAAAAGGGATCACTAGAGGCCCATATCAAGCCAAATACGTAGGTACCCCTCGCAAAACGCGACGAAGCACGCCATACGCGCAATCCTGTGAGGGGTGAGCTGGTGGGCTAGAACCCCGTACCACCGAAGAAGCTTCCACATAAATTGTTTGACATGGACTGAGAGTCCTCATCGAACGATGCAAACATCATGCGTTCATTCGATCGTCTGAGAACCTGACAACACTTCCATCTCTGGCACCTTCCATGGGATGATGGAACAATGAAACAAGACATTGTGGTCTCTAACTTCTCCACCGCTGCTCCTGTCGGTGTACAGTTGCGCCACTCCCCTACCATGCTGATGAAAGAGGGGAGAGCTTCCTAAAAAATCTAACTTTCCAAGCACGTGGAAGAAGGAGTGAGACAAAGTAATGGAAGACAACATAAGTGGCCAGCGGGTTATTGAATTAATGCAGTAGCCAAGTTTTTTAAAAGTCTGAACTGATGGAAAGTTCTAGGCTATATATTTTAACACTCCCCCTAACGTGTAGGCTAGACAAACGGGAAGACACTAGACATGGGCAATCATGGTGAGTAACTATTTTAAGTAGATTAAATAGTGTGTTAGCCGGGGTTTGAACTTGATACCTCCTGGCTCTCATACCATATTAAATTCATGCACTAGCCAAGTTTTCCAAAAGTCCGAACTAATGGAGTAATCGGCTAGGCTATTTATTTTAACACGGGTCCCATCACATCCCTTTAGCCTTGTATAAGGTCCCATTGTAGGGCATGACGCCCAAACCATCGCTCGACTTTACGCCGCATGGGAAACCCCACCCTTGTCATGTGACGATGCAGTTACTCAAGCACTAGTGCATAAACCAAGGAGGCACGCTTCACCCACCAACTAAATCGGGTGAATGGATGCGCTAGGAGCCAAAAGATAGCTCCCAAAGAACGACATCAGCTGTGGAAATCCCCAAAACCTAAGTGGCCATCACCGCCAGCACACTCCCCCGTATCCAACTTCTCCAACACCGCGTTCATTAGTGTGCAACCATGCTATTACCCTGCCATATTGAGTAAAGAGAGGAGAGCTTACTAAAAAAATTCAACTTTCCAAGTGTGTGGAAGAAAGAGCAAGATAAGGAATGGAAGATAGCTGCGGCGGCCATCGGCTCCCCTATCACATCCCTTAGGCTTGTATAAGGTCCTACGGTACATCGGGCATAACGCCGGAACCGTTGTGCGACTTTAGGCCGCATGGCACACCGCTCCCGAGACGTCTGGCATTGTAGTTACCCAAGCACCGGAGCGCAAAAACCTGGAGTCACGCTATAAATTTATCCCCAACCAGTTTGGCGAGGGGACGCGCAATGAGGAAGAAGATGGTTCCCAGGAACAGCAGCAGTAGTGGAAGCCCCGACATGCAAAGTTACCCCACACTACTAGATGTCCCCTTTTAGCCGAGGGTCTCACATGACCGTCGGCTATTTTTTCACCGTTGGCTAATCTTCAGACCAACCGTGTGCTGTTGGATATGTCTCGTTGGCTATGCTCGGTCGGCCATTAGTCCAGTCGCCGACGGTACTGTCCGGTATTGTCTTTGTCGATGGTAACAATCTGACGGGGAGCAGTATGTCAGCCATGTTTTGTTCAGGAGCCGCTCCACAACCCCCGGCGATGCTTATATAGCCGACAGTTCATATTAGGTGTTTAGTTTTCAGCGGCTACGTACCATGTCCTGTTAGTTTTGTTAATGTTCGACAATACATTTACCGGTCGAGTATATAGTTATAACCATGAGTAGAAACAAACCATCATTTAGTGTAGTTACCGATCGTGTACACAAACCATCAGGGATTAGTTTTGTTGAGAGGCCACCCACACCATCTTTTATAAACTTACCGACGGTAGTAAAATCCTCGTCAGATTATTGTATGTCCGAAATGTTTGCCTTGTCACCGAGTATTAGTCACGCAAGATGTCGTTGTACAACACGAAAATGTGGTCCAGTTCAACAATATTAATTTCCAAATAATAGCATGTTAAAATATCTCAAAATTATCAACCAAGACCAAAGAACATATATTGTATTTAGAATAACTTCACAAAGTAGAGAATCTCCATCATTGAGTTTACACGGTTGGGTCTTGCTCATGCGTAATTCCTCAATATGGGTAGCTTCATCTCAACTAGCTTAGTTATCATGGTCATCGCTAATGCTGAGTCGGCCATTTGAAACGTATTACCGAGGGTGAAACCATCTGTTATTACTAATACTGCTAGCTATCTTTGCTTATAGTCGACGCTGAAAATATGGTCGCGGGTCAACCGAAGGTCAAGGATAAATCGTTGGCTCCAACAGATGATTACTGACTAAGAAAGTATGATAGTTGAGTATTAGTCCAAGAGTATCGTCGGTTATTCATCCGAATATCCATGAGTTAGATTTACCATGTCGGTCAATAGATTGTATCGTCGGTTATTAGTAGTCTGTCATACCCAAGAGGTTTCCTATTACAGTTGGACATTATGGTACTTCCTCCGATTTATATTACTTAATGGTAATATAGATGTATGTAGATATATTTTAGTTGCAGGTATATCTATTTTAGCATCAAATAATATGGAATATGGACCGGAGGGAGTACTTCGGTTTAGACCATATTACCTAACGACCGGGTATTAATACTCACCGTCAGAGATAGGGGAATTATAGTAGTGCTACTCCGTGGTCATCATCGCCTGCCCCTTCCCCATCCCACCCCGGCCCGCTTATCACCAAGGAGACTGGACGCGGACCAGATCCTACGAGCCAGGCGGACCCAACCAAAAAATACCGGTCCAACCAGAAAACCACACATTCAGCAATGACACTACCCTACGTGCATGGCACCCCCTTTGTCCACCTTGTCATGGATGAACGTGATCGGACTGGCAAAGACCATCATGTCGCCGAGGAGCCTTTGGGAAGGAGTTTCCTCGGCGCATATTACTTTGCCACTCTAGGAGACTGAGGAAGTAAAATACTTGATGTATCTGCTCATAAGGTGTTATTTCTATGGGTAGAATAACGATAATGGTTTTTTTTGTAGCCATTACTACATGTTGCTCCTTTTTTAAGTTAAAAGTTTCATAAATATCTTTTTTTTTAACCTGGACGTAGACAATGTTATATTCTACCAATGTGCAAAATTTGAACTTGACAAATAGACAGATTTGAGTTTTAAAATTTTGCACTTTTCACTATTGTATATACCAGATTTTATATTTTTTGCACAACCCCTAATATACGGTATTTCGAGTTGAAAATTTGCATGTTTTCAGAACGCAAAGTGTCTAAATGTAGATTTAATGTGAGTTTCTTTGGAACTTTAAAATGCAGCTTTCGATTTTTTCAAAAAAAAGGGCTACATGTGGCCAGAGCTACATTTGTGATTTCCGGTGGAATAATGGTGTATTCAGCATGGAACATAGGTTACATCAACTTTAAATGTAAACGCCGACAAAACCTCAAACAAATGTACTTAGACATTTTTGGAGAACAGGGCGGCCGGAGCCCTGCTTTATAAAAAGCCAGAGAACAAAATACAGAGATCACCCCCACCGATTCATTACAGTGAACGCACATGGCATATAGAGACTCCCCACCTCCCCGAAGGAAAGACTACTCTCTGCTTTCTAAAAAGAAGTGTCTTAACTTTTTTAAAATTTGAATGTATCTATAACTAAAATAGAACTTTTTTGAGGTAAACACATAATATATTAAGCACACAAGCCGCCTCATTAAAAACCTTCCAGTCTCCTTAGGTACACTGGTAAGGAAAAAAATACGTCTGAAACTTGCTGCTACAAAATCAAAGTTCAGTTACATCGTTTACCAATTTGTCTAAAAGGAACCTAGGGGGATCACCATCCAATTACAAGAACTAGTATTGATAAAGCAAAAACTAGCTAACTCATTTGCAACCTCATTTGCTTCCCTCCGGCAATATTTAAAGCTAATAGTCTCTAAATTCGAAGCCAAATCAACACAATCAGCAAAAATTGCAGCTGATTCGTTCCACCAAGATTGTTCACTAGTGCATGCTTGGATTACTTCAGTTGAGTCCGACTCTGCAATGACATTGCTGCAGCCAATTCTATTTTGCCAAAGACAGTCCTTCACGCATTGCAATAGCTTCAGCCATCATCGGAGAAGTAACATGTGGAAGATATGTTGTTGATGCTGCAATAAAATCTCCATGGAAGTCCCTAAGCACCGCACCAGTAGCTCCTGAGGCAGAATCCACATGGAAGGAAGCATCAACATTTAATTTTACCTGGCGTGGCTCTGGCTTGCACCATTTTGCACTTGTAGAATTCACACGCTTCCCGTAAGCTTTTGCCGCGTTTGCTGTTATCGCAAGAGTTGACATTTTGCATTTATTCATAGGTGGGACAGGCTCATTGCGAGTTCGTCGTCTCCGAATCCACCATAAATACCAGCTTGTCACTGATATTTTTTTTTAATCCAACATTACTGAAGCCCCTCATTGTATTATCTTGCCGGTTCATGAGGTATTCCAACACAGCCAATCCAGCCAGGTCTACTTGGAGGGCGTCCAGGATAATGTGATGAATACCCAAATTTTGCCAGACTTCTACTGCAGCGGGACAAGTGAATAACAAATGCCGAACATCCTCTGCACCCTAGTCACAGATCGGACAGGAGCCTGAGTTTCCAATGTGTCTATTGGCTAGCACACACTTGATAGGAATAATACCATGGAGAGCCCTCCAAACAAAAATCTTCACTTTTCCCGGAACTTTCATTTGCCATACATTTTTCCAAACAGGATTCCTAGCAGATCCACTCGGTACAAACAGTTGGCCAGCTGATGGTCCGAATTGATAGCTCCACTGTAAATGATAACCCGAACGGACAGTATATCGCCCATGCATAGTATAATGCCATGCTATAAAATAATCGAAGCCTTGGTTGTTGATCGAAATTTGCATTATTCTTCTCACATCTACAGGCCCAAACAGCCCCTTCAAGAGATCTTCATCCCACTGTCCAGAAAGGTGAATAATCAGCTCATTAACTCGAGTATACACAGCGCCTCCTCTTGGACTTAGTACCTTTCTATTGGGACTAGATGGGATCCAGGGGTCCTCCCAAATCTTGATTTTTTCTCCATTTCCAACCCGCCAGATAAAACCACGTTTAAAAGTAGTTAACCCAGCTAAAATACTTTGCCAAGTAAATGAGGAACCTGCCTTTGGTCCAGCTGTCATGATATCACCATTAGGATAATATTTTGCGCCAAGAACTCGAGCACATAGAGATGTGGGGTCATTGATTAATCGCCATGCTTGTTTAGCCAACATAGCTAGATTGAAAGGTTGGAAATCTCTGAACCCCATACCACCATCTTTCTTCGGATAACATAGCTTCCACCATACGAACCAATGCATTTTCTTAGTATTCTTGTCATCCCCCCACCAGAATTGTGAGATAGCATCTATCATTCCCTTACACACCCCTTTTGGTAATTGAAAAACCGACATCACATATACTGGGATTGCTTGTGCCACTACTTTTAATAGGATTTCCTTTTCCCCCATAGACAAGAGCTTCTCCTTCCATCCATTTATCCTTTGGATAATTCTCTCAATAAAGTGTTTGAAACAGTCACTTCGATCTGCCCCAACTAAAGCTGGTAGACCAAGGTATTTATCTGACAAGGCCTCCGTATCAATGTGAAGTGTTTCACATATTTCAGATCTCAACAGAACATTTGTATTAGGTGAAAAGAAAATACTTGATTTTGCTAAACTCACTATCTGGCCCGAATTTGCACAGTAGATATCCAGAACTTGTTGCAAGAAAGTTGCATTAGTCATATCTGCCTTCATGAGAATAAGAGAATCATCAGCAAATAAAAGGTGTGAAACTGACGGTGCATTTCTGCACACCCTTACCCCATCGATGCCACCAACTTCTTTTTCATACAACAAAAGACTAGAAAGTCCCTCCACGCAAAGAAGGAAAAGATATGGCGATAGCGAATCCCCCTCGCCGGAGACCCCTTGTGGGATAAAACATGTCTGTCTGCCATCATGAGAGAAATCCATCCCTCAGAAAACCCCAGCCTTCTCATCATATTCTCAAGAAACACCCATTTCACCCTATCATAAGCCTTATGCATATCAAGCTTTACCGCACACGAACCTGTAGATCCATTTCTTCTATTTTTGATCGAATGTACACACTCATAAGCCACAAGCACATTATCTGTAATAAGACGCCCCGGAACAATCGCGCTCTGCATTGGTGCAATAACATCAGGAAGTATTTCCTTCAGACGAAGAGCCAACATTTTAGAGATTATTTTATAAATGACGTTACGCAAACTTATCGGTCTAAACTGAGTAATCCTTGATGGATCATCCACCTTGAGAATAAGAACCACGGTTGTGTCATTCCATCCTTCAGGTATCACACCCGAGTTCAGAGCTAACAACACTTCATGCGTAGTTTCATCTCCACATAAATCCCAAAACTGCTTATAAAACACAGCGTGAAGGCCATCCGGTCCTGGAGCCTTGAAATCATACTACCCATATCTACACTACTTAAAAAGGAGGAACATGTTCCTTATTCTGCCACCAAGCAATACGTCCAAATTTTTCGTCGTCGCGACAAAAGACCAATTTACCCTCCCACCGAAATCCATACTACTGCAATCTGCCATCGCACCCTTTCACCTATTTTCTTCTCCACCTGCGTCCTCCCCTTCATCCCGCCGCCGCCCAGATCCCCACCCCAAGAACCACGGGCTTCCTCCCCAACCCACACCACCATTGGTCGAATCCGCTGGCACTCACCTCGCATGGAGCTCCGCCCGCCGCAGCCTACCGATCTTGTGCCCGCCTCCCGCCTCCAACTCTCTCCACCACCCCCGCCGGCTAGCCCCAACCTCCTCGCCCCGATCCAGCCGCCCACCGCCACGATTCGCGCTGCCTTCATCGCGCTGCTACTCGGGTCTCGCGGGGTGGTCTGCTGCCGAATCAGGAACTAGGGTTCCTAGCCAAGAATGCCTAGATCAATCGACGGTCGGCGCCGGAGCGGAAGTTGCGCCGCCAAAGTGCAGATCGGTAGGGGAAGAGGTCGTGCGCTCGGAGTGTGCAGTAGTAATACACAGCGGGCGGGTCGAGGTACGTCAGGTTCCCATGAGCCCAGCCAACAATTACATGCTTCTTCTAGGATAGGGAATTGCAGAACGTAGGTGTCAGATCATGTATCCCCAGAATTGCAGAATGACCTGTATGTTTTGACTTAACCACATGATCCCTGTTTCTGTAATGATGCCTTAAGCACCTGATGCATAATGGTTACTGAAAGATATTGACTTGAACTTGTAAAGATTGACAGTGGGACTTGTGTACTGAATTTTTTTGAAACATGTGCTTTTTTGGAATTGCTTATCCACCATCAGTGATGCATAATCTTTTCTTCATTTCTGACCTTCTAAAATCTTCTTGTGATCTTCTTTTTACTAGGAATGAGAATATTTCTATCTCATACATTCAAAGCTGTGAGGTCTTATTCAGTACTGGCATTCAGGCTCAAAAGTGAAAATCGAGATGATTAATTATGTCTTGCGTAAGAGGCCAAGACTTGGTAAGTTGATTGTATCGTGTTAAATTTAGTTAATTCTGTTGCCCGAATAGGTTCAGGATTTCTCAGTGTGTGTGGAAAGTAGACAAACTTTGCTTTGATTTATTATACGTTGGGAGCATCATCCAATGATGTTGATCTGTTAGTAGTTTCACATGAAAATACCAGTGAAATTGTCAGTAGTTTCATGTTTGGTTCATTCGTGCAGCAGTTGTTCCTTGGATCGAGCAGAGGATTCAAATCGAATTGAGGGCCCCGTGGATCGAACAACGTGAACCCTAACGGGCGGAGCGCAGCGGCGGACAGGCAGACCATGCCACTGTGAACATACAGTTCAACGGTGGGCTTCCGGCGGCAGCAGCAGCAAGGGCGCCGCATGCCTAACCTATAGGCTCCAGCTCGCCCTGTCAGTTCATCAGTTCATCTACGTTGAGCTTTCAAGGTTTTCTCCATCTCAAATTCTTGGGGCCTTTTATTTCTTGATTTCTTATGTATGAACATCAGGACCAGGTCATCTAAAATCAGCACTTTTGTTGGTTATTCATATTGCTTCAGTATTTCTTGCTCCCGCTCTCAGGGTGTCTTTCTTGACTTATCATATATTGTGTCAACAAGTGCAGAAATGCAGAGTAAGGCTGGAAGGTAAGGGATCAGTGAAGAGGAGAGGTGATTTACTTTTCTAAATTTTTACAATTGTGTCCATCTGCGACTACCGATAGTGGTGGAGGATTTGTCTAATTCACTTATTGCGTTCATTGTAAATAGAGTGGAGAAATTCGATATGTGTGCATTCATAACTACAAGAGAAGAAGATAAACATGTCATGTTGACCACGGAGATGAAGAGCAGCCTTTTCATTGTACAAATGAAATAAGGGAATGTGGGGGGCAAACTTGCAAGGTGATGAGCTTGGCGCCAATGACAGGTCCAAATGCCAAACGCTGAATTCAAAGATAGTGACTGGCAGCCGTAGCAAGGACATACGAGAGACATCCGATGGGTAATGAGGGCCTCGACAATATTATGTCAGGTATTTGCAAATAGAAGTATAATGACCTCAGATATTATGCATTGCTCGCTTCTATAGATTGCAAGTACTAATATTGAATATTTGTCATATTAAGCATTGACCCAGTATATATGTACATACTGATTTGGTACATCGTATTTTATGAATGAAGTCCAGCAAATCATTGTTATTTCGTAAAGATTTCTACTTTACTTTTATTGATTCAAACACAATTGTCTAATAACTTGCTTTTCAAGCATGGTCATTCAGTTGATTTGTGAAGCACACAACACACAATTCATGGAAAATAATGCTCATGTATATGTTTGATTTGAAACACAAACGGTAGATGCAACTATTTTTGATAAGTTCACTGCAAGAGGTTTTAATGAATTCCATAGAGATTGATATCAAGAATTGATCTACAGGTAACATGTGTGTCGTTTTCTCCCTTTGTGCTTCTAACTGGATAATGTACTGTAAGCTCCTTTGGTAGACAATAAAATAATTCTTAGGAGTGTGCAAAAATATGTCACTGTGCATGAATAAGCTACCGCTATTTGTAAGACAATTAACTATCCTCTAGCTATAGTTGTGTCCCTTCTTGGCTTTGGTAGTATGACAAACAGAATTGATAGCCATGAACTCATATGAATAATGATAACGGGCAATAGTATGTCACCAATATACAGTGATGCCATTTTAATTGATTCTTTTGTTTGGGTTTGGAGCAGAGTTGTTAGTGTGTGTGGCAATACTAGAGCATTTCCTATGAAATCAGCAAATCATTATCCTATGTCTCCAACAGAAAAATAGGTGCCCAAATTTTATTCATTGCTTCATTCATCACATATCATCTCATCTCAGTTTCTACAATCTTGCCCCACTCCCATGGCTATCAATCTGCATTCTGCAATAGAACTTGCTGATGACCGTTTTTTTTTTTTTTGCCTTTTCCCGTCAAACGACTTAGGCCACAGAATGTGACAATGTCCACTGGTATATCCTTTTACTATTTTCATAGTCAATATATCATTTTTGCCATTTTTTTTTGGAACCCTGCTTGCCTCCGATTGTGATTTGTAGCATGAAGGATGAGATTAACCAACTCTACGTAAGCAACATTATTGTTCGGACAAATAGGTTGCAAACGACAGTGCTATAATTTAAAGAAAACATCTCAAATCACCAAATATTACATTTCTCTATTTTTATATGGCAAATATTTTGATCTGGTGCTTTAGGAACAAATGGCGGTCCATACTCTGACTGAGATAAGGGGTAAGGCGATTCAAATTGATCTGTCCTACGAGAATGCAGTTTATTAAATCCAGAAACTCTTTGTTTTTTCTGTGGTACTTCACAAATTGTGAAGTTTGAAGCCCATAACCTTGCTGCTTTTTTTCACTTCTCTCAACCATACAGTGCAGCAGCAGATATCCAGAATATGCTTGAAGATATCAAGTAGAAGATTGAAAAGGAAAGGTAACTGAATTGCAGTTGTCTCTTTGCAAGAACAATTATGCCTTAAACGGATCTGATTTCTAAAAAGTAAAAGTTCATATTTTGATTGTAAACTCAGTTTTCTATTTTCATGTGCATGCAGAAATTGCTGAAAGTACTGTCAAGCACTTCCAGAGAGGTATTCAGTTCATCTCTTTAAGGTGAGTGATATTGTAATCTGACTGGTACTTTCATAGTTCCATGCATGATTGTGCCTCCTGCACTCTACGTGGCCGATCCTTTATGCACATTCAGAGATTCAGGGTTGGCTTTTGATTTTTTGAATATGCAAGGCAGTAAAGAAGGTTGCTATGCTTGGGTGGACTTCTGAAGATGAAGAACAAATTGTATAGTTGTTGTTACTGATTTTGATATGTTAGTTGTTTTACTTGTGAGAGTTCCGGAGTCGGAGGCTTGCAGATGATTACTCATTATGTACAGTTATCATGCTTCCTTTGTACCATCACATAGATACATAGATAACCAATGATTTCTGGAGACCATGCGGGTATGTGTTTGAGTGTTTCATAGTTGTCTCTTTCATCAGTAGCGAGCAAGTGGTCTGCAGCTTCTCAATTTTGCTTTTCTCAAATGTTCTTTGGTGGTTGCTAGATCCATGCTAGATCAGTATGTGGTTTTTGAAGCCTTAGCTAGCTAATTTGAATTGAAGCAAACATTTCTTTATCCTTCCAAATAGTGCAATTTAGATCTCCAGTTCTCTTTCGTTCTGTTATTTAGAGTACAAATGTTCTGAACAAAAGTGTTGGCTGTGATCTATAAAAAGTTTTGTTGTCTCGCTGTCAGGAGCAGACCGTCGCAGCTGCTTGCTTCGCCATGAATTTTCATCTAGATCTGGTCCAAAGGTATACATGCAGCCTCAATGCTTTCCCCTGCCAGTTGTTCGTTCTTCATTGTACACATGATTTGATTGGGGCGAAACGGCCTCTGTCAATACAGGTTCGAATTCGGCGCTTGGTACTCCCGAAACATTGGTGACAGCATCACTTAACTTTTCTTGCGGATATCACTGGTCTAGCATTTTTTTTTCTTTTCTTTATTGCTACTATACTATTTGGCTGTGACACAAGTATACCACCAGTTTATCTTTCGAACGTAAATTAAAGAAGGAATACAACATGGATTCTGCTCAAACCATGTTTGAAGCTTTCACATTAGTAGACACTCATGAAATTACACTTTTAGAACGCTTTGGTTATTTCAAGACAGCCCAAATAGCCTTTTAGTGGTGCGCAACTGTACATCTAGGTTGTTATTGTCTATCAGGATGGTGACACTTCTCTATTCAGCCGTGTGATCATTTTATTTTGTCCTATGTTGATTTACTTAATTTTAAGCATTATATATCAATATAGAATTGTATGCACTAATTTCAGTTGAGAGTTCGAGATAGGTTTGCTCTTCACGGGGCTCCCATGCTATGACACACGAAGACTTGCTATGTTTAGATATGCAAGCTACAAACCAATTTTGACGATTATTCATGCTTATTTTTTTATGTCTATTTCAACTTATTAAACTAGCATATGATGATGCATTTTGCAAGTACCATGAGGATTGTGGAAATTCATGATTATTCAGTCATGGAGGACTCAGAAATGCAACAAATGGGCAATATTTTCATCTCATCTCACACATTCAATTCAATTGTTTTGTCTTTATTACAGTCCGGTGATGAATTTTTTTGTTAATTTGTATGTGTCTGTTTGGACTGGTATTTAGTTTTGGAGGGGAGAAGGGCCGATGTGCGGTGGAGGGGACAAGGGCCCCAGGTTTGCTGATCATATTATTCAGCCGTCTGTCCCAGTCGTGAGCTCTGCTTAACACATGTTTCTTTCCATGTCTTTTGTTTTTGATATGCAGTGTGCTCTGCTATACACCGTTCCTTTCGTGAGTTGTTTTGTTGATGTTCACTCTTTGTGGAATGGAGATGTAAAGCCGGTAAGACCTCTAACCAGCTTCCTACCTTTGTCCTTTACTTTTAACATGAGTGTAACACAATAAATATCTTTGCTCGATGATCAACACACAGTGGTATTTATGCATAGAAAAGCTTATTGTGCCGTGCCCGGTGTTCATGGAGTTTTGTTGCTACGGTTAGCCATGCTAGAGAATTCTCAACCAACAAACTGAACTTTTCCAGCTTTTGTCACTATCCAAACTAAAATGAAACATACTCCCTCCGGTCGGATTTAATCGACATGGAGGGAGAACTGCGCGTGCGTGTGTTTAGGCAGGTGGGAGCATCGATTTTTCAGGACCGGAGGTAGTAGATATGTTTACTTCAAGCTGGATGCTTGTGTTAAATCCAGTTCATTTCAGTTGGATTCTTTGTAGACAACTTTTTCAAAAAAATTTCATTTCAGTTGGATTCTTTGTATTGATGGGGACAGCCGGCCGGCACCAGCGAGGGTTGTGGAGGTCGCTGGCCAAGAACTCGTGCTCATGCTCATGGTGGCAGGCACCGTTAAAGCTATTATTATTTTGTTTACCTTGAGGAAATATGTAATCGTTATTTGAGATAATGAAGTTATATATCTTCAATAAAACTAATCTAAGTTTGTATTTGGCTATATATATAGACGGTTATGATATAAGAAATAAAATAGCATAATAAATAATGTTATGTTATTATTTTTATGAGTTAGTTTAATTGGAACTGAATTAGAATGTTCCATATGAGTTGAGCCATTGGCTTTTGCACTACAATTAAAAAATACAAGAGGAAAATAGAGTATCCTTTGTGGGTTTTGAACCTTGAAAAATTGTTTTTGAAAATTGCTAGGTATTCAGACCTGTGAGGCGTGAATGGAAACGTCACAATGATTATTGTTGTCGAAAGTGGGGGATGATTGCTACAATCCCTCTGAACCCATTGGCAACAGTTTACTAGAGTTGGAGAAAACATAAGAGCACAGCCGGTGAGTGGCACATTGGCAGCATGTGTGACTACAAATTACAATTTGGATATTGTTGGAATGGGAAAAATAAGATGCACATTGTTTACATAGTGTTAAAAAAAGGTGAAATTGAGGGTCTCATGGAAATGAAAAGAGATGACAGATACATCTTTGTTATGTCTTTGAAGTGTTCTGTTCTATCAGAAAGAAAGAGATCAGAAGAAGCGGAAGGAAGGGATATAGTTTGAGTACCCCAAACTGCCAACTCTTGTGAAAATTTTCGCAGTTAATTTGTTTATTAGAAATTAGAAATATATGCTAAAAATGTGGCTTTGTTTGCATATTCTCCACATCGTGTGGATTATTCACGCGCATCATATTTACACATAGGATAAGTAATAAACTTGCCGTGGCAACGCACGGGCATTTGTACTAGTCTAGATAAAAGTGAGACTCTGAACAGTAATGCTACATCTACGGTACAGGCCGGACGGTGGCTACGGGATTAAGGAGAGAGCACAGATGGATCACGTCCCTATTTTCACGGAAGCCAACAAATCTGAAATAACAGGGTGGGTTCCAACTCAGTGACTCTAGCGCATGTTCGCTTATTTTAGAATGAAGATAGTACTACCAACAGTTTACATTAACTTTGAATGTATACGCCGGGAAAACCTCAAGCAAATGAACTTTACTACAGATTACTTCTATCTTCATTGTCTATCTGTGGTTGCATCTGGACATGATCGGTGGGCAGTGGCGCTGCGAGCGGACCGTCCAGCATCCCGCGAGCCATGATCTTGTACATCGCCTCTGTCAAGTGCAGGCCGTCCCACGACACGTACCTGGACGGGTCCGGGCACTGCACCGCCCCTGGCTCCGAGCAGTGGATGGTGAAGTTGGCGTTGTGCGGCCCGCCCCCACCGCAGCACGCGTCCAGCACCGTCCCCACATCGAACCCGTTCAGCGCCGGCGCCGTGATGATGCTGAGGAACTCGTCGTACTGGTCGACGTAGGTGATGGACACCCCAGGGTGGTCGCTGCGGAGCTCGTCGATCTTGGCTTTCAGCATGTCGTTGTGCAGAATGGTGAGGTCGTTCAGCCACTTGAGACAGCCGGTGGAGTCGTAGTCGCCGGGTTCACCGCCGCGGAAGAAGAAGAAGAGGTACCGCGGAACGCAGCCAAGTGGAAAGACGCCCGGTACGTAGATGGTCTTGGCTCTCAGGTCGATCAGAGCCTGACAATTACTACAAAACCATTGATTTTGATACGACGCATCGAAATTCACAAGAGAGACGCCGATCACATAGAAAAAACCAACGGTCAACCGGTGCACTCATGTCTCATCTATGGGAAACCCTGAATCACTATCCATATTGGACAAATGATATTTTCACCAAATTGAAGATCCGACATCATGAGAGTGTTCTCCTCGACCATATGAGTCCAGTGAGGCCAAAACCATCTCAATCTCCAGTTAAAAAAAAAAACATCTCAATCTAAGTTCGTATGAGAAAATAGTACCAACAACAAATTACATTGAACTTTAATGAGAAGTTGGTCGGCCAAGCCATACTAACCGGTTACGGTTACATGAAGTCAAAGCTAACATCTTTTGTCAGGGGCCACCAACCTATTCAATGTGGAACACTCCAAAAAAAACCTGAGACTACCCACAAATGGGAGTATCAGGCTGGTCAAAGTGGTAAGTATCATATACTAGTAGCATGCATATGATACTACTATATGATATTATCTCTATAGTGGATAGTATCATGGAGTAATATCATAGTCATACTATATTTATTGTTTTTTAGAATCTCAATGCCAATTTGTGTACAAGATTTATTTAACATTAACTTTTCTCGTTGTTGGCGCTATGATACGGTATCTACCTATGTTACTCCCTCCGTCTCAGTTTACTAGTTTTCCCCATATCCCTAGGTCGTCAATTTAATTTATATAATTTATATTATATAATGCAAAAATTATATCATTAGAAAATAGAACATCTAAACTTTCTAATTATATAATTTTTTATGACATATAACTAATGCTAACTTGATCAAATTTGTGACCTAGGGGTACACGCACGCCTAATAGACTGTGAGAGAGGGAGTACTCTAATCTCATTTCTCCTCCTTAATTAGCTGTCACATCAGTATTTTTGTGGGACCAATGTGTATGATACTAGGTATGATACTAGCACTATGACTAGCCTCATAGGTAGTATCATGCATCACATGCATGCAAAAAGCTGATGTAGTAGTGCAATTAAAGATGAGAGCGATGATAGTGCTAGTATCATAGGTAGATACCGTATCATATCGTGTAATACAAGAAAATTTAGTGTCAAATAAAACTTGTACATATATTTGCATTGAGATTCTACAAATCAATTAATATAAAAATATTATGATACTACTGTATGATACCATGCATCATGGACATAGTAACATATAGTAGTATCATACACATGATACTTCTATATGATACTATGCATTGTGACTAGTCTGAACCGGCCTGCTGAAACCTATTTAAGGGGGCAAAGCCCGAGCCACCGACCACAAACATTCATATCTCACCTTCACGGTGAAGCCCTACCCCCATGCCATCTCAGGAGCCATCTCCATCCACAAAACCCTTTGGGGGGGGGTAATATCTCTTGAGGAGCGCATCTTTTATTGCTACGGTACCATCTAATGGGAAGTGGACATTAACTTATCTTATTTCGTTGGTAAGTGATGATGGATCTATTGTGACTTGATACTTTGTTTTTAATAAAGCAAGTCGTATGCATCTATTGATGCAGTGGCTGGGGCTATGCTCCTTTATCGAAAAAAATGGTTTCTGGGGGACCGCTGAATATATGGTAAATGACGGCGTAAATCGTAGCTAGAGAATCATCCCAAAAATTACTATTCTCTCTTGTTTGGTAACTGTTTAAGCCTTAGTCTTTATTTTATGTTCTAGTTTACTTTTATTTATTTTTTCTTTCTAGTTCTTAGTTACTTGAATCTCTTTATTGGTGTTTTTTCTAGCAACCTATATGATAGACTAACTCCAAATTTATGTTTAGATGCGAACGTTCGTTGGTGGGTATTTTACGTGTGACAATATAGTTGCGGGTTAGCAACTACATTCCTTTAAATCTCTTGGGACAATATAAAACTAGGATAATACTTCCCGCCAAGTACTATAATAGTCTTGTGTGCTTGTATACATCTACTGGTAGTTGCCTTCCTTTAACTTTCCTGGTTCGGTATGAAATATCTGAATCTATTATAAAATTTCATATAAGACAATCCAAACATAATAAAAATTGTATCGAGATCGTTGGACCACCTAATGACCACTATCGTCCCTAGAACGAACCGCCAACGTGCCGCCATAGCTGCTCACCTACCAAAGCCAGCCTGATGTTGTTGATGACAGACCAGAAGTCTTCGTGCATGTGCCCCTAAGGACCAACGCCCCCAAACTGAAGCCACCGCCACGGAACCCTTCACGTACTCTATCCGAATCTTTAGATACGAAACATGTAACACGCGTAGACCACACAAGATCCATCACTCCATGGGAGGTTGGACGAGTACATGTGTATACTGTATACTCCTGTACAACGCCAATATAGCCAGTTAGCCACCCTAACGTCATTGTCGATTGACCACACTCTGTGACCTTGCTACACATCTCCGAGCACACTCCAAGGTCCCCATTTCAATTGGAATACTGTCCATGTCTCTTCATTTTCTTCAATTGTGAATAACTTTGGCAGTGGTCCACGTAGAACGCAGCTCTCCCTGTCTCTTTCTCTTTAATTGTGAATAGTGTTTTAGTTGTGAATATCTTTTTTATAGTAAAATTGCGACATTGATTCATCGGTGACCAATGAATATGGAAATTGATTCAATGTAATTAGAGAGATGACAAGCTAATTTCTAGGTTTTTACATTGCAGGTACTACTGAATCAACTTATTGCACATACTGGTATATATACAAGTATCTTTGTATGCAAATTCGGGACGTAATCATTGAGTTTATGATGCTTGTGCACCCCTAACGAATCAATTTCTATTGTGCTTTTTTTATTATTTTAGATATGGAGCATCGCCCTAGCCTCTGCATCAATAGATGCACACGGCTCATTTTATTAAACCAAACTTAGCAAAGTAGTTTACAAAATACATGTGTATATTGTCATTCTAAATTTATTTATGGTATTGCGAAAACGTGTCTTGTTACCTCACGCTAGCGTAAAAACCAAGAGGTGTAACAAGCAATCCGTCATGAATGGCTAACCAGAAAGAAGAATGTCACTGTTTTTAACCATTACTTACCTCGATGGACAAGCCAATGGATCTGACGACCCAGGGCACGAGGGGCTTGACCCAGCCGAGCGTCTTGTTCTGGAACAAGGGGTGGTTGTAGTCGTTGGCGCCGATCTCTCCCACCAGGAACAGCGACCTCGCCATCACCTCCTCCCGCTCGTCGTCGGTGGAGGCGATGGTGGCGAGCACCTTCTTGAACCAGCCGATCTGGACGCCGAGGGAGTAGGGGGTGATCTCGCTGACGTTGAGGTGTTCGTCCTGGAAGAACTGCTGGCTCAGCGCCGTGCCGCTAGCGACCGCGAAGTTGGCGCCGTACCGGAATTCGTCCTTCGTCGCCGGCGACTTCGCTTGCAGGTACGCCGGCCAGTACGGGAACCCCAGCTTCTCCACTGCGCGTATCATTTGATTAGTAGAAACAAGTAACAACGAATCACATGCATAAGTGAAGTGATTAAGCAAGCAAGAACTTGCTCGCGCTCGCGTACCGATGAAGTCAACGACGAGGCGGCCGTCGGACCAGCGGCCGGTGGGGCGCCCAAAGAAAGTCTCGCCGTACGGGGGACGCGACACGGAGCCCGGCGCATTGGAGTAGTGGATGAAGTTGCCGGTATCGGTCAGCGAGTCGCCGAAGCTGAACAGGCGGCCGTAGCAGCTCCTGCTCCGGCTCTTTGGCGCCGCCGACGCGGACGCGGACGTCGTGGTCGCCACGTGCGCAAGGAGCGCAGCGGCCACCAAGAGGCGCAGAGGCAGAATCGACGACGAGGCTTCCGCCATCGTGGATGTCTGTATATGGTATCGAAGAAATGGCCCCTTGATCGACGGATCGAGGCTCTCACTCGCAAATGCCCGGCCAGAGCTTGGAGAAAGAGCCCACGTGTGTACGTACTGTATTTCCTACTTAATCCAAGCTCGGTGGAGTGCAAGCGTGTGTGCGTATCGTCCGCTCATCTTACGTGCTCCTGCGTCGGTGTTAATTGGAACGGAGCGAGTGCTAGCTAGGGGTCCCGTCGGTGTTAACTGGAACGGAGCGACTACTAGCTAAGGGTCCGGGGCAGCGGCGGACGAAAAAGAAAAATACAGAGTGAGCACACCTCTCTAATTTTTATTTTTACATTGTCTACGTGTGATAAAAAATTATCTAATTTTAAATGTATTATTTGGGCACGTCCAAATGATACAAAACTCAGAGGAAGAAGTACTCTGGTTTGTCAGCGTGCAGTTTTGCCGGGATGAAATATCCCATATAGGGCCCATGCGAGCGTGCGCATGGCTATCTTGCTTGGGGACGCGACGACATGGAGGCGCTCCATGGGTGGTGGGTCTAGCGTGGTGAATCCGAAGAAAGACCATGGTCTTGAAGGGACCCAGGAGCGAACCCAAGAGGGAGGATGAGAGCTTGGAACGAGATCCTCTGACCTACCAGCAGAGGGAAGTAAATGGTTTTCTTTCGTTCGAATTCATATCGGAAGGCAGATGGTCGAATGTCAAGGAAACACAGCACCACTGGGGGATTGTGGACGGACTCCTCGATAGGTCCTCTATGGCGACTGGCGAAATGCCGCTCTAGCAATCTATAGATCATCTCCAGTTCTCCACCCAGATCTTTGGTTCCCATCTAGCTAATCCTTCAATCTCTCATCCTCCCATTCCTCTCTACCATCTATTTAGCCTCTCGATCTAGATTCATCCACCCCCAACCAACTGCTCCGATGGAAAAAGGCCAGGAAGGAGCACAAGGGAAAGAAGCAAGCATGGAGAATCAACAAGAAGGAGCAGAACTCCCAGATCTAGCACTCACGTTACAAGCTATGAGTCTCACAGAGCCAGGGTTATGCAGAATTTTTGACACAAAGGACCACTATGCTCAATGAATTGACAAAAAGGACCACCTGTGAGTATAAATGACAGAAAAGACCACCTCCGACGTGGCGGCAGTGCCCCCAGCCGACACGTGGCACGTGCCGCCGGGGAGTGTGGCGGCAGCACTTGCCGTCGGGGGCCGTGGCGGCACGTTTGCCCGCAGTCTGTCACCGTTCGTCGCCGTGTAGCGTGATGGGCCATGCCGCCACTCGCTGGGGCGGCAGGTCGACGTGGAAGATGCGGCACGCACGAGCAGCAGCAGCACCTCCACGCCCGGCTTCGTCACTGAGCTAACTAGCTTTCCCTGCACAGGATTTCGTAAGATGCATACTGGAACAGCACGAGCACTCCTCTTAGCCAGCTTCATCCTGTTCGCCGTCGCGTCCTCCGGCGACCTCGACAGGCTCAAGCCGGCGCTGCAAGGCGCCATCCCCAACGCGTAGCTCGCCACCTGGAACGCCTCCCGCCGCTTTGCCTCTGGCGCGGGCTCCGATGGGCCACGACCGCGGGCCAGCCGCTCCGCTGCGGCTCCGCTGCCGCGCGGGCTAACCTCTCGCTCGCAACGGACGCTGCCCTCCTCCTCGCCTCCATACGCCTCCCCGCCGCCGCGCTCGCCGGCCTTCTCCCGCCGGAGCTCGGCGCCTTCCCCGCCCTCAAGTCCGTCTACCTCGCAAAAAAAAGTTCGTCTACCTCGCCGCCAACTACCTCTCCGGCGCCGTCCCGCTCGAACTCGGCAACGCGCCCGCGCTCGCGGAGCTCGACCTCGCCTGCACGCTCCCGCCCTCCATCTGGAACCTCTCCGGCGCTAGAGGTGCTGCTGCTCGTGCGTGCCGGCTCCCGCGTCGGTGGCAGCATCTTCCACGTCAACCTGCCGCCCCAGCGTGTGGCGGCATGGCCCACTACGCTACACGCGACGAACGGCGACAGACTGCGGGCAAACGTGCCGCCACAGTCACCGACGGCAAGTGCTGCCGCCACACTCTGCGGCGGCACGTGCCACGTGTCGGCTGGGGGCACTGCCGCCACGTCGGAGGTGGTCTTTTCTGTCATTTATATTCACAGGTGGTCCTTTTTGTCAATTCATTGAGCATAGTGGTCCTTTATGTCAAAAATTCGGTTATGCAGAGTCCACAACAATCAGTTGATGCAACAAGAGGATCTGGATTTCTCATTCTGCCTCCTAATGAAAGTGGCTTGCACAGGAGGAACACCAAGAAGCATATCTCAGCAGGCTGTCAAGCAATCGATGAGCAGAGCATGGAGAGATAAGTACTACGCCATATCCCAGGTATCTAGTACTGTATTCATAGCACACTTCAGATCTCAAGAGGATATGGTTTCAGTTTTTAGTAGACAGCCATGGAAAATGGGCTCAGATAATTTTCTAATGGACTGGTTTGATCCAAATGATGGTGCAAATTCAAGTACTGATTACAAGTTTGAGTTCATTTTAGTCACTATAAGAGCCTATGGAATACCTACAAATAGAATATCTATTAGTCTGCTAGCAGACATTCTGAATCAAGTGGGACAAGTATCAGAATTTCACATACTGCAAGAAGCAAATTTGTTCACAAAGCAAGACTATATATGGGGAACAGCCAAGTCAAAGGTAAACAAGCCTATAAAGGATAGAGCAATTGTCTCTTATGCTGATAATTCTTCTGGCTTAGCATATCTGCATTATGAAAAGATTGGAAGAATTTGCCTCTTCTGTGGAATCATGTTCCATAATATGCAGAATTGTACCATTCGGAACAATCTCATTTCTCACAGAGACAAGAACAGGCAAACAACTTCAGATATTCCAGTTCAGAGATTTGGATCTTGGGTAATTGATGAAAATCTTGTCCCTGCTCAAGTTATAGTGGATGCTAGAATGGTCAATGCAAGAACCAATCAAAGAGGAAATGCTATTCTTAGCAGATTGCAGCGTATGTTTGCTGAAGATCCAAAGGGAAAAAGCAAAGCTTCAGAATCAACACCAAATAGGATGAACAGAATAAATGTTGCAGGGGAAGTGCATTTTGGTCCAAGGAAAGAGACAGTCAATACAGGTCAAACCGACTTGACGCTCGCCAACATTCCACACACTATTTACGCAGGCAGGCAGCAAGAGAAATTGATGGCAAGTGCAATGCATGCGGGACATCTAGACAGATCTCAATTTCTACCGCACCAAAAAAGTCAGGATTTGCCTACTCATGTCAGAACCATTGAAGTACCATCTACTACAGTGGAAGAATTTACAGCTCCAAAACAAAATATCACTACGATGAATGATTTGGCAAGTGGGAACACACAAATCAAAACAGGAGAAGCCACTATAGGAGATATAGTTCATGCTAGACATGGGCTACTTTTGGGTCAACAAGATAGCTCACGTTTGGACCCTCAAGTAATAGTACAGCAAGTGGGGCAACCTAATGCCTCGTCCTCAATCCCAAATACCCACGGTCAACAAAGGAGTACAATACCTCCCTCCATGACTGAAAACCTAGCTCTGCTGCAGCATAACTCCAGTCTAATCCCCCAGCCTACTACCATGCCCCCCTACAATTCTCCATGGATCACAATGCAAACAATACTCCTCAGGTCCCTTCCGCCCCAATTCCTATGCCAGACAACACGGAATCTTCTCCGCCTATGCAGAAACCCTCTCCAAAACGCCCTGCTCAATTCCCATCTCCAAATTCGCCGCCACTTGCAAAGAGGGCGACACCTCCGGCAGCGGCAGCCCATGACGAAAGCCAGCAGCAACAGTCGCAGCAGATCCCTTCCACAACCTCAGAGGCCCACTCCCAGCCACAATCCAGCAACATGCCGCCACTTGACACCATCCCAATCCCACCCGGCCAGACGCGGGTAAACGCCGGCGCATCTTATGAACTGAATGCCGCCGCTCGAGCAGCTTTCCCGGGAGGACAAGAGATTGGAGATGGAGGAAGAGGGTATCTGGACCAGAGAAGGACATCATCGCCAGCAACTGGCGATGGGAGTGTGGCAGCAAATCTTGTCGGATCAACTCCTGGAGCCGACTACACCGTAGCAGGGAGCAGGCCTCACCGTCGGCCTACTGGATGGGACATTCCAGATCCATCCCAGGCTGGAAATCAACTCACATCTGCACAGGGGATTACTAGGTATCAGTATGGAGCTGCAACTTGGACACGTTATGCAGGCACCAATCAGATGGATCAAGGCGGGCCTCATCGCAGAGGTAGGCGTACCAATCTGGATCACCTGGGATACCCCTACCCTCACTCACATCGCAGATCGCCTGCAAGATCATATTCAGCTCCTCCATCACCACCAGAACATGATCCATGGCCACTGCGACCAATTTCACCAGCTTCGTCAGTGGGCACACAGGACTCTAGATACCAGAAGGAATGTGGTGATGACATTCAATCTCACACCCCTACTGAAGCTTATTTTCAGCGTCAGTCGAACAGTGTTCAGCAGAATCAGGAAGCACGAGCAATGGAACTTGATGATGGGCATTTGGCGCCAGGCCCTGAGGCGCCACGGGCGCTATGAAAGCTTTAGGATGGAACTGCGGAGGCATGGGCAAGAGCCTCAGCAGTGAGAAAATGATGCATCTTGCCAGGATGATACATTCTGCAAAACCTCAGGTAATTTTCATCTCTGAAATTAAATCCTCTAAAGTCAAATCTTCTGATCTTAATGCTAGGTTTAATATGAACAATAGCTTTGTAGTGCCCTCTCGAAGACGGTCGGGTGGGCTTTGGTTGATGTGGAGTGATGATCTTCAACTGGATGTACATACCTCTAGTTTCCATGTAATCCTAGCCACGGCTATGCATACTACTAGTAATGTTAGGTTTGGTTTAGTATGTGTTTATGGTGATCCTTACCACAGTAAAACTAGTGCTATATGGGAAGAAGTTGCTGCTTTTGTGTATGATAATCATAACCTTCCAATATTATGCATGGGAGACTTAAATGATCTTTTGTATGATATGGACAAGAGCTCTGCTAATATAAATCGAAGCCGTATGTATGCCTTTCGTGCTCTTGTTAAAAATTGTGGTTTCTTTGATTTGGGCTATAGTGGACCTGCTTACACTTGGACAAACAGAAGATTTGCTTCCAAACCTGTTTTCGAAAGATTAGATCGTTGTTTGGTCAATGCAGAATGGTGCGATGCTTTTCCTATATCCAATGTTTAGAACATGCCTATAATTCACACTCTTAGTGATCATGCCGCTATTCTTCTCTCTACGGATGGTCCTGTTCGAAAAATCAAACGCTCCTTTAAATTTGAGAACTGGTGGATTAAAGAAAGCGACTTCCAAGGTTATGTCAAAGGACACTGGCTCTCAACTGCTAACAAACCATTTTCTGCTAGAACAAAACACCTTGCAGGGGCTCTAAAGATATGGTGTAAGAAAAAGAAGCCGCTTAATCAAGAGATTGCTGGCCTTGAGGAGCAGATGAGGCAAATTCAAATGAAGCTGATTCATCAGCAGGATCAAGCTATACAAATGAGCTTGGCAAACAGGGGAGCAAGCTTTAACCAAACTCACAGATTTTTATATGCAGAGGGCTAAGAAGCAATGGGTAAAAGATGGAGATAGAAATACCTCCTTTTTTCATAGGGCAGTCATTAAAAGAAAAAGGAGAAACACAATTGTCTCAGTCAAAGATGAGAATGATGTCATTCATTACATGCCTGACAAAATAAGCAACACCTTTGTGAATTATTTCAGATCAATATTTGCATCTACAAATACTAACAATGGCAGGCCTTACATGGGGACAAAACTCCCTCAAGACACGCAAGACTACACTTACAGTGTACCAGATGAACAAGAAGTTTGGGAAACAATAAAGGAAATGAAAAGAAATGCATCACCAGGCCCAGATGGATTTAATGTCGAATTCTACATAGCAACTTGGGATTGGATTGGACAAGATGTGGTTCAACTGGTAAGAAATTTCTTCCAATCAGGTATCATGCCTTCTCACATAAATGAAACTCATATTGCTCTTATCCCAAAAAAACTAGTTCCTTTAGTTCCGGCTGATTATAGACCAATCAGTTTGTGTAATGTCATCTACAAAATTATTGCCAAATGCCTTGCTAATAGACTCAAACCGCATCTTCCGGATTATATTCATCCATCACAGCAAGCTTTTATTGAAGGCAGAAGGATTAGCAACAATATTATTATTGCTCAAGAAATAACCCACTCATTTTCTTTAAAATCTTGGAAAAACAAATCCTTCATGCTCAAAATTGACTTGGCTAAAGCGTTTGATAGATTAGAATGGGATTTCATTGTCGCTGCTCTTGCACGTAAAGGGCTCCATGGTCATTTCATTAATTTAATTCACGCATGTGTTTCGTCGCCTACCTTCTCTGTGGTCATTAATGGTCAACCATACGCGAAGTTCAGAGGGAATAGGGGCATTCGACAAGGATGTCCTTTATCCCCGTACTTGTTTGTTCTTGCCATAAATGATCTCTCGATTGCTTTGCAGCTAGCTATGTCTCAAACTAACCTTACAGGTGTGATGCTTGGACCAAATTGCCCCGCCATACACTCGCTACTCTTTGCAGATGATTTACTCATTTGTGGGGAAGCAACAATTCAAGAAGCAACATCTTGCAGGATTTTTGTAGGCAATCAGGACAAACCCCCAATTGGAGCAAGTCAGGTATAATTTTTAGTAAGCATGTCGATCAAACCACAGCTCAATCCATTATCAATATTTTTCCAGTTCCAACAATGGATAAAGCTTTCATTCACCTTGGACACCCTCTTATTTTGCCAGCTAAAGATAGAGCTTCTGCTTACAACTTTGGTTTAGACAAATTCAGGTCCAAACTCGGTACTTATAAAGCAGACAAACTTTCACATGCAGCCAGACTTGAACTCATTAAATCTGTTTTTGCTTCCATCCCAGTTTACTACATGTCAAATATTCTCTTCTCCAAAAAATTCATTACTAAGCTCACAGGTATTATTAGAACCTTCTGGTGGACTGGAGTGAGAGAAGAATCAAATGCCAGATCTCTATGCCTTAGAGCTTGGAAAGACATTTGCACTCCAAAAAACGAAAGTGGTCTTGGCATCAGAAACCTTCAGGCCATGAACCAAGCTCTCATTCTTATGGCTGCATGGAGAATTGCTGATCAACCGAACTGCTTCCTACACTCGGTTCTTAAATCCAAATACTTCCCCGATTCATCTATTTGGCGCCCAAACTCAAACTCCCCAAAATCAGCCTTTTGGGCTTCCATTCTAAAAGTGCTTCCCATCCTCAAAACCCACTCTTTCTATCAAATTACCAAAGGAAATATTTTAGTTTGGAGTACACCTTGGTTTCCTGGTTGGAACCACATTTATGATGCTTTAATTATTCAACCGGAGAACTTCAATTATCCTGCTCAAGTGAAGGACCTTTGGAAGCAAAATCAGAATACTTGGAATGAGCAGCTAATTGACACTCTTTTCCAGGAACCAATTGCAAGTGAAATAAAAAATACAGTTATTATTCAGGCAGCGGAAGAAGATATGCTTTGTTGGAAATTAACTCCTTCTGGTACTTGTAACACTAAAAGTGCCTATAGAGCTTGTCTTGCTAACTTGCAGGAAAATGGTGAACCAGCTCCAAGACAGGTTGATCAACCAACAGTGCAATTGCTGAATAAAATATGGAGCAATAAAAAGATAATGCCGAGGGTGCAAACTTTTGGTTGGCGACTTCTGAGCAAAGCTATTCCCACTGGTTTGCGAGCAGGCAAGTATTCTAAACACATTAGCAAACTATGCTCGAGATGTGGCTTAGAAGAATCTGATTTGCATCTCTTTTTTACTTGCAACTTTGCTAGAGCTGCTTGGTTTACTCATCCTTGGTATATCAGAACAGACTGCTTGATTCACAATGCTTCCACCATTACTGATGTCATTCTTACGTTGACTAACATTAATCATCCACATGCAAGTCTTTCAAATATTCTAACTTTCATGTGGTGCTTATGGAAAGCTAGAAATGACAACTTATTTAACAGGGGAAAAACTTTCCCAACACATATTCATATTAGGGCGCATTCTATTATGCAAAATCTCGAGATGGCTGATGTTATGCAGGGAAACAGGGACAAGGATCAACCTGGTAAAAAGAAAAACCAAAATGTAGACTATTTGAACAAGCAACATCCCAAGAATCAACTGATCCATCAGGATCCTCAAGACCAAGATTTTACTGTTAATTCTCCTTTGCGGGGTTCCACAATTACAACGGTGCTACATCTTAAAGGAGACAAGATTTTCTTAGATGCATCTTGGAAGAACAACGACGCTACAACACATATTGGGTCACGGGTGGGAATTGGAATCCTTCTTCAGCTTCACACAACGCAAAAAGACTGCAAAGTTAGGATCCAGGCATCGTCAACAGATCATGTTTCCTCGCCACTGCAAGCGGAAGCTTTGGCCCTTGTCTTTGCAGCGAATCTGGCACATTCTCTGCAGCTCCATGGAGTACAATTTCTCACAGATAACCTCACTATGGCGAAAGCGGCAACAATAAATTCTTTAGTCGACCAAATGGTTCCGTGGAAAATCAGGAACGCCATCAACTCATTCAGGCAGGTTTCTACTTATCTCCGAGCAGCCATTTACCATATCAACAGGAAGCTCAACAAAGAGGCGGATGACTGTGCACATAAGGCTCTACAAACTACTGTTTCAGAGCCTATCTTTAGATGTATTTCTTCAGCTCATTTGAACAAGCCATGTCCTATTTACACTTCTTTGCAATCTCTGAACATGACAGGCTATGTATTGCACTCTGTAATCTGTGATTGAGCTGAATGAAATTGGCGCTCCTAGCGCCTCACTTTGTTCAAAAAAAAAAAAAAAGGAAACACAGCGCCAAAGCCCACCAACTAACGAAGACGGAAAAGGGCGCGCTCCACCTCAGAAAAAGGCGCCAGAACTGAAAAAGGCGCGAAGTCGAGTACGTGAGGAAGGGCGCGCGAACCGCGAAGGAGTTCCCCCAACCTGGAGCGGACAAGCTGCTCTGCTAACCATTGCGCTTCTCTGCCCCCGTCAATCTCAGGTAAATCATCTTTGTTCTTTTCTCAACTTCTCTCTATGGCTAGATGCAATCAGTACCTTAAAACTGCTCTTATTCGCTGCTTAATTTGGACTGAGACACAAAATATAAGTTGTAGTACATGATCATACCTTTCCAACGGCGCCCTATTTGTACGATTTGGATCAGCATAGTTAGATTTTTTGCCCAAACAAGATTATGTCATGTTGTTTCATAATTGTGGTTTTCTTCAAGGTTTCAGAAGCTCTGTTCTTAGTTCATGGAAGAAGCTGGGATGGCAGAAGAGATTAGGAAATCTCGCACCATGATCCTGATTCGAATCGGTAATTTCCGTATTCCACAGCTTGGCATGGGAAATTAAAGAATTTATATTGGTTTCAATATTTTCTTCACATTTGCATTGCAGAGTTGTACTACCTGGTTTGGTTCCTCATGTTGGTATGGAATTTAGAAGATGAAGCTTGGGCATTTTGGCTGAGCTTCAGTGGGGAACAAGGCTTTGAGGTCAGAAAAAGGTATACAAACAAAAGGAAATCTGATGGCAAAGTTACATCATGTAAATTTGTTTGTGCAAATGAGGGACATCAATCACAAGATAAAAGGGATCATTTAACAAAGTCCCCTCGAGCTGAAACTAGAACCGGTTGCCAAGTCCACATGAATGTCAATATGGACCGGAAGAAAGAAAATCTCAAAGTGACAAAGCTGGTTTTGGAACACAATCACACTCTACACCTACCAGAAACTTTACACTTAAT
This sequence comes from Lolium multiflorum, assembly GCA_030979885.1. NCBI lineage: Eukaryota > Viridiplantae > Streptophyta > Magnoliopsida > Poales > Poaceae > Lolium > Lolium multiflorum. Next base: position 213,348,161 of record CM061747.1, on the reverse strand, counting down.
GGTGTCACAAAGAAAAATTTCACAGTTACAAGCGTTTGAAATGGCAGATGATGCGGGTATTGGGCCAAAAGCCGCACATGAGTTGGTGAGTCACACAGTTGACATCCCTCGAAAGCAAATTGAAGACAAAATCAATGCATGTACAAGCACAACCCAATATCTATGTACAATTACCACATATGCTAGCCCACCAGATGACTTGTTGACTAATGCACGCCTAAAGAAAAAGAAGGTTGAAACAAAAACTTCAGAACGAAAAAGAACTTGGCTTGATAAGAAATACAAGATAAGAAAAAAGAGGGAAAAGGTAGGCTGCTAAATAAAACTGACTTTTCAAAGTTAGTCAATTATCATAACCTCCTATTTTCTTTCATTACAGATAGCTCAGGTTGGGGAAGTGGCCGGAAGTGGTAGTGCACAAACACAATCAGAAGCACATGCACAAGGAAAAGTTGCAAATGATAGTGTTCATGAAGTTCACAATGCCAATCTTAGCTTCACTCAATTATTAACGGTAATCTTGTTCATACAGTTAGTTCATGAATCAAGGGATCATAATTGTGTAAAATAAAAAATCTTACTTCTTTATTTATTTTACAGGAACCAATCACAGATGACTGGGTTGTGGTGAAACAACTGGGTTCGAACTTGCTAGATGTCATGGAAATGTGTGACCAATGATTGCCTTAATCCCAGCACAAATTTTCTGTAGTTGACCTGCAGAAGATTACTGTTTGTAAATGTGTTTCATGGCAAGTAATTTAAAAAACTGCTGTGCAGAAACCTTTTGGAGCGGACCACTAGCCATTCTAAATATTTGAAGAGAAAACTCCAACGTTCTGTTGGTGTGTGCTCTTTGTTTTCTTCTTCAGTGATCGGATGAATTCACAGCATGTAGATAGCAATTCTGTATTAATGTGTTTGTGTGGTACTGTTCCCATTTAGTTCAGCCGAAGCCGCTGTATGTGCCATTTAGTTCAATTCAGCAATTGGCATTTAGTTCAGTTTCAAATTCAGGTAACAACTGTGAATAGGTGACACTTCCTGGACTCATGTTTGCCTGCAGTTTGCAAATTTTGGCACTGATGTTTCTGCTCAGGGACTCGGTTTCGGATTAAGGAGAAGAAGGCGTTGCTGGATTTGCCATCCTCTTGGAGGACGCGGTCAACATGGGCAACGGCGGTGGCAAGACAGGTCCACCTCGCCGGCGCCGAAATCGTTGGAGGACGTGGAGGCTGAGGCGCGGACGCACGACACCCGTCGGCGGCATCCTCTTTAAGGTCGCGGCCGTCATGGGCAACGGCGGTGGCAATACAGGTCCGGCTCGCTGGCGGCGAAACAGTTGGAGGGTGGGAGGCAGAGGCGCCGACGCACGCCACCTGCTAAATGCGGCCGGGGAGGCGGAGCTGCGGCGAGGCGGTCGACGGCGATGCGCGGACTGGTGCTTTCTCCACGGAGATGGAACGAGATGGCGGTGGTTTCCCATTTCAGTTTCTCGTCTCCCCCGTCAGGCCTTGTTTGGTACTAGTGTTTTAGTGGGGATTATTGGGGATAATACTCTAGAGTATTGGGTGACAGCAGAGATTTACCTAATCCCCACAAAACCCCATCCCCAATCCACTAGGTAGGGGTAGAGTATTGGTGATTGAAAAAATTACACTAAATTTTGGGGAAAAGTGGGGATAAGTGGGGATTAAACTCGCTCATACTCTAGCACCAAACATGCATTGGGGATAAATGGGGATTTCAATTTTGGAGCGGATTATCCCTGCTAATCCCCAGTAAAACTCTAGTACCAAACAAGCCCTCAGTTGGGTGGGATTTGGGCTCAAGGCGTTGTGTTTCCGTTGCGTTCGATCAGCTGCCATAGGATGGAAATCGAACGAACGGAAATCATTTACTTCCCTCTGCAGTTTTGCATGTACGTCAGAGGATCTTAGAGCTTACCTTTCGTTTGTGCTGGATGGAATGGAACGATGACATCTTAATCGTACACCGGTCTTAACATATTAGGCAGATTGGAGCGCTTCGGCGTGCCGTCTACAACACATTGAAATCAAGTCCGTAAGTTTTAGCGTCTCTGAAAGAGACGAAAATGATTTATGATGAGAGCAACAACTATAAACTGGAATACACCCTTGTTCTAACACTGATGGACCTAGTAATAAACAAATGCTCCTTCATATTATTGACAAAGTTGCGTTAATAGAAATTCAAAGCGGCAGACTTTGATCGCCTTCACTCTCGTAAGTGCAAGTGAAAGTGTAAAGTCTCCTCTTTAGGTTTTGTGTGTTTTATAACAACACTTGAATATAAGTTTACCTTGTGTATAGTTCTGTTAAAAACTTATACGTGCACTACGGTAATTAACCCCTCAAAAACGGAAAGATCAAAGACGGAAATTGTAGTCTACGCTAGGACCTAGGTGGTAGGTTTTTCTGTTCATTGTGTGTTTGTCTTGATACTTTGATGGAGAGGTTTTGAAAAAAGTAAGCATTTTCTGTGTTTTTTGGGCTGGCTGGTAGTACCGGTGTTGGGCGCGGTAGTACAACTACCGTTGCCCAACAAACGTGTACATACAAGCTTGAACCCAGCCAGCGGTACTGCATCTGCTCTCCCAAGAGCGGTAGTACCGAGACAGGTACCGCTTATTTTGTGAAAACTGTTTTGTGTCCAAGCAGTACCAAACAGGTACTCAGCACAGAACTACCGCTCGAATCACACTGTTGGGTGATTCCGGTAGTACCGGCTAAGGTACTGCTCAGTCCATATGGTCTCGTGGTAGCGGTAGTACCGGTGTCGGCACCGCTCACGGTACTGCCTAAGACACCGAACTTGTAGTAACAACAGTGGTACCATGACCGGTACTTGTATCAATAGTACCGTCCGGTGAGTCGCACATGTCGTTGGACTGTAACGGTGATACGTGCATTTTACATAATCAATATAGATACTTATATATTTAGTTTTGAATGATATTTTCCATGATCAAATATGCACACTCGAATCTTTTACATGATAACCCACTTTATTTCGCATCGATAGACATGCATAACTAAAGGTTCGTGACAACAACTTAATATGGTGCAATGTTGAAAGTCTTGTTCCATGACAGCATGGTTTAACTTAACACCAACTCATAAATTTCCAAACAAACAACTTACATAATGATAATCACAATAGTCTTTAATGCTACTCTCCCATAAGCTTTAAATTGCACAATAAAAAGAAGTATAATTTTGAATGCAAAGGCATGGCATATATACTACACTTGGAATACCATTTTGCTACTTAGGTAGGTATTGTGGAGATTTGATTGAGAAGTTTGGCTCAAGGTTTAGGGATACAACAAGCCTTTGCTTATGTGCTTCATTCTTTTTTTCTTTTCTTTGGCCATTGGAAAGTTGGTATATAGTCACAAGCATGCACAGTATCCATAATGCTACACATTTATTAATGAACATAGTAACTCATAGTTAACCATCAAGATAGCACTAAATATGGCACTAGCAAATTATGTGCACTACTTATGTTGCTATTTTTATTTTACTTTCCCTCCAAACTTAACTTTATTTATACTCCAGTAGCTCATTCATATTTCATTAAGCATACCTAAAACTGGTGTTCTCTTTATTCAAAACATAAATGAAAATGAAAAAAACATATAAACTAAACATAGACACTCCAAGTTTATGCAAAAGTAGAATGGTGCTCAAAAAACAAAGTTGGAAGATATGAAAACCGAGTTTCATATGTCCAATGGGGTGCCATGGGGCATCCCCAAGCTTATGGTGTTGACCATTTCTTAGATGACTCATTCTTCAATGATCCTACCTTCCTTGTGCGAAAACTTCACCACAAAACTCTTTTCCATCTCTTTTCTGAGTGGATGACATTGGTGGGCACAAAAGATAATATGCATGCTGCCATAAAACCTCCAAATAAAACATGGTATATGATGTACAGAGAGTTTATTAAGTGTCTAGCATTCAAAAATATCAAAATAATCATAAAGAATCAAATTGAGGCTCAAAAGAATGCTTAAAACAACAAAAGGCAGAATATATCTAGAAAAGCATCAACAGCGAAGCAAATTTATTTTGCCCCCATAAATATGTCAGAAGTTTTTTATGATTTTTGTACTTGTAGATGACGAAAAGTTGCAGCTTTAGTAATTTTTTTATTTTAGGAGTAACAAAAAAAGAGTGGATTTGGTGATCAGGGGGATACGTGAGTATCCGGTTATCGCCGTTGGATTTGGTCCACCGCCGTTGGATTCTGCTACTCACTAACGGCCACTCACTAACGGCCACTACCTCGCCGGCCTCCACCTCGTGCATCTGAGGTCGCGCCAGTGTCTCCCCCGCCCCCCGCGTCTCTCCGCCCTTCCACTCGACGCGCTGGACCGCGTCGATGCGTGTACAGTGCTAACGTTGTTAGACACGTGTCGAGCAGAGAAGGGGTGCTCACGTATCCCCCTGATCACCATGCTTCATCCGGAAAAAAAAATCATAAAAATCGCGCACTAAACAGTACGATGCAGATTTCAGGAACTCCCCATCTGCATTGCAACTTTAAAACATTCAAGATGGGTAAAACTTGGCACTTTATTACTAGCTACAGTAAACAAACTAAAATTAACTCTCTTGCTACAGCAAGGACACAAAAAATATAAATTCAAAAGAAATACTATCTTGCAAGAGCGAAGAAAACATAAGCAAAAAATATACCGAGTTGCCTCTTGTAAAGTGCTTTTTTAGCCATATAACTAGGATTTTATTTCTTAATGATGGGAAAGTGTCATGAGGACACGTGTTCCTCTTAACAACAATCTTCTTCCTTCGAAAATATTCCATACACTTCTTGTGTGTGAACTGAAACTCGACATTTCCTTCTTTATAATTAATGACTACACTTCATGTGTGGTAACTGAAACTTGACATTTCCTTCTTTGGAATCAATGACCTGTTGTTCTCAAAAAGTTCTACCAACGATTATAGGACTAGAGGTCTTGCTCCCCATGTACATAACAATAAAATCAACCGGGAAAATTTCATATGTAGTTTAGTAATAATATTATCAGTTCTACCTAAAGCATGCTTGGTAGAATCATCAGCAAGTAAGAGATCAATATCACACTTTTCCATTTTCTTATCAAGATCAAGCAAGTCATATAATTCTTTAGATAGGATGCAAACACTTGGCCCTAAATCTAATATATCATGAGATTATTCTTTTACAATAGTAACCAGTATTTTAGGGATTCAAGCATCCCCAAACTTTGGTGGCATTATAGCTTCATTATTCTATCTTTATGTCTTTTCTTTGATAACATGATTAGCTATGTATGAAACAAATCTTGTTTGATGAATATTAAAAGATGTATCATTAGAAAAATTTGCAAGAGATTCATGAGTTCATTCAAACTACACTTATCAAGATCTAGGAGAGGTTAGGTAATTTTATCACTAAGCATTTAAACTTCCTCTACTTGTTTCCCGTCCACTACTTTTTACTCCCTTCGTTCGTAAATATAGGATGTATAGTGTTTGGCACGAATATTAAAGAACGCACTTAGAGACAAAGCTAGAGTACTTTTGGGCGAGATTACCCCTGACTAATTGATGTGAGAAAATAGAGAAGTTTGCATTTGATACAGAAACATAATAAAATTTATAAAAAAGATTCTCCATACAAGTAGTCAATGGAATATACCTTATATTTTGAAATTTTTCTCAAAAAATTATATGGCTTATATCAAGGAATGGAGGGAGTATTTTTCTACCCATGCTTTGTTAGTTTTTCGGTTCTTTTTATCTTCAGGATCCTTAAGAACAAAATGTTTGGAATTTTTTTAGGCATGTCTTTAAAAGACGCAGCAAGTTTAAGCACATTACCAAGCCGCTGGATTTCCTTTTCAGTTCTAATAGTTTTTATCTTCCTTTTTCAATTCTTCCTCACAAGAGTTCAATCTATTAGCTATCAGAAACATTTTATCTTCCCTCTCAGGTATGACATGTTTAAAAAATAATTCTAAATTATATATATTTCTTTTATCAGGTAGTCTTTTAGCACAATCCTCAATCTTTTCTTAATCGATGCAAAAAATAGTATTCATATCCTCCAATTCTTCATTTTGTTCTATATTGGTTCCAAAGAGGTTTTTAATGGCTATTAAGTTTTCTTCTGGTAGTGAAAATACAAAACTACCTCCTGAAGCAAAATCCAAAGCATTCTTATACCAACGTGCCAAACCATAATAAAAATAAAGATGCAACTTTTCTTTTTCACATGGGTTTGGGTCCTCATTATGTATTTTGTTGAGTCTAAACCAAGCATATTTTAATGACTACCCATAGATTTGCTTAAAATTTGAAGTAGTATCAATGTCATTTATTAACTTAGTAGGAACAAGTCTCATCTTTTCACGCCTCACTGCAAGTGAAGTAGTCGTATACTATTTTTTATGAATTTTTGTGTATAAGAAAAGTAAAAAACAAAACTGAAGGTAAATAAATAAAACAATAAGAACTAAAAAGACAAAAAAACAAAGAGAAATACTTTGGAAATATAAAAGAACAAGAAGAACTCACAGTGGTGCAACCTCCCCAAGCTTGGGAAATTGCAAAGTGCCAGAAGAAGTCTTGCAGCGACAAGGAATGTCTTACACCCATCGAAATTGTTGTTGTGATGTTGCTTCCTTGCTCCCCGGCAACATGCCAGAAAATTTCTTGATGACACTAAGCAAGTGTGCCAATTCATTGAGACTCCAAGTGCAGAGTGTTGTAGCAAGATAATTTTCCTCACAAGGATGACTCGGCTTTTAATATCGAACTCTCGGGGAACAAATGTGAAGCTTCTTCAAGCCTTGTCTATAGCAACCTACAAATCAAGTTTTTTGTCTTGTGCCCCCAACTCCACCATGTGGTTGTCAAGCACAAGGCTTTGGTATTAGTAAAATGAAATAAGAATAAATAAATAAAATGCAAAAAGGTAAACTAAAACTATAATGTAATAATGCAAGTAAGTAAAGTGTTTTTGGGTTTTGGTTGTAGTTGCAAGAAGTAAATATATTTTTGGTATTTTCAGATTTAATTAATGTAGAAAATATAAAAGCAAGTAAAAGGTGTTTCTTATGATTAAAATGGACTGGAGTTCATGGATTCACTTGTCTACTCTTTCATAAAGGTGTGATGGAATTAAGAACAAGATAGATAACTTAATATTGATGAGATTTTATTATGTGTCTTGATAAGCATTCATATGGGTGTCACGTCCAAAAATAAAGATGATACTACACATCTTACTTATTCTCCACTAGAAAGGGATTCTCCATGCAATCTAGATTTAGGAATTAATAGAGTATGGCCTTAAGTACGTTGATATCATGTTGAACAAAAAATATGCTACCGTTGCATTAAAATATATCACAATGGACCAATTATATTATCCATGAATGTAAACAAGGTTTCTCAGCTATCACTAAGAATTATATAGCACATGCACTCTTTTTCTTCCTAGTGAGATAACAAAGGAATTGGTAAAAACCATAGTAGATATGAAGTTGCTATCACAATTCACTACTACTACCATGTTACTTCAACTAATACACACCATCCCCCACACATGCTCTCTAAAATTTCAATGTCGATAACCTAGAGGGGGTGAATATGTTCTACAAAAAATTCCTTGACTTGTTTGCAATTTTAGGCTACGCGGATAAATAATGTGGCGTAATGCAAACTAAATGGAGCATCCCATATGAAAAAATACATATATCAAGAACTTCAAGCTCCAAGGCTATCACAAATTAAATAAGTGCAAAGAAATAACCGAAGCACGTGGAATTCCTGTTCCTCAGAGTTATAAACCAAATAAAAGAGATCATTGATAAATCCCCATAAGTCAATGTAAAATATGGTATCTACAATATCTATAAAGTTCATCCCCACTAAAATGCAATTAATGTTTGCAAGCTCAAATTTGGTGTAGCCACATCACCCATATTGTTTATATCCGTTTGATAAAAAATCAGTGGTCGTTAGTTATTTGTCTAGATTGCAACATCAGTTCATAGCGCTCCCGTCACTGTCTCAGCACATGAGCAGCAGCGCATGCAGCCACACTGACTGTCTGATTCCTCTTCTCCATTCAATGGTGTAGTCCCTTCCGCTTCCATGCAATCTTCAGAATAAAGCAAATGCTCCGTTCATGTTCTTCACACACTTGATCCTTGCCCTCTAGCTCTGGAGCTTCTTCGTTTTGTCCTAAAGCACACGCCCCACCTTCATATTCAGCCGCCCATGCCCCTGCTTGAGATTCAACTGATTTTCCCCACGTGAACCACCATGCAGGCCGGACGCATCTGCATCCCTCGCCTTAAGATGAGTGAATCAGGCCCGTGTTTCCTTGATTGCGCTGAGCGATGATTGAATCCGGGTTGATCTCCATCAATTCTAGAGGTACTGCTCTGCACATATGACCTATGGACAGTGGCCAGCTTTTCTTATCCTCCCTTCCTCGATCATATTGTTTTGTGTGTGTTTATTTACCGTGGTGTTGTTCATTGTTCTTCCTATATAGCATACTTGATTCCATTCCTGAAAAACATGTCTCTAGCATCTATTTGACTCAACTGAGCCAGGAACGATTCTTTAAAAAGGTCACTAGCGTCTTTGTGATTCAAATAAGCCAGAAGCAACTATGAATCGGCAGAAGTGGTGCTCCACTAGGTCAACAACGCCCTATAGATGCCATCAAGAACAGGTTGTCATTCTTTTCTCCAATCGCCGTTTTTCTCAGGGAAGGCAAATAGGCAATGCATGTTTTCCCTTTTTTGTACTAATGTCAGTTTTTCAAACGGATTTCTTTAATGTCATCTATCTGCAGAGTAAAAGAATGTAATATTGACTTCTTTCACTAAGCATGCTACATATGGATGGTGCTCGGGAAAAGGTAGCAATCCAGCATCAATGTGCTGCTACGTACTGAGAGAGAAACGTCACTTCACGTCTCTTCGATGAATTCAGAAAACTACATGTCATGTTGTACATTCATTTCTTCTTCAAGCTTGCAAGATTAATATCCAGGTGCTTGATTTCCAAAAAAAAAAATCCAGGTGCTTGATGTAATGTCTGAAACATCTACAGAATTATTAAACAGATTTCAGAACGCACGAATTTTTACTCCCTATTGTATTAACAATACTTATGAGCTGGCTGTTGCTTCATATGAAATATCATGATTATTGTCCATATTTGCATTATGATTTTCTGTAGGTTATGAATGTGTCTGCTCAGAATATTTTCAGCAATAGCAGAGGCCTGCGGTATGTTCATCGTTCTTTTTATACAAACTTAGGCATTCCCCTTTTCTGACAATACTTCCATTTTTTTATCTTGAAGCAAGATACCCGGACCTAGTCAGTGCATATATATATACCACAACAAGTGAAAGATTATCAAAGCTACTTCAGTAGCTACATAATTAGTTAAATTTACCGGCAACTCTTTGGCACTTCACTCATTAATAAACCTTCTTGCTATTGACTTGCATTTCGATCTTATACGTACGCTATATTTTAATTTGTTGTTTTGTGTGAATAACTACAATTCAGATGTGACGCTATGAATTCCTACAGCAACACGCGTGTTGAAGAATTAATTCCGGTTGATTACTTTGTATACCAAGAGCATTCTATATGGTATTCTCACATGATCCGTCAAAATTCAATCATCCAAGATCCCCTTTGATAGACCTTTTTGATAAAAATTTCATATTTTTCATACATAATAATCATCTGTAATGCCAGCCGCAACGCGCGGGGAATCAACTAGTTATCATTATATATGTTGCAAATATGTGAGAATTCAATATGATAAAAGACAAAAGGCATCAGATGGCTATGGCTATGGAGAAGATTGAAGATGGAATGGATGAACTATGGTGATGGATCTCCTTCGGTGTGGTGTAGATGGATCTGATAGGTGACATCTCTGTTTGGCGGTGAATAGCTTTCTTTTTAGCATCGAGTCCTTCACAGAACTTATAGGGTTTGACCTCGGGAATGCTACGGCGCGTAGTACGGGCAGACGGTACGGGCGGGGCTTGCCCATACCGGTGTCCGCTAAACCTTCTGCAACCTCCTTTTGAAGCCTAGTCAACTTTGCTGCATTCGTGACACGATTCTCTTCAATAATTGCGGGTCCATTTTCCATTATGACGTGATTTCCTACACACCATTTAAAGATATGAGAGATTGCACATCTTTGCAATAATTAGTCATTAATAACAAATTGAGAGGTAAACTTAGTTAAAGGTTTAAACGCGAGAAAAAGTGGCGTATTTCACAGCCATCAGTCAGCAGAGTATTTTCCACATAAGGATGGCTCGATGGTTATATCGAACTCTTAGGAAATGAAGTAAAGATTTATCCGTCCCTCTCTTCTTCTAGCAATCCTGCAAAATAAAATAAAGCGTGGTGTCCCTAACTCCACCATGTGGTTGTCAAGCACAAGGTTTTTTGTAAGTAAAAGTAAATAAAGTAGCAAATAAAGTAAAGTAAACTAAACAAGTAAAGTAAACTAAGTAAAAGCGGTAAACGTTTTTTTATTTTGGTGGCTTGTGTGCAAATAAGAAAGATAAATATTTTTTGTATTTTTGGATTAAAATAGTGCTACAAATAAAAGTAAGATAAAAGCAATGGAGAGGTGTTTCTTATGATTAAAATTGGACCATGATCATGGGTTCACTTGACTATTCTCTCTTTTAAGTTGTAGTGGACAATAACAATTCATCAATGAGATATCAGGAAAATAGTTTTAACATGTACAGAGATGATACAACACATCTCTCTTATACTCCACAAGACAGGAAAAATTTCAAGCAATCTTGTACTAATAATTAACAGAGTATAGCCAAAATTACTTTGACATGATGTTTGAATATCAAATATGCTACGTTGATCAAACAAGATCATAACTTTTGTCACGTGACGAACAGAGCACATGTATTCACTTTATCCCTAGTGAGATAGCAAAAGAAAATGCAAAGCCATAATAGATCATGAATTTGTTATCACTATTCAATCATTTAAATCGTGCTATTCCATCTAATACACACATCATCCCGCACACATTCTTGCATACAAGTTGGATCAGAACCAATAATTAAGAACGTGGTACATAATATGCATCGATCAATACATCTTACACAAAGTATAGCAAAATCTCATAGAATCGTATCATAGAATAAAGATCCACCACATAGGTATTACTCAAGCTGACAATTCGACCCATGGGTACGTCTGCCCATGGGCACCCGACCCAAATGGGTAGGGTATGGGTCCCGATGTTCGCCCATGAAAACGACCCATGGGCAACCCGATTAGTCGTGGGTCGGGCATGGGTATCAGTCTATGCCCACGGGTTGCCCAATGGGTCACCCGATTAATATTACTAATTAAAACAATTGCATAATTTTATACATGTAGGCAGTATACATAATTTACACACAAAGCTCTTGTATCTAGGCATCAAACATGTGCATATTAGTACTACTTGTAGTCACAAAGCCATGAACGGGAACACACCACTCTTTGTCCTGGCAGCCCAACAATATGCCGATGTGTTCTAGATATTTGGTTGCGTCAAACTCTCCATTTTTTCTACCCAATGGGTTGCCCGATGGGTTTGGGCATGGGTCTCATTCCTTACCCATGGGTAGGATCATGGGTCACAGGTGTGCCCGATAAGGGTGATGGGCATGGGTCTAGTTTAGGTCGACCCGAACAAACCCAACCCATTGCCAGCCTTAGGTATTACAAATATGACCATAATTGTTGGGCATCTCATATGGTACTAAGATCTATGAAGAACATGAGAGAAATAGATCAAGCTACTGCCACAAACCTGTAGTCCAGAGGTGGACTACTCCCCCTTGATCATGCTGATGATGATTAAGACGTTGGAGAAGATGGAGATCAGTTCGGCGGCGGCTTTGCTGGAGTTTCTCCCTCCAATCTTCGTTGTTGCAGCCTCTGTTTTCGTGTTTCTGTCTTCTGCGGCGCTCTCCTCCAGAGAACCCTCGGAAGTCATATATATAGTGGTTTTTAGGTCAAAATACATCAATTCGTGAAAGAATCAAGCAATTTGGACGATCGACGGCTAAAAGAGTGTGGGTGGCGCGCCCTTCTTGCGTGGGCGCGCCACCTGCCTCTTTTGGGCCTCATGCCTCTCCAGGTGTGCTTCCAGGGCCTTGATACGTCCATTTTGCATCACTATTTTATATCATAATTTACTGTTATTCATTGATATATTTCATATTTAGAGATGATCCTTATGTTATTTCACCTATTTTGCATGTTTCATGATTATTGGAGAATTATTCACCGGAGTCAGGATTCTGCTGGAAAGCACCGTCAGGATACCATATTTCTGAAGATCAACAATTGACGGAAAATACACCGAAGCTCTTATTTTCCAGATGACGGAGCCAGCCAGGGGAGGCCGAGGAGGGGCCGCCATTGGCCCCCCCATAGGTCGGCGCGGGCCCTGCCCTGGCCGCGCCGCCATGTGGGAGGGGGCCCACGACCCCCTCGGCCATCTCTCCTTCGCGTACTTCATCTCCCGAGAACCCTAAGGTACGGGGTGGCATCGAGAATAGACACAGCCGCCTCCTCTGCGGGCGGAAAAACACCAGAGAGAAAAGAGCTCTCCGGCGGGCAGGAATCCGCCGGGAAATTCCTCCGAGGGGGGAAATGGTCGCCATCGTCACCGTCATCGAGCTGGACTTCATTGGGATCATCATCATCATCTCCACCATCGACACCGCCATCTCCACCGCTGCACCTCGTCTCCGCTATAACATCTTGTGTTGAATCTTGGTTATTTCATAGGGGAAACTCTCCCGGTGTTGATTACTCCTTGTTATTGATGCTATTGAGTGAAACCATTGGATCAAGGTTTATGTTCAGATTGTTATCCATCACCATATCACCTCTGATCATGTTCCATATGATGTCTCGTGAGTAGTTCGTTTAGTTCTTGAGGACATGGGTGAAGTCTAAATGTTAGTAGTGAACTATGTTGAGTAATATTTAATGGTTTGATATTTAAGTTGTGGTGTTATTCTTCTAGTGGTGTCATGTGAACGTCGACTACATGATACTTCACCTTTATGGGCCTAGGGGAATACATCTTGTATTCGTTTGCTAATTGTGGGGTTGCCGGAGTGACAGCAACCTGAACCCCCGTTGGTATATCGATGCAGGAGGGATAGCAGGATCTCAGAGTTTAAGGCTGTGGTTAGATTTATCTTAATTACTTTCTTGTATTTGCGGATGCTTGCAAGGGTTTAATCACAAGTATGTATTAGTCCTAGGAAGGGCGGTGCATTAGCATAGGTTCACCCACACAACACTTATCAAAACAATGAAGATTAATCAACTATATGAAGCGAAAGCACTAGACTAAATTCCCGTGTGTCCTTAAGAACGTTTGGTCATTATAATAAACAAACCGGCTTGTCCTTTGTGCTAAAAAGGATTGGGCCACTCGCTGCAATTGTTACTCTCGCATTTTACTTACTTGTATTTTATTTGTCTGCTATATCAAAACCCCCTGACTTGTCTGTGAGCATTGTGAATCCTTCATCGAAATTGCTTGTCAACACCTTCTGCTCCTGGTTCGACACTCTTATTTATAGTACTACGATACACCCCCTATACTTGTGGGTCATCAAGACTATTTTATGCCGCTGGGGGAGTGAAGCGCTATTGGTAAGTGGAATTGGTAAGGAAAACTTTACTGTTTGTTTTTGTTTCTGCCTGCTGCTATAAGTCATTATGGAGAGATCCTCTCTTGAATTTCAATTTGGGAAATCTACTACTACTGCAAAGGTAGTGGATGAGGCGCCAGGTGAGGAAATAATTCCGTATAAAATACCTATGAAGATTATTGAACGTGTTGTGGATAACCGCTATGAAGGGGATGGAACTGTTCATCCTGGAGATCATTTACTGTTTTTACATGAATTATGCGAGTTATTCAATTGTGCAGGTATTTCAATGGATGAAGTTAGGAAGAAATTATTCGCTATGTCGCTGTCTGGTAAAGCGGCGCATTGGTATAAACTGCTGAAGGATGGGCATTCTCTTGATTGGAAGGATATTGTGCCTCTATTTTATTCTAAATTCTATCCTCCAAGTGAAATTCACAAAGACCGAAACCGCATATATAATTTTTGGCCTCATGATGGAGAGAGTATTGCCCAAGCATGGGGGAGATTGAAGTCTTTAATGCTCAAATGCCCCATTCATGAGCTTCCTGGTAATATCATCATTGATAATTTCTATGCAAGACTTTATTTTCAAGATAAAACCTTGCTGGATACTACTTATTCTGGATCATTCACACGCAATAAAGAAGAGTTTAAATGGGACCTTCTTGATCGGATCCAAGAAAATACTGAAGGATGGGAGAATGACAAAGGTAGAGTGTAGGTATAAATTATGATTATGAATGCATGACTTACGGCTATTCTTGTAGACAGTGTTGGGCCTCTCGATACATCTCAAACGTATCTATAATTTCTTATGTTTCATGCTACTTTTATTACAATACTTGAGTGTTTTACACATACTTTACAAAGCATTATTTTACATTTTCCGGCACTAACCTATTAACAAGATGCCGAAGTGCCGTTCCTGTTTTTCTGCTGTTTTTGGTTTCAGAAATCCTAGTAAGGAAATATTTCGGAATTGGACGAAATCAACGGGGTCCTATTTTGCACGAGGCTTCAGAAGACCGAAGATGAGACGAAGTGGGGCCACGAGGTGGCCACACACAGAAGCCCACGCGGCCATCAAGTCCAAGATAGACCGCCATCCAGCATGCATCTATGCCTAAAAAGTCCACCTTCGTGTTATCATCCGAACCCCTTCTATTAAGTTGCAAGCAACGGACAATTGCATTAAGTATGGTGCGTAATGTAATCAACAACTACATCCTTAGACATAGCATCAATGTTTTATCCCTAGTGGCAACAGCACATCCACAACCTTAGAACTTTCTGTCACTGTCCCAGATTTAATGGAGGCATGAACCCACTATCGAGCATAAATACTCCCTCTTGGAGTTAAGAGCAAAAACTTGGCTAGAGCCTCTACTAATAACGGAGAGCATGCAAGATCATAAACAACACATAGGTAATAGATTGATAATCACCATAACATAGTATTCTCTATCCATCGGATCCCGACAAACACAACATATAGTATTACGGATAGATGATCTTGATCATGTTAGGCAGCTCACAAGATCCAACAATGAAGCACAATTAGGAGAAGATGACCATCTAGCTACGCTATGGACCCATAGTCCAGGGGTGAACTACTCACTCATCACTCCGGAGCGATCATGGCGATGAAGAGCCCTCCGGGAGATGATTCCCCTCTCCAGGGTGCGGAGGTGATCTCCTGAATCCCCCAAGATGGGATTGGCGGCGCGTCTCGGGAAGGTTTTCCGTATCGTGGCTCTGGACAGAGGGTTTCGCGACGAAGACTTTAAGTAGGGAAGGGGCAACGCGGGGGGCCACATGAGGGGCCCCACACACTAGGCCGCGCGGCCCAAGCCTGGCCGCGCCGCCTAGTGTGGCGGCGCCTCGGCCCCAATTCCTTCCCGGTCTTCCGGAAGCTTCGTGCAAAAATAGGACCCCGGGCGTTGATTTCATCCAATTCCGAGAATATTTCCTTACTAGGATTTCTGAAACCAAAAACAGCAGAAAACAGCAAGAATGGCTCTTCGGCATCTTGTTAATAGGTTAGTGCCGGAAAATGCGTAAATACGATATATAATGTGTAAACATGTAGATATCATCAATAATGTAGCATGGAACATAAGAAATTATCGATACGTCGGAGACGTATCAAGCATCCCTGCTTAGTTCTGCTCGTCCCGAGCAGTAAACGATAACAAGGATAATTTCTGGAGTGACATGCCATCATAACCTTGATCATACTATTGTAAACATATGTAATGAATGCAGCGATCAAAACAATGGTAATGACATGAGTAAACAAATGAATCATAAAGCAAAGACTTTTCATGAATAGTACTTCAAGACAAGCATCAATAAGTCTTGCATAAGAGTTAACTCATGTCGTGGTATCGTCATGACATATGCCATAGGGTGGCTAATCGAAGGTGGTTCCTAAGTGGTCTCACGGCGGTATCCGGATGCGGGTATGGGCACGAGCGACACGGCGACGTACCCAGGTTCGAGGCCCGAGGGTAACACCTCTACTCCTGCTATGAGTGTATATAGTGGAAACACAGTACAATGGTGCTCCTTGAGCTGATCCGGCGCTCCTGGGAGGCTAAGATAGACGAAGGTCTCTCTCACAGGGCAGCGCTAAGACTAGAGTGAGTAAGAAGTGATCGATCGTCCCCCGCACGAGGGGGTAGCCCGGCTTATATAGGCACCGACACTTTACATATAAGTCCCTATAGTCTAGAGCCCGGCCGGCTCCCCGTTCCTTCCCGAGGCGTGACGCCGTGAGCCGTTGAGCCGTGGCACGTCCCATCCGCTCGCCAGGTCAGCGGTATGGTGAGGTGGTGTCGGTCGCCATCATGCTCTGTAGCCAGGACGGACCGACGTACGCCATGATGGTCTGTCCGGCGCGTGGCACCGCCGTCACAGCCCCGCGCTACGGGAGATGAGGTCAGCGTGGACCTTTGAACCCGGACCACCTACCCGGCTCTTCCAGTGCAAGACTCGCTAGCCTCGAGTCGGTCTGAGGTACAAACCCCGTCCTGTTTAGAAGCCGACCCGCCATGGTGAAGGCCGCAGCCAGCGACCAGACTTAGAGCAGCCGGCCCGGACAGCCGGCCACGCCCACCGGTGCTCCTCAGCCGGCTTTGCCGCGAGCCGCCGTCTCAAGCCGGCCGCTCCGCGTCCATTGCCCTACCCGGGGTCTTCCCCCGACATTAGCCCCCGAAGCTGGCAAGGTCCTGCGTTAAGAAGACCCCGACATTAGCCCCCGAAGCTGGCAAGGTCCTGCGTTAAGAAGGACCTAGGCAGGTTTTCCGGCTTCTAGATATCCTCCGCTGTAACCGGCGGCTTCTGAGGCCGACTGAGAATTTTGGTTCAGCCGGCTGCGCCTCATCCGTTCGCTTCTTCCGGCTTCCTCCAGCCGGACATCTTTTCGCTCGTTGGTTTTTGCCTTTTCACAAGTGCCGATGACGTTTCCGGCTGATGGAGTTTGGGGTCGGATCGATCGGTCCGGTCTCGCCCGGCGCTGGGGTTTCGCGCTCGAGCTCGCGCTCGACTCGACCGCTCGACGGCTGGTCGCGTGGGTCGTTGTCTGGTCACATCACTGTCCCCTTCCGGATTCTTTGCTGTGGGCGACGTGGTGCGGCCGTTTCTGGTAACTGCCGCCATCGTGGGGAGGTTACGGCGCAGTTAATCCGATCGTGGCCCACGATCGCCACGTGGCTGCGTACCGGCGCGTCGGCGGCTATAAATGCCCTGGGAGCGGCCCCGAGGCACCCTTTCTTATTCCTCGCTCCATCGCTCCTTTCTCTTCGCTCGAGCGCTCCGTCGCACGCCGGCGACCTCCTGGCGAACTCCGGCGACCAGACGCGGCCGGACTCCTCCGCCGCCCGGCAGCCGTCCGCACGCCAAGCCGGCGCCACGGGGCCTCGCGTTTCGACCTTGCGCTCGTCGCCGCCGCACTCTCCCCCGGTGAGGAGCGGTTCTTCTTCGCCGTTTGATCTTTCTTGGTCCTCGTCTTCTTCGTCTCCGTCAATGGCCTAGCCGAGCGGCTCGTGGGAGGGTCGCCATGCATGAGGATGACATCGCGCGGCTGGTGCGCCTTCGCCGGATTCCCCCGGAGGTGATCACGAGGGTGCACGGCGAGGAGAACGAGCTCGCACCGAACCCGCGAACGCGTGGCTTGAGCGCACTTTGATCGAGGGCTGTCTGCCGGCTTCGCGCTTCTTCCGCGCCTGATTTCTTCGGTCGCAGCATCACCACCTGCCGGCCAACGCCCGCGTTCTCCTCTGCTATGTGGCCTCATGGAGGGCTACGCCGGCTTGTGGCCTGACGTGGAGTTCTGGAGCCGGCTCTTCTACCTCAAGTCGCAGATGACTGAGGGCCGCCTGAGGATCTGCGGCGCCGCCTCCATATATCCCCGCGCCGGCTCGCACTTCCCGAAGATCCCGACGGTCGACTCGGTGAAGAACTGCATGTCGTTCTTCTACGTGAAGAACACCAACCCGGCCTTCGACTGGATCAACCGCCGAGTTCAACCCCTCCTCCGACCAGCCGGTCAACTGGGGCCACAACGCCGGTCGGCAGATCGAACGCGGAGGTGAACCTCCTGTGGGACTTCCAGGGGAGTGTGTCGCTGGGGGCCGGCTGAGCGCGGAGACCTCCCCGCACTTACGTCGAGCGCCGGGTGCTGCCGCTCCAGGGGCGTATCCACAAGATCGGGCACATGTCCGGCCGGCTGGATCCGACCCGACGTCGCGGCGCGCTCTCCAAATCCCAGGTGGCTCGCCGGATGAACAGCATCACCACAACCCGCTGATGACTGGAATTGGGGGCTGCCGCCTTACGACCGGTCCTCGCCTGAGCTGGTAAGTTGGTGTTTCGGTGGCGATTCCACTTGCGGCTGCGTGGCCGACTTGTAACTTGTCTTGCTTTTCAGCTTTTCACGCCAAGGTGCTGGGACGGCGACGGCGCAGAAGATCTGGACGCCGGATCATGTTGATCCGGCGACCAAGCCGGCGACGATGATCTGCCGGAGGTGCCGGACCAAGGCGGCCAAGGGGAGCACAACCCGCCGCCCTCGCCGGAGCAGCGGGGGGAGGGGGAGGAGCCGGCGACGTCCACCACGGGGCCGATCCCGGCAGTGCCTCTGCGCACGAGGCCGCCTGCCGCCTCGGCGACTTCTGCGCCCCAGAAGAAGAAGCGAGCCGCCGGCGGGTCCACGGCCAAGCTGGAGAGCCGGGCCAAGAAGCAGCGCCAGCTGGGGCCCAAGAAGGTCCCGGAGACGGCTGGGTGAGTCCTTATTTCTCCGTTGTTTGATTCCTTTTCTTTCCTTTCTTTGCACTTATCTTCTTTTGTTTGTTCGATTAGGGCCGCCATAAAGTTTACCCAGGGCGGCGGCTCTGGGCCGGCTGCTCGTGTTGCGCCGCCGTTCCGTCGGCAGAGGGAGCCGACGCCGCCGCCTTCGACACTTGCGCGCGCGCCGCCGGTGGTCATCGTGCCGCCCGTCTACGCCGCCTTCCGCGGGGGCATCTTCTTCGCCGGGCCGGGGCGCCCAGGGTGAGTCGGCCCAGGGGCCCACCTTGGATGATCTGTTTCCGCGCCGCGCGCCACCGCTGGGGCCGGCAGCTGGAGCCGGCCGGGGTGCGCCACCAGCGGCGGGAGCTGGAGCCGGCGGGCTGTGCCGCCGCACACTGGAGCCGGCGGAGCCGTGCCGCCGAGAGGGCGCCGACGCCGGAGAAGGCGACCACCGGGCCAAGGCGCCGCCCGGCTTCTGAGCCGCAGAGGGAGGAGCGTCGAAGACGCCCCCGGCGCAGAGAGCGAAGGTCCGGTTGTCGCCCAGGCCTCCACGTGGCCAAGGGTGCCCGGCTGGTGGCTGTGCCGTCCGCCTCCGACTCCGACCCCTTCGGCTCGGCTGGCACCATGGAGAAGGCATGGCATCATGCGGACTCCTGCGAGGTGATCAGCCGGAGGGGCAGCCTGGCACGGCGCCCATGAAGATGCTCTTCTCCGGCTACCGCGCCAGCCTCAAGGCCAAAGCCGCCGAGACTATTGCCCAGCTGGCGACGCTGGAGGATGCTGACAAGGTATGTGTTCTATATGACTTTTTGTGATTTTCCTTATCCCGGTAGCCTCCGAGGCATGGGCCTAGCTGTTCGGAGCTGGCCTGTGTTTCCTAACAATCGATATTTTCGGCCGGTTGAGGAGCGACGCACTTCTTGTACAACCAGGTGGTGACCAGCTACCACCGGCCAAGATTGAGCGGGCCGCCTTGACTCGCGAGCTGGAGGTCATCAAGGGTGAGACTTTCTTTCTTTGCTTTACTCTTTTTCTCGATTTCATCCCACGATGGTTTTTCTTGAGCGCAGCAAGCTGCCCTGGTTCCGCAGCCTGGAGAAGGATCTTCGGATCGCCCGCGCCCAGGCGCCGAGAGCGAGGAGGCGGCCGTGCTGCCGCGCAAGCTGAAGGTGGCCGATGGCGAGCTGACGCGGCTGCGCAAGCTGGAGGCCAACCACCTCAAGGAGCTGGTCGCCCCCAGGAAGGCTGAGGAGGAGAAGGTGGACGGACCTGTCCAAGCGGCTGGAGAGGGTGGAGCAGCAGCGGCTCGAGCTTCAGCGAGAGGTGACCTCCAAATCCAGGAGTTGTCACCATCGCAAGCGGTGGGTGCAGGAGATGAGCCGGCCGACCGCGGCTTGGCGGGTGAGTCTTTGTACCTTCTTCCCCTTTGCCGGCTTTTCAGTCGGCTGCCACGGGTTGGTAGCGGCGGCAGAAATTGATTTTTCCGTTATCTCCATCTTCAGGCTGGGGTGCTGGTTCTTGCCGGCTGCCGCCGGCCTTACTTAGGACTTCAAACCTCCATCTTCGGCTGGGGCGGTTGGCTTCTGGCCGCCGCCAGCTTACTTAGGACTAAACCTCCATCTTCTGGTCAGTCTGGTTCTTGCCGGCTGCCGCCAGGTTACTTTAGAGCTTTCCATCTTCAGGCTTGGGCAGTTTGTTCTTGCCGGCTGCCGCCAGGCCTTACTTTAGGACTTCAAACCTCCATCTTGGTGATGCGAGCCTTACGCGCCGTGTTTACCTAGAGCTTCGGAATTCCATCTTTCAAGCTCGGGAGGTAGTTCTTGCCGGCTGCCGCCAGTTTTCTTGCTTTGAAACTTTGCATTTTTCTGTCTTCGACAAGCCTCTAACTTGCTTTTCTTGCAGCGGCCTTTCCCGAGGCGCAGGATGCGGCGTTTGCGGCAGCCCAGAGCACGGGATGCGCCGCCGGCGAAGCCGGGGACGAGCTCTGATCTTCTCCATGGACGACCACCGCGTCCATGGCCGCCCGCGTCGAGCCCATCACGAAGCTCGGCTGGGAGCTCCGGAAGGCGGTGGAGGAACTGATCCCGATGCTGTGGCCGACGAGACGCTGCCGCAGGACCTCGCCAACCTCATCAAGTGGTTGGAGACGGCGCCGGATCGCTTCGCCGACTGGAGGGAGTCGGCCGCGCGTGCCGGCGCAGACATGGCCCTCTCCTTCGTGCTCTCCTGGTACGACGAGGTCAACCCGATCAGCTGGAGAGCCGGCGAGCGGTGGAGGAAAACCTTCCGGCGGAGAACAAGACCGCCCGGCTTGCCCGCGCCTGCGCCATCGCCGACTTTGTTGACAAGCGCATCTTCATCGCGGATCCGAACCCGCCGTCTGACGACGAGGAGGAGCTTGAAGATGAAGAGATCGAGATGGAGTCTCCGCCGCCTGCTGTTGATCCGGCTGGTCCTCCTCCAGCCGGTGCCTAAGCTTTCCTGTTTATGTAATCTTGCTTTTGCAAAGACAAATTATTAAATCCCCGGGATGCCGGGTGCGCATGTAATGACAATATTATTGCCTTTTTATTATGGTACACTTTAGTGTGTTTGTTAATCATTTGTGTGCCGGCTTGCTTTCTTCCGGCTTGTTCGCTTTTTCCCATCCGCCCCACTCTTTGGCGTTGCTCTTGCCGATCGTACGTCCGGCTTGCGGTCCGTCGCCGGATCAAGAGCGTGCCGCTGGGTGAGGCCGATAGTATTTCAGTCGAACGAGCCGAGTTCGGTAATCCGGCACTTTTATGAAGAGTTGTGTAAATCAATTCGCTTTCACTCTTTCTCTTAGTCGTCTTTCGCGTGCCGGCTCCCTAGGCTCTTACCCCCGCCAGCCGGACAGCCGGGTTGCGGTCTGTAGCTGGTCGGAAGTCGGCTGTCGGAAACCGGATCACGTTACTGAGCCGGCCGCGTGAGAGGGTGTTAGCCAATTGGCGAAAACAAGAGTATGCGATAGTAGCTTGCTTTTTCATAGCTTACAAAAGGAGTACAAGGGATACATACATTCCTGCTCTCAAGTGTAAAATGGTCGAAGCAACCTGACATTCCAGGGACGTTTTGTCTCCTCGTCGTTTTGCTCGCCTTGTTCTTTTTGGCCTCTTGGGCATCTATGAGATAGTAGGAATCATTGCCACGCCTTGCTCACGATGAAGTGACCCTCCCATGGGGATGCTAGTTTATGCTGTCCGGCTGTCCGTTGGATCAGCCGGAGCACTAGGTCTCCTTCTCGGAATGCTAAGGGCTGCACCTTCCGGCTGTGATAGCGTGGAGGCTTTGTTGGTATATGGCCGATCTGACGAGCCAGCAGCCGGCTTCTTCGACCAGATCGACTCCATCTTCACGAGCTTCTTTGGCTTCAGCTTCCGTGTAGAGCTTGATCCTTGGCGCGTCGTGCTCGATATCAGTCGGCAGGACGGCTTCGGCCCCGTATACGAGGAAGAATGGCGTGAAGCCGACGGAGCGGTTTGGCGTGGTGCGCAGACTCCAAAGCACGGAGGGCAGCTCTTCTATCCAGCAGCCGCAGCGCTCGAGCGCTCTACCAACCGGGGCCGGATTTGCTTCTCCACTTGGCCGTTGGTTTCTGGGTGCGCCACTGATGATAGGTCCATCCGGATCCCCATTTCCCCACAAGAGCGCTTGAATATGTCGGCTGCTGCCGTTGTCGGTGATGATGCTGGGGGTAGCCGTATCTCACAATTATCTCCTTGAGGAATGTGACGGCTGTGGAGCCGTCCAGCTTCTTGATTGGCTTGGCTTCAATCCACTTGGTGAATTTGTCAATCATCACCAAGAGGTGGGTCATGCCGCCTCGGGCTGTTTTGAATGGGCCTACCATGTCCAGGCCCCACACGGCAAATGGCCAAGTGATGGGGATGGTTTTCAGGCGGAAGCCGCGTCTTCCTTTGCTTTGCGAAGCGCTGGCAGCCGTTGCACTTCTTCACCAGATCTTCTGCGTCTCTTAGCGCAGTCGGCCAATAGAAGCTGTGCCGGAAGGCTTTGCCCACTATGGCTCTTGAGGAGGCGTGATGGCCGCACTCTCCCGATGGATTTCCCGTAGGAGTTCAATCCCTTCAGCCGGCTCGACGCACCGCTGGAACACCCCACTTACGCTGCGTTTGTACAGCTGGTGGTTGATGATTGTATAGGCCTTGGCCCTTCTCTCAATCTGCCTTGCTTGAACCCTATCATTGGGCAGCACACCATCGGTGAGGTAGGAGAGGAATTCTTGTGCCCATGATGGTACGCATTTTATCTCGAATACGCTAACCATTAGGGCCTCCATCTTCGGAGCTTCCGGGTCGACTGCGTGGTCGCCGGGTTCGGCTGTTGAGCCGGCGGGTTTGGCGATAAGCACCCGACTTGGCTGATGAGCCCCCGGGTTTGGCTGAGAAGCCCCCGGGTTCGGCTGAGAAGCCGGCGGGTTCGGCTGAGAAGCCCCCGACTTTGGGCAAGCCCCGGGTTTGGCTGAGAAGCCCCCGGGTCAGCCGGCACGAATATGGAATCCGACCGGGGAAGGTGTGATGGATGGCTTGCGCAGGTGTGATGGCCACACCCGGCGGAATTGCCTGCCGGGTTGAGCCTATATTGGACAAGGCGCCCTCGTTATTGGCCCTTGGCACGTGGTGAAATTCGCAGCCCTCGAAGAAGCCGGCTAGCTGCTGAACATGGAAGCGGTATGATGCCATGTTGTCCTTCGTCCAGTCGCCAGACGCTTCGTCAGATGACCAAGTCGGAGTCGCCGAAGCAGAGGATGCAACGGACGCCTATTTCCTTGCCCAGCTTGAGCCCATGGATGAGCGCCTCATACTCCGCCACATTGTTGGATGCGGCGAAGTGGATCTGCAGGACGTAGTCCAGCCTGTCCCCCTTAGGAGAGGTGATGACGACTCCGGCTCCCAAGCCGGTGCGCATTTTCGAGCCGTCGAAGTGCAGCTTCCAGTGCGTGGAGTCCGGCACAGGCGGCAGGTATTGCATCTCGGCCCAGTCGACAAAGAAGTCGGCTAGGATCTGTGACTTGATGGCTGTTCTTGGCTCGTACTGATGGCATGGGCCGCCAGCTCCAGCGCCCACTTGGCGACCCGGCCGTTGGCGTCCTTGCTGCCAATGATTTCCGCCAAGGGTGCTGTGGCCACCACTTTGATGGGGTGCTCTTGGAAGTAGTGTTTGAGCTTCTTGGCCGCCATGTACACGCCATAGGTGACCTTCTGGTAGTGGGGGTAGTTTTGCTTGACTGGGAAACCACTTCACTAGGTAATAGACTGGGCGCTGGACCGGCTGCTCCTTGCCGGCCTCTTTGCGCTCCACCACCAGGACAACGATCACCACTCGATTGGTGGCTGCGATGTACAAAGATCGGCTCTACTAAAGCCGGCGATGCCAAGACAGCGCGAGAGCATGCGCTTCAGTCGCGGAAGGCTTCATCCGCCTGCGCGTCCAGCTGAAGGAGTTTGTCTTTTGAGCAATGGTACAGGCAGTGCCTTCTCCCCCACGGCCGACGAAGCGGCTCAAGGAGGCCAGGCATCCGGTGAACTTCTGGACGTCCTTGAGGCACTGCGGCAGTTCCATCTTCTCAATGGCACTGATCTTCTCCGGGTTGGCTTCGATTCCCCGCTGAGAGACGAGGTAGCCCAGGAGCTGGCCAGACGGCACGCCGAAAGTGCACTTGGCCGGGTTCAACTTCATCCGGAATCTTCGCAGATTGGTGAAGGTTTCTCTCGTCGAGGAGGGTAGGCATCTCTTGGTTTTTACAACGACATCATCCACGTATGCGTGAACGTTTCTGCCGATTTGATCCTGCAAACACTTTTGCATGCACCTTTGGTAGGTGGCGCCTGCATTTTTCAAGCCGAATGGCATAGTCGTGTAGCAGTAAGCCCCATACGGGGTAATGAACGAAGTCTTTATTTGATCAGCCGGATTCAAAGGAATCTGGTGGTAGCCTGAGTAGGCATCTAAGAAAGACAACAGTTCACAGCCGGCAGTCGAGTCTATGACTTGATCTATGCGCGGCAGGGGGAAGGGGTCCTTCGGGCACGCCTTGTTGAGGCTGGTGTAGTCGATACACATGCGCCAGGAGCCGTTCTTCTTCAAAACCAGGACCGGGTTCGCCAACCAGTCCGGGTGCAGCACTTCCATGATGAAGCCGGCAGCTAGGAGCCGGGCGATTTCTTCACCGATGGCCTTCCTTCGTTCTTCGGCGAAGCGCCTGAGGGGCTGCTTCACCGGCTTGGCCTCTGGCCTGACGTGGAGGTGGTGCTCAGCCAACTCCCTCGGCACACCCGGCATGTCTCTTGGAGACCATGCGAAGATGTCCCGATTCTCACGGAGGAAGCTGGTGAGCTCGCTTTCCTATTTGCTGCTCAAGCCGGCACCGATGGTGACGAACTTGTCCGGCTGGGCCGGGCCGAGCAGGATCTTCTTGGTGTCGTTGGCCGGCTGGAAGTGAGTCGTCCCAGCCGGGTTGCCCACAGCCGGCATGCCCGACTGCGCGGCCTTGGCCATGGCAACGGCGCGCTGATGAGCTGCTTCGCAATGATGACCAGCGTCTGGGCCATCTTCGAGCTCGGTGGCGCATTCCATAGAGCGACGGTAATCGCCGGCTACGGTAATGACCCCCTTTGGGCCCGGCAGCTTCATCTTCAGGTACCCAGTGGGGCACCGCCATAAACTTGGTCAGGGCCGGCCTGCCCAGGAGCGCGTGGTAGGGACTCACGAGGTCCACCACCTCGAACTCGACGTTCTCCGTGCGGAAGTGGTCCGGCTTGCCGAACATGACCGCCAGCGTGATCCGGCCGATCGGCTGGCACGAGTGGCCTGGCACGATGCCGTGGAAGACGGTGGGGGTGGGGCGCAACTCGGCCTCCTGGATGCCCAGCTTGCGGGCGGTGTCGCGGTAGAGGATGTTGATGCTGCTGCCGCCGTCGATGAGGACACGCGAAAACGCACGCTGCGCCGGCTTGTGCCGATGGTGGGGTCGAGGACCATGGCGTAGCTGCCCGGCTTTGGCAGGACAGCCGGTGTGTCGCGGCGATCAAAAGTGATGGCCTGCTCTGACCAGTTTAGGTACTGGGGGACCGGCGGCATGACCGCGTTGACTTCGAGGGAACGGCGCTGCTGGCTCGTTCTGTCCTCCGGCTCGGTGGTGAAGATGATGTAGGTGGCATCCTCAGCCAGGTACCGGCCGCCATGGTGCACTTGGTTAGCCTCGTGGTGCTCGAGGTTGTTGGCTTCTGCGCCGGCTTGGCCACCCGGCCCGCCGGCTGGTGGAGGTGGGGGTGGAGGCGGAAGTGGCTCGCCGCTCGTCAGCCGCTTCATGAAGTGGCAGTCGCGGGTGGTGTGGTTGGAGGGGTTCTTGCCGCTGTGGTACTTGCACGGCGAGTCGAGCATCTGCTCAAAGGTGTACTTCGGCTTCCAGGGCCGGTCTGTCTGCTTCTGGCGCCGGCTTCCGCCGCCGCCGCGTGGTCTGACACAGCTGCCACATGGGCGGAGCCGTACCGGCGGTCCGGCTGGTCGCTGTGCCTCTTGCCGCGGTAGTTGTCCCGCCGGCTGCCATGGTGGCCGCCCTCGGCCGGCTTGTTGTTGTCCCGCCTGGATGGAGCCGGCGAAATCTCAGCCGGCGTGCTGCTGGTTCCTCAGCCAGCGCGTACTTGTCTGCGATGGCCATCAAGGCAGCCATCGTCTTGGGTTCGCTGCGGCGCAGCTTGTGCCACAGCATGGTGTTGGGCCGGCAGCCGGCCATGAAGAAGCCGACTGCCTGGATCTCGTGCACGCCCTCGCAGGAGTTGCGCATCTCGCACCAGCGCGTCAGGTATGCACGGTCCGTCTCGTCTGCGCCCTGCTTGCACATCTCAAGCTGTTGGGGGCGACCCTGGCGGGCGGTAGGTGCCGGTGAAGTTGCTGATGAAGGCGTCCTCGAAGTCGAGCCAGCCGTTGATGCTGCCGGCTGGCAAGTTGTTGAGCCAGTGCGGGCGGAGCCGAGCAGCATGAGGGGGGAGTAGCGCACGGCCCAGCGCTTGTTGCCCTTGGCGATGCCGACTGCAGTGGAGTAGTCCTGCAGCCAGTCCTCCGGCTTGGCCGTGCCGTCGTACTTGGGCGTGTCGCGGGGGAGCTGGAAGCCGTCGATCATGGGCTCGTTGAGGATCCGCGGCCCGAAGCACTTGGGGCCGGCTGGCCCTTCTTCCTCCGCGATGCGGGATTCGACCAGCCGGTCGAGGCGATCTCTGGCGTCTGCCGGCTCGACGCGGGAGTGGGCCGGCTGGCGGTGACCACTGGCCTCGGGGCCGCGCGGTGCTGGCGTCTTGGCGCCGGCCTCTCGAGTCTCCTTCTTCATGCCGGCTTGATGGTGGCCGGCTGCGGCCGCTGTTGCCACTGGGCGGCCGGCTTGTGCGGCTGGAGCTTGCGTGGGTGTTCCGGGAGTCCCGGTGCCGGCTTGGTGCGGGGGAGGCGGACTCGGCCGTGTCCCTCGGACCGTCCCTCGTCGTTGCCTGCAGCGCCGCGAGCGTGAGAAGCTCTGGGGGCAGCGGCGTACCGGGGGCCGACCGCCTGGTGGCCGCGTTGATCAGCTCAGTCACCCGCTTGGTCTGGCGGCGTAACTCTTCGCCTTGAGGCGGTTCAGCTCTTCCGCGCGGCTTCCGCCGCACGCATGTTCTTGTCGGGGACGTTGTAGACGGTCGCTCCATGGATGGAGCCGACGATTTGCGCCGTCCCGGCGATCTCCGCGCCCAGGCCGCCTCCTCCGGCGGATGTGGCCGGCTCGGCTTGGGTTGTTGCCGGCTGGCGTGAAGTCGTGAGCGCGGTTGTACTCGCGCTGGGTGATCTCCATCCGCGCTTTGCAGCGACAGTTCTTCCGCTGCATGAGGAGCAGCTGGCGTCTCCGGTCCTTCTCGATGGAGGAGGATCCGCTCCGGCTGTGAGCGGGGAACTCAGCTTTGCCCGGACTTCGTCCAAGCGGGACGGTGGTGCTGGGGCCTTTGGGCCCGAGCCGACGCGGCGTCCCTGTTGGTGCGCTCCAACTCGGGACCGCGGACGCGCGTGGACTTGTCGCCGGCGTCGTCGCCGGTGGCCATGACCTCCTGCATGATACAGGGGCCGGCGGTGGTGAGGCTGGCGCCGGCTCCGGGAGGAGGGCTTGCACAGCGCACGATCTCGCGCGGGTAGCGCGGTGGTGCGACGGTGGCGACGTAGACGTCGAAGCCGCCGAAGCTGATGATGTTGCCGCCGGCAGGGAATGGCCGGTCGGCGAAGCAGCCAGCGTTGTCGCTGACGCAGTCGAGGGAGCCGAATCTCCAGATCAAGCCTGAAGCGACCCGCTCGCCGGTGGTGGTGGTGAGGCCCGTCCGGATGAAGACACCGGCCGCGGACGCTGAAGGCCCCACGGTGGGCGCCAAATGTCGTGGTATCGTCATGACATATGCCATAGGGTGGCTAATCGAAGGTGGTTCCTAAGTGGTCTCACGGCGGTATCCGGATGCGGGTATGGGCACGAGCGACACGGCGACGTACCCAGGTTCGAGGCCCTCCGATGGAGGTAACACCTCTACTCCTGCTATGAGTGTATATAGTGTAACACAGTACAATGGTGCTCCTTGAGCTGTATCCGGCTGCTCCTGGGAGGCTAAGGTAGACGAAGGTCTCTCTCACAGGGCAGCGCTAAGACTAGAGTGAGTAAGAAGTGATCGATCGTCCCCCGCACGAGGGGGTAGCCCGGCTTATATAGGCACCGACACTTTACATATAAGTCCCTATAGTCTAGGAGCCGGCTTGCCGGCTCCGGCTCCCGCTCCTTCCCGAGGCGTTGACGGCAGGGAGCCGTTGAGCGTAGTGGCACGTCCCATCCGCCTTCTCAGGTCAGCGGTATGGTGAGGTGGTGTCGCTGTCGCCATCATGCTCGGTGCGCGGACCGACGTACGCCATGATGGCCTGTCCGGCGCGTGGCACTGCTTCTCTACAGTGCCCCGCGCTTTACGGGAGATGAGGTCAGCGTGGACCTTTGAACCCGGACCACCTACCCAGTTCCTTCCAGGCAAGACTCGCCAGCCTCGAGTCGGTCTGAGGTACAAACCCCATCGGATATGGCTTGTAGAAGCCGGCCCAGCTACAGCGTCGAAGGCCGCAGCCAGGCCGACTGACTTAGAGAGCCGGCTTCCGGACAGCCGGCCACGGCTCCAGCCGGCTGCTCCTCAGCCGGCCTTTGCCGCGAGCCGGCCGTCCTCAAGCCGGCCGCTCCGCGTCCATTGCCCTACCCGGGGTCTTCCCCCCGACATAAAGCAATAAATCAAAGTAGAGGTATTGAAGCAACACAAAGGAAGATTAAGTTTCAGCGGTTGCTTTCAACTTATAACATGTATATCTCATGGATAGTGTCAATGTAAAGTAATATAACAAGTGCAATATGCAAGTATGTAGGAATCAATGCACAGTTCACACAAGTGTTTGCTTCTTAAGGTGGAGGGAGATAGGTAAACTGACTCAACAATAAAAGTAAAAGAAAGGTCCTTCAAAGAGGAAAGCATCGATTGCTATATTTGTGCTAGAGCTTTTATTTTGAAAACATGAAACAATTTTGTCAACGGTAGTAATAAAGCATATGTATTATGTAAATTATATCTTACAAGTTGCAAGCCTCATGCATAGTATACTAATAGTGCCCGCACCTTGTCCTAATTAGCTTGGACTACCGGATCATCGCAATACACATGTTTTAACCAAGTGTCACAAAGGGTATCCCATGCCGCCTGTACAAAGGTCTAAGGAGAAAGCTCGCATTTGGATTTCTCGCTTTTGATTATTCTCAACTTAGACATCCATACCGGGACAACATGGACAACAGATAATGGACTCCTCTTTAATGCATAAGCATGTGGCAACAATTAGTGTTCTCATATGAGATTGAGGATATATGTCCAAAACTGAAACTTCCACCATGATTCATGGCTTTAGTTAGCGGCCCAATGTTCTTCTCTAACAATATGCATGCTCTAACCATTAAGGTGGTAGATCTCTCTTACTTCAGACAAGACGGACATGCATAGCAACTCACATGATATTCAACAAAGAGTTGATGGCGTCCCCAGAAGCATGGTTATCGCACAACAAGCAACTTAATAAGAGATAAAGTGCATAAGTACATATTCAATACCACAATAGTTTTTAAGGCTATTTTGTCCCATGAGCTATATATTGCAAAGGCGAATGATGGAATTTTAAAGGTAGCACTCAAGCAATTTACTTTGGAATGGCGGAGAAATACCATGTAGTAGGTAGGTATGGTGGACACGAATGGCATAGTGGTTGGCTCAAGGATTTTGGATGCATGAGAAGTATTCCCTCTCGATACAAGGTTTAGGCTAGCAAGGTTATTTGAAACAAACACAAGGATGAACCGGTGCAGCAAAACTCACATAAAAGACATATTGTAAACATTATAAGACTCTACACCGTCTTCCTTGTTGTTCAAAACTCAATACTAGAAATTATCTAGACCTTAGAGAGACCAAATATGCAAACCAAATTTTAGCAAGCTCTATGTATTTCTTCATTAATGGGTGCAAAGTATATGATGCAAGAGCTTAAACATGAGCACAACAATTGCCAAGTATCACATTATCCAAGATATTTTAGAATTACTACATGTAGCATTTCCCGATTCCAACCATATAACAATTTAACGAAGAAATTTCAACCTTCGCCTTGAACATTATGAGTAAAGCCTAAGGACATATTTGTCCATATGCAACAGCGGAGCGTGTCTCTCTCCCATACGGTGAATGCTAGGATCCATTTTATTCAAACAAAAACAAAAACAAAACAAACCGACGCTCCAAGCAAAGTACATAAGATGTGATGAATAAAAATATAGTTCCAGGGGAGGAACCCGATGATGTTGTCGATGAAGAAGGGGATGCCTTGGGCATCCCCAAGTTTAGACGCTTGAGTCTTCTTAAAATATGCAGGGATGAACCACGGGGCATCCCCAAGCTTAGAGCTTTCACTCCTCTTGATCATAGTATATCATACTCCTCTCTTGACCCTTGAAAACTTCCTTCACACCAAACTTCTAGCAAACTCATTAGAGGGTTAGTGCACAATTAAAAATTCACATATTTAGAGGTGACACAATCATTCTTAACACTTCTGGATATTGCATAAAGCTACTGGACATTAATGGATCAAAGGAATTCATCCAACATAGCAAATACGGCAATGCGAAATAAAAGGCAGAATCTGTCAAAAACAGAACAGTCCGTAAAGACGAACCTGAAAGGGGCACTAGACTTGCTCAAATGGAAAAACTCAAAACTAATGAAAGTTGCGTACATATCTGAGGATCACGCTCGTAATTTTGCAGATTTTTTCGAATTTTTACAGAGACTTATGCCAGAATTTGTGACAGACAGCAATGCTGTTTCTGCGCAGCGATCCCAAATATAACATCAACTTTAGTATAGAAACTTTAGTTGGCACAAAAACATGATAAGGAGAGGTTGCTACAGTAGTAAACAACTTCCAAGACTCAACAAAACAAAAATTGCTGTAGTAAAATAAACACATGGGTTATCTCCCAAGAAGTGCTTTTCTTTAACGCCTTTCAGCTAGGCGCAGAAAGTGTAATTCAAGTATTATCAAGAGATGAAGCATCAACATTACCTTGGGCTTTACCTTTACCTTTCTTGTTCTTTTTCTTACTCTTTGGTTTAGGGAATACATGTCTACCCCCGGGTGTAGAGGTGAACTTTAGGGTGCCTTCTCCCATATCTATGACTGCTCCCAATAGTTTCAGCAGGGATCTTCCGAGTGTGATTTGTCCTGTTCCTGCACATTCAATAACAAGATAATCAATGGATATTGTTCTACCAAGAATGGTTGTATGCACACCCGCAGCTATTCCTTTAGGAATTATAACAGAGTTATCAATAAGAGTTATTCCTTCTCCCCCTTCAACGAATCCCCAAAGTTGCAAAGATTCATGAATACTCTTAGGCATTAAGCAAAATTCAGACATAATATCACAATTGGCATGAAGAGTTTGGTCACCGATAACAATTTTAACAGTAGGATCCCATAATGAAGGTTCAGAGTTCACTAAAACTTGATCAAGACGGTTACGAACATATCTATAATTTTCATTCAAGCGAGATGCACTTGTCTCAAGAGTGTTTAATCTATTATAAATGCTAATAAGGGCTGAATCAAAGTTATTAGCTGAATCATGTGATGCAACCAATTTCTTTATGGCATTAAAAGCTTGATCCCCATTACAATGAAGGAAATCTCCCCCCACTACAGCATCCAAGGCATATCTATAGCGAATCATAAGACCAAAATAAAAATTACTAAGGAGCAAACTTAGAGTCATTTGAGGTTCAGCTTTACGATAAGAAGTAAAAATCCTGGACCAAGCATCTTTAAAACTTTCCTCATCCCCTTGTTTAAAAGTAAAAACTAATTCCTCAGGTGAAGAAGTAACAGGTACAGAGCTAGACATGATAACAAAAGTAAACTAAATGCAAGTAACTAATTTTTTTGTGTTTTTGATATAGAAAGCAAGACAGTAAATAAAGTAAAGCTAGCAACTAATTTTTTTGTGTTTTGTTTAGGTGCAGCAAACAAAGTAGTAAATAAAATAAAGCAAGACAAAAACAAAGTAAAGAGATTGGGAAGTGGAGACTCCCCTTGCAGCGTGTCTTGATCTCCCCGGCAACGGCGCCAGAAAACATGCTTGATGCGCGTAGATGTACACGTCCGTTGGGAACCCCAAGAGGAAGGTATGATGCGCACAGTGGCAAGTTTTCCCTCGAAAGAAACCAAGGTTTAATCGAACCAGGAGGAGCCAAGAAGCACGTTGAAGGTTGATGGTGGCGAAATGTGATGCGGTGCAACACCAGGGATTCCGGCGCCAACGTGGAACCTGCACAACACAACAAAGTACTTTGCCCCAACGAAACAGTGAGGTTGTCAATCTCACCGGCTTGCTGTAACAAAGGATTAACCGTATTGTGTGGAAAATGATTGTTTGCGAAGAAAACAGTAAAGAACAATTGCAATAGATTGTATGCGATGTAAATAATAGGACCGGGGTCCACAGTTCACTAGAGGTGTCTCTCCCATAAGATTAAAGCATGTTGGTGAACAAATTACAGTCGGGCAATTGACAAATAGAAAGGGCATAACATTGCACATACATGATATGATAAATATAGTGAGATTTAATCGGGCATTACGACAAAGTACATAGACCGCTATCCAGCATGCATCTATGCCTAAAAAGTCCACCTTCAGGTTATCGTCCGAACCCCTTCCAGTATTAAGTTGCAAGCAACAGACAATTGCATTAAGTATGGTGTGTAATGTAATCAACAACTACATCCTTAGACATAGCATCAATGTTTTATCCCTAGTGGCAACAGCACATCCACAACCTTAGAACTTTCTGTCACTGTCCCAGATTTAATGGAGGCATGAACCCACTATCGAGCATAAATACTCCCTCTTGGAGTTAAGAGCAAAAACTTGGCCAGAGCCTCTACTAATAACGGAGAGCATGCAAGATCATAAACAACACATAGGTAATAGATTGATAATCACCATAACATAGTATTCTCTATCCATCGGATCCCGACAAACACAACATATAGTATTACAGATAGATGATCTTGATCATGTTAGGCAGCTCACAAGATCCAACAATGAAGCACAATTAGGAGAAGACGACCATCTAGCTACTGCTATGGACCCATAGTCCAGGGGTGAACTACTCACTCATCACTCCGGAGGCGATCATGGCGATGAAGAGCCCTCCGGGAGATGATTCCCCTCTCAGGGTGCCGGAGGCGATCTCCTGAATCCCCGAGATGGGATTGGCGGCGGCGGCGTCTCGGAAGGTTTTCCGTATCGTGGCTCTCGGTACGAGGGTTTCGCGACGAAGACTTTAAGTAGGCGGAAGGCAACGCGGGGGCCACACGAGGGCCCCACACACTAGGGCCGCGTGGGCCAGGCCGCGCCGCCCTAGTGTGGCGGCGCCTCGTGGCCCCACTTCCTTTCCCCTCGGTCTTCTGGAAGCTTCGTGCAAAAATAGGACCCGGGCGTTGATTTCGTCCAATTCCGAGAATATTTCCTTACTAGGATTTCTGAAACCAAAAACAGCAGAACAAAGAACGGCTCTTCGGCATCTTGTTAATAGGTTAGTGCCGGAAAATGCGTAAATACGACATATAATGTGTGTAAAACATGTAGATATCATCAATAAAGTAGCATGGAACATAAGAAATTATCGATACGTTGGAGACGTATCTACCTCGCCAACCAGACTTTCAAGAGCGGCTCCCATGAAGGACGTTATTTCTACCAGCAAGGTAGATCATCCCTCTTCTCTTTTGTTTACACATGTACTTTAGTTTTATTTATTAGATGACACTCCCCCCAACCTTTTCTTTCACAAGCCATGGCTAACCGAATCCTCGGGTGCCTTCCAACATTCACATACCATGGAGGAGTGTCTATTTGCAAATTTAAGTTGCTTACTGATAGATCAGAGCAAAACATGTGAAGAGAATTATTAATGAAAGTTAATTAATTGGGGCTGGGAACCCCAGCTCTTTTTGCAAAATTATTGGATAAGCGGATGAAGCCACTAGTCCATTGTGAAAGTCTGTCAAAAGTAAATGACAAGATCGAAAGATAAAACACCACATACTTCCTCATGAGCTATAAAACATTGACACAAATAAGAGATAATAACTTTTGAATTGTTTAAAGGTAGCACATGAAGTATTTACTTGGAATGGCAGGAAATACCACATAGTAGGTAGATATGGTGGACACAAATGGCATGGGTTTTGGCTCAAGGTGTTTGGATGCACGAGAAGCATTTCCTCTCAGTACAAGGCTTAGGCTAGCAAGGTTGTTTGAAGCAAACACAAGTATAAACCGGTACAGCAAAACTTACATAAGAACATATTGCAAGCATTATAAGACTCTACACTGTCTTCCTTGTTGCTCAAACACTTTTACTAGAAAATATCTAGACCTTAGAGAGACCAATCATGCAAACCAAATTTCAACAAGCTCTACAGTAGTTCTCCACTACTAGATTTAAACTACACTAGTCATCAACCCGTGCTCCTGCACGGGCAAGACATTGTGACAACTACATACATTAAATATTTATGAAACTAATTTTCATTGAATTGTTGACAAATTAGAACTATAAAACATTCATATGTTTCTAAATATTAATGCAATAACATATTTAGATAAATAGAGTGAAAATGTTAAACTGAAAGCCCTCAGCAAAAGAGTGGCAAAGTTATGTGGACAATGGATATTAAAATAGGCGAGCAAGATGATAGGTCTCTCGCCCATGAGAGCAAGAATGGACATGTACGATGGCTGAGTCCGAGACATTCCTACGCAGGTCAAGGCCAGAGAAAATCAGTCCAAGATAGCCTGGCCTAGCCTTCATTTCAAGAGACAACACACGAACACGATCAGTTTTCCCCATTATCTTGTAATCGTAACGCCATCACTTGTGCAAAAATACATGCAGGCTGCAACTTAGAGATAACTATATTTTGAAAGTACATTTCTTGTAGTAAGTCCTTGCTTTTTGTGGAAGTTCTTGTTGCAGGTCTTGTGGCACCATTTCGGGCCACTTCTTTTGGCTTTAGAAGCTTCTCCCACCAGCTTCTCCCAGGCCCGGACCTAAAATTTTCTGGCTTATATTCTAGTTTGGTCTAAATAAGATTATAAGCCAGAACATATTTGAGGTTTGGGCTTCTGGGAGAAGCTGGTGGGGAGAAGCTTCTTCCAGAAGCCGATGAAGAAGCCGAAAAGAAGTGGCCCGAATCATATCTTTTAGTTCCAAGAATACGTTTAATTGCACATAGCAGAGTATGTCCAGGATATGCAACATACTGGGGCACCGTATTGATGATTCCCAGCACCACATTGGACATTCTCTTGTTTGGCTAGGTCAACGGTTGCGAAGGCTTTTTCTGCAGCCGGAGGGACTGCCTAGGAACAACCTTCTTGCTGCCAGCGCAGTCTCCCCCAGAGACCCGCCGTATCTTCGCGTCACCTCCTGCATGGTAGAAGAAGTATGGTTGGCAAAACTCAATGAGGTAAAAAAATATCTTGATTGGTTAGTTAGAAGTTCTTACTCGAAACCCAGCTTATTGTGTTATTTCTGTTAACAAAGGACAAACTGATGGCACTGATGCTTACCTCAGGAGTCAGTATGATTATTAAACTTTGCTTCACGCCTAGGTAAGTCATTTTTTATTTGACACCTAGGTAAGTCATTTTAACATGAGTTGTCGCATAACCTTAAGAAATTGCTTATTGTTCTCCATATTTTGCCGCATATCTAAAGGTGTTCTTGATTGTTATTAGACTTCAAGCTTAATAATCTTACCATCTTCATCGGATCTGGAAACATAACGTGTGTGCAGTGGAATCACCTAGAATGCTAGGTACGGGCTTCAAATAATGCAGCGTATATATGCCCTGACTGACTGGTTATCTGTTTTAACTTTTAACTACTTAAGAATTTTTACCAGTTTGGATAGCACACATTTGATGAGTCGTGTACAGTTTGTAAAATGGGGAAAGGTGCGCTTGCATACCTTGGCCTTCAAAATACTTTCGTCGAATTTCATTAGTAAGTTCTCCATATTGTTATCAAAGTTCGGGCATGGAGCTCAATGACTGACCACCAGGTGATGGAGGCATTTCTTTCGTCAAAGCACAAACTATTAATTGAAGAACTCTAGATGCAATTTACTCATGAAGGCAATGCACTTACAACTAATTCAGCTTCAGCTCACGGATTTGTATAGGCAGTACGTACTATTACTTGCACGACCTATGACCCAATAATATGCTTTGGCTATGAAATTAGTTAACAAATTTAGTATAAGAATACCCACGATTTTTAGATGTGATATTTAAAATCCACACAGCGAGAAAATGCAGCCTTGGAAGGAACACAATGCTAGATTTTTCCGCCACCATCAATCCACCGCGAGCATGGTCATTGCCAAGATCAAGAATGAGGCTCGCGCTTGGTGCTTGGCCGGCGCGAAGTATTAGAGCTATGTAATACTGGGAGAGTAGGCTTTTGTTAACGTCCAAGGAATTCTTCTTGGCATCTGTACTAAACTCTAAACTTTTTCTCTATCAATAAAAATGGTAAATCTTTTGCCTCGTTTAAAAAAAACTATTATCACAGCAAACCCATTTCTTGATCAATACCAGAGAGCCTAATGCTTGAAGGAGTTCCTATACATATTGTTTTATGGATCTAAATTAATACAACATATGTAATCACAACAGAGTGGAATGAATTTAGCGGAGCACTAATACATATACACAATTTTGAAGAGGTCTTTATCCTTAGTGGACAACTCTGAATATAAGTTACTACTATTTAGTAATTGCGACTTGTTATCGGATACAATGGGACATTTATTGTAAAAGATTATATTTTACTTCAGTTCTATCCATCTGAGTGGAGAGATGTGGCATTGTAGTTCAAAGATTGGATGGACCTAAGGACTACATCTATATCATCGTGTACACTACAAGAAAAGTTGCCATGGCCGACGAAGTTGAAGTCGCGCCGTGGTTGCTGGTGTACCATGGCCGACGATTTTGGTCCCTCCGTGGTGCATGTCAAAACTTTTTTTTTCTCGTTTTTGAGGCCACCTAGCCCGACGAAAGCGGCCAAAACGTGGCGTATGGTGGCCCGGGACGTGGTGCATCTCGAAATCTCGGGTTCGCCGGCCGAGTCAACGCAAATCCGCACCGCCGAGGGATGTAGGGCCCAGATGGCAGCCTCTCTGGCATTGTTTTTTTTCTACATCGCGCCATCTCGTTCAACGAGCCGTTTACGATGCAGGATCATGGGTCCCGCATGTCATCCTCTATGAACCAAAATTCTTTCTATTCTTGGATTTTTTTGACCCCTGATTTCTGGCTACTTCCTTTTTCTTTTGATCCCTTGCCGCCTTGGAAACGTTGAGACCGCTGCTGCTAAATGGGACCCGCATGTCATCCTCTATGTGCAATCAACTTTCTTTTCTTGGAGTTTTTTTTGGCACCTCAAATTTGGTCACTTGCCTTTTTCTTTCGATCCCCTGCCGCCTCTCAAACGTGATACCCTGCTGCTAACTGGGACCCGCATGTCATCCTCTATGTACTATAAAACTTTCTTTTCATGGATTATTTTTGGCACCTCAAATTTGGTCACTTGCCTTTTTCTTTCGATCCCCTGCCGCCTCTCAAACGGTGATACCGCTGCTGCTAACTGGGACCCGCATGTCATCCTCTATGTACTATAAAACTTTCTTTTCATGGATTATTTTTGGCACCTCAAATTTGGTCACTTGCCTTTTTCTTTCGATCCCCTGCCGCCTCTCAAACGGTGATACCGCTGCTGCTAACTGGGACCCGCATGTCATCCTCTATGTACTATAAAACTTTCTTTTCTGGATTATTTTTGGCACCTCATATTTGGTCACTTACCTTTTTCTTTCGATCCCCTGCCGCCTCTCAAACGGTGATACCGCTGCTGCTAAATGGGACCCGCATGTCATCCTCTATGTACTATAAAACTTTCTTTTCTTGAATTATTTTTGGCACCTCATATTTGGTCACTTGACTTTTTCTTTCGATCACCTGCTGCCTCTCAAACAGTGATACCGCTGCTGCTAAATGGGACCCGCATGTCATCCTCTATGTACTATAAAACTTTCTTTTCTTGGATTTTTTTGGCACCTCATATTTGGTCACTTGACTTTTTCTTTCGATCCCCTGCTGCCTCTCAAACGTGATACCGCTGCTGCTAAATGGGACCCGCATGTCATCCTCTATGTACTATAAAACTTTCTTTTCTTGAATTATTTTTGGCTCCTGATATTTTTTCACTTGCCTTTTTCTTTCGATCTCATGCCACGTTTGAAACGTTGAGGAACCTGCAGGCTCATGGGACCCGCATGTCATCCTCTATGTACTATAAAAGTTCATTTTCTTGTTTTTTTTCACCATCTGATTTTTGGCAATTTTTTTTTTGATCCCCTGCCGCCTCTCAAACGCTGATACCTGCTGCTAAATGGGACCCGCATGTCATCCTCTATGTACTATAAAACTTTCTTTTCTTGAATTATTTTTGGCTCCTCATATTTGGTCACTTGCCTTTTTCTTTCGATCTCATGCCAAGTTTGAAACGTTGAGGAACCTGCTGGCTCATGGGACCCGCATGTCATCCTCTATGTACTATAAAAGTTTATTTTCTTTATTTTTTTCACCCTCTGATTTTTGGCTATTTCCTTTTTCTTTTGATCCCCTGCCGCCTTGGAAACGTATGGTAAGCTGCTGACTCATGGGACCCGCATGTCATCCTCTATGTACTATAAAACTTTCTTTTTTTGGATTATTTTTGGCACCTCATATTTGGTCACTTGACTTTTTCTTTCGATCCCCTGCCGCCTCTCAAACGGTGAGACCGCTGCTGCTAAATGGGACCCGCATGTCATCCTCTATGAGCAATCAACTTTCTTTTCTTGGAGTTTTTTTGGCACCTCATATTTGGTCACTTGCCTTTTTCTTTCGATCTCATGCCACGTTTGAAACGTTGAGTAAGCTGTTGGTTCAAGGGACCCGCATGTCATCCTCTATGTCCATCAAGTTTCTTTTCTTGGATTTTTTTTCACCCCCTAATTACTAGCTACTTTCTTTTTCTTTTGATCTCAAGCCGCATTACAAACATTGAGACCGCTGCTGCAAAATGGGACCCACATGTCATCCTCTATGTACAATAAATCTTGGATTATTTTTGGCTCCTGATATTTGGTCATGCCTTTTTCTTTCGATCTCATGCCGCCTTTGAAACGTTGAGTAAGCTGCTGGCTCATGGGTCCCGCATGTCATCCTCTACGAACAATAAAAGTTTCCTTTATTGGAGTTATTTTTGACCCCTAATTTCTGGCTATTTGCCTTTTTCTTTTGATCCCCTGCCCCCTTTGAAACGATGAGGACGCTGTTGGCAGGTCGGTCCCACATGTCATCCTCTATGAACAATAAAAGTTTCCTTTGGTGGATTTATTTTTGACCCCTAAATAATTTCTGGCTATTTCCTTTATTTTTCTTTTGATCCCCTGCCGCCTTGGAAACGTTTGAGAATGCTGCTGCCTCATGGGTCCCGCATGTCATCCTCTCAGAATGATAAATGTTTTCTTTTCTTGGATTTTGTTACCAACTGACTTTTGGTTTTTTATTTTATTTTCGATCCCCTGCCGCCTTTGAAACGTTGACGACGCTGCTGGCTCATGGGTCCCCGATGTCAGCCTCCCCGTACAAGAAACATGTGATATCTTGATTATTTCGCTCTGAGCTATTGCAAACGGATAAATTAAATCTTTATTTTTACATAAACAAACTTATATGTTGAGTGTCCTTGTTTTTTGTTTTTGCGATGCATAGGACTTTCCTGTTTTTTTTAGAAAAATCCGAACTTTCCTGTTTTGGAGTGGGCTGAAATTGTACGAGACAAAAGGCCCAGCAGGATAGTTCGAAGGCCCAGATGTCCAGATACAGCCCAATTGAAATCTTTCTTTTCTTGGATTTTTTCACCCCCTGATTTCTGGCTACTTCATTTTTCTTTTGGTCCTGTGCCGCCTTGGAAACGTTGAGACCGCTGCTGCAAAATGGGACCCACATGTCATCCTCTATGTAACATAAAGTTTCTTTTCTTGGATTATTTTTGGCTCTTGATATTTGGTCACTTTCCTTTTTCTTTCGATCTCATGCCACGTTTGAAACGTTGAGGAACCTGCTGGCTCATGGGACCCGCATGTCATCCTCTATGTACAATAAAAGTTTCTTTTCTTGGATTTTTTTCACCATCTGATTTTTGGCTATTTCCTTTTTCTTTTGATCCCCTGCCGGCCTGCCGCCTTTGAAACGCTGAGTAAGCTGCAGGCTCATAGGTCCGACATGTCAGCCTGTATGAACGATAAAGCTTTCCTTTCTTGGAGTTTTTTTTACCCCCTAATTTCTGGCTATTTTCTTTTTCTTTTGATCTCAAGCCGCATTTGAAACGTTGAGACCGCTGCTGCTAAATGGGACCCGCATGTCATCCTCTATGTACAATAAAGTTTCTTTTTTTCTTGATTATCTTTAGCTCCTGATATTTTGTCACTTGCGTTTTTCTTTCGATCTCATGCCGCCTTTGAAACGTTGAGTAAGCTGCTGAATCATGGGTCCCGCATGTCATCCTCTACGAACAATAAAAGTTTCCTTTTTTGGAGTTATTTTTGACCCCTAATGTCTGGCTATTTGCCTTTTTCTTTTGATCTCCTGCCCCCTTTGAAACGATGAGGATGCTGTTGGCACGTCGGTCCCACATGTCATCCTCTATGAACAATAAAAGTTTCTTCTGATGGATTTATTTTGAACCCCTAATTAATTTCTGGATATTTCCTTTTTTTCTTTTGATCCCCTGCCGCCTTGGAATCGTTGAGGATGCTGCTGCCTCATGGGTCCCGCATGTCATCCTCTCAGAACGGTAAATGTTTCTTTTCTTGGATTTTGTTTACCAAATGATTTTTGGCTTATTTTATCGTTCGATCTCGTGCCGCCATTAAAACGTTGAGGACGCTGCTGGCTCAGAGGTCCCACATGTCAGCCTCTATGAACAATAAACCTTTCCTTTGTTTGATTTATTATTGACACATAATTTCTGGCTATTTGCCTTTTTCTTTCGATCTCATGCCGCCTCTGAAACGTTGAGACGCTGCTGGCTCATGGGTCCCACATGTCAGCCTCTATGAACAGTCAAAGTTTCCTTTGTTTGATTTTTTTTACCCTAATTACTGGCTATTTGCCTTTTTTTTATCCCCTGCCGCCTTTGAAACTAAGAGGACGCTGCTGGCCCATGGGTCCCACATCTCAGCCTCTCTGAACGATAAACCTTTCCTTTCTTTTTTTTCGATCCCGTGCCGCCTTGGAAACGGTGAGACGGCTCCTGCAAAACGGGACCCATATGTCATCCTCTATGTACAATAAATTTCTTTCCTTGGATTATTTTTGGCACCTGATATATGGTCACTTGCCTTTTTTTCGATCCCCTGCCGCCTTTGAAACGTTGAGGACGCTGCTCGCTCGTGGGTCCCATATGTCAGCCTCTAGGAACAATAAACATTTCGTTTCTTGGATTTATTTTTGACCGCTGATTTCTGGCAACTTTGCTTTTTCTTTCGATCCCCTGCCGCCTTTGTTAAAGTTGAGGACGCTGCTGCAAAATGCGTCCCACATGTCAGCTTCTCTGTACGATAATTGTTTCCTCTCTTTGATTTTTTTTTCCACTGCTGGCCAATGGGTCCCCGATGTCAGCCTCTATGTACAAGAAATATGTGAATTCTCGATATATTTTAAGCCGAGATATGTAGGATGCTTTTTTTT
The DNA here is from genome assembly GCA_030979885.1 of Lolium multiflorum. Lineage (NCBI taxonomy): Eukaryota > Viridiplantae > Streptophyta > Magnoliopsida > Poales > Poaceae > Lolium > Lolium multiflorum. The sequence goes on along the minus strand of CM061747.1, from coordinate 213,305,600 downwards.
CGATCCCTTCTGTTTGTTTTTACCTTCAAATGTTGAGGGACGCTACTGGCAAATGGGTCCTGCTCTAGCATTCTCAACTGAAGGAAAAATTGAAATATTGCCTATTCATTTGTTTTTCGTACTCCATGCATCTAATCCATACTAATTGTTGATCCGGGTTTTAGTTCAACTTAATTAGATCAAATTTGATCTACGAGGGAGTATGTAATATATTTTGGGTTCACAACACTGCACTTGTTAACAACAATCTGATGAAGAGGTTTGTCATTTTTTTTAAACTACAAATACACTCTAAGATCTTGCACACTAATAGAATAAATCTTGGAACTTTATATAATTAATGACAATTTTGAAATCGACTATATGAATATATCAAAATATAGAGCCCATGTAGATGCGCATACTGGCTATGCGCATTTAAAAAGAATCATAATCATAATTGATACGAAATAAAAATAACTTTATATGTAGAATCTCGGTTTCTAGAGGGCCAATCATAGGATATCCGTGTTTAAATTAGGAAGGGCCCCAATGGCATGAGTCGGAGGCCCATTAAGTGTTTTTGGAATGTTATCAGCGAAGTAAGCAGGCTGACAGCAATCACCATGTACATGGCCGGCGGCAGCCCAAAAGTACAAACAATTGGCCCATGCAGGGAAGGTAGTACTTTTTTTTATTGGGAAGGTTGTCTGGCTAACCCAAAAAAAAAGTGGTGCTACATGGGGTAATACTTGAACCCGGAATGAGATCGAGTGCCTTGATGAAAGCGAGGCACACATAAATAGTACTCCGTACCATGCCTTGCCCCTCCCTTTCAACCGTTGGATAAAAAATAATTAGACAGATGACTATTAACTAGTAACTGCTACAGTACCAACCAATGTACAGGACATGTGCTACAGTACGTCGTCCACAGTGCATGTGCTTTAGAACCATGAACAGTACATATGCTACATGCTACAGTACTTTGATCTTAGCTATCTATTTTCAATCCAACGGCCAAATCTACAAGTCACCGTACTGTTCATCTGTGCCTTGCTTATGTCAAGGCACTGGATCCTGGACACTTGAACCCATGATCGTTGCTGAGGGTTGCCTATTTGCGCATAATATGTTTTGTCAGCGGTCACTTCACTAGTTTGTGCAAAACATATCCAGCGCAGGATTCAAAAAAACATCACGTTTTTTTCTTTACGTAAACAACAAAACATCTCATGTTCATCACAATCCAGCCAACATAAGCACATAATAATTAATAGTACAACTAGAGAGCTGTACACATAAATAAGGTTTGTCAAGCTTCATGCACTAGCCAACGCAACCAAAAGTCCGAACTAATGGAAAGGGCTAGGCAATCCAATTATACATTTCAACATCCCCCCTCACATGTGACCACAATCCAGTAATGGTACCATCATGTTCACCACAATGCATCATTAAAGAGAGCAGTATACTATTATAGACCAGCTCTCTCTAAAGAACATTTGTAAGACAACTTAATACAGCTGTGATTGATATTGTTGCCCCAGCGATGGGTGATAACCTGAACACCATATAACCTTCTCACAGCAATTGTAACCAAATATGAGCACCTGCAATGATTTGGTGTCAAGCTTCTTGAAGGTCAGGAGGTATCCTACCTTCAAGTCATGTGCTTTGACAAACTCTGGCCATCCTTTGTCCATTAAAACATTGCCATCTTGTTGCTTCAGGTCCACAATCCAGGTGCATGCAGTGGACATCTTCAGGTTGATGGACTCTGGACACCCACCGTAAAACCAGGGTAGAACACGACTGGGGATGGAAATCACCTCTAACTCCGATGTACATAGTACCTTGCAGAAGCTGTCAGGGGTATTCTCCTCATCGATGCGCCCAAACACCTTGCACACTGGGGCTGGCTCTACAGATGTCTCCTTCCATGATAAGCTCTCTCCAAGCTTGAGCTTCTTGTTTGAACACTGCAAAAAAGAGGCCTCAATTAGATAATGCCTCTAGCTTCTGACCGTAATTCCAAGCAAATGCATAATAAAAGGCACCTAGCAAACTCAGCGGATCATTGTTCTTATCAAACACACAGTCTGAACAATAAGCTTCTGAATCTAGCTAGGCTGATATGTACAACCTTGTATCATCAAATTATTCAGCATAGTGTATCATTGTATCGCAGAAGCCAAATCGATATAAATAGTAGCTATGAGAATAGAAATCAAGCTAGCATGAGCCATGCATGCTTGCTGGCTATGTCTAGCATCAGAATAATGCATCTGCAGTTCATCATCCGCCAGTACAGATTGACCAAGCAAACAAAAAAAAAATCAGCGTCGGCCTAAAGAGTCCACAAGCCAGACATGCATGCTCGGTGTCCTCATATGTGATCATCGGCCGTGGATTGACCAATAGCATATTTGAACGATTATTACTGCACACATTAGATCCAGTCCCAACATAGCTAGCATGGGTGCATGTGTAACCCGAGTCTTTACCAGAGGATTAATATATACACTGGCTGAGAGAAGTACTGTATATCAAACAATGCTAAGCAACCGGCAATACAGCTTAGATATAATAAAGATGTGACCGGCAACGCTAGTGATTCGGGGGAAACATACCGCCATTGCAGCCATGGACCGAGAGAATCGGGGATGCCGCGCCGCCTTAGTGGAGTTTTTAGATGCGACGTCGCCGCATCCGTAGAGGACGGAGTCCAAGCCGCGTAGTCCGAGCGGTGGTGGACGCCGGTGGTGTAGAGAGAGGACTCAGGGGAGATGGACGGCGAGGGATCTGGGGAGATCTGAAGTTCTGAACATGAGGGGGCTGTGAGAAACTGAGAATGATACATCAGCAATCAGCAAGGGAATAAATGCGCGTGTCCCCCGGTCAAAAAAAATGCGCGTGTCTAGGAGGAACGAAGCCAGGTACGCAGGAATCCACACACAAAACTTCACCCGGCGGGTCACTGGGCTTTATCAGTATCTGGTGGGGTCCGGACCTACAGACCAGTGAGACATGTCGTGTGGGTTATGATCCGTTCAGTGTGCACACAGAAATTGCATTCAGAGCTCAGGGCTTCAGGCTACGTTGTACTATACAGTAATATATCCATTTCTTTTGGTAAAATGAAAACGATACTCCATCTGATCCTCATTACATGATGATAAAATGGACGTCTCTACAACTAATATGTGTCTAGATACATCTATATGAGAGCGTCTGTGTTTGTACTGTGTATCTAAAAAAAATATGGATCGGAGGGAGCATTAAGAGGTGTCCAAAAAAAACTGCAAACAAACATGGATGTAAGCAGTTGAGTATTAAACCAGTGCGTGAAATACCTTTATATCTCGACCATGTAACAATGAATATGAGAAGTTTTTGGGGTTTGACCATCTGCACTTGTGTTTGCTACAATCAGATCAAAAAATTGGTCACTTTTACACTTTCTAAAATAAAATGTATTTTTCCCTGAGATTTTACAAGTTCGTACAAGATAGCATTGACTACATCTGGGATATATCACATTTACACTTACAAATCTATGAATATTTCAAAATATTGAGCTCCGTGTACCTACATATAATACAAATCATCAGACCGCACATTGAAACTACCGCAGCATATCACAGTAAATTAAAATAAAATAAAACAAGTCTAACATATACTATATTAGCTAATTAACAAAGTCTCATCACAGTGTATCTGATCCCCAGTTCAGCTTAATACAAAAACCAAGTTCAGCTTGAACATCAGCAGGGGAGTAACCCAGGTCCAAAAGCAGCATCTAGTTAATTCAATAAAATATTGAGGTTATTCTGATCCCCTCTTCCTAAAAACACTGCAGATCATGCATGCAACTAAGGGTGATCAGCACAAAAGATTATCCTCTGGGTGGAGGTGTTACTGTCGTAGATCAACACATTCATCAAGGAAGTGTCTTTCACCTCGAAGACGAGAAGGTCATCAAGCTGCAGTTCATGCGCCTCTGCAAACCCGAACCAACCATCCTTCAAGACCAGTTCACCCTGGTACTCATCGATGTGCACATACCAGGCGCAGCCTACGCTGGTCTTGAGCTTGATAGGCCTGGGAAGAATCCCTTTCAGACATTGCTTGAATTCTCTGGGGATGACCAACATATACATGTCATCGTTGCCGTCCAGTTGCACATAGAAGCGCGAGGGCTGAGGAGGGTCCGCCGAGTGACCAACCCGTTTAGGGCGGCCTTTCCCTCGCCCTTTTAATATACAACGTTGAAATGCTGCATCACGCCTGCCCGTCACCTTTGGCTTTTTGGCTAGTGAATTTCTTTGAATTCTGAACTCGGGGCGGTGCAGAGGACATGTACAATCGACAGTCCTAAGACGTAGTTGCTCATTGACGTTGGAGCGAGTTTGCTTCTGCATCTAGTTAAGCACGGTATATATCAATCAACAGCATATAAATCAGAACGTAGCATACATGGAGAAAATGCATCTAGCTATCTCTTTAATTAGTTTGCACAAAATCTAGCAGCAGCAAGACAATTTGATTTTACAGGTACTGAGCAAGCTTTCAGACTTTCTGAAACAGGTAACATGGAGCATATATTTGTATGTTCAGACTGCGAAACCCTGCTCTGTGATGGATAATATTACTAAACATCTTTTTTTGCCAGAACTAGTACTTAACATCTACTGTTTCCCGTCATTAAAATTTTTTTGCAGAAGAATACTACGGTTTCCCGTCATTAAATTTTAAAGAAAAAAGAACTTGTTTAAGATCCCAACTATCATTGACTACTTACACCTGCATCCTAGTGAGTTCAGGACAACTTACAGCATCTTTTGGTGGTGCCGCCACCGGAGAAGACCGTGCCGCGGGGGTTGGGGTCGGCGCAGCCGGAGAAGCTGGTGCCGCCGCCAGGGAAATCAGTGCCGAGCCAGATGGTGCTTCCAGCGGAGAAGAAAGTACCGCGAGAGATGGAACCGACGCTGCCAAAGGGTAAGAAACGGATGTACTCGTAGATCCTTCTCTAGTCACGATCTGGATAGAAGAGACTGGACGTCCATCAAGCTGCTGGAGGATGCGGTGGATCAAATCGGCTGAGTTCAGGAAATATCGGTGATGTTCATCTGTGTCGGCGAAGCAGCTGCCGGTGGAAGGAGGAGGCGAGCCGTTCATGGCAGTCATTAGTGTAAAAGAGGAGAAGTGGGTGGGAGTATGGGTGGGAGAGAGAGGGTTCGGGACTGAAGTAATTGTAGTCTGCTCTCTCTTTTTTACAAGCATGCGTCCTCAGGCTGATATTTTTTTTAGATACGTACTCAGGCTGCTTTGTCAAACCAGGGCCTCAATGAAGCTAATAGCACGCTATAGCATATCTAGAGGGTCCACGCTTAGTAATTTTGCTCGCTGTGGCGCTATTTGCGAAACAGCATGCTATATCGCCCTAAAACTTCATATCGTTAGCGCGCTATTTTTTTCAGGCAAGTTGCTTTCACTTTTTCGTGGTGATGAACTAATCTGTTGGTTCCACTTCTAAATCAGAAAATAATATCGCTAATGCTAATTTTTTTAATAAATAATTTATACTATGTTGTTGCCTTGTGAAATGTTGATGTTAGCCTTCTAATATACTTGAGATCTATTTCTATATGTGGTTATGTATGTATGATTCAGTCACTTTTGGACTATATATATCTATTCGTTCTAGTAAAATTATTTATTTTTAGGCTATATTTAGTATTATTTTGAAAATGCTATTTAAAATATACCACACTATTACCACGATATAGCGTCCATATCGTTTGAAGGTGGCTGCCGCTAATTCATTTAGCACGCTATTTTAAACCTTGGTTAAGACGCGTTTGGCGGCCTGCATCCAGGCTGGTGGGGAAATACCGTACCCAAGTGCTTAAAAGATTGCATCTTTTAGCTGGAAAACATTAGGGCATGTCCAACACAGGCGCTACTGCAAGGGCGCTAGGAATTATTTCCTCGTCGTTTGGCGGTTGGAGAGGCTAATCCCAGCGGTAGTCCTAGCGTCGACGCAAAAGAAAGCAGGGGCGTGAAACTCTTTTCACCTGTCCTAGCTAAAGCACCGGAACCAACAGGAAGTCAGTCTGTCATCAGCAATTAGCGCTGCAAGGAGAGTACCTGGAGGATTTTACAATCTTTTGACATTCATTTGTTCTCTATTAGCGCCATATAGTATATAGCATTGTAATGCCCTTATACTCCTCTCAACATTAAAAAAAAGGTGTGCATATACTAATAACAGTTGCTGAAATGAAACTAAAAATAAACAGACATGCACGGTTTACGAAGGATGGAAATACAGAGTTCATCACCATCCGTTTTAAATTATAAGATTAGATTACTTCAATGTGGGTTTACATACGCACTAAAATGAGTAAACAGACACACTGAAATGGGTCCAGGTATATAAGATTCAGAAAAAAGGAAGAGCATCTTAAGATACAGAACAGGTTACTAAATTGTTCAAACATATCGTACAAAAAAGATTATTTGCTCCAGAAAGATTCATGGCTCAGTTTAGGGTTGCATCAACATGCGGATATTTTTCAGACTAGGCTTAAACCACATTGTCGCCTGTCGGGGAAATCCCCAACCATCTTCTGGAAGGGTGATAACTCCCATGAGCTCATTTTCCCCTTGCTGCAGGTTACAACGACAAATACAACTAAATGCTGGTTCCCGAAATGCATAGTACGCGATGTACACACAATTTGACCTCATGAATGGAGTCAATGTTCCATCAGGAGCATTGCCATCATTTATCTTCAGGTTCAATGGATAATTCAGTCCAATGAACAGAGAGTGTGTGCCAAGGCTGTCAACTCGACTCCAATTGGGTCCAATCAGGGATAGATCTTTCTCAAAAACATGTATGACAGGGGCAGGACACTCCCGCAGGATAAGGCCATTACCATGATGCAGAACTTCTGCTGGCTCAAGGTGATCATTGCTACGTATATACCGATCTTCATGGATGATCATCAAGCGCTTGCCATCGGCTGATCGAGCTAAAAACCATCTGCCAGATGGTTCCTTCATCGGTGATGGGATCACGAATGGCGGGGCAAGGTGTGCATCTGCATTGTAAACGGAGACAACAAAAAATAGTGTTTGAATGGCTCGGGAAGACAATAATACCAGTAGCTGCAACTTCACATTTGTAGGATCAAATGGAGGATGCAGTCATTATACTTGTATAAAATCTCGAAGAAATAAAATTGTTCCCATTTGAGATGTATGTTAATTACACTCATATTCATTGATGGTAGATACATGTCTCAACCTTATCTGATCCATGATTGTAATGCTTTGAGTACATCGAATATTGAAATAAATTGAAAGTTTGCATGCATCAATTGATGAAGAGGCCAGGGCTAAGCTCCTTATTCATATTCTGACAAGAGCATGCAGTAACTAATTCAGGAATGCATTCATATACTGCAATAATCTGGTTTGGGTTGACAGATTAGTGCACAGCATATACTACTGTAATTCGTTTGTAGCAATGGTTCAGTCAGGTTAGGATAATTTAATGGTGCACAGTCATTTGAAAGGTGAAAAAAAGTCTTAGTGAGCAATTAGTTATTTCAGTTACAATATATCATGAATGGGCTTGATATTAAAATTTATTGCGAAGTATATCATATGGATTGAAGAATTACCAGCCTGTGATTGATCCCAGCAATATGTGGTGCCGGTCCACCCATCCACCGCAACAATAAAGCCGTTGTGCTCGATGGCATCACTGTAATCTACACCCCAACTAGCAAGAGAGAATAACCTCCACTCCTGGCTACCATTAGCCAGGTAAGCGAGTCCAGAATTGAATAGAGCGATGAGCTTGTAATCTGAGTAATGTCCAGCTTTTGTGGGCACTTCGCAAATTACAATCTTCAACAAAAACATGGCACGCCCATACGTCATGTACCTTTCAGGAGGCAAGTCGGGGAAGCCAATCCATTCCTCCCGAAAAATGTTGCAAGTTTCCGACGATGGTAGGGAGATTTCTTGGTGCGTGTAGATGTTCGCGAGGAACCAGTTCCCACCACTGTCCACGCCGGCGATCCAGTCGCCATTCATGCCAACCCAGAATCTATTGTCCATGAACGGCAGGATGGCTGTGCGCCGAGGATGGTCGAGGGGCACAACGTGGTACACCGTGTGGTGCGCACTACTATCATCATAGTGCCAATGGGCAGAATCGGGCATCAGCAAGCAGGGTCCATCCCAATGGTGTAGATTCATGTTGTCGGCGACATGGCGGCACAGCGTTTTGGAGCATGCGGCCAGCCGGACGTCGACTGTAACGTCCAGACTCTGGGCAATGAGATTGAACAGCTCGGCGGGGAGCTTCCCCCAGTCGCCATCCAGCTGGTCGTCGTTCGATGCCGCCATGGAGACGAGATGGATTTAAAAGGGCGGATGCAAGTATGTGTGATTGGAGTTTTGTAGGAGAGTCGAGCGGGAAGGAGGAGTGCTGCGGTTCTGCGGAGGGGTGAGGAGAGAAAGCTATGCAAATGGGAGATCTAGAGGATGAAAAAACTTCTAGCAGCGGTTGGCGAGTGGAGAACGATGATGGAAGTGGAGAGCCAAGGATGGAAACGATGGACATGAAGAGTAGGAGTGGATATGACTTTTTTTATTCTTCAGCAGCTGCATCGAGGCGCCGAGTAAAACTTCGGCTAGGATAGCACGCCACTACGTCCTGGTGCAGTTACTGTCCCGTCAAATCAGTTTGACCACAGAAATGGTTTCTTTATTACAGTATAACTTAATTTTTTCGAACAATATATACTAGTACTCCATTTAATATAATCACTCCGATTCATATTACTTGTCAAATGATATGGATGAATCTAGAACTAAAATGTGTCTAGATATATCTATATTATAGTCAACTAATATGAATCCGAGTTTGTTTGGTTCAAAGGATTTCTAAAGGTATCTTGTACGGAGTAGGATTTTTACACATAGGGATTTTTCCTATAGAGCTTGCTTGATTCAAAGGATTGAGAACCCTCCAAAATACCTATGGATTGCTTTCTCTACAATCCTATCTCTCGGTAATATTGCTATGTGTCTATAACAACTATGAAATGAACTCAATCTCAATAGAAATTTCCTTTGTCTTTCCTAATCAAACAACTAGTTATTTTATGTCTTCGTTTACAAATTAAGATAATTTTTAGGTTATAGGTAATCGTCGAGCTTATGTGATCATCTTTTATGATCAAACTTACTTGATCAGCCGCGGAGGCGCAAAGGAGCAGTGGTGTGCATTAATACGGCCGCATGGGGAAGGCACAGCTAGCGACGATGAGACGTATCGCCAGCATTGGCCTAGGGAACCGTCGCCACCATTAATAAAAGCTATCCCTTTGGGCACCATGTCTCCCACTACTCGTGTCACGCGCGCATGGCTGGGGAAGCCGGACAGAAAACATGACAACCAGGGGGAAAATGAATAAAAATAATACAAAGTCGAAAATATTTCGAAAAATAAACTTTGTACTTCGTAAGAAACTCCATGCGTTTAGCAAATGCGAAGGCAATATGTAGAAACACGTCTAGACCACGTCTAGAACCACTTCCCAAAGCTTAAGGATTATATTGATTTTTAGAAAGTCAAACTATGTTAAGTTTGACTAAGTTTTTACCAAAAGCATTAATATGCAAGATACAAAATCAACATTATTAGATAGAAAATAAATTATATTTTCATATGGTGTCTACAAAATATTATATGTGCTGATAGATTCTTCTAAGAGTTTGGTCGAACTTTACTTGGTTTGACTTTTCAAGAAAAATATACAAAGCTTTAAGCATTGGAACGGAGGTATTTTTCGAAGCACCTACTTGTCTTTAGAAGACAAAAGAAAACATGGAGTAAGGTTGTTTTTTGTGCAAAAGTTTACGTCAAAATCTGGTTATTTGTGTAAAAAGAATCTCAAATTGTGTTATGTGCAAAAACTGCACCAAGAAGTGGTGGTATGTGCAATTTCCTCCATCACACAAAAGGCAAGCCATTGATACATATATAATTGTGAATAATTACAAAAGTAGTAGGCAGCTAATAAGCGCACATGATTAAACTGCTATGCGAGATCTTCAGCCACCAGAAGTCGTTCCCGCGCCTCTCTAGCATTGAAAATCACGCGTTCTGCGACTTCCATCAAAGAGACAAGCTGAGCTTTGATCCGTTCTCCCAGATGAATGGCCTCGTCACAACTCCTACGAGCACAGGCCGTGATCTCATCCACTTCTAGGAAAGACACCGCCTGCCTGTACCGAAATATCTTGATCCCTAACTCTCTGTTCTCCTCCCGCATGCTGGCAAGATCCAACTTCATCCTCCGACAAGATAAGCAAGGGGAGTGATCCTGCCAAAGGTAACAACAAACATATCGAGCGTTACCGGCAAACGAAGGGCACAAATTGGCTGATTAACGAATATGGTCACTAACATGTAGGACAGACTTAAGTGGTGTCTACATGTCAGTGACTCGAAGTACCCAAAAACCAGCAACCCAAAGTCAGCTAGTAATATTAACCTCCGTCTTCAGCTCCTTCATCCTCTTGAACGGCGGGGAAGCTGGCAACTTATCTTCTTCTACGACCTCTCGCTGGAACCTGACGTCGAAGGATGAGAGATCCTGCGAACGGATGTGCTGCGCCTGCGCGTGCGATTCCCCAGGGCGCTTCTGGCGTAACTCGGAGTTCTCCGCGCCGAGATGCGGAAGTTCCGCTCCCGGGGCCTTGTTGACCCTAAGCCGAGATAGCTCATGTGTAAGCCGACGAAAAATGTTCAAAATGTTACAGATCAGGCATATCATTACCAGTGCAAACGAGGTAAGTGAATCTCCGGGATCTCGCCCAAAGACCGCGGTTGGTCCAATGCCACCACATCTTCTCCGAGATTGACTAACTCCTTTACATCATCTTCTCCGACATTGACTATCTCCTTTACATCATCTTCTGCTCCGAGCTTGACCATCTCCTTTACATCATCTTCTCCTGCGAGCTTGATCATCTGCCTCACATCATCTTCTCCGGCGATATCGACCCTCTCCTGCGGAAGATAACAGATATAAGTCCGAGTATTACCAGCAAAACGAAGGTAATTAAAAGAGGCGTAGTAACCCTTGTGTCCTGGCCAATCAACGGCGGGGACGCTGAGCCCGCATCGTCTCCTCCGAGATCTCCCTTCGCAGGCAGGATTGTTAGAGACAGTGTACTTCTGGTAGTAGTATTTATGCGTGGGGCGCCAGGGGGTCGAGAAGCTAGGACTGCATCTTCTCCTCCGAGCTCTTCCTTGGTAGACATGACAAATGAAACGAGGTGTGGGGGGCGTAAAAGGTATAAAATGGCGGACGGCCGCCCCGCCTCGGCCCTCCAAGGCTTAATTTTTTTGCCTTACTAAACTAAAAACCCTATTTTGCGTCTCACACGGACTGCCCTCAGAGGGCTGCAGGGTCCCATATGCGTGCAGGTCCCACACTTTAGGTAGGCAAACTTCCAACAATCTTCTTTGTCAAGTGAAGACACGTCGTCAAGACTCTCTCTCTCTCTCCCCCCTTTTGTCATTGAAAAAAAAAGAATATTAGACGGGCGCGTAGCCTGCACTGCAGGGGGGCGATTTTGACAAAAGTAATCCTTTTGGCGAAGAAAAACACAGAAAGCCACACAAAAAGGTTAGTCCAGTGAAATAGATTGCTCAGAGGGTCAGTCCGTAATTTTCTTTGCCAAAAGGGTTATTTCTGTCAAAATCGCCGCACTGCAGGTTTGCAGCACTGAAAAACCTTGCGTGCCAGTCAACATCACTTCCCGGATAGGGGGAAAATATCTAGTGATACCATCCCTTACATGATACCATGATACCACTTCATAATATTTGAATTCTAAGTGTCGAAAAATTTAGAAAAAAAACCTTGTGATGCTACCCTAAATTTGTGGGACCCCAAAAAACTTGCAAATCAAGCCAAAGAAACACGATCTTGTCCCCTACCCCCCCATGATTTTGACCTAAATTTGAAATCAAGCCAAAGGTGGTTCAAAAACAGCAATCGGAAATCATGGATTGTTCATCATTTTTCTATATAGCTAGGGAAAATAGCAGACATGCCATACCAATGTTTTAGAAAAGAGCCCTTCAAAAAAGTGTGGCAACATATATGTTGGAATTCGACCATCTTAATTTCTTCCCACGTGTGAGCTTTGGTACTACTACTACACAAGAACCATGTCAAACTTTTGAATCATGGCCCATTTTATGTATATATTTGCAACTTTTCATGCACGCATGAAAACTTTGCAAAATATGTGCATTTTGGGTTGTCGCACATAAATGTGTGTTTACTTGTCTGCCACCAATTAATCCAATTCTCATTTGTGGGGAAACATGACACGAGATGGCCATTTCCAAAGTTTCATGAATTATCTCAAAGTGAATCCATATATGTACAATTTTTGGGGGCTAAATTTCATGTTTTAAACCTAGCTAGTATTTGACCAAGATTCAAATGGGCATAAAATTCAAAAAAAAAACAGAAAAATGAAAAACCAAAGCACATAGCCTTCTTATGTCATATAGTAAGAATTCAAGTTGATAAACAAGGTCTAGACATATTCAAACTAGAAAAATCATGTATCTACCCCTAACCCTAAACTCTGTCTTATGAAGTCAAGCATGAAGAGAAGTGGTTTTGGGTTTCAAACATGGAAATTTCAAAACCTCCCAAAAGCTTCATTTTAGAGTGACTAAGAAGGATCCATGCTTACCTTTTAATTTTTAGATTTTAAACTTGTTTAAATCTTTGTGAAACCTAGGATTTGACCAAGATTCAAATGGGCATAAAAAATCAGGAAAAAGCCAAAAGAATGATAAACCAAAGCACATAGCATTCTTATGTCATACAGTAAGCATTCAAGTTGATTAACAAGGTCTAGACATATTCAAACTAGAAAATCATGTATATATCTGTCCCTAACCTTAAACTCTGTCTTATATATGAAGTCAATCATGAAGAGAAGTGGTTTGGGTTTCAAACATGAAAATTTCAAGAACATCCCAAAAGCCGCTTCATTTTAGAGTGACTAAGAAGGATCCAGGCTTACCTTTTCATTTTCATATTATATACTTGTTTAAATCCAGGTCAAACATAGGATTTGACCAAGATTCAAATGGGCATAAAATAAAAAAATAGAAGAATGAAAAACAAAAGCACATAGTCTTCGTATGTCATATAATAAGCTTTCAAGTTGATAAACAAGGTTTAGACATGTTCAAACCAGACAAATCATGTATCTAGCCCCTAACCATAAACTCGGTCGATCTTATGAAGTCTAGCATGAAGAGAAGTCGTATTGGTTTAAAACATGAAAATTTCAAGAACCTCCCAAAATCTTCAAATGGGCATAAAATTCAAAAAAACCAGAAAAATGAAAAACCAAAGCACATAGCCTTCTTATGTCATATAGTAAGAATTCAAGTTGATAAACAAGGTCTAGACATATTCAAACTAGACAAATCATGTATCTACCCCTAACACTCTAAACTCTGTCTTATGAAGTCAAGCATGAAGAGAAGTGGTTTTTGGGTTTCAAACATGGAAATTTCAAAAACCTCCCAAAAGCTTCATTTTAGAGTGACTAAGAAGGATCCATGCTTACCTTTTAATTTTTAGATTTTAAACTTGTTTAAATCTTTGTGAAACCTAGGATTTGACCAAGATTCAAATGGGCATAAAAATTCAGGAAAAAACCAAAAGATTGATAAACCAAAGCACATAGCATTCTTATGTCATACAGTAAGCATTCAAGTTGATTAACAAGGTCTAGACATATTCAAACTAGAAAATCATGTATATATCTGTCCCTAACCTTAAACTCTGTCTTATATATGAAGTCAATCATGAAGAGAAGTGGTTTGGGTTTCAAACATGAAAATTTCAAGAACATCCCAAAAGCCGCTTCATTTTAGAGTGACTAAGAAGGATCCATGCTTACCTTTTCGTTTTCATATTATATACTTGTTTAAATCCAGGTCAAACATAGGATTTGACCAAGATTCAAATGGGCATAAAATAAAATAAAATAGAAGAATGAAAAACAAAAGCACATAGCTAGTCTTCGTATGTCATATAGTAAGCTTTCAAGTTGATAAACAAGGTTTAGACATGTTCAAACCAGACAAATCATGTATCTACCCCCTAACCATAAACTCGATCGATCTTATGAAGTCTAGCCTGAAGAGAAGTCGTATTGGTTTCAAACATGAAAATTTCAAGAACCTCCCAAAATCTTCAAATGGGCATAATATTCAAAAAAACCAGAAAAATGAAAAACCAAAGCACATAGCCTTCTTATGTCATATAGTAAGAATTCAAGTTGATAAACAAGGTCTAGACATATTCAAACTAGACAAATCATGTATCTACCCCTAACACTCTAAACTCTGTCTTATGAAGTCAAGCATGAAGAGAAGTGGTTTTGGGTTTCAAACATGGAAATTTCAAAAACCTCCCAAAAGCTTCATTTTAGAGTGACTAAGAAGGATCCATGCTTACCTTTTAATTTTCAGATTTTAAACTTGTTTAAATCTTTGTGAAACCTAGGATTTGACCAAGATTCAAATGGGCATAAAAATTTAGGAAAAAACCAAAAGAATGATAAACCAAAGCACATAGCATTCTTATGTCATATAGTAAGCATTCAAGTTGATAAATAAGGTCTAGACATATTCAAACTAGAAAATCATGTATATATCTGCCCCTAACCCTAAACTCTGTCTTATATATGAAGCAATCATGAAGAGAAGTGGTTTTGGGTTTCAAACATGAAAATTTCAAGAACATCCCAAAAGTCGCTTCATTTTAGAGTGACTAAGAAGGATCCAGGCTTACCTTTTCGTTTTCATATTTTATACTTGTTTAAATCCAGGTCAAACATAGGATTTGACCAAGATTCAAATGGGCATAAAATAAAAAAATAGAAGAATGAAAAACAAAAGCACATAGTCTTCTTATGTCATATAGTAAGCCTTGCAAGTTGGTAAACAAGGTTTAGACATGTTCAAACCAGACAAATCATGTATCTAGCCCCTAACCATAAACTCGGTCGATCTTATGAAGTCTAGCATGAAGAGAAGTCGTATTGGTTTCAAACATGAAAATTTCAAGAACCACCCAAAATCTTCAAATGGGCATATAACATTCAAAAAACTAGAAAAATGAAAAACCAAAGCACATATATAGCCTTCTTATGTCATATAGTAAGCATTCAAGTTGATAAACAAGCATGTCTAGACATATTCAAACCCGACAAATCATGTATCTAGCTACCCCTAACCCTAAACTCTGCATGTCTTATGAAGTCAACCATGAAGAGAAGTGGTTTTGGGTTTCAAACATTGAGATTTCAAGAACCCCCCAAAAGCTTCATTTTAGAATGACTAGCTAGGAAGGATCCAGGCTTACCTTTTCATTTTCATGTTATAGACTTGTTTAAATCTTGGTCAAACCTAGGATTTGACCAAGATTCAAATGGGCATAAACATTCAAAAAAATCAAAAAATCAAAAACCAAAGCTAGCACATATAGTCTTCTTATGTCATATAGTAAGAATTGAAGTTGATAAACAAGGTCTAGACATATTCAAACTAGACAAATCATGTATCTACCCCTAAAGCCCTAAACTAGCTTTGTCTTATGAAGTCAAGCATGAAGAGAAGTGTTTTTGGGTTTCAGACATGGAAATTTTGAAAACCTCCCAAAAACTTCATCTTAGAGTGACAAAGAAGGATCCAAGCTTACCTTTTCATTTTCATGTTTTAAGCTTGTTTAAATATTGGTCAAGCCTAGGATTTGACCAAGATTCAAATGGGCTTAAAAATTCAGGAAAAATAAAAAAATAAAAACCAAAGCACATAGTCTTCTTACGTCATATATATCTATAGTAAGCATATTCAAGTAGATAAACAAGGTATAGACATATTCAAAACAGACAAATCCTGTATCTACCCCCTAACCCTAAACTCGGTCTTATGATGCCTAGCATGAAGAGAAGTCGTTTTGGGTTTCAAACGTTTAAGCCAAAAGCCCCATTTCATATATTTCAAATTTGGTTCAAATTTGAAAGACATACAAGTTATAGCACACATAGTGCATACATGTTCACACATTCTGCACTAGATGCTAATTAACCCTATAGTTTGAGGCCATTTGGATGAGGTCGAAAAAATCTTGGATTAGAAATGGGGTTGTTCGAACCCCGTAGTTGGATTTTTTATGAACTTGATCTGTAGTACTGGGCAAAACCCTAGTTTAACGTATTTAATTATAGATTCGTAGGTTGATTTTTCTACCTTTTTATTATTATTACTATGCAGCACATGTGTGTTTGCCCGTCGAGTGAAACTCGGAGGAAGAGGGATCACTCGGAAGGAGAGAAGAAGGGAGAGCATTATGGTGTCTCCCTTTTTCGGGTGATGATGTTGACTTTTGTGCAGGGTTTGTCAGTGAGCAGGAGGTGCGAGCGAGCGAGCGAGTCGAGCGAGGCCGAGAATGAGAGAGATTTGTTTTTTTTTTTTTTTTGTGAGAGGGACAACCGAAGGATCCAGAAGGACCCACAGATTTCCAAAACGCATCCTGATGCGTCTTCTCTTGACAAAGAAGATGGCTTGGAGTTTGCGTACCTACTGCACTTGACTTGTGCTCACTGAAGTGTGGGACCTCACGCATGGGCGCCACACGTAAGTGACAGACCTGTTGGCAATGTTGGTGTAAAAACACGGTTGATTATTATAGTGCATTAGAACAAAGTTTCCTATGGATTCAACGGCAGGAAATCCAAGTTAACTCATTTACATGACATTATTTTTTCCATGAAGCAAAGTTAACACATCTATCAATTGGTACATTTTGGAGTGACTAAGAAGGATCCATGCTTATTCGTTTTCACGTGTTAAATTTGTTTAAATCTTGCTCAAACCTAGGATTTCACCAAGATTGAAATGGGCATGAAAATTCAAAAAAAAAATGAAATACCAATGCACATAGTCTTCTTCTGTCATATAGTAAGCATTCAAGATGATAAACAAGGTCTAGACATATTCAAACCAGGCAAATCATGTATCTACTCCCTAACGACCCTAAACTCCGTCTTATGAAGTAAGGCATGAAGAGAAGTGGTTTTGGGTTTCAAACATGCAAATTTCAAAAACCCCCCAAAAGCTTCATTTTAGAGTGACTAAGAAGGATCGAGGCTTACCTTTTCATTTTCATGTTTTAAACTTGTTTAAATCTTGGTCAAACCTAGCTAGTATTTGACCAAGATTCAAATGGGCATGCATAAAATTCAAAAAAAATCAGAAAAATGAAAAACCAAAGCACATAGCCTTCTTATGTCATATAGTAAGAATTCAAGTTGATAAACAAGGTCTAGACGTATTCAAACTAGACAAATCATGTATCTACCCCTAACACTCTAAACTCTGTCTTATGAAGTCAATTAAGCATGAAGAGAAGTGGTTTTGGGTTTCAAACATGGAAATTTCAAAAACCTCCCAAAAGCTTCATTTTAGAGTGACTAAGAAGGATCCATGCTTACCTTTTAATTTTCAGATTTTAAACTTGTTTAAATCTTTGTGAAACCTAGGATTTGACCAAGATTCAAATGGGCATAAAAATTCAGGAAAAAACCAAAAGATTGATAAACCAAAGCACATAGCATTCTTATGTTATACAGTAAGCATTCAAGTTGATTAACAAGGTCTAGACATATTCAAACTAGAAAATCATGTATATATCTGTCCCTAACCTTAAACTCTGTCTTATATATGAAATCAATCATGAAGAGAAGTGGTTTGGGTTTCAAACATGAAAATTTCAAGAACATCCCAAAAGCCGCTTCATTTTAGAGTGACTAAGAAGGATCCATGCTTACCTTTTCGTTTTCATATTATATACTTGTTTAAATCCAGGTCAAACATAGGATTTGACCAAGATTCAAATGGGCATAAAATAAAATAAAATAGAAGAATGAAAAACAAAAGCACATAGTCTTCGTATGTCATATATATAGTAAGCTTTCAAGTTGATAAACAAGGTTTAGACATGTTCAAACCAGACAAATCATGTATCTAGCCCCTAACCATAAACTCGATCGATCTTATGAAGTCTAGCCTGAAGAGAAGTCGTATTGGTTTCAAACATGAAAATTTCAAGAACCTCCCAAAATCTTCAAATGGGCATAATATTCAAAAAAACCAGAAAAATGAAAAACCAAAGCACATAGCCTTCTTATGTCATATAGTAAGAATTCAAGTTGATAAACAAGGTCTAGACATATTCAAACTAGACAAATCATGTATCTACCCCTAACACTCTAAACTCTGTCTTATGAAGTCAAGCATGAAGAGAAGTGGTTTTGGGTTTCAAACATGGAAATTTCAAAAACCTCCCAAAAGCTTCATTTTAGAGTGACTAAGAAGGATCCATGCTTACCTTTTAATTTTCAGATTTTAAACTTGTTTAAATCTTTGTGAAACCTAGGATTTGACCAAGATTCAAATGGGCATAAAAATTCAGGAAAAAACCAAAAGAATGATAAACCAAAGCACATAGCATTCTTATGTCATATAGTAAGCATTCAAGTTGATAAATAAGGTCTAGACATATTCAAACTAGAAAATCATGTATATATCTGCCCCTAACCCTAAACTCTGTCTTATATATGAAGCAATCATGAAGAGAAGTGGTTTTGGGTTTCAAACATGAAAATTTCAAGAACATCCCAAAAGTCGCTTCATTTTAGAGTGACTAAGAAGGATCCAGGCTTACCTTTTCGTTTTCATATTTTATACTTGTTTAAATCCAGGTCAAACATAGGATTTGACCAAGATTCAAATGGGCATAAAATAAAAAAATAGAAGAATGAAAAACAAAAGCACATAGTCTTCTTATGTCATATAGTAAGCCTTGCAAGTTGGTAAACAAGGTTTAGACATGTTCAAACCAGACAAATCATGTATCTAGCCCCTAACCATAAACTCGGTCGATCTTATGAAGTCTAGCATGAAGAGAAGTCGTATTGGTTTCAAACATGAAAATTTCAAGAACCACCCAAAATCTTCAAATGGGCATATAACATTCAAAAAACTAGAAAAATGAAAAACCAAAGCACATATATAGCCTTCTTATGTCATATAGTAAGCATTCAAGTTGATAAACAAGCATGTCTAGACATATTCAAACCCGACAAATCATGTATCTACCCCTAACCCTAAACTCTGCATGTCTTATGAAGTCAACCATGAAGAGAAGTGGTTTTGGGTTTCAAACATTGAGATTTCAAGAACCCCCCAAAAGCTTCATTTTAGAATGACTAGCTAGGAAGGATCCAGGCTTACCTTTTCATTTTCATGTTATAGACTTGTTTAAATCTTGGTCAAACCTAGGATTTGACCAAGATTCAAATGGGCATAAACATTCAAAAAAATCAAAAACCAAAGCTAGCACATATAGTCTTCTTATGTCATATAGTAAGAATTGAAGTTGATAAACAAGGTCTAGACATATTCAAACTAGACAAATCATGTATCTACCCCCTAAAGCCCTAAACTAGCTTTGTCTTATGAAGTCAAGCATGAAGAGAAGTGTTTTTGGGTTTCAGACATGGAAATTTTGAAAACCTCCCAAAAACTTCATCTTAGAGTGACAAAGAAGGATCCAAGCTTACCTTTTCATTTTCATGTTTTAAGCTTGTTTAAATATTGGTCAAGCCTAGGATTTGACCAAGATTCAAATGGGCATAAAAATTCTGGAAAAATAAAAAAAAACCAAAGCACATAGTCTTCTTACGTCATATATATCTATAGTAAGCATATTCAAGTAGATAA
Source organism: Lolium multiflorum (assembly GCA_030979885.1). Taxonomy (NCBI): domain Eukaryota; kingdom Viridiplantae; phylum Streptophyta; class Magnoliopsida; order Poales; family Poaceae; genus Lolium; species Lolium multiflorum. The sequence continues at coordinate 213,285,691 of CM061747.1, read as the reverse complement.
ACAAGGTATAGACATGTTCAAAACAGACAAATCCTGTATCTACCCCCTAACCCTAAACTCGGTCTTATGATGCCTAGCATGAAGAGAAGTCGTTTTGGGTTTCAAACGTTTAAGCCAAAAGCCCCATTTCATATATTTCAAATTTGGTTCAAATTTGAAAGACATACAAGTTATAGCACACATAGTGCATACATGTTCACACATTCTGCACTAGATGCTAATTAACCCTATAGTTTGAGGCCATTTGGATGAGGTCGAAAAAAATCTTGGATTAGAAATGGGGTTGTTCGAACCCCGTAGTTGGATTTTTTATGAACTTGATCTGTAGTACTGGGCAAAACCCTAGTTTAACGTATTTAATTATAGATTCGTAGGTTGATTTTTCTACCTTTTTATTATTATTACTATGCAGCACATGTGTGTTTGCCCGTCGAGTGAAACTCGGAGGAAGAGGGATCACTCGGAAGGAGAGAAGAAGGGAGAGCATTATGGTGTCTCCCCTTTTTCGGGTGATGATGTTGACTTTTGTGCAGGGTTTGTCAGTGAGCAGAGGTGCGAGCGAGCGAGTCGAGCGAGCGAGTCGAGAGCCGAGAATGAGAGAGATTTGTTTTTTTTTTGTGAGAGGGACAACCGAAGGATCCAGAAGGACCCACAGATTTCCAAAACGCATCCTGATGCGTCTTCTCTTGACAAAGAAGATGGCTTGGAGTTTGCGTACCTACTGCACTTGACTTGTGCTCACTGAAGTGTGGGACCTCACGCATGGGCGCCACACGTAAGTGACAGACCTGTTGGCAATGTTGGTGTAAAAACACGGTTGATTATTATAGTGCATTAGAACAAAGTTTCCTATGGATTCAACGGCAGGAAATCCAAGTTAACTCATTTACATGACATTATTTTTTCCATGAAGCAAAGTTAACACATCTATCAATTGGTACATTTTGGAGTGACTAAGAAGGATCCATGCTTATTCGTTTTCACGTGTTAAATTTGTTTAAATCTTGCTCAAACCTAGGATTTCACCAAGATTGAAATGGGCATGAAAATTCAAAAAAAAATGAAATACCAATGCACATAGTCTTCTTCTGTCATATAGTAAGCATTCAAGATGATAAACAAGGTCTAGACATATTCAAACCAGGCAAATCATGTATCTACTCCCTAACGACCCTAAACTCCGTCTTATGAAGTAAGGCATGAAGAGAAGTGGTTTTGGGTTTCAAACATGCAAATTTCAAAAACCCCCCAAAAGCTTCATTTTAGAGTGACTAAGAAGGATCGAGGCTTACCTTTTCATTTTCATGTTTTAAACTTGTTTAAATCTTGGTCAAACCTAGCTAGTATTTGACCAAGATTCAAATGGGCATGCATAAAATTCAAAAAAAATCAGAAAAATGAAAAACCAAAGCACATAGCCTTCTTATGTCATATAGTAAGAATTCAAGTTGATAAACAAGGTCTAGACGTATTCAAACTAGACAAATCATGTATCTACCCCTAACACTCTAAACTCTGTCTTATGAAGTCAATTAAGCATGAAGAGAAGTGGTTTTGGGTTTCAAACATGGAAATTTCAAAAACCTCCCAAAAGCTTCATTTTAGAGTGACTAAGAAGGATCCATGCTTACCTTTTAATTTTCAGATTTTAAACTTGTTTAAATCTTTGTGAAACCTAGGATTTGACCAAGATTCAAATGGGCATAAAAATTCAGGAAAAAACCAAAAGATTGATAAACCAAAGCACATAGCATTCTTATGTTATACAGTAAGCATTCAAGTTGATTAACAAGGTCTAGACATATTCAAACTAGAAAATCATGTATATATCTGTCCCTAACCTTAAACTCTGTCTTATATATGAAATCAATCATGAAGAGAAGTGGTTTGGGTTTCAAACATGAAAATTTCAAGAACATCCCAAAAGCCCCATTTCATATATTTCAAATTTGGTTCAAATTTGAAAGACATACAAGTTATAGCACACATAGTGCATACATGTTCACACATTCTGCACTAGATGCTAATTAACCCTATAGTTTGAGGCCATTTGGATGAGGTCGAAAAAATCTTGGATTAGAAATGGGGTTGTTCGAACCCCGTAGTTGGATTTTTTATGAACTTGATCTGTAGTACTGGGCAAAACCCTAGTTTAACGTATTTAATTATAGATTCGTAGGTTGATTTTTCTACCTTTTTATTATTATTACTATGCAGCACATGTGTGTTTGCCCGTCGAGTGAAACTCGGAGGAAGAGGGATCACTCGGAAGGAGAGAAGAAGGGAGAGCATTATGGTGTCTCCCCTTTTTCGGGTGATGATGTTGACTTTTGTGCAGGGTTTGTCAGTGAGCAGGAGGTGCGAGCGAGCGAGCGAGCGAGCGAGTCGAGCGAGGCCGAGAATGAGAGAGATTTGTTTTTTTTTTTTGTGAGAGGGACAACCGAAGGATCCAGAAGGACCCACAGACTTCCAAAACGCATCCTGATGCGTCTTCTCTTGACAAAGAAGATGGCTTGGAGTTTGCGTACCTACTGCACTTGACTTGTGCTCACTGAAGTGTGGGACCTCACGCATGGGCGCCACACGTAAGTGACAGACCTGTTGGCAATGTTGGTGTAAAAACACGGTTGATTATTATAGTGCATTAGAACAAAGTTTCCTATGGATTCAACGGCAGGAAATCCAAGTTAACTCATTTACATGACATTATTTTTTCCATGAAGCAAAGTTAACACATCTATCAATTGGTACATTTTGGAGTGACTAAGAAGGATCCATGCTTATTCGTTTTCACGTGTTAAATTTGTTTAAATCTTGCTCAAACCTAGGATTTCACCAAGATTGAAATGGGCATGAAAATTCAAAAAAAAATGAAATACCAATGCACATAGTCTTCTTCTGTCATATAGTAAGCATTCAAGATGATAAACAAGGTCTAGACATATTCAAACCAGGCAAATCATGTATCTACTCCCTAACGACCCTAAACTCCGTCTTATGAAGTAAGGCATGAAGAGAAGTGGTTTTGGGTTTCAAACATGCAAATTTCAAAAACCCCCAAAAGCTTCATTTTAGAGTGACTAAGAAGGATCGAGGCTTACCTTTTCATTTTCATGTTTTAAACTTGTTTAAATCTTGGTCAAACCTAGCTAGTATTTGACCAAGATTCAAATGGGCATGCATAAAATTCAAAAAAAACAGAAAAATGAAAAACCAAAGCACATAGCCTTCTTATGTCATATAGTAAGAATTCAAGTTGATAAACAAGGTCTAGACGTATTCAAACTAGACAAATCATGTATCTACCCCTAACACTCTAAACTCTGTCTTATGAAGTCAATTAAGCATGAAGAGAAGTGGTTTTGGGTTTCAAACATGGAAATTTCAAAAACCTCCCAAAAGCTTCATTTTAGAGTGACTAAGAAGGATCCATGCTTACCTTTTAATTTTCAGATTTTAAACTTGTTTAAATCTTTGTGAAACCTAGGATTTGACCAAGATTCAAATGGGCATAAAAATTTAGGAAAAAACCAAAAGATTGATAAACCAAAGCACATAGCATTCTTATGTCATACAGTAAGCATTCAAGTTGATTAACAAGGTCTAGACATATTCAAACTAGAAAATCATGTATATATCTGTCCCTAACCTTAAACTCTGTCTTATATATGAAGTCAATCATGAAGAGAAGTGGTTTGGGTTTCAAACATGAAAAATTTCAAGAACATCCCAAAAGCCGCTTCATTTTAGAGTGACTAAGAAGGATCCATGCTTACCTTTTCGTTTTCATATTATATACTTGTTTAAATCCAGGTCAAACATAGGATTTGACCAAGATTCAAATGGGCATAAAATAAAATAAAATAGAAGAATGAAAAACAAAAGCACATAGTCTTCGTATGTCATATATATAGTAAGCTTTCAAGTTGATAAACAAGGTTTAGACATGTTCAAACCAGACAAATCATGTATCTACCCCCTAACCATAAACTCGATCGATCTTATGAAGTCTAGCCTGAAGAGAAGTCGTATTGGTTTCAAACATGAAAATTTCAAGAACCTCCCAAAATCTTCAAATGGGCATAATATTCAAAAAAACCAGAAAAATGAAAAACCAAAGCACATAGCCTTCTTATGTCATATAGTAAGAATTCAAGTTGATAAACAAGGTCTAGACATATTCAAACTAGACAAATCATGTATCTACCCCTAACACTCTAAACTCTGTCTTATGAAGTCAAGCATGAAGAGAAGTGGTTTTGGGTTTCAAACATGGAAATTTCAAAAACCTCCCAAAAGCTTCATTTTAGAGTGACTAAGAAGGATCCATGCTTACCTTTTAATTTTCAGATTTTAAACTTGTTTAAATCTTTGTGAAACCTAGGATTTGACCAAGATTCAAATGGGCATAAAAATTCAGGAAAAAACCAAAAGAATGATAAACCAAAGCACATAGCATTCTTATGTCATATAGTAAGCATTCAAGTTGATAAATAAGGTCTAGACATATTCAAACTAGAAAATCATGTATATATATATCTGCCCCTAACCCTAAACTCTGTCTTATATATGAAGCAATCATGAAGAGAAGTGGTTTTGGGTTTCAAACATGAAAATTTCAAGAACATCCCAAAAGTCGCTTCATTTTAGAGTGACTAAGAAGGATCCAGGCTTACCTTTTCGTTTTCATATTTTATACTTGTTTAAATCCAGGTCAAACATAGGATTTGACCAAGATTCAAATGGGCATAAAATAAAAAAAATAGAAGAATGAAAAACAAAAGCACATAGTCTTCTTATGTCATATAGTAAGCCTTGCAAGTTGGTAAACAAGGTTTAGACATGTTCAAACCAGACAAATCATGTATCTAGCCCCTAACCATAAACTCGGTCGATCTTATGAAGTCTAGCATGAAGAGAAGTCGTATTGGTTTCAAACATTAAAATTTCAAGAACCACCCAAAATCTTCAAATGGGCATATAACATTCAAAAAACTAGAAAAATGAAAAACCAAAGCACATATATAGCCTTCTTATGTCATATAGTAAGCATTCAAGTTGATAAACAAGCATGTCTATACATATTCAAACCCGACAAATCATGTATCTACCCCCTAACCCTAAACTCTGCATGTCTTATGAAGTCAACCATGAAGAGAAGTGGTTTTGGGTTTCAAACATTGAGATTTCAAGAACCCCCCAAAAGCTTCATTTTAGAATGATCGAAGGCTTACCTTTTCATTTTCATGTTATAGACTTGTTTAAATCTTGGTCAAACCTAGGATTTGACCAAGATTCAAATGGGCATAAACATTCAAAAAAATCAAAAAATCAAAAACCAAAGCTAGCACATATAGTCTTCTTATGTCATATAGTAAGAATTGAAGTTGATAAACAAGGTCTAGACATATTCAAACTAGACAAATCATGTATCTACCCCCTAAAGCCCTAAACTAGCTTTGTCTTATGAAGTCAAGCATGAAGAGAAGTGTTTTTGGGTTTCAGACATGGAAATTTTGAAAACCTCCCAAAAACTTCATCTTAGAGTGACAAAGAAGGATCCAAGCTTACCTTTTCATTTTCATGTTTTAAGCTTGTTTAAATATTGGTCAAGCCTAGGATTTGACCAAGATTCAAATGGGCATAAAAATTCTGGAAAAATAAATAAAAAAAAACCAAAGCACATAGTCTTCTTACGTCATATATATCTATAGTAAGCATATTCAAGTAGATAAACAAGGTATAGACATATTCAAAACAGACAAATCATGTATCTACCCCCTAACCCTAAACTCGGTCTTATGATGCCTAGCATGAAGAGAAGTCGTTTTGGGTTTCAAACGTTTAAGCCAAAAGCCCCATTTCATATATTTCAAATTTGGTTCAAATTTGAAAGACATACAAGTTATAGCACACATAGTGCATACATGTTCACACATTCTGCACTAGATGCTAATTAACCCTATAGTTTGAGGCCATTTGGATGAGGTCGAAAAAATCTTGGATTAGAAATGGGGTTGTTCGAACCCCGTAGTTGGATTTTTTATGAACTTGATCTGTAGTACTGGGCAAAACCCTAGTTTAACGTATTTAATTATAGATTCGTAGGTTGATTTTTCTACCTTTTTATTATTATTACTATGCAGCACATGTGTGTTTGCCCGTCGAGTGAAACTCGGAGGAAGAGGGATCACTCGGAAGGAGAGAAGAAGGGAGAGCATTATGGTGTCTCCCCTTTTTCGGGTGATGATGTTGACTTTTGTGCAGGGTTTGTCAGTGAGCAGGAGGTGCGAGCGAGCGAGCGAGCGAGCGAGTCGAGCGAGGCCGAGAATGAGAGAGATTTGTTTTTTTTTTTTGTGAGAGGGACAACCGAAGGATCCAGAAGGACCCACAGATTTCCAAAACGCATCCTGATGCGTCTTCTCTTGACAAAGAAGATGGCTTGGAGTTTGCGTACCTACTGCACTTGACTTGTGCTCACTGAAGTGTGGGACCTCACGCATGGGCGCCACACGTAAGTGACAGACCTGTTGGCAATGTTGGTGTAAAAACACGGTTGATTATTATAGTGCATTAGAACAAAGTTTCCTATGGATTCAACGGCAGGAAATCCAAGTTAACTCATTTACATGACATTATTTTTTCCATGAAGCAAAGTTAACACATCTATCAATTGGTACATTTTGGAGTGACTAAGAAGGATCCATGCTTATTCGTTTTCACGTGTTAAATTTGTTTAAATCTTGCTCAAACCTAGGATTTCACCAAGATTGAAATGGGCATGAAAATTCAAAAAAAAAATGAAATACCAATGCACATAGTCTTCTTCTGTCATATAGTAAGCATTCAAGATGATAAACAAGGTCTAGACATATTCAAACCAGGCAAATCATGTATCTACTCCCTAACGACCCTAAACTCCGTCTTATGAAGTAAGGCATGAAGAGAAGTGGTTTTGGGTTTCAAACATGCAAATTTCAAAAACCCCCAAAAGCTTCATTTTAGAGTGACTAAGAAGGATCGAGGCTTACCTTTTCATTTTCATGTTTTAAACTTGTTTAAATCTTGGTCAAACCTAGCTAGTATTTGACCAAGATTCAAATGGGCATGCATAAAATTCAAAAAAAATCAGAAAAATGAAAAACCAAAGCACATAGCCTTCTTATGTCATATAGTAAGAATTCAAGTTGATAAACAAGGTCTAGACGTATTCAAACTAGACAAATCATGTATCTACCCCTAACACTCTAAACTCTGTCTTATGAAGTCAATTAAGCATGAAGAGAAGTGGTTTTGGGTTTCAAACATGGAAATTTCAAAAACCTCCCAAAAGCTTCATTTTAGAGTGACTAAGAAGGATCCATGCTTACCTTTTAATTTTCAGATTTTAAACTTGTTTAAATCTTTGTGAAACCTAGGATTTGACCAAGATTCAAATGGGCATAAAAATTCAGGAAAAAACCAAAAGAATGATAAACCAAAGCACGTACATAGCATTCTTATGTCATATAGTAAGCATTCAAGTTGATAAATAAGGTCTAGACATATTCAAACTAGAAAATCATGTATATATCTGCCCCTAACCCTAAACTCTGTCTTATATATGAAGCAATCATGAAGAGAAGTGGTTTTGGGTTTCAAACATGAAAATTTCAAGAACATCCCAAAAGTCGCTTCATTTTAGAGTGACTAAGAAGGATCCAGGCTTACCTTTTCGTTTTCATATTTTATACTTGTTTAAATCCAGGTCAAACATAGGATTTGACCAATATTCAAATGGGCATAAAATAAAAAAATAGAAGAATGAAAAACAAAAGCACATAGTCTTCTTATGTCATATAGTAAGCCTTGCAAGTTGGTAAACAAGGTTTAGACATGTTCAAACCAGACAAATCATGTATCTAGCCCCTAACCATAAACTCGGTCGATCTTATGAAGTCTAGCATGAAGAGAAGTCGTATTGGTTTCAAACATGAAAATTTCAAGAACCACCCAAAATCTTCAAATGGGCATATAACATTCAAAAAACTAGAAAAATGAAAAACCAAAGCACATATATAGCCTTCTTATGTCATATAGTAAGCATTCAAGTTGATAAACAAGCATGTCTAGACATATTCAAACCCGACAAATCATGTATCTACCCCTAACCCTAAACTCTGCATGTCTTATGAAGTCAACCATGAAGAGATGTGGTTTTTGGGTTTCAAACATTGAGATTTCAAGAACCCCCCCAAAAGCTTCATTTTAGAATGACTAGCTAGGAAGGATCCATGCTTACCTTTTCACTTTCATGTTTTAAACTTGTTTAAATCTTGGTCAAACCTAGGATTTGACCAAGATTCAAATGGGCATATATAAACATTCAGAAAAAACAAAAACCAAAAACCAAAGCACATATATATATAGCCTTCTTATGTCATATATATATATAGTAAGCATTCAAGTTGATGAACAAGGTCTAGACATATTCAAAACAGAAAAGGCATGTATCTACCCCTAACCCTTAACTTTGTCTTATGAAGTCAAGCATGAAGAGAAGTGGTTTCGGGTTTCAAACATGGAAATTTCTAAAACTTCCCAAAAGCTTAATTTTAGAGTGACTAGGAAGGATCCAGGCTTACCTTTTCATTTTCATGTTTTAAGTTTGTTTAAATCCTAGTCAAACCTAGGATTTGACCAAGATTCAAATGAGCATAAAAATTCGTAAAAAATCAAAAAAAATGAAAACCCAAAGCACATAGCCTTCTTACGTCATATATATAGTAATTAACAATCAGGTTGATAAACAAGGTATAGACATATTCAAAACATACAAATCATGTACTCCGTATCTACCCCCAACCCTAAACTATGTTTTTGGGGGATTTCTTTGACGAAGTTATAACACCCCCACATTTCACATTGGAATTACTTTCAGTAAATCAGCATAAAGTCGTTTAAATGTGCGAAACTATCTTGAAAGTACTAAAACCGTAAAAGTTGGGAATTGGCACTAAAATATGGCGTAATTTATCTAAAAAATGTAGAGTTGCCAGTTTGACCCGTATCTTATATGTACACCATTCACAAAATAAACATATTTTGTCATCTAGAAAATGAAAAAAAAAATTTATACCGAAAAGTTGAAAAGTCTAGTCATTAACATTGTTGGGAATGGCAAGATGCACCACCATGCCCAATTTGGGCACATTGTAACAAACTGTGCCACAAATATGGCCATAACTATATCATTTGGCTTGCAAACCATGAATCTTCATACACGATAGTCCGCTTTGTGAAGACATTTTGTTTTTCACTACCCTATCACATGTTTCTTATTTTCCCTGTCAACTAACACATACAAGCACACTCCATGTAGAAGGGTTTCATTTTTCAGGTTTTCTTCAGTTTCATTTATTTATTTCAAAACCAGGTCAAAATGTTTTACATGATTATCCTGCAAAGGGGTTGAATATTTCAGTACTATCGCTGGTTTCTATATATAGTAAGTAATATGTATATAAAAATTATTTATGGGGACTTGTAGGACCAAGTTATAACATATCTACAATTCAAATTTGAATTACTTTGAATAAATCAGCATAAAGTCATTTAAATGTGCGAAACTAGCTAGAAAGCACTAAAAACCGTAAATTTGGGATTTGTCATTAAAATATGGCGTAATTTATTTAAAAAATGTAGATGCGCCATTTTGACCCATATCTTTTCTACCCCATGCACAAAAAAACATATTTTATCATCTAGAAAATGAAAAACGATTTTTTATACCGAAAACTTGAAAAGTCTAGTCATCAACATTGTTAGAAATGGCAAGATGCACCACCATGCCCAATTAGGGAACACTATAACAAACAATGTTGTCCAGGGATAATCAAACTTGGTAATATGAACTATGAGATTGAACAAAACGTTATATTTGGTTTACCCTTTGAACCTCCTAACTTACCACAACATTGACTTCTTATTTTTATTTACAAATAGGAGGCGACGTTCCCGTCGACAGCGAGGCGCCTGTGGTGACTTCGTCAATTTCAAGATTCAATCCGCCGGCTCAGTCTTCCGGAGGTGCTCATAGGGGTAGGGTGTGCGTGTGTGTGTTCATAGGGATGAGTGTATACGCGTGTATGTGAGCATCTGCGTTTGTACTGTGTTTCTCAAAAAAAATATGTTTTTTATTATCTCAATCAATTAGCATTTGATTTTAAAAAACTACCATAATAATTCATGAGAAAGCGTTGAACAAGTTTCAGAATGTAATTTTAGACTTGATAGTTGATATGACCAATAATAGACTTAAATTAAATTGGATTTCAAAGTTCAGATTTTATAAGCGAATATAGTTTCATGTTGCAGATTATGTATTAGCTTGAGGGGCACCCCTAGAATAAAGTAGGTCGGTCACTTACGTGTGGTCCCATGCGTGTAGGTCCCACACATCAGTGAGCACAAGTCACGTGCGGTAGGTAGGCAAACTCCCAGCAATCTTCTTTGTCAAGTAAAGACTCGTCGTCAAGACTCTCTCTCTCTCTCTCTCTCTCTCTCTCTCTCTCTCTCTCTCCCTTTTGTCGCTGAAAAAAATGAATATTAGACGGGCGCGTAGCCTGCACTGCAGGTCTACATAACTGAAACCCTGTGTGCCAGTCAACATCACTCACCGAAAAAAGTGAAGCATTTCTTTTCACCATAAATAACAGCGGCCCCGTGAGGCACTGCTCTCCCTTTCTCTTAATTTCTCCTTCCGTGTGATCCCTCTTCCACCTTTTATCCTTTGCACGATCGAAACTCCACTTATTGTTGTCATTGTTGCACAAAACACTCACTTAACCTGTTCTTTTGCACATATCACCAACTCATGTATTTGTTGCACAAAGGTCTAAATCTGTCGCTAAGCTACTTTACTCTAAATCTGATGACCGGGACCTAGAAGGTAGTGATATCCCTTGTGTAGTGTGTTTTTTAGAACTCTAAAAGAATATGAAAATATTTTAGCAATTGAAATAATATAAATTAACTAATATGGGATCGATAGTCATGAAATATATTTTCTACTATCCGGCCAATATCAAGTGTCATGAAATATATTCATTGTAAACTTAGTGATAATCACTCGAGTTTGATATGAATGGCCTAGCTAGCTATGGGCATCTCCCACTATATATGTTGTCCACACGACCAAGCAACAAGCATCCATGAGGAAAGTTTCTTATGGGTGACTTTCATCTCTGCCGCAAAACACGCGCCGAAATTGTTGGCGCGTCCCATTTTCAAGCTACCCCAAAACCTGCGGTTTGCCCGTCGGCCTATAAACATCGGTCCACAGAGGATATTTCCCTGTAGAGCACAATTCGAACACCACATCTTTCTCATGCTTCTACCAGGCACACTCCCACGACGACGGCCGTGCCCCACCGCCCCTCCTCACCATCACTGCCTTCTCACCGGCCACCGTAGTGACCGACCACGTTTTACCGGCTCCCTTGCTGCCTAGCAAGCCGGATTAGCTTCCTCGACGCCGACGTTCACCGCGCCATATCTCCTCCGGATCTGCTTCCCCGACTCTGTAGTCCACCTCACCGGAGATCGAGATGGGCAAAAAACGCGGCCCCAAAGTCGACCACCCCCAACCAAAGAGTAAATCCGCCCGGGCCTCAGACGAAGGTTGATGAATACTTTACATGTCCGCTTTTGTTATATGCATTTGATTTCTTACACTAGTTTTCGTTGCTTTCTTGCAATGCATTCTTGCTGATATTAGATCAGTGTAGATAGTTGTTTGCCGCGTAGCTATATGAGATCTTAACCTTACATCTGCTGATCGAGAGGAAGATCGAGGTTATGTCCGCTTTCGTTATGCATTTCTTTTCCGAGAATCACTTCTGTGTGATATGTTTTGGGGGTTTGAAGTATGCATTTTACAAAGGTTATGATAGCAGTCAAGCTAGCAGAGCAATTTGTTGATAGTATTAAACTGCCTGTATTTTTTTTTATCTCGGAACTCTGCTGATCGTAACCTTACATCTGCTGATGGAGAGGCAGAGCTTATGTCCGCTTTCGTTACGCATTTCTTTTCCAAATATCACTTCTGTGCGGTACTTTTTTGGGGTTTGAACGTCCCAAATTAGTTGTCCCAAATTTTTTTAAATATGAATGTATCTAGACATGTTTTAGTGTCTTGATGCATCCATATTTTAACAAACTTGAGACAACTAATTTAGGACGGAGGATAGTACATTACTACCTCCACCCCAAACCTGAAGGCTTATTTATAAAAGTCAAACCAAGTAAAGTTTGACCAAACTTTCAGAACAATCTATCAAGAAATATAATATTTTGTAGATACCGTACGAAAATATATTCGTTATCTATTTAATGATATTAAATTTGTATTTTGCATGTTAATGATTTTTGATAAAAACTTCGGGATGGTGGTAGTACGTATTACAAAGGTTATGATAGCAGTCAAGCTAGGAGAGCAATTTATTGATAGTATTAAACTGCCTGTATTTTTTTCTATTTGCAACTCTGTGTGCGCCATGTGGAATTGCATGCTCTAGCCAGTTCATCCAATGAGGTTTTATCACTTAACACCAGAAGTTCAGGATTTTTTTTATCACAGAACCACAACCCTAGAAATTTGTATCACAAAACACTAACATTTGGGGTAATTGTTTCGCAGAATACACGATCTCTGTTTGATAGCCCATTAGTGACCTCCGGCCACCGTCAGTTTAAGAGTGACCGCAGGAGAAAGACAATTAGACTTTATTTTGTGGTATTTGCTGTTAAACGCAAATACAAAGCTGTTTGTCAACACTAGTTGTTAAATCTTAAGTCCAGACAGTTCAAAATAAAATCTTATGTCCAGGGTAGTTGTATTGGTAAACATTATCAAAACCTTATGCTGGTACAGAATATATTACCCAAATCTCATGTTCTTGTGTGGTTATAATTTCTTGTGGATATTTGTCATATGGTAATTCATTTGTGTGTAGCATATGTAACAAGTGTGACTCATATTCTCATTTCCACAGAGTGTCTACAAAATTTCACACCAAAATTCATTTGTTTGTAGCAAACATGCTCACGTACTGTAAATTGGTGTCACGCTGTAGGGTCATGCTCTTGTCAAGCCGACTAATGACAAATAATGTGTTATGTGAAATAATTTCCCCAAATGTTGGTGTTTTGTGATTAAAAATCCCCAACTTGTGGTGCTAAGTGATAAAACCACTCATTCAATAGACCGAGCCTTAGGCATGTATCATTAGATATTTTTTTAGGAAGGCTGCAAATATTTATTTTGAATACTGCGTTGCTACTTGCTAGGATTTGAACTCAGGACCTTGTAGGTCTGATACCATTTCGAATTGCATGCTCTAGCAAGTTCATCCAATAGATCGATCTGTTGGAATTTGGAAGACCCTAGGCAATTATATTAAGCACACGCCATTCCATATGGTTAACCATTGGCATGAAAATGACACTTATATGTGTTTGAGTCTATATGTGGATTGCTTAGCCCTTTCCATCAGTTCGGACTTTTGGTTGCGTTGGCTACTGCATGAAGCTTGACATCATACTTATCCTAAAAATTGTTGCTGCTGCCCTTTGTTGCCCAACATAAATTATTTTTGAGCCATAATTTGTTTGCCCTTTCCATCAGTCCGGACTTCCGGTTGCGTTGGCTAGTGCATGAAGCTTGACAATATGAACATCAATTATTTTTGAGCCATAGTTTGTTTGTCATTACACCTTTTGAGCAGTCTCACTGCTACTATTAATTTGTTCTTATATGCACAGTTCCATGATAAATCTCATCTGCATTTCTCGCCAATGCATGTTAGGTCTTCCACTCGAGAATGAGTACGAAGAGCAACGGAGGCAAACTATTCTGCATAATAGCCGAGTTGCAGCCTCGTTGGGCCTAACACTACATCCTTCTACAAGGTCTAGTGCAAAAACGCCACCCACCTCCCTCACAAAGGATACGGAACATTCCTCTGATTCAGAATTTGATCCTGCTGATTGTGATGGCGAGCTGACTCAGGAAGATGCCCTGGTCGACTATCGTCTGCAACACAACAAGGTGAGTTTTCTCTGTCCTGTCATCGAATTATTTGTCCCAACTTCCATTTGTTGTATCCCAGTCCTACCAAATATGTTACCCATGCCATGTTCAATCTCATTACTACAATTTTTCCTGCTTAGTTAACGCCTCATATATGTTTTGGCATATGTTGCCTGACTGTTTTTCCATTCCATCTGCATATCATCATCATATAATATTGTACATTGAAATATCATTTATGTGTGACAGGCATCTGCAGATTCGGGAAAGAACTTTTCAAGAACGAATAGGAGGAAGAACACTCAACAGGAACCTCAGGCTGATACCGGAGGATGGGTGACAGTGCGTAATAAAAAAAGAGTTAAGCCTGATGCTCGTGCTGCTCCTCCTATTACAAGGTCTAACAAGAGACTGACACGAGGTGGCGAACAGGCCAAGAATGATAACAGTAAAAGGTCTCGTAAAAACCACAAACCATCGAATCAGACAGAAGTAGCCCCAGCATGTACCAGCCCACACATTCCACAACCACCAGTTGCCAATACTGATTCTCAGCAACAATTGCCAACAGAACCAGTTTCCACAGCAAATTCTAGCCAAGAATTGGCACCATCAGGAGTGGTGGTAGGTAATAATGGCCAAGGACACATGATGCTAGTCCCAGATGATACAGCCTCAAATGTCCAAACAGTGCTGCCACAACACCAGCAAACTGGTGATGATCTCCCTCCGACCCTTAGTCCTGCGAAAGACAACTCCTCTCCCGATGATGAGACCCACGCCAAAAAAGGTAATACTTTTTTCAAGACTTGTAGTTTAATGCTCCCTTATGTATCTATATACCATGATAGCTTGATGTAATGCTTAACTTGGTAGGTTCGCCACGATCAATAAAAACGAGGGGGCCAACGGTAGGAAAAAAACTTGCAGCTAAGATTTCCGGAATGGGTTCAAGATTTCGCATCACATCTATTGTAGGTGGCAGAAGGCCACTTCATCCGCATGAATCTTCATATCTTGTATCACAGGTTGGCCATTTTATCAGGAATGAACTTCCTACCTTCCCATTGTGGAAGCAGCACGTTGACACCCCTTCACAGTTCGAGAGTTTAGTGCATAATTTACACGTAAGTCATGCTTCTCCTGGTAATGATAAATTATTCCACATTGATCTGTCCCATTTCTTGTAGCTTACTGTTGTTTCTATGCTATATAACTCACCAATCATTCCACCGTTGTGAGCAGTTAAGGTTTGAATTCGATGAGGATAATGAGGATGTAAAGTTTGTCATCGCTTCCATATTCAAAGAATTGTTGCGCCAGCACCGCTATAAGCTTAAGGCGACATACTTCACTGGCCAGATTACTGCCAATGTTCGAACAAAGTCTCCTGCACCCTGTATGACTGACGAGCAGTGGGGAGATCTTGTCAAGCATTGGTCTGATCCAAAGAATGTGGTATGGCTTATGAGGACCGTGAAACCAGATTAAATTCCGAATACTTATTTTGCGCCAGTGTCTCACTAGTCTCCTTTTGCAGACGTTGTCTAAAAGGAACCAGGCTAACCGCTTGAAACAACGTTTACCAAGCCGTACAGGATCTCGTCACTTGGTTGGGCATCTCTGGCAAAAAGTAATGCCCCGCTGGTCTGTACTGCTACATATGTTACTCGTAAATTGTGTAGAACTCCGTGTGCATGTTATATTTCCATCCTCCATTTCAACCACGTTATTTGATCTCCATATGATTGTACAAAAATGCAGAAAGTAGATCATGCAAACAACATGCAACCAGACAAAGAGATGACTCTGGCAGAGCAGTTCGAGGCATGCCAGAAGAACAAACATAATGTGATAGGAGAACTTGCAGAAAGTGTTATTGTAAGTCTTCTTTATGATTTAAATTTTTTAACTACACACTTGCCAATTTGTAGGAGCAATATGTCAATATGATCTTGTAGGCGTTTTTGTGAAAATGCATTTGATGTGTAATCAGGCATACCAACTTGTAGGATTAGAAGTAGTTCATACACATTAAATCTACCGTCTGCATGTTTCTCTGTAATAACTTTTATTTTTACACGACTCAAAACTTTTCAGGCAAATATGAAATTGGAGATGGCAAAACCCGGGAAAGATGGTATGGAAAAAACTCTAGAAGAATGTATGGAGACATTTACCATGGTACTTAAAAATAAAGATATCACCAAAAACACTTTCCTGCGAAATGCTGGGTTTTTGCAGTCCAAGTCCAAGTCCAAGTCCAAGTCTTTCTCTGCACAAGTTCTGGAGGAACAAATCCAAATAGAACGAGCTGCAGCAGATGTGTTAAGAAACCAAGTTGACATGTTGAGATCGAGATCAGAAGCATGTGATGCCCTACTGCAGGAGGCCAATCAAGTTTGTTATAATCTCTCAAAAGACTAATAAAATGCCATAGATAATTGGAGATGAAAACACTGACATTGACATGTGAGTACCTTGGTATTGTGAAATGTTTACTGAGACTGAGGCACTGTTCCTATTTTGTTGGTGGATGCATTTATCTACGGCTGGGATCAACTTGGTAGTTGTTCCTGTGGATGTTTTAGAAATTGGTTGCCTAGCCTTTTCAATCCGTTCGAACTTAAATGGTATTAGAGCCAAGGTCTCGAGTTTGAATTGTTGACGGTGTGGTTCAATTCATCCTTAAATTGTTGGTGCCCCATTGGCCCTTGTAAAGCTTCATGTGCCTACCTCCGAATCCAGTGTTGAATTTCTCTTGTCACACACGAGGATGGCTGTTAATGTGTATATAAGTGGGTTGCATAGCCCCTTTTATATAAGGTTGCAAGTTTCCTTTTTGTGTTGTGCCTTTGGGATTCAGCCTGCACTTCTGACTTTTGGTTGCGTTGGCTACTGCATAAGTTTAATATAGTTCCATGTGGTTTTTGTTGAGTTCTATAATAAGTGGATTGCCTAGCCCTTTCCATCATTTCGGACCTGTGGTGTGCTATTCTGTTTTCCACGTATTAGACCTCCTCTTCTTAACAAGACTCCATGAGTAGGAGGCACTATGATTTTTTTTTGCGCATGAAATTACTCAATTAGATAGCTTAATCCCATTTGTTGACTCTCTGTTGATCAGCCACTTGAGGGTAAAACTGAGTATATTGCACTAGCCAGTATTTTTTTTATGAGGTAATGCACTAGCCAGTATTAGTACTCGAGGGGAAAACTGAGTGCAGATATTTTTCCAGTGTAAGGCTAACTGAGTACACGTAACGGTGCAGACGTGCAGTACCACGGACGCGTGTCGCGGTGCACAGCGGTTAGGCGGTGCGCGTGTTGAGACCAAACGTCTAGCTTTTTTGAGAAACTGCCGAGACCAACCGTCACGTTGCCAGAGCCCCCTCTCTCCCTCCCTCTGCACACAGTCTCATTCTCACTCACGCACGCAACCACGCCTCTCACGTCCCATCAACTTCTCCAAATCGAAGGAAAAAACACCAACCGCCCACGCGCGCTCCCTGCCGGCGATGGACAAGAAGAATGCGCCGGCGGCCGTCGCCTCCGTGAACTGGGCCTCTCTCTCGGCTGATGGACCACTTCACAAGATCGGCGAATGCTTACTGGCGAACGAGCAGTACGCTGACACCTACTCTGCTATGAGGCAAGTCTGTAGAAATTGGCGCTCAGGTTTACCTGAGCCCGACGTGCACCTGCACGAATGGATCATGCTAGACCACGGCCTTCCACGCGCTGCTGATTTCACCTTCCTCCACCTCCGCACATCCCGCTACGTCACCATCGATCTAACGGAAGTTCATGCAAGGTTCAAATTCCTCCATATCTATAGAGTTAATCTATTTTTATTTTCAATCGTAAACATCTTAGTGCTGAATGTTATCTTCATCAATATATTTTAGATACTACTTTGTCGGCTTTTGCCGTGGCGTCATCGTGCTTGCCCAGAAGAACCAGCCGCACAAGATACGGCTTCTGAACCCACTCACAAAGACATTGAATACTATGTTTGAGGCGCATATGCCAAACGTTATTCTGAAGTCAGTCGCTGTGATGAAGTCCCCGACTATGGTCTTCGTTTCCAAAGATTACCCGGCGGAAATTGCTTGGGTCGATGAGAGCACTCCAACTAAGGGTATAGATGAAGATTGGGGAGAAGGAAGATTTTCGATCGAGCACCATTGTCTGCGTTGCATTACCCCGTTCAATGGTGAATTGTATGCAATAGCTGTGAACAATTTTGAGTTCGGAAAATTAGTGTGCACCAACAATGTCCAGTTGGAGCAGCGTGCGAGCACTGTCAAAATGGATACACTATTTTCATTTCCAGAACTTGGAAATAACAAGTTCTACCTTGTGGAGTCGGATGGTGCTCTGCTGCTTGTGTTGTTGGACAACAAGCATTTGGAGGAAGGTCAACCATTGGTGTACCGTGTGGACACTGAGAGCCGCTCTCTCCATGCCGTCAATAACATTGGCAGTCGTGCCTTCTTCGTCCATTATATCCGGTGTATCTCCGTCGACACCAGAGTGCACCCGACACTTCGACCTGGCTGCATCTACTACACAGATTTTGGTTATATCAGAGAGTACTTTGATGATATAAAGGCCTGGGATGAGTGGCCAATACATGTGAATAGATTAGGAAACTACGGTATGAGAAATGAACAAAGGCCATACCGTTTGGAGGATGTATTGGCTGCACACTGCAGACGAAAGGAGTTCAATGAAAATTTCCTTCAATGGAGTGACGAAGAAATATATGCTGAATGAAGAACATATTCGTTCATCCTGGGGTATCCTAATCTTCATGTTGGCCATACATTGTGTCTTGTATTATTTTCAGATTAGTTTGTCGTGAACATTAACATTGTTATTGGCTGCTTTTGGCTCTTGTATGCAGTTTATGTAGTATTATATTAGTTTTCTGGATTTATTATGCTGCTGTGAATTTATCCTATACTAGCTTCTAGATTTGACTGATTTTGTTTGTAATGATGATGGCTTGATGTGGCTGCTGGCCTTAACTGCCGAAGCAGAGCAATTAGTACTTAACCAGGTGTACCGTCTTTATATTAGTATTATATTATATTACTTGACCATAGCCATATTCAAAATCAAATCTCAGTCGGGCGGCAAAATCTCCCGCCAATCTAGAAATATTTCAGGCGTGTTTTTGAATGGGATAAGAAGATAGAACACGATGATAGTAACCGATATTCAAGGTGATGATGATTTGATTTTGCACTCGGCCTTGAACAGAGGTACTAGTACGGTCTCACAATTTTTTATCATTATACTTGGACCTTAGCCAAATTCAAAATCTCATAGCGGCAAAACTTCCCGCCCACAAAATACAAAAAATTCACACGCTTTCAAATTCCCATTCTACCCTTGTGGAGATGACAGAAAGTCGGTTGGTGGGGGGGTCTGCCCGTCATTTTTTGGATCACCACCTCCCTAGCCCCGGAAACCCTCCCAAAAAAATTCATTTCCCTCAGACCACCCACCGGAACTTCCCAAGTCCCTCTCTCTACCACCTCCACGACCACCGCACCGGAACATCCCCGCCGGACTTCCCTGGCCTACCCGAGCCCTCGCGATCCTCGTCATCCGGCTGCCTGCCGGAGCCGCTTCATCGACGCCGTCATCAACCGGACCGGATCATCCCCGCCGAACCTCGAAACCATATGCTCATCCAGCAGCCTACCGCAGTCGCTTCAGCTGCGGCATCGTCCACCGCATCGGATCTTGCTCACCGACACCGATGTGCATGAACCGAATCTGCTTCACCGGCGCCGTCCATGATCTAAACTCTTCTACTGTCGCTTTTCTATTGCTTGCCTGCAAGTTCTTGTTTAATCTTGGGGGAACCTGTTTGTGCTAACGACGCGCCGTTACGTTTTTGCAGATGAGATGAGTAACCATGAAGTGTAATGGCCGTCTCTCCAACCCCAAGTAGCACATGTAGCGTACTTCATCACCGGATCTATCAACCCCAGGAAGATCTGCTGTGACTCCCACAGAGTGCTTCTCCTAATGTAAGTCCCTTGTTTTAGCGCCATGTTCTGGGTTCAGATGCTTGTTTGTCTGAAGCTCTTTTAGTTCATTCCTAGCTATGACCGTAACACGTTGCTATTTTCTACTTCATTGCTAACTTTAAGCGATTGAACATTTTGGTTTGCATTCCCTGCTCTGTAGATGTAGCCATCATAACTTCTATCTTGCTCAGTCGTTGTTACAAAAATTATACTGTAGGTATTATAGTAACATCCTGCTATTATTTAGTTCATGGCCAATTTTAAGTAATTGCACATGTTGGTTCGCATTCCCTGCTCTATAGCTTTTGGCATCGTAACTTCTATATTTGGTTTACATTCCCTGCTCTGTAGATCTAGCCATCATAACTTTATCTTGCTCAGTCGTTGTTACAAAAATTATGGCCTGCTACTATGTTGTTTGTGCCAATTTTTTACTCCATGAACATGTTGGCTTGCATTCCCTGTACTACAGGTGATGCCATTGTTTTGTATCTAGTTCATTGTAAGCTAACAAAGTAAGGACTTAGTTTGGCATGCTATCACTCTGCTATCTAGCCTGTAGTACAAATAAACTTGTCATACTACTAGATAATAATTTTGCGTGCCATCTTGTTCTTCAAAAGCTGCATTATTGACTTGTTTCTCTGACTTGGCATGACGCTCACATATGGAAAGCTGAACATATTGGTTTGCATTCCCTCTTATACAAGTTCACAGGTGATCCCACTATATTCTGTATCTGGTCCATCCTAAGCTCCAGCATTAACTATCCTCCATGTGTTGCTCATTACAAGTTTATATCCCGAAACATCTTGATTTGCATCCCCTTCACTATAAGTTCAGGAGTATTATTTAGTTCACGGCCAAAATGAAGTAATTGCACTTGGCACATGTTGGTTCACATTCCCTCCTCTTTAGCTTTTGCCATCGTAACTTCTATTTTTGGTTTACATTCCCTGCTCTGTAGATGTAGCCATCATAACTTCATCTTGCTCAGTCGTTGTTACAAAATTTATAGCCTGCTACTATGTTGTTCATGCCAATTTTGTACTCCCTGAACATGTTGGTTTGCATGGGACTCGACAGTAGTAAGTCTGCTGTTTCATTCTAACATGCTCTGTTATATTGGCTGTTGGTATGCGGCATGCACTCTTTGTTTGCTTATTGTGCACATTACAATGATCTTGTTATAACGACGAAATGATGAGTTCCAAATTCTTTGCCAAACAATATTGTAGTGTCTTTGCCTTTCCATTGTTGCTGTCTTAACTTGTAATGTCTTTGTTTCGGATATAGGTGCTGCATGGACAACTTAAAAGATTGCCGGATCGCTTCATTGTATTGCTAGGTTTAATTACCATTCAATTTCTCTGGGTTCTGTAATATTTTTTCAATGCCTTGCAGCTGATGTAATATTTAGTTAGTTTTTATAGTTCTTTCGCGCATTTTTTCTTTGGTGCTTGTGGTAAGTGAGGCTATCCGACAGAAATCAATGCTGCGTAAATATTCTCAGTATCTAAATCACGAATTCCCATCCCTTAAACGGCCCAATTAAGCGAAATCACATATGTGCCTGCCCGCAAAATCCTAAAGCGCATATTATGCCGGCATATAAACAAGCAACTAAACGGGCTGGCCCACTTACTTCTTGGGCCAGCCCATTTGATTTACGGTGGACCCCACACACTAATTGGGCTGGCCCACTTGCTTTAAGGTGGACCCCACCAACTACTGGGCCGGCCCATTTGCTTTTTGGTGGACCCCACATAATAAATGGGCCGGCCCTTTAAGAGGAAAGTGGGACCCACTGTTTTTGACCCGCCCACTATCTTGTTGGGCCGGCCCACTTGCTATATGGTGGACCCCACATACGTGTTGGGCCGGCCCTTTAACAGAAAGTGGGACCCACATGTGTTTTTGGCCCGGCCCACTTTGTTGGGCCGGCCCACTTGCTATATGGTGGTCCCACATACTAAATGGGCCGGCCCTTTAAGAGGAAAGTGGGACCCACCTGTGTTTTTGGCCCGGCCCACTATCTTGTTGGGCCGGCCCACCTGCTATATGGTGGACCCCACATACTAATTGGGGCCCTTTAACAGGAAAGTGGGACCCACTGTGTTTTTGGCCCCCACTATCTTGTTGGGCCACCCACTTGCTATATGGTGGACCCCACATACTAAATGGGCCGGCCCTTTAACAAGTGGGACCCACCTGTGTTTTTGGCCCGGCCCACTATTTTGTTGGGCCGGCCCACTTGCTGTATGGTGGACCCCACAAACGAAATGGGCCGACCCTTTAACGGAAAGTGGGACCCACGTGTTTTTGGCCCGGCCCACTAGCTTGTTGGGCCGGCCCACTTGCTATACGGTGGACCCCACACACTAAATGGGCCGGCCTTTTAACAGAAAGTGGGACCCACTGTGTTTTTGGCCCGGCCCACTTGCTTCTTGGGCCGGCCCAGTTGCTGTAAGGTGGACCCCACATGTTAAATGGGCCGGCCCATTTAACTTTTGACCAGTCAACATTAGAGGTTAGGCCCGGCCCACGTAACTAATGGACCGGCCCAGCTATATAGTTGACCGGTCAAACTATGTCATCTGGCCCGGCCCGCTTAAGACGTGGCAGGCCTCGTGTGGGCCTACCATCTACCACGGGGTTTCAGCCAGTTAACGCCGTTAACTGCCAGTTAACGGCGTCTGCCACGTGTCAGTTTGCATGACGTCAGCAGTCAACGGGCTCCCGAAAACACTTCCGCAACGGTCCGATTTTCCGTGGCGGAAGGGCGCCCAAGCGCGACGGACCGAAAAAATCGTCGTTGGACTTTGCCTGACGCAGTTTCCACAACGGAACCCATATCGTCGGGTTAGGCCCATAGGCGACGAAAAATACCCCTTAGCGGACGATTTTGAGACGTTGTCTATCAGAACTTTTCTTGTAGTGGTAGCACGAACCAACTTACAGTGAACAACCATAAGTCGAAGAGCCTTCAGTTCATATAAATTATCTCTAGTCCATATGATTTCCTATCATCCATGTGTCTATCTTCCACTTTCAACATTACCCAACCTAGTCCTAGTTCGCGTGATAAAATATAATTAGGAAACAAAAAGGACATATTTGTTTAGATATAGCAATAATACTGTACCAAGCTACAATAAAAGGAATTTTAAGCATATGAAACAAAATGGACATATTTGTTTAGATATAGTGATAATACTGTACCAAGCTATAATTAAAGGAATTTGAAGCATGAAACGTAACTGTGTCCTGTTTCTCCAACATCTGCATTGTGTCTTCGTACTTTTTCCCTGAGAAGAAGAAAACGAAGTGATGAAATTATACTCGAAAGGGATTAGTTTCTTGGGATATATGTGGAATCTTAGCTGAACTGTAGAAGAAGAAACTAAGTTCAGGAAGCATAAATCTGATAGAATCGTGGCTGTCCATAACACCAAAAATAGGAAGGAAAATAATAAGTTTCTTGTTCAGTACAGGAATAATTAATAAGTTTCCTGTCAAAAAAGGAATATGGACAGTGAGGCAGCAGAGGTCACATTGTCTAGTTCCATGAACAGATCAAAACATTACATGCTTTGCTAGCATCAGTCAGCGGGAGTTGCACCCTACTGCCACGCTATCCTTGCACCATGCGATTTCATGCCTCCACAGCCTCATCACCTAATCCTATATTGTAGACTTGAAAACCCCACTGCTCTGCTCGTATCGAGTGGAGGGAAAAGAAATCGTGCATCCAGACATCATCAGAAAAGAGATGGCAGCAGCGCTGGGGCTGAGTCGGCCGCGTGCATACAGATACAGTACGTGTTCAGATCGACAGAGCAAGGATTAGAGAAGCCATCGACGATATGCGCGCTTGCATCTTCGCTGAGATAGTCGAACCCTGCAAAAAAAGATAGCCGAACACGGAGCATCGATATAATCTTCCGATTAAACAGATAATTCGCTTGGCCCCTGTCCGTGAGGGTGTTACCTGCGAGCATGCTCCAATGCCTTGACTCATGTTCTCGCCGCCATCATGTCGTGCAATATGGAACGATCTGATCTCTAGCATGGCCGGCAACAGATCACTCATCTTGGATCCACGGACCTGATTTGGAGCACCTGAATTCATCCATGTTTAGATCAGCCAAGATCACCGAATATGCCCTGAAGGACAGAGATGCCGGTGAAGATGAACCTGTAGATGCATGCCCAGCGACATGGAAGGTAGAAGCACGGCGGCGGAGCAGAGAAAGACTCCTCGAGACTTCTTGGAGGCGATTCAGAAGGTTGGATTGTGCACGTCGGGATGTTAGGTGTGACGGAAGGTGATCTCCTAGATTGTTAGTCCAAGGGTCTAGGTGCTGCCAAAAGAAAATCACACGAACATAATTCATGAGTTGGATACAACAATTGAATATAAACGTGTTAACAATCTATGTATATATTTATACATAACGACTTGAACGTGTCTACGTAACAACCTATGTGACATTATAAATAACAACTTTCTGCACTAATCCTATCCATTAATTTTAGATCTAACTGTCTTAATAATTCTAATGATGTGGATTAATGTGGTGTCTCGTATGGTGCCTCTAATTAGTAAATATAAGATATAAGATGATGCAAGAGCTTAAACATAATATATGAGAGCTCAAAACAATTGCCAAGTATCAAATTATTCAAGACCATATGAAGCATTTTCTGATTCCAACAAAATAGCAACAAGTGAAGCGATCAACTTTCGCCCTTGAACATTAAAAGCTAAGAACACATGTGTTCATATGAAAAAGCGGAGCGTGTCTCTCTCCCACACAAGGATGAATTTATTCAGAGAACTAAGATAACAAAACAAAAATAAAAGCACACAGACGCTCCAAGTAAAGTACATAAGATGTGACTGAATAAAAATATACTTTCACTAGAAGAAACCTGATAAGTTGTCGATGAAGAAGGGGATGCCTTGGGCATCCCCAAGCTTAGATGCTTGAGTCTTCTTAAAATATGCAGGGATGAACCACCGGGGCATCCCCAAGCTTAGACCTTTCACTCTTCTTGATCATAGTATATCATCCTCTTCTATTGACCCTTGAAAACTTCCTCCACACCAAACTTCAAGCAAACTCATTAGAGGGTTAGTGCATAATCAAAATTCACATGTTCAGAGGTGACACAATCATTATTTACACTTCTGGACATTGCACAAAGCTTCTGAAAGTTAATGGAACAAATAAACCCATTCAACATAGCAAAAGCGGCAATGCGAAATAAAAGGCAGAATCTGTCAAAAACAGAACAGTCCGTAAAGACGAACCTGGAAGGGGCACTTAACTTGCTCAAACGGAAAAACTCAAAACTAATGAAAGTTGCGTACATATCTGAGGATCACACACGTAAATTTGCAGATTTTTTTGATTTTTTTACAGAGACTTCTGCTCAAATTCGTGACAGACAGCAATGCTGTTTCTGCGCAGTAATCCAAATCTAGCATCAACTTTAACATAGAGACTTTACTTGGCACAAAAACATGATAAGGAGAGGTTGCTACAGTAGTAAAAACTTCCAAGACTCAAATATAAAACAAAAGTGATGTAGTAAAATAAAGACATGGGTTATCTCCCAAGAAGTTCTTTCTTTATAGCCATTAAGATGGGCTCAGCAGTTTTAATGATACTTCTCGCAAGAAATAAGAGTTGAAGCAAAAGAGAGCATCAAGAAGCAAATTCAAAGCACATTTAAGCCTAACCCACTTCCTATGAAAATGAATCTTGTACACAAATAAATTCATGAAGAACAAAGTGACAAGCATAGGAAGGCAACACAAGCGCAATTTCAAGATTCTCAACATAAAGAGGGGAAACTTAATATTATTAAGATGCATATAGCCATATTTCCCTCTCTCATAATAACTTTCAGTAGCATCATGAACAAACTCAACAATATAAGTATCACATGAAACATTCTTGTCATGAGCCACATGCATAAAATTATTACTCTCCACATAAGCATAATCAATTTTATTAGTTGTAGTGGGAGCAAATTCAACAAAGTAGCTATCATTATCATTCTCATCAAGTGTAGGAGGCATAGTATAATCATAATAAAATTTACTCTCCATAGTAGGCGGCACCAAAAGACCACTATCATTGTAATCATCATAAATAGGAGGCAAAGTATCATCAAAGAAAATTTTCTCCTCAATGCTTGGGGGACTAAAAATATCATGCTCATCAAAACCAGCTTCCCCAAGCTTAGAATTTTCCATATCATTAGCAACAATGGTGTTCAAAGCGTTCATACTAATATCATTACTACTAGCATGCCAATAAGATTCCATAGGTTTTTAATTTTCGCATCAAACAATCCATGTCTTAACTCAGGAAATAGAATAAGAAGCTCATTGTTACTTTCCATTATGCCTAACTAGTGTAAACAAGAAACCAAAAGATGCAATTGCAGGATCTAAAGGAAATAGCTTCGAGTACTTACAACGGCGCCGGAAAATAGCTTAGTAGCCAAGATCCGGAGTGTGAGTACCTTTTACCTTTCCTCCCCGGCAACGGCGCCAGAAAATAGCTTGATGTCTACGGGTGCTTCTATTCTTGTAGACAGTGTTGGGCCTCCAAGAGCAGAGGTTTGTAGAACAGCAGCAAGTTTTCCCTTAAATGGATCACCCAAGGTTTATCGAACTCAGGAGGAAGAGGTCAAAGATATCCCTCTCAAGCATCCCCGCAATCACGATACAAGAAGCCTCTTGTGTCCCCAACACACCTAATACACTTGTCGATGTATAGGTGCACTAGTTCGGCGAAGAGATAGTAAAACACAGGTGGTATAGATGGTGGTAATATTGCAGGAAGTAAAGATGCAGTAAAACAGTAAACAAGCGGTGCCAGAAAATAGCTTGCTGGCGTGGGAAGCAATTCTTTGTGGTGGAAATAAGGCCTAGGGATCATACTTTCACTAGTGGACACTCTCAAAATTGATCACATAATAAATAAGTTATCTTCCTTGTGCTACATATACTCTTGTTTGATAACGAACACCATTCGTTGCGTAGGATTACACGAACCCTCAATGCCGGAGTTAACAAGCTCCACAACATTCGATATTCATGTTTAAGTAACCTTAGAGCATAATAGATCTTTGCAAAATAGACCGAGTACTAACATAGCATACACACTGTCACCTTTACACTATGAAGGGGGAATAAATCACATCAATACTATCATAGCGATAATCAACTCCATAACCTACAAGAGATTATGATCATAATCTACGACAAGAACCACACGATGCACACACTGTCACCATTACACCATGCAGGAGGAATAGACTACTTTAATAACATCACATGAGTAGCACATAACTAGTAGCGATACAAAGCTCATCATATGGATCTCAATCATGTAAAGCAGCTCATGAGATCATTGTATTGGAGTACAGAGAGAGATTAACCACATAGCTACGGTAGAGCCCTCAGAGGGGAGAACTACTCCCTCCTCATCATGGGAGCAACGTTGATGAAGATGGCGGTGAAGATGGCGATGGTGTCGATGGAGAAGCCTTCCGGGGCACTTCCCCGTCCGGCGTGCCAACAGACTCCTGTCCCCCGATCTTGGCTTCGCGATGGCGGCGGCTCTGGAACTTTTCTCGTACCGTGGCTTATTCGTATCGGGGTTTTAGGTCAGGGACCTTTTTATAGGCGAAGAGGCGGCGTCAGAAGGTCAACGAGGCGACGACACAACAGGGGGGCGCCCCCCCTGGGCCGCGCCGGCCTATCATCTGGGGCCCACAGGGCCCTCCTCTGGTGGCTCTCGGGTGTTCTGGAAGCTTCCGGTGAAAATAGGGCATTGATTTCGTCCGATTCTCGAGAATATTTCCTTACTAGGATTTCTGAAACCAAAAACAGCAGAAACAGGAACTGCACTTCGCATCTCGTCAATAGGTTAGTTCCGGAAACGCATCAAAACATCATAAAGTGTGAACAAAACATGTAGGTATTGTCATAAAACAAGCATGGAACATCGAAATTATGGATACGTTGGAGACGTATCAATGCATTGAAACTTTTATGGATACTGATAAATTTCGTAATATGAGTGCTACTTATGGTCTTGACTCTCAAGTTGTTGCAAATTTTTATAAAGCTTTTGCCTCTCATTTTGAATTGCCTAGGAAGAATTTTGATAAGTATCATGAACCTTACAAAGATAAAACTGATTCACCTATAGGTAAATGTATTGAAGTTAAAACTGTTGATCATATTCTTCCTGAAGCTTATATTGAAAAAACTCCTTTCCCTGCTAAAATGAAGGAGTATTCTGTTATAACTAGTGTGGTTAATAAAAGTGCAAAGAAACCTATAGAACCTGAGGAGCAAATAAATGTTGAACCTGCTATTGCAATAGTTAAAGATCTTGTGACTGAAAATGTGGAAGATGGTCATATTATTTTCTGTGAAGATGCCTCTAATATTGTTTCACATCCTAGTAAGTCTAGGAAAGCTAGTGTTCCTATGCTCTCTGTTAGAATTGGTGATCATTGTTATTATGGTTTATGCGATATTGGTGCAAGTATTAGTGCCATTCCTTATGAGCTTTACATGGAAATCATGCATGAAATTGGTTCTTGTGAACTTGAAGATATTGATGTGGTTATTCGGCTAGCTAATAGAGAAACTATCTCTCCTATTGGTATTGTTCGAGATGTTGAAGTTTTATGTGGTAAGATTAAATATCCTGCTGACTTTTTGGTACTTGGTTCTGCTGCTAGTAAGACTTGTCCTATCATTTTTGGTAGACCTTTTCTAAATACTTGTGGAGCTGTTATAGATTGCAAGAAAGAGAAAATTGTGACTAAATTTGCTGGTGAATCTTATGAGTTTAATTTCTCTAAATTTGCCAAAGTTCCTTATAAAGCTGAATTGCCTAATAATGATTTTAGAGTTGAACAGCTTGCATCTATTGCTCTTGCTCCTAGTAATCCTTTGCAACAACATTTGGAGGATCATGAGAGTGAAGTATTTAGGGAAGAAAGGAATGAGCTTGATGAAATTTTCCTTCGTCAACCTATTCTTAAACATGACTTACCGGTTGAAGATCTAGGTACAACACCACCACCAAAGGAAGATCCTGTTTTTGATTTGAAACCATTACCTGATAATCTTAAGTATGCTTATATTGATGATAAGAAAACATATCCTGTTATTATTAGTGCTAAGCTTTCAGATTTTGAAGAAGAAAGATTATTGGAAATATTGAAGAAACATCGAGGAGCTATTGGCTACACTCTTGATGACTTGAAGGGGATTTCTCCCTCTATTTGCCAACATGCCATCAACATGGAAGATGATGCAAAGCCTGTTGTTGAACATCAGCGTCGTCTAATTCCTAAGATGAAGGATGTGGTAAGGAATGAGGTATTGAAACTTCTTGAAGCTGGTATTATATATCCTATTGCTGATAGTAGATGGGTTAGTCCTGTACATTGTGTTCCTAAGAAAGGAGGAATAACTGTTGTACCTAATGATAATGATGAGCTCATTCCTCAAAGAGTAGTTGTAGGGTATAGAATGTGCATTGATTATCGAAAAGTTAATAAAGTTACTAAGAAAGATCATTACCCTTTACCATTTATTGATCAAATGCTAGAAAGGTTATCTAAAAATACTCATTTCTGCTTTCTTGATGGTTATTCTGGGTTTTCACAAATTGCTGTTAGAGCTAAAGATCAAGAGAAAACCACTTTCACTTGTCCTTATGGAACTTATGCTTATAGGCGTATGCCTTTTGGTTTATGTAATGCTCCTGCTACTTTTCAAAGATGCATGTCTGCTATTTTTCATGGTTTTTGTGAAAAGATTGTAGAGGTTTTCATGGATGATTTTTCTATCTATGGGAATTCTTTTGATAATTGTTTGCGAAACCTTGATAAAGTTTTGCAGAGATGTGAAGAAACTAACCTTGTTCTTAATTGGGAGAAATGCCACTTTATGGTTAATGAAGGAATTGTATTGGGACATAAAATTTCTGAGAGGTATTGAAGTTGATAGAGCTAAAGTTGAAGCAATTGAGAAGATGCCCTATCCTAGGGATGTTAAAGGTATTCGTAGTATTCTTGGTCATGCTGGTTTTTATAGGAGATTTATTAAAGATTTCTCTAAAATTTCAAAGCCTCTTACTAATCTTCTTCAAAAAGATGTACCTTTTGTTTTTGATGATGATTGTAAGGAAGCTTTTGAAACTCTAAAGAAAGCCTTAACAACTGCTCCTGTAGTTGAACCTCCTGATTGGAATTTACCTTTTGAAATTATGTGTGATGCTAGTGATTTTGCTGTAGGTGCTGTTCTTGGACAGCGAGTAGATAAAAAATTGAATGTTATTCATTATGCTAGTAAGACTCTAGATGCTGCTCAAAGAAATTATGCTACAACTGAAAAAGAGTTATTAGCCGTAGTTTTTGCTTGTGACAAGTTTAGACCTTATATTGTTGATTCAAAAGTCACAGTTCATACTCATGCTGCAATTAGGTACCTTATGGAAAAGA
Organism: Lolium multiflorum; assembly: GCA_030979885.1. Taxonomy (NCBI): domain Eukaryota; kingdom Viridiplantae; phylum Streptophyta; class Magnoliopsida; order Poales; family Poaceae; genus Lolium; species Lolium multiflorum. The sequence goes on along the minus strand of CM061747.1, from coordinate 213,255,022 downwards.
AAGACGCTAAGCCAAGGCTTATTAGATGGGTGCTTCTCTTGCAAGAATTTGATTTACATATTGTAGATAGGAAAGGTGCTGATAATCCTGTTGCTGATAATTTATCTAGATTGGAAAATATTGCTTATGATCATGTTCCTGTTAATGATAGTTTTCCAAATGAACAATTGGCTGTAATAAAGGTGAGCTCGCGAGATAGTCCTTGGTATGCTGATTATGCTAACTTTATTGTTTCGAAGTATTTGCCTCCAACCTTTTCAGCTCAGCAAAGGAGGAAATTCTTTTATGACTTGAGACATTATTTTTGGGATGACCCACACTTATATAAAGAAGGAGTGGATGGTATTATGCGAAGATGTGTCCCCGAATATGAACAACAAGAGATATTGAGTAAGTGTCATGGTAGTGCTTATGGAGGACATCACGCCGGAGATAGAACCGCACAAAAGGTTCTACAGTCAGGTTTTTATTGGCCAACTCTCTTTAAAGATGCAAGAAAGTTTATTTTGTCTTGTGATGAATGTCAAAGAGTTGGTAATATCTCTAGACGCAATGAAATGCCTATGAATTATACTCTTGTTATTGAACCATTTGATTGTTGGGGATTTGACTTCATGGGTCCTTTCCCTTCTTCAGAAGGTAACACTCATATACTTGTCGATGTTGATTATGTTACTAAATGGGTGGAAGCCATACCCACAAAAAGTGCTGATGGTGAGACCTCTTTAAAAATGCTTTTAGATGTTATCTTTCCTAGATTTGGAGTACCTAGATATATTATGACTGATGGAGGTTCTCATTTTATTCATGGTGGTTTTAGAAAAACTCTTGCTAAATATGGTATTAATCATAGAATTGCTTCAGCTTATCATCCTCAAACTAGTGGGCAAGTAGAATTATCAAATAGAGAAATTAAATCTATCTTGCAAAAGACTGTTAATAAATCTAGAAAAAATTGGGCTAGTAAGTTAAAAGAAGCATTGTGGGCTTATAGAACTGCTTATAAAAATCCTATGGGAATGTCTCCTTATAAAATGGTTTATGGAAAAGCTTGTCATTTACCTTTAGAATTAGAGCACAAAGCTTATTGGGCTGTAAGAGAACTTAATAAAGATTTTAAACTTGCCGGTAAGAAAAGGTTGCTACAATTGAGTTCTTTAGATGAATGGAGAAGTGAAGCTTATGAAAATGCTAAACTTTTTAAGGAGAAAGTTAAGAAATGGCATGATAGAAGAATTATTAAAAGAGAATTTAATGTTGGAGATAAAGTCCTATTGTATCGGTCTCGTCTCAGATTTTTTGCAGGAAAATTACTCTCAAAATGGGAAGGACCATATGTCATTGAGGAGGTGTATCGTTCAGGGGCAATAAAAATTGCCTCGCTGAAAGATGATGCCACACAAGTGGTGAATGGACAAAGACTCAAACATTATATTTCTGGAGATTCTTATAATGAAGATGTTGATGTTATTCAAGTGGTGACTCCGGAAGCTTTCATCAAAGACCAAATTGACAGTTCTGCAGAGTTCGACTTTGCATAGGTAACAGTTTTAGTAATAAAAAGTCTGCGTTTAACTTCCCGAACAATATTTCTGCTATAATATGAAAAATTACGAGATCGAAACGGAGTGGAGGAGGTGCATGAGGGCACATCCCCACGGGGGCGCGGGCCCTGACTGCCGCGCGCCTATGGGGATGGCACCTCGGAGTCCCTTTTCCACTCGTTTTCGACCTGGTACTTTCCTTTTGTCGTGAAAATTTTTGCTATATAATCCCCCGGATCCCCAGAGGTCCGTATATCGTTTTCTCGTCTTGTTTTGTTTCGACCTGTTTCTGTTCAGATGTCGTCGCAAGGATCATCCTCAGAAGATTATGCAACGCGTCGCCAACGTGAGCTCCTCCAGGATCTAGATCAAGGAACTTTCGTTGGATGGGCGGAAGAGGAAAGGGTCGTGACAAGACGGAAAGAGATGGATGAAGGTGTCAATGAGGAAGTGAAGAAGATGTCATCAGCAAAAAGAGAGCGGGAAGCTGTGGGGAGTAAGCCAATCTTGGTGGGATCGGTTAACACGCGACGTTCTTTTTCTCATAACTTGCAGGGACCTCTACCACCTGCACCTGACCTCAACTCTTTCCCTGCTGCGGAGGAAGCTCTTCGGGTGACCGATGAGTTTTGTGATCAATACCGTGTTCTGAGAAGGGAAGTGGAGATTCTTCAGGATGAGAACAATCGACTTCGCAGAATGCTAGAGCGGTTCCTCACTCCCATCAGGGTCGTTCCACCATCACCACCGAAGGAGTAATTCATCATTGGTATTGGCATCCCCTTGGTTTGTTCCAAGCTTGGGGGAGTGCCGCGGTATCACATCATCACTATCTTTTACTTTTTACTATCAAGTAGTGTCATATCATGAGTAGGGAAGTTATCATATAAGATGGTTTGCAATGTGGAAGTATCTCTCTTTTAGTTGGTTATCTATGTATCCCTTGGTGTGAGTTATCGTTATGGAATATTAATGAGAAGTCTTATCATTTACTTTTTGCACACCTTATTTTAGTTTGCAATTTCTGTTATATGATTACTCTTGTCATTAGTATTGATATCACTTTGGGAGCATCAAGTAAATCTATTTGGTTTTGGCAAACTTAGCATTGGTCAATAGCAACAATACTTTGATGTTTAAGTAGAAAAGAGGGAAGTACATGTAGATATATTATTTCATTATCTTTCTTTCTTGTTAGCTAATGAGTTTAGTATTCTGAAGTTAAAATTGCTTGTGCTTACAAGGAAGATGCATGATTGTTTCTATCACATGTATATTTGTTTGTTTCCCTCAACTCTTATGCTTGCTAATCAACCTTGCTAGCCAAAGACCTGTACTGAGAGGGAATGCTTCTCATACATCCAAAACCTTAAACCAAACCCATGCCATTTGTGTCCACCATAACTACCTACTATGTGGTATTTTGCGCCACTCCAAGTAAATATTTCATGTGCTACCTTTAAACAATTCAAACTATATTACTCCTTAATTGTGTCAATGTTTTATAGCTCATGAGGAAGTATGTGGTGTTTTATCTTTCAATCTTGTTGGGCAGACTTTCACCAATGGACTAGTGGCATATACATCCGCTTATCCAATAATTTTGCAATAAGAGCTGGCAACGGGGTTCCCAGCCCCAATTAATAACTTTCATTAATAATTCTCTTCACATGTTTTTCTGATTTATCAGTAAGCAACTTAATTTTGCAATAGACACTCCTCCATGGTATGTGAATGTTGGAAGGCACCCGAGGATTCGGTTAGCCATGGATTGAGAAAGCCAAGGTTGGGGGGAGTGTCATCCTTAATAAAACTAAAATACATGTGTAAACAAAAGAGAAGGGGGATGATCTACCTTGATGGTAGAGATAACGTCCTCCATGGGAGCCGCTCTTGGAAGGTCTGTTTGACAAGGGGGTTAGAGTGCCCACTACCATTCGTTGACAACAACAAACACCTCTCAAAACCTTACTTTTATGCTCCTTTTATGATTTCAAAACTTGAAAAGCTCTAGCACATGATTTAATCCCTGCTTCCCTCTGCGAAGGGCCTATCTTTTACTTTTATGTTGAGTCAGTAAACCTATTTCCCTCTATCTCAAGCAAGCAATTGAGTTGTTGTGATCCAACCATTTATATTGTGATCTATTTAATCATGCCTTTTATTCTTCCTTGTTTAGTACAAATTTTATCTGAATGAATATGACTTTGAAGGCTATCAATGATTATGAGGAGATTGTTATGATTGAGGATGTAAGTTCTGCCATATAAGTTCTAATATAAAGGCTTTGCTCGAAAGATAAGTACAATATGTTAATAGTTCTTTGACCAAGAACAAAGTTTGCCATAACCAATTATGATTTCCTATGCACCTTTATTTGTGATTTCTCTTTACTTATTTCAAGTTGAGTTATATGAGGAAGTTGTCTACTAGAATGTCTTGTGTGAATTAATAAATGTGATGCTTCTTGTCCGTATTTTATTTATCGACTCTTCACTCCATAAACATGTGGTCCTGTTTACTGAGTTCAGTTTCGCTTGGGGACAAGCGAGGTCTAAGCTTGGGGGGAGTTGATACGTCCATTTTGCATCACTATTTTATATCATAATTTACTGTTATTCATTGATATATTTCATATTTAGAGATGATACTTATGTTATTTCACCTATTTTGCATGTTTCATGATTATTGGAGAATTATTCACCGGAGTCAGATTCTGCTGGAAAAAGCACCGTCAGGATACCATATTTCTGAAGATCAACAATTGACGGAAAATACACCGAAGCTCCTATTTTCCAGATGACGGAGCCAGCCAAAAGGGGAGGCCGAGGAGGGCCACCATGGCCCCCCCATAGGCCGGCGCGGGCCCTGCCCTGGCCGCGCCGCCATGTGGGGAGGGGGCCCACGACCCCCCTCGGCCTCCTCTCCTTCGCGTACTTCATCTCCCGAGAACCCTAAGGTACAGGGAGGCAACGAGAATAGACACAACCGCCTCTGCGGGGCGGAAAACACCAGAGAGAAAAGAGCTCTCCGGCGGGCAGGAATCCGCCGGGGAAATTCCCTCCCGGAGGGGGAAATCGTCGCCATCGTCACCGTCATCGAGCTGGACTTCATTGGGATCATCATCATCATCTCCACCATCGACACCGCCATCTCCACCGCTGCACCTCGTCTCCGCTGTAACATCTTGGGTTGAATCTTGGTTATTTCATAGGGGAAACTCTCCCGGTGTTGATTACTCCTTGTTATTGATGCTATTGAGTGAAACCATTGGATCAAGGTTTATGTTCAGATTGTTATCCATCATCATATCACCTCTGATCATGTTCCATATGATGTCTGTGACGTAGATGCACACGTCCGTTGGGAACCCCAAGTGGAAGGTATGATGCGTATAGAAGCAAGTTTCCCTCGGTATGAAACCAAGGTTTAATCGAACCAGTAGGAGCCAAGAAGCACGTTGAAGGTTGATGGTGGCGAAATGTGATGCGGCGCAACAACAGGGATTCCGGCGCCAACGTGGAATCTGCACAACAAAACCAAAGTACTTTGCCCCAACGAAACAGTGAGGTTGTCAATCTCACCGGCTTGCTGTAACAAAGGATTAAACGTATCGAGTGGAAGATGATTGTTTGCAAGAAAACAGTAAAACACAATTGCAGTAGATTGTATGCTATGTAAAGAATAGGACCGGGGTCCCAGTTCACTAGAGGTGTCTCTCCCATAAGATAAAAGCATGCTGGGTGAACAAATTACAGTCGGGCAATTGACAAATAGAGAAAGGCATAACAATGCATATACATGATATGATAAATATAGTGAGATTTAATCCGGGCATTACGACAAAGTACATAGACCGCCATCCAACTGCATCTATGCCTAAAAAGTCCACCTTCAGGTTATCATCCGAACCCCATTCAGTATTAAGTTGCAAAGCAACAGACAATTGCATTAAGTATGGTGCGTAAAATCGACAACTACATCCTTAGACATAGAATCAATGTTTTATCCCTAGTGGCAACAGCACATCACAACCTTAGAACTTTCTGTCACTGTCCCAGGTGTCAATGAAGGCATGAACCCACTATCGAGCATAAATACTCCCTCTTGGAGTTAAGAGTACAAACTTGGCCAGAGCCTCTACTAATAACGGAGAGCATGCAAGATCATAAACAACACATAAACAATAGATTGATAATCACCATAACATAGTATTCTCTATCCATCGGATCCCGACAAACACAACATATAGAATTACATATAGATGATCTTGATCATGTTAGGCAGCTCACAAGATCCAACAATGAAGCACAACAAGGAGAAGACGACCATCTAGCTACTGCTATGGACCCATGGTCCAGGGGTGAACTACTCACTCATCACTCCGGAGGCGACCATGGCGGTGTAGAGTCCTCCGGGAGATGAATCCCCTCTCCGGCAGGGTGCCGGAGGCGATCTCCGAATCCCCGAGATGGGATTCGCGGCGGCGGCGTCTCTGGAAGGTTTTCCGTATCGTGGCTCTCGGTACTGGGGTTTTCGCGACGGAGGCTTTAAGTAGGCGAAGGGCAACGCGGGGGGCCACACGAGGGCCCCACACCATAGGTCGGCGCGGCCAGGGCATGGGCCGTGCCGCCCTATGGTGACGGCGCCTCGTGGCCCCACTTCCTTCCCTCTTCGGTCTTCTGGAAGCTCCGTGCAAAAATAGGACCCTGGGCGTTGATTTCGTCCAATTTCGAGAATATTTCCTTACTAGGATTTCTGAAACCAAAAACAGCAGAAAACAGCAACTGGCTCTTCGGCATCTTGTTAATAGGTTAGTTCCAGAAAATGCGTAAATATGACATAAAGTGTGCATAAAACATGTAGGTATCATCAATAAAGTAGCATGGAACATAAGAAATTATCGATACGTTGGAGACGTATCAGCATCCCCAAGCTTAGTTCTGCTCGTCCCGAGCAGGTAAAACGATAACAAAGATAATTTCTGAAGTGACATGCCATCATAATCTTGATCATACTATTTGTAAACATATGTAATGAATGCAGCGATCAAAACAAAGGTAATGACATGAGTAAACAAGTGAATCATATGACAAAGACTTTTCATGAATAGTACTTCAAGACAAGCATCAATAAGTCTTGCATAAGAGTTAACTCATAAAGCAATAAATCAAAGTAAAGGTATTGAAGCAACACAAAGGAAGATTAAGTTTCAGCGGTTGCTTTCAACTTATAACATGTATATCTCATGGATATTGTCAACATAAAGTAATATAACAAGTGCAATATGCAAGTATGTAGGAATCAATGCACAGTTCACACAAGTGTTTGCTTCTTGAGGTGGAGGGAGATAGGTAAACTGACTCAACAATAAAAGTAAAAGAAAGGTCCTTCAAAGAGGAAAGCATCGATTGCTGTATTTGTGCTAGAGCTTTTATTTTGAAAACATGAAACAATTTTGTCAACGGTAGTAATAAAGCATATGAGTTATGTAAATTATATCTTACAAGTTGCAAGCCTCATGCATAGTATACTAATAGTGCCCGCACCTCGTCCTACTTAGCTTGGACTACCGGATCTTTGCATGCCATGTTTCAACCAAGTGTCACAAAGGGGTACCTCCATGCCGCCTTTACAAAGGTCTAAGGAGAATGCTCGCATTTTGGATTTCTCGCTTTTGATTATTCTCAACTTAGACATCCATACCGGGACAACATGGACAACAGATAATGGACTCCTCTTAAATGCATAAGCATGTAGCAACAATTATTATTCTCATATGAGATTGAGGATATTTGTCCAAAACTGAAACTTCAACCATGATTCATGGCTTTAGTTAGCGGCCCAATGTTCTTCTCTAACAATTTTGCATGCTCCAACCACTAAGGTGATAGATCCTTCAGACAAGACGGACATGCATAGCAACTCACATGATATTCAACAATAGTTGATGGCGTTCCCCAGAAGCATGGTTATCGCACAACAAGCAACTTAATAAAAGATAAAGTGCATAAGTACATATTCAATACTACGATAGTTTTTAAGGCTATTTTGTCCCATGAGCTATATATTGCAAAGGTGAATGATGGAATTTTAAAGGTAGCACTCAAGCAATTTACTTTGGAATGGCGGAGAAATACCATGTAGTAGGTAGGTATGGTGGACACAAATGACATAGTGGTTGGCTCAAAGATTTTGGATGCATGAGAAGTATTCCCTCTCGATACAAGGTTTAGGCTAGCAAGGTTATTTGAAGCAAACTCAAGGATGAACCGGTGCAGCAAAACTCACATAAAAGACATATTGTAAACATTATAAGACTCTACACCGTCTTCCTTGTTGTTCAAAACTCAATACTAGATATTATCTAGACCTTAGAGAGACCAAATATGCAAATCAAATTTTAGCAAGCTCTATGTATTTCTTCACTAATGGGTGCAAAGCATATGATGCAAGAGCTTAAACATGAGGACAACAATTGCCAAATATCACATTATCCAAGACATTTTAGAATTACTACATGTAGCATTTTTCAATTCCAACCATATAACAATTTAACGAAGAAGAAACTTCGCCATGAATATTATGAGTAAAGCCTAAGGACATATTTGTCCATATGCAACAGCGGAGCGTGTCTCTCTCCCACAAAGTGAATGCTAGGATCCATTTTATTCAAAAAAACAAAAATAAAAACAAACCGACGCTCCAAGTAAAGAACACAAGATGTGATTGAATAAAAATATAGTTTCAGGGGAGGAACCTGATGATGTTGTCGATGAAGAGGGGGGGCATCCCCAAGCTTAGACGCTTGAGTCTTCTTAAAATATGCAGGGTGAACCACGGGGGCATCCCCAAGCTTAGAGCTTTCACTCCTCTTGATCATAGTATATCATACTCCTCTCTTGACCCTTGAAAACTTCCTTCACACCAAACTTCAAGCAAACTCATTAGAGGGTTAGTGCACAATTAATAATTCACATGTTCAGAGGTGGCACAATCATTCTTTACACTTCTGGACATTGCATAAAGCTACTGGACATTAATGGATCAAAGAAATGAATCCAACATAGCAAAAGAGGCAATGCGAAATAATAGGCAGAATCTCAAAACAGAACAGTCGTAAAGACGAATTTAAAGTGGCACCAGACTTGCTCAAATGGAAAAACTCAAAACTAATGAAAGTTGCGTACATATCGAGGATCACGCTCGTAAATTGGCAGATTTTTTCGAATTTTCTACAGAGGCCTGTGCCCAGATTCGTGACAGACAGCAATTCTGCGCAGCGATCCCAAATATAACATCAACTTTAACATAGAAACTTTACTTGGCACAAAAACATGATAAGGAGAGGTTGCTACAGTAGTAAACAACTTCCAAGACTCAAATAAAAAACAAAGTACTGTAGTAAAAACATGGTTTGTCTCCCATAAGCGCTTTTCTTTAACGCCTTTCAGCTAGCTGCAAATCAAGTATTATCGGATGGTGGTGCATCATCCTTACCTTGGGCTTTACCCTTACCTTTCTTGTTGTTTTCCTTTCTCTTTGATTTAGGAAATGTATGATTTCCCCCTGGTATAGAGGTGAAATCCAAGATGCCTTCTCCCACATCTATGACTGCTCCCAATAGTTTTAGCAGGGATCTTCCGAGTGTGACCTTTCCTGTTCCTACACATTCAATAACAAGATAATCAATGGATATTGTTCTTCCAAGAATGGTCGTATGCACACCTGCGGCTATTCCCTTAGGAATTATAACAGAATTATCAATGAGAGTTATTTCTTCTCCTCCTTCATCAACTCCCCATAGTTCCAAAGATTTATAAATGCTCTCAGGCATAAGGCAAAATTCAGACATAATATCACAGTTGGCACGAAGAGTTTGATCACCAATAACAATTTTAACAGTAGGATCCCATAATGAAGGTTTAGAATTCACTAAAACTTGTTCAAGACGATTACGAACACAGTGATAATTGTCATTCAAGCGAGATGTACTTATCTCGAGATTGTTCAATCTATTATAAATGCTAATAAGGGCTGAATCAAAGTTATTAGCTGAATCATGTGATGCAACCAATTTCTTTATGGCATTAAAAGCTTGATCCCCATTACAATGAAGGAAATCTCCTCCTACTAAAGCATCCAAAGCATATCTATAGCGAATCATAAGACCAAAATAAAAATTACTAAGGAGCAAACTTAGAGTCATTTGAGGTTCAGTTTTAAGATAAGAAGTAAAAATTCTAGACCAAGCATCTTTAAAACTTTCCTCATCCCCTTGTTTAAAAGTAAAAACTAATTCCTCAGGTGAAGAAGTAACAAGTGTAGAGCTAGACATGGTAGTAAAAGTAAACTAGATAAAGTAAATGCAAGTAACTAATTTTTTTGTGTGTTTTTGAATAGAGAACAAGACAGTAAATAAAGTAAAACTAGCAACTAATTTTTTTGTGTTTTGTTTAGGTGCAGCAAACAAAGTAGTAAATAAAATAAAGCAAGACAAAAACAAAGTAAAGAGATTGAGAAGTGGAGACTCCCCTTGCAGCTTGTCTTGATCTCCCGGCAACGGCGCCAGAAATTTAGCTTGATACGCGTAGATGCACACGTCCGTTGGGAACCCCAAGTGGAAGGTATGATGCGTATAGAAGCAAGTTTCCCTCAGTATGAAACCAAGGTTTAATCGAACCAGTAGGAGCCAAGAAGCACGTTGAAGGTTGATGGTGGCGAAATGTGATGCGGCGCAACAACAGGGATTCCGGCGCCAACGTGGAATCTGCACAACAAACCAAAGTACTTTGCCCCAACGAAACAGTGAGGTTGTCAATCTCACCGGCTTGCTGTAACAAAGGATTAAACGTATCGAGTGGAAGATGATTGTTTGCAAGAAAACAGTAAAACACAATTGCAGTAGATTGTATGCTATGTAAAGAATAGGACCGGGGTCCACAGTTCACTAGAGGTGTCTCTCCCATAAGATAAAAGCATGCTGGGTGAACAAATTACAGTCGGGCAATTGACAAATAGAGAAAGGCATAACAATGCATATACATGATATGATAAATATAGTGAGATTTAATCCGGGCATTACGACAAAGTACATAGACCGCCATCCAACTGCATCTATGCCTAAAAAGTCCACCTTCATGTTATCATCCGAACCCCATTCTATTAAGTTGCAAAGCAACAGACAATTGCATTAAGTATGGTGCGTAATGTAATCGACAACTACATCCTTAGACATAGAATCAATGTTTTATCCCTAGTGGCAACAGCACATCACAACCTTAGAACTTTCTGTCACTGTCCCAGGTGTCAATGAAGGCATGAACCCACTATCGAGCATAAATACTCCCTCTTGGAGTTAAGAGTACAAACTTGAGCCTCTACTAATAACGGAGAGCATGCAAGATCATAAACAACACATAAACAATAGATTGATAATCACCATAACATAGTATTCTCTATCCATCGGATCCCGACAAACGCAACATATAGAATTACATATAGATGATCTTGATCATGTTAGGCAGCTCACAAGATCCAACAATGAAGCACAACAAGGAGAAGACGACCATCTAGCTACTGCTATGGACCCATGGTGGGGGTGAACTACTCACTCACTCCGAGGCGACCATGGCGGTGTAGAGTCCTCCGGGAGATGAATCCCCTCCGGCAGGTGCCGGAGGCGATCTCCTGAATCCCCGAGATGGGATTCGTGGCGGCGGCGTCTCTGGAAGGTTTTCCGTATCGTGGCTCTCGGTACTGGGGTTTCGCGACGGAGGCTTTAAGTAGGCGAAGGGCAACGCGGGGGCCACACGAGGGCCCCACACCATAGGTCGGCGCGGACAGGGCCTGGGCCGCGCCGCCCTATGGTGACGGCGCCTCGTGGCCCCACTTCCTTCCCTCTTCGGTCTTCTGGAAGCTCCGTGCAAAAATAGGACCCTGGGCGTTGATTTCGTCCAATCCGAGAATATTTCCTTACTAGGATTTCTGAAACCAAAAACAGCAGAAAACAGCAACTGGCTCTTCGGCATCTTGTTAATAGGTTAGTTCCAGAAAATGCGTAAATATGACATAAAGTGTGCATAAAACATGTAGGTATCATCAATAAAGTAGCATGGAACATAAGAAATTATCGATACGTTGGAGACGTATCAATGTCTCGTGAGTAGTTCGTTTAGTTCTTGAGGACATGGGTGAAGTCTGTTAGTAGTGAACTATGTTGAGTAATATTTAATGGTTTGATATTTAAGTTGTGGTGTTATTCTTCTAGTGGTGTCATGTGAACGTCGACTACATGATACTTCACCTTTATGGGCCTAGGGGAATACATCTTGTATTCGTTTGCTAATTGTGGGGTTGCCGGAGTGACAGCAACCTGAACCCCCATTGGTATATCGATGCAGGAGGGATAGCAGGATCTCAGAGTTTAAGGCTGTGGTTAGATTTATCTTAATTACTTTCTTGTATTTGCGGATGCTTGCAAGGGGTTTAATCACAAGTATGTATTAGTCCTAGAAAGGGCGGTGCATTAGCATAGGTTCACCCACACAGACTAAATTCCCGTGTGTCCTCAAGAACGTTTGGTCATTATAAGTAAACAAACCGGCTTGTCCTTTGTGCTAAAAAGGATTGGGCCACTCGCTGCAATTGTTACTCTCGCATTTTACTTACTTGTATTTTATTTATCTGCTATATCAAAACCCCTAAAAACTTGTCTGTGAGCATTTACAGTGAATCCTTCATCGAAACTGCTTGTCAACACCTTCTGCTCCTCGTTGGGTTCGACACTCTTATTTATCGAAAGTACTATGATACACCCCTTATACTTGTGGGTCATCAGGCCTAGGTTGCTTCTTCCGATGCTAAAATGACCCTCCGGAAATCTTGGCTCAATTTGACTCCGTATAGGTCTCTGAAAGTGAAAAATACATAAAATAGGAAATTCATGTTCTGTAGAGTTATAAAATAATAAAGGGGATCATTGGTAAATCCCTATAAATCAATATAAAACATGGTATTATCATCATATATGTTGCAAATATGTGGGAATTGATTCTAATAAAGGACAAAGTTCATGTATGCATTTTACATGCATCAAGAGCTTTTTCCACTATGTGAAGACCTTCGGGAGGCATTCGATCCCGTACAAACTGGCTCGATCACAACTTGATCGCTCCCGGCGACCGCAACCACCTAGGAGTTCAAAAACTCCAAGAGTAACAAGAATGGAGAGGGAAACTTGATATGATGGCTCAAATCGAAAAGTGTGTGGTCAAAAGAGAGAGGATGAAGAGATCTCAGGATGCAAGAACCAACTCTGAAAATTGTTGGACGAATCACAAGGGATAAAGAATTTGAGGTGGGGTGATTTGCAGTGGAGTTCTTGAGATCTTTTAATGTGATCTAGATCAAATGGAATGGCAAAATGTAGAGATCCATAAAATTGGAGCTGCCTTATATAGCAAAACTAGCCGTTGGAGGTTAAAATTACACAGGGAAAGGTACGGCCGGTATAACCGGTTATATCGCCCAGACTTGGAAAACAAACAAAAAAGGTACAAAAAATAGTGAATTTGGCCGGTATAACCGACCCGATGCAGCAGCGAGCGGCGGTCGAGGGTACCAGAGAGGTGCGACAGTAAGAGACTAGGGGACGCACGGCGTGCGAGTGAAGCAGAAGAAGGCGGAGAGCGGGAATCCCGTTAGGTAGCGACGCATCGAGCGGAAAAAGTGGCTGCTAAAAACGGGCGCGGCAGCACAATGAGAGAGAGAGGTTATTGCAGCAGCGGCTGAGGCTTGCCAGGGCAAGCGGGGTGCGCGGGCGTGTGAAAAGGCGTGGAGGCGAGACGCTCGGTGGTCAAGGCGATGCTTCGTTAGCGCGTGGGAGCGGAGAGCGGAGCACAACGGCCTGTGCGCATTGTGTTGGGCCTGGCCCGTATGACGGCTTCAGGTCCGGTCATACCGGCCTATTCCATTAGATGGGGGCACAGGGTGGAGGAGGCCCGATCGGGTTTTACCGGCCTGGGAGGCGGCTGAATGGACTATTTTGTTGTTTCCCTTCTTTTTCTATTTTCTTTTATCCTTCTCTTCTTTCTTGTCTTTTGTTTTGGTAAAAACCGAGTAAACTTTGGGCACGAGATGAGAAGAACCAAAGGTGGAACAAGGTGGAATATGGTGGCGAAGATATTGAAACAAGATGCAAACTATTGTGGAGAAAAGATATGGCAAATGGAGAGAGATGATTTGAGCCAAAAAACCAAATAATGACTCCAGCCCTCCTAATAGTGCAGGGTCCTATACTCAAGAAAAACCTAAAAGGAGACTACCTTGTCGTCCTCTTCTAAAATCCTTCTTTGAGTTCATTTGTCGCGCTCTTTGAACTTCTTCTTCGAGTTCTCTTGTCGCGCTCTTCTTCTCCCTTTTCACATCATGACCCGACACCATAAGAGGGCGAGAGAATTAACCGCATCTTGCTTGACCTTGATGACAAAGCTCATGCTTCATTCAAGCCGGAAAACTTTAGTTGATTGCATGCCCTAGGTCTTGGTCACCAATAGCTCAACTCATGAGGCTGGTAGGATTGTGACACCGACTTAGAGCCAAAGCTTCTCTCTTGACATCAACTATCTTGAATCCAACAAATGGTCTTCAAGCAAAACCTATGGAGTATTCCTTTAAACATAAACTCAGTGGAAACATTAGTCCATAGGAATTGTCATCAATTACCAAAAACACACATAGGGGCAATGTACCCTTACACTCACGCATACAAGTTTGATCATAACAAGTAGTAAAGAACGGGGTAACAATATGCATCTATCAATACATCAAGAACACAATAAAGGTTCAGATCTCATAAATCATCCAATAAAACTAAGAATCCACCACATAGGAATTACATAATATGGCCATATTCATGATAGGAAGCTCATATGCCATCTAATCAACATAGCACAAGAGAGAGATAAATCAAGTTACTTCCACAAACCCATAGTATAGAGGTGGACTACTCCGTCTTCATCATGGTGGCGGTGTTGGTGATGTTGGAGAGGGTGGAGATGCGACCGGGGATGGCTCCGGCAACGTTGCCCCCTCCAATCTTCGCAGGTTCAGTCTCAGTTTCGTGGTTCTCGTCTTTCCGCCGCTCCTCGCGAGAATACCTCGGGGGTGTCTTTATATAGTGGTTTTTAGATCAAGCTCGTAAATCTTAGATCAAGACAGACGACATCGGCGCTCGAGGGGCAAACGAGCGTGGCGCGGCCTAGTGTTGGGCCCGTGCCACCTGGTATTGCTTGGGCCCCATGGGTCCCCTCGTGTGCTTCTTCTTCTCATATTATTTCTTTGGGAAAAATATTGACGCCAGAATTGTCCTAGCTCCGTTTGAGTTTCGTAAGGTCACTGAAACTTAAAAATACTCAAAACAAGGGTTTCCTTTTTGCAGAGTTATAAACCAATAAAAGGGAATCGTTTAGAAAATTCCCGAAATCAATGCAAAACATGAATATAACATCTTATAACATGCAAATATGTTGAAATATGTGGCAATAAACTGCAAAGTCTATGCATGCCCCGAGGTCGGCGGCGAAGTACGACTACATCATCCACGTACTAGAGGAACGGTAAACGCTTTCGTTCTACAAGGATACGTCACCGAAACAATCTCCCTGCATTACTCCTACATATTTGGGCAATCAGGATGCGCTAGTTAGAATTTTTTCTGCTACGAAACCTTACACTGTTCCCTCCTCTCCGGCCGCATGTGGAGCTCCCCAGCACTGACTAGAACGAAATTCGAAAATAAAATCACAAATAAAACTGGAAAAAATGGTACCGTAGCCGGATCTAGATTTCAAATTCTTTACTAGTGGTGTACCTTGATCTTTACCACCACTACTAGATGTTACAGTGGCGCGCTAGTAGTAGCGCACCACATGTGCGCCACTAGTAAGAAAAATAGTTGCGCTACTGGTAGCCTTTTTCCTAGTAGTAGAGAATCAAGCAAATGGTCCAATTTATACTCTAAAAGTTTCTAATAAATATAACATAATGGTACAATAGAAATCTCGCTATTAAGATATTTGTTAGAACATACCCAAAAGATATATCTACAAAACTATTAAATATATTTAAATATTAATGCATATTTGAAAAAATAAGGATGCGTACAATTTTATCAATGTTTGTATAGTGGAAAAAACATAATTTTGTTAAAAATACAGTTTTTTAGCATAAAGTAAGTCTAATAATTAATATGCATTGCATCAAAAAGAATGATGCAATTAATATTAGTAACATTTCATATTTGATTAACTATGTTGAATGTGCAAAAGGGAAAGGTGTCTTACAAAATAATTTATACATGAGTATAAAATTTTATTGTAAATTATATTTAGTTAACTTGCTTTGTGTGAATCGTTAGCTCTAAGTAGATGCATCTTAGTGGTTATGGTTGTTTGTGATGAGCAATAGAGGTTAGATGTAACGCACTGAATCACGATGTTGTTGAGAACACGTTGAGATGGAACTATACATGCTGCTATCAATTTGAAGAGGTTGTTAGTTATGTAGTTATATGACCGACGCATCCGATTTTGCTTACAAATTGCATCCGTCCGTGCTATTCCCCCCCTGATATTTGATGATTTTGTGTTCGATGATGCGGCTGGGGCGGAGTTGGGCTACGCGCAGGTATGAGGCGATGAGGCCTTGCGCGCGATTGCAACTACTTGAAGGAACTCTAGGTAGAGTGTGGCGGTTTTTTCTGCTGCTCTTGATACAGTCCCAACTCATCTTTGCAGTTGGTTTTCTGTTCTTTTTGTTTAGTCCGAATTTCCAATTAACGTACCCTATCAGTTTGCCATTAGAAATTCTGATATTTTTACTTGCGTTCTAGTTTAAATTTTCTTTCAGTCCGAATTTCTGATTGTGATGATTTACCTTTTTAGCATTCATTGTGATGGTTTTACTTGCGTTGTATGAGAGATTGCTTAGAAATTGTAGTCTGAAATAGATCTAGTTTAGGCCCATCGAAGGCCCCTTGCAAGTTGTCCGCCGGCACCGTGCCCCCAAAAAAGGGGGCCCATATCCCAGCGATAGCCCATCGTAGAAAGAGAATTCCTGGTCGAGTCCTTTGGTTGAGTCTTCTAGGGTCTGATTGGTTGCTCGCAGGGATTTTTCCGTTGCTTCCCGTCGCATGCAACTTGGCCCAACAGATATCGTATGAGCAGAAATTTGACTTGGGTCAGTTTTGTCACTATATTTGGATGCTAGCAATTTCACATAGACTCAGAGTGGAGAAACAAGAAGCAGTTCGATTGGTAGGCTATACGTTGAGGAGGGATGTGGTTAACTAAATTAGTTCAATCATAACCACCTCACCTCTAATGTGCCTAACCATTCATCGATTCGAGATAAGGTTTACATGAAATTGATGCCCCTCGACGTTGTGATTCTATTGCCGTGATCGGTTTGTCGTTTTGTAAAGTCTTTCAAACTCGGTCCCGTGTTCCTTTTCGAGCCATTCATGGACGAGTTTTGTTAAATTTTCTCATACAGTCGACCATTTCAAAATTCTTTGGGGAGTAGCTTCACCTCACCATTTCAAACTACTTTCGTGGTCAAAGTTTTCGGTTTCGATATTCATAAACGAGTAGATCTACAAATACGTACACTGTACTAGAAAGATGCAAATGTACTTGTATACAAATGTCAAAATGGAATATTGTGAACGCAAAGTCCTGCACGACAGTGAGATGAAGCTACTCGTTAAAGGAATTTTTAAAGCACGAACAGTTACAAAAACTTTGACTAAATTCGGCCAAAAATGTTTTGAAGGAATACGAAATTGCTATTCAAATACTTCACGAAACCAAAAACCGTTCAAGGAAATTAATTCGTAACATCAATACGCATCTTTTTTGTGTTCATCATATTTTAAACTGACCCACTATTTTGTAGATGGGGAAGGATTAAAATGATGTAAATTAGTGTCAAACTTAGGTTCATATGCTTGTACGCCTCCAGCCACCAAAATCCCACACTTGCGCTCGCCAGAGCCTACACATGGAAAAACGGCCGAATTACGGCACGTTTTTAATGATGTAAATTAGTGTCAAACTTAGATTCTTATGCTTGTATGCCTCCAGCCACCAAAATCCCACACTTGCGCTCGCCAGAGCCTACCCATGGAAAAACGGCCGAATTACGGCACGTTTTTATCTCCATGTATACCAGAAAACCCATCGTAGGCAGCCAATCAAGCCCGAGTGGTTGCGCTTGCGCAAGCGCGACCACCTGGGCAAAAACCAAAAAGTAAGAGCATCTCCACCGGCGGTCTCAATAGTGGCCCCGATAGCAATTTGGAAGCCGGGGCGAAAATGGGCTCGCACCGGCACGCCCAAACGGCGCCGGCTAATTTTGGAGCCCAATAGAGTCGCCGGCAACCCTGTGCCGGCCCCTTCGCCAAGGGCGCGAATCGGACGCACCGGCGCCTCGCGGAACGACGGTTTTCGCGGGTGGGGGCGCCTTGTCAGCGAGGGGACGCGGCGGTTCGCATCGAAACGACGCGGCAGGTTGGTCATCGGCGTTAATGGCCTCCCGCACGGAAACCAAAACGGCGAGGGCAGCGACTGTCCATGCGGCATCCACCTACCTTACCCACGCGCCTTCAATGCGCGTCCGCCGCCTTCCTTAAAACCACACCGGCGCGCACTCCTCTCTTTTCCCCGCCGTCCATCCCTAGCCTCCGCCGTCATCAACCTCCACCCGAACCAACACCCACCCGCACGCGAACGTGATGGCGCACAACGACCAGGCCGGCGGCAGCGGCGGCGGCGGCACGCGGCGAGTCGTTGGGGGCCGATGATACGTCCATTTTGCATCACTATTTTATATCATAATTTGCTGTTATTCATTGATATATTTCATATTTAGAGATGATACTTATGTTATTTCACCTATTTTGCATGTTTCATGATCATTGGAGAATTATTCACCGGAGTCAGGATTCTGCTGGAAAAAGCACCGTCAGGATACCATATTTCTGAAGATCAACAATTGACGGACGTTATACGAAAAATCCTATTTTTCCAGAAGGCGAAGGGAGCCAAAAGGAGGTGCCGAGAGGGGCCACCATGCCCCCATAGGCCGGCGCGGCCCAGGCCTGGCCGCCGCCCTTGTGGGGAGGGGGCCCACAGCCCCCTCTGGCCGCCTCTCCTTCGCGTACTTCTTCGTCCCGAAAACCTAAGCCCCAGGGAGTGACGGAGAATTTACAGAGCCGCCTCTGCGGGGCGGAAAAACACCAGAGAGAAAGAGCTCTCCGGCGGGCAGGAATCCGCCGAGGAAATTCCCTCCCGGAGGGGGAAATCGACGCCATCGCCATCGTCATCGAGCTGGACATCATCTCCATCATCATCACCATCATCTCCATCATCTACACCGCCATCTTCACCGCTGCATCTCGTCACCGCTGTAACGATTTGGGTTGGATCTTGATTGTTTGATAGGGGAAACTCTCCCGGTGTTGATTACTACTTGTTATTGATGCTATTGAGTGAAACCATTGAGCCAAGGTTTATGTTCAGATTGTTATTCATCATCATATCACCTCTGATCATGTTCCATATGATGTCTTGTGAGTAGTTCGTTTAGTTCTTGAGGACATGGGTGAAGTCTAAATGTTAGTAGTGAATTATGGTTGAGTAATATTCAATGTTATGATATTTAAGTTGTGGTGTTATTCTTCTAGTGGTGTCATGTGAACGTCGACTACATGATACTTCACCTTTATGGGCCTAGGGGAGTGATGACCCACAAGTATAGGGGATCGCAACAGTCTTCGAGGGAAGTATTACCCAATTTATTGATTCGACACAAGGGGAGACAAAGAATACTTGTAAGCCTTAACAGCGGAGTTGTCAATTCAGCTACACCTGGAAACAGAGTTGCTCAAGAGTTTATCAGTAGTAACAGTTTGATAGCAGTGGAAATAGCGAAATAATAGCAGCGGTGAAATAAAGACAGCAGTAGTGATTATAGTAAACAGCAGGATTAAAATACCGTAGGCACAGGGACGGATTTAACGGGCGTTGCATGGATGAGAGAAACTCATGTAACAATCAAAGCATGGGCATTTGCAGATAATAATAAAACGGTATCCAAGTACTAATCAATCAATAGGCATGTGTTCCATATTTAGTCGTACGTGCTCGCAATGAGAAACTTGCACAACATCTTCTGTCCTACCAGCCGGTGGCAGCCGGGCCTCTAGGGAAACTACTGGATATTAAGGTACTCCTTTTAATAGAGTACCGGAGCAAAGCATTAACACTCCGTGAACACATGTGATCCTCACGTCACTACCATCCCCTCCGGTTGTCCCGATTTCTGTCACTTCGGGCCATTGGTTCCGGACAGCGACATGTGTATACAACTTGCAGGTAAGATCATAAACAACGAATATCTTCATGAATAAATAACATGTTCAGATCTGAGATCATGGCACTCGGGCCCTAGTGACAAGCATTAAGCATAACAAGTTGCAACAATATCATAAAAGTGACATCTACGGATACTAGGCACTATGCCCTAACAATCTTATGACTATTACATGACCAATCTCATCCAATCCCTACCATCCCCTTCAGCCTACAGCGGGGGAATTACTCACACATGGATGGGGGAAACATTGCTGGTTGATGGAGAGGCGTTGGCGGTGATGGCGGTGAAGATCTCCTCCAATTCCCCGTCCCGGCGGAGTGCCAGAACGGAGACTTCTGGCTCCCGCGACGGAGTTTCGCGATGTGGCGGCTCTCTGGAGGGTTTCTGGCGATGTCCACTTCTCTCCGTGCGTTTTTAGGTCGAACCCGATAAGTAGTCCAAAGGGGGCGTCGGAGGCCGGCCGAGGGGGCCACACCATAGGGCCGCGCGGGCCCCCGGCCGCGCCGCCTTATGGTGTGGGCCCTCGGGCCTCCACCTCCTTCGCCCTTCTGGCTCCGTCAATATTTTGGTAAAATAGGCCATCTGAAGAAATTCCGAGGATTTTCCCGAAAGTTGGATTTCTGCACAAAAACGAGACACCAGAGCAGTTCTGCTGAAAACAGCGTTAGTCCGTGTTAGTTGTATCCAAAATACACAAATTAGAGGCAAAACAATAGCAAAAGTGTTCGGGAAAGTAGATACGTTTTGGACGTATCAACTCCCCCAAGCTTAGCTTATTGCTTGTCCTCAAGCAATTCAGTTAACAACTGAGCGATAAAAGAACTTTCACGAACACATTTGCTCATATGATGTATATATTCTCATGCTATGGCTAATACTTAAGCAGTTCATAATGAGATACATGCAAATAAGATCATCCAACAGCTATGTCAATCATGGAGAAGTACCAACAATTAATAATAAGCACCATGAGTCATGTATATAAGCAAGATTGCAATGTTCATAAGAGAATATGATAAAGTGGTATCTCGCTTGCCTGTATTTGATCGGCAAAACATAAATGCCGAGGCACCTCTTGAGTTCATAGAAAGACTAGAATTAGTGATTGTCAAAGATAAAAGCATCAAAGTTATACCACAATTAATCATATTTTGAGACAAGCATATTATACTAAGAATGATAGTTGTGCTCTCAAGACAGTGCTCAAAGAAAGAATGGAGACACAACATAAAAAGTAAAAGATTGACCCTTCGCAGAGGGAAGCAGGGATTAACATGCGCTAGAGCTTTTCATTTGTAAAGCAGGAGTAAAATTATTTTGAGAGGTGTTTGTTGTTGTCAACGAATGGTAATGGGTACACTAACTACCTCATCAACCGGACTCACAAGAGCGGCTCCCATTTATTTATTTTTGGTTGGCACTCCTTCCAACCTTTCTTTCACAAACCATGGCTAACCGAATCCCGGGTGCCTGCCATCAATCACATACCATGAAGGAGTGCCTTTTTATTTAAGTTTTATTATGATGATGACACTCCCCCAACCTTTGCTTACACAAGCCATGGCTAACCGAATCCTTCGGGTGCCGTCCAACAATCACAAACCATGGAGGAGTGTCTATTTAAGTTAATTAATTCGGGACTGGGAATCCCATTGCCAGCTCTTTTTGCAAAATTATTGGATAAGCGGATGTGCCACTAGTCCATATGAGAGTCCGTCAAAAGTAAATGACAAGGTCGAAAGCTAAACACCACGTACTTCCTCATGAGCTATGAAACATTAACACAAATTGAGAAGCATTTTGAAGGTTTTAAAGGTAGCGCATGAGAATTTACTTGGAATGGTTTGAAATGCCATGCTTAGGTATTTATGGTGGACACTTATGGAACAACTTGGTTTTCAGGTGTTTGGAAGCACGAGCGGCGTCACCGCTCAGTACAAGTGAAAGCTAGCAAAAGACTAGGGAGCGACAAATCAAGAGAGCAGTAACTGTCATAATCATGCTTGCGGCAAAATAAATTAACGGAGGCATAAAAGTGATACAAGAACTCTGAAGCAATATAAATCATCGAGGCTTAATTGACTTTTTGTTCAGTCATATGCATGCG
Source organism: Lolium multiflorum (assembly GCA_030979885.1). Lineage (NCBI taxonomy): Eukaryota > Viridiplantae > Streptophyta > Magnoliopsida > Poales > Poaceae > Lolium > Lolium multiflorum. The sequence continues at coordinate 213,232,933 of CM061747.1, read as the reverse complement.
TGAGCATGTGCCAAGTTGATATAAATGAATTATTCAGAGGAGGATACCACAATGCCATACTTACTTATGAATAAAACAATGCAAGCAAACATCCATGACATGCTACTCATATTAATAAATTGGAACTAAACATGAGAGATCATGAGCTACTAGACTTTCTCAAATAACATATACCTCACATGAACCAACTAAGCATGCTCATATGGATGAGTATATGTACAAAAATGAAAGCAAATAGAGTTCATACCAGCCTCTCACCACAATCAGATTGTCGTAGATCGTCATTATTGCCTTTTCACTTGTGTAGCTTGGATAATATGAAATGAAAACCACGCTCCAGCCACCGAAGACCATTGAACTCATGATGAACTTTACAAACCAAAGAAGAACAGCAAATATTTTTGGTGTTTTCGAATTAGAAACAAGAACGAAAGAAAACAAGCAAACAAAACAAAATCTTTTTGGGTTTTCTTATAGCAAACTAACGATAGCAAATAAAGCAAACTAAGAGCAAGGAACCAAATAAATAAATGGTGAAGAGAAACAACAGAAATATTTTTGGTCTTTTTGTGTTTTAGGAAAGAAACAAAGCGAAAACAAAAGAATGCAAACTAACAGAAACACAGAAAAGCAGGATGACAGAAATCTGCCAAATCCTGACAGCAGTACAGAAATCGAATTTAACAAAAATCTTCCATTGCCCAGACCAAAAAGTGTTCAACTAATGAAAGTTAGATAACAACCTGGGGAACATGCTCAAAAATTGGCAACTCAAAATAACGTTCTGGCTGTGCGTACGAATTTTTTGGTAACAGCACAGAATCTGTTTTTGGACAGCACTTCCCCAAATATCATCTCCCTCTCATTAGAAAACCACTCTAGAGACTAAACAAGTATGTACAAGTATCCAGCAATCATAATATGCAAAGAATGAGTGATGCCGGTATACCTCCCCCAAGCTTAGGCTTTTGGCCTAAGTGGAGTTCATTCCCACGGTCCCCATGAAGTGGTGTCTTCGTAATATGACGAAGAACGACCCGGTTCCATGTATGTGCTGGAGGAAACGTCGGGGTACGTGACGGTGTAGTCGTAGGAGGGCTCGACGTTCTCGGAGTCATGTTGCTGGTGGAATTCTTGTATCTTCATATGTTCCTCCACCACCTCCTTTGTTAGCGACCATGATTGCCTGTCAATATTAAACAAACCCTGCTGGGGAAGAGGGATTTCTTTCTCATTCCCATCAGCAAACAACATTTTATAGACAATATTATCTATGGTGGAGTTAGTAGTAACAAAATGATGGCTCTTCATAGCAGCAATATCTAGCTTCCTAGGGGTTAATGGTACATCATTAGAATCAAGAGGAATATCTAGATGTGTCAGAATGCGTGATGCAATAGTTCCTCCAAAAATAGGCCCCCTGCTAGACAAGCGGCGAGCAATAAGAGAACCAAGATGATAAGGTGTCTCTCCAGTAAGTGCAACATTCAAGAAAGCAAGATGGTAGCTAGAGATGTTACTAGTATTTTCTCTACCCAAAATGCTAGTACCAATGTAATATGCAAAATACTTAATAGCGGGGAGTTGAATGTTTCTTATCTTCCCTCGCTGGATGGTGCGGCAATCATCCCCGGTGATCCCTCGGTATAGCTCCAACAAGTCCCGGGGGTTGTCATCAATCCTCCTTGCTGTACCTACAGGGGCAATACCCAATGCAAAACAAAATTCCTCCAATTTCATGGTAACAGGAATATCATAAATCTTGAATGCGACTGTCGGCTCATATTCCGTGTTGTGGAACTTGAAGCTCTCAACGAAAACTTTGGTGAGCCTGTAATATTGTCCCCTCTCGTCTCCCACGTAGGTGGCTAGGCCTGCCCTGTTGACGAGGGTGAAGAAGTCATCCAATAACCCTGCATTGGTTAGAAACTCATAACAAGGGAAGGATGAAGCATTAGGGGCCCCATGGTCCTCCTCGGGCGCGAAGCTAGGCGCGATGACATCCTCATTGTAGGATCGCCTAATTTGAGTAGACGCCCTTGAGGGCCTACCGGTGCTGGTTGTTGCTTTCTTGAACAACTCTCCAAACTTGAATTTCTTCATCTTCCCCTTCTAAAATTTTCAACAATCATTATAAAATTTGATTTCAAGGTGTGTAATTGAAGGGAACTACTATAGGAACTTGCTAGAGTGCTAAACATGCATCAAAACTAATTTCTACCACTTAGAACAAGCATGCAAGCTCACTAAACATGTTATCTACAGCAGCAAAATATTCAAGATATACTCAACCAAATGAAATTCTAATTGGACAATCAAAGGAGTCACATACCAAGGAGTAAATGTGCCAAATTTCAGACAGAAATCTGGGCTGAGCAAGGAGATCGAAAAATCGCGAGTTCTTGAGCAGAAACACGAGTGAGAGAAACTTGGTACGAGTTTTTTCGGGAGAGAGAAGGTGCTGGGAGGAAGAGATGGTGTAGTGGGGCAAGGGGTGGCCCACACCACATGGTGGCGCGGCCCCCTTGCTGGCCGCGCCGCCCTATGGTGTGGCACCCCTGGTGCCCCACAGGTCATCCTCTGGTGCTCCCAGGTGCCTCGTCGAAAAATAGGACCAACGGTGTAATTTTTGTAATTTTTAGAGAACTTTGAAAAATGCACATTTCTGGGTATTAAATTAATGATTACTGCGCAGTAAAATGATTTCTAAAATCTTAAATGACTAAAGCATATTGCAAAATAAAAGTGCTACAGCAAGTAAAATAGGTGAAGGGAGAGAGAAAGAAAGAAGTGTTGTTTAGCTCTTTTATGCAATAAAATATACTTGTTAACAAGGTTGATCAAGTCTTGCTAGCAAATAAATTTTATATGACATAAGAAGAAATAAACCTCAAATCAATCTGGCCAAGTCAGAGGTGGGCCGCGATCAAGATGGATTTGAAGATATATGCGTGGACAGATATGTGAATCGGCCTTGTGTATCAAGTTTGGGCTAGTTGGCCCGTGTATCTTTACAGTAGGTTACGTAGAAATTAGAGTTTATCTTGTGCACGGTTTAGTGCACGCCCACATTAGAAAGTCCGCCGGACTATAAATATGTACCTAGGGTTTATGGAATAAACAACAACCAACGTTCAACACAAACCAATCTCGGCGCATCGCCAACTCCTTCGTCTCGAGGGTTCCTCCGGTAAGCATCATGCTGCCTAGATCGCATCTCGCGATCTAGGCAGCACAAGCCTGCCTAGTTGTTCATGCGTTGCTCGTACTGAAGCCTTTTTGATGGCGAGCAACGTAGTTATCGTAGACGCGTTAGGGTTAGCATCGTTCTTAGCATCATATGCTCGCGTAGTGCAACCCTTGCGCGTCTAGCCGTCCTTGTGCCTCATCATGGGTGCAGGGGCGGCACCCCGCTTGATCTTTATTTAGTAGATCTGATCCGTTATGGTCGCTCCTTGATTCATCAAGGATTAGTTTAATATCTGCAATAGTTAGGCCTTACAAAGGGTTGGAGGATCCAGCGGCATGCAGGGTGTAGTTTGCTGCCCCTAGACAGGACGTTCCGAGGATCAACCTAGTGTTGGTTTTTAGGCCTTGTCTAGGGCTGGCTTACGTTTACCGTGCGTGAGCGCGAGGCCCAATCGTGAGTAGGATGATCCGATTATGCGGTGAAAACCCTAGATCGTCGTAGATCTCATATGCTTTATCTTGATCAAGCAGGACCACCATATATTCGGCCACCTTGGACGAATCATGGGTGGATCGGCTCCATGAGCCGATTCACAGGACAACCTGAGAGCCGATCGAGGCTCGTATTTAACGTGTACGTGTGTGCCCTGCAGGAAACTAAGCGAGGCATCATCCACACCTTCCGACCAGGTATAGGTCAGGTGGCACGCCCTTGCACCCGCATCGGCGCGCGACGAGGCTTTGCGGGCCGTCCGAGGGACTGGGGCCAGCCGCAGCCCTAGTCATTCCCGGCTCTACGGTGTTGGCCGCCTGCCCGCCGGTGGGTTTCTGACGTCAACACATTCTGGCACGCCCGGTGGGACGCTCAGACAATCTTCAACATCGAACAACCACCTCGCATTCCACATCAGAGATGGCGGAAGAAACTCCGGTAACTTGCGAGGGGCTCTCTGACGAGCTCAAGGGGGTCCTCGGAACCAAGCTCGTCGGCTTCCGTAGGGAGACATGTTCGCGCGGCATCAAGCAACGGAGACACACACCCGCACCCTGGTGTCAACATGGCAGATTTTAACCACTACGGAAGGAAGCTAGAGTTCTCCTTTAGCATCGCCAGACTCTTGTGGGCCTACGAACGTAGGAGCCGATTTTAGGAGTCAGCTAAAATCGTGTTCCGGTCCGGGCTCAACATCGATCTAATGAACAATGGGATGCGTTGTCTGTGGCGCTGGAAGGAATCCACGTTGGTCCTAATAAAGCCGACGTTTGCACTACAGTACCTTAGCTAAACATAGAGCCGATTTCAGCAGTCACCTGGCAGAATCGGCTCGGGGGGCACCCAATCAGGGAGCGCGCGCGACTCCATTGCGCGCGCGACGCCGTTGGACAGATGCGGAGAAGATTTTATAGCCGAATATAAAAAAAAAATTCGGATGCGACCAGAACTGATACATGGCAGTTGACTTGACAGAGAACAGAAAACAAGTTTACAAGTGGCAGTTCATTAAAAAGCCCTACTGAAGAAATGCATTAAGAGCGTGGAGAGCATCGGTACGGATTCGATCAACCTCAGCGATCTCGACCTCGTCGTCCTCGTCTCTCCCCATCACCAGCTGGCTGCTGAGGGCACGTATTTCAGCCAGGTCGGTCTTCAGATCAGCGGTGAGGCCTTGCGCTTCCTCTTGGGAGCGAGCAATGATGGACTCCTCGTCTTGGATGAGTTGTCTGGTCTCCCTGGCCCTCCTTTCGAGGTCCTCCAGCTCTTTGCGTAGGGTCTCAAGTCTGGCACTATGAGTGGAAGCGGCGGTTTTTGCGTCTAAAGCAGCCTTCTTCTCGTTGAGCCGCTGGCATTTTTCTGCAATATCAGCTCTCAACGGGAGTTGGGCGCGGCGGAGATTAATCCTTTGACGAGCCGACTGCACCCTTGACTTGAAAACTGACAAAGTCACTGTCGGCCAGAGTTTAGCTACCAGCACCACTGGGAGACGAGGCTGGATGTCCACAAGGATGCCCCTGATCGTCTCAGGGTCCTCAACCAGAGCGTCAACCGAGGAGGAGAGCAGGACTCGAAGACGCTGTAGCGGGCCGTCGACTGCACCAAGATTTGGCTCTTCACCTATTTTGGGAGCAGCTGGCTCGATGGAGTCGGGATCGAATGTCAACAAGCTCGAAGGATCGCACCCCTGGCAAAGAGCAAGAACGGTATGGGCATACGGCAGATATAAAGGAAGTAGAGAGAGAGGAAAGTGTACCTCTCCCAAGAAAGGAAGGGAAGCCGAGCTGGTAACAATCGGCTTCGTAGTATGCTGGTCAGACGACTGGTCCTCCACACGTGGCGAGTTGGAGGGACCAGGGGCAGTAGGCGGCATCGGCACCTCTTCAACAACCCCGCTAGAAGTCTCATTGACCTACAAGGAGGTTGGTAAAGTGGTCCGGTTAGCGACAAGACAACAGGGAACACGAGCTATCAAGAGGGTTACCTTTGAAACTTCCTGGCTAGGGGAAGAGGCTTCAGGGCCCGTGCGGGCCCTTTGAACACATCGGCGCTTTATGCGCGACCTCGTTTGGACTGAAGACTGAAGAGCGGCAGGCTCGGGAGTCGACCGTTTTCTAGAAGCCGGGGTTGGCGAGTCCGTCTGGCTCTGTGTAGTGGATCTGTCCGTGCCGCGTGGGTAGGAGGCCCTGGGACTGGACTGTTCTCCCTCGCTGGAGTTCTCTTCGGTGGAAGTCTGAAAGAAGGAATACGACCATCTTACAAGGGTTGGGAAGGCAAGTGCGATCGATCGAAATATGGTGCAACTTACCTGCGAATTCGCTGGGGCAGGAGTTTTGCGCGGAAGGGTTTTCCTGACAGCCACCTTCCTCACCGCCGTCCTCGCCCGGGTCGAGGCTCGGGGGGCAACTGACTCCAAGGATGCTTTGTTTTTAGGAGCCGATTTCGGGGAAATCGGCTGGCCTTCCATGATAACTTTCTTCAGAGGTGGTGAACGCTGACAGAAGAGGACCACTGGGGCAGGAGGGAGGAATTCAAAGGGAGAGCCATCGGCTTGCAGGGGAGCTGGGCCGTCTTGTTCCTGCCAAGAAGTGAAGTCAGTTCGCAGGCAAGTTACCATTAAAGGGTTGCGGGAAATATTTTAAGGAACAGTACCTGGTCGGCGGAGATGACATGCGTGGCGTCAAGTTGTTTCAATTGCGGTCCTAGCGCCCTCCTAAAAACATGGGTCTTCCACATGGACCACCAGGTCCCGAAGCCATCAGTAGTGGAGGAGAAACGGAGGTTGTGAGGAATTGGGAGGGCCAGAGCATCAAAAAAGGTGTAGCACCTATGGCTGGTAAGGATGTCAGGCAGTTCGGCTCGGCTTGCGGTCAGATGGTGTAAGAATAAGTGCGGAGGCACTTGCCCAAGGCCGAGCTGACGGGCTACCACTACTGGTTGATAACACTCGTAACCGGGTTTGATGATCCGGTTTGAAGTGCTCATTCCAACAGGGAGAAAGCAAGGACGAATCATGATAGAATATAGATGCCGGGTGTTATCGTCATCGGCAAAACTATCCAATCGGAAGGAGACCGGGTTTTCAAATTCCTCCGTTTCGGTATAAGGAAAGAACAGGGGATTGTCTAGACCTTGGAAGAAGATTTTGAACCACCCTGCTGCTTCTTTAGGGATCAGCCTGCTGCCTGGGAGACCATACAGGGCTTGTCCATAGCTGGTGCATCGAATATCCTTCCCGTTAACATCTGGGAAGGTGCAGGAGGTCAGAGGTGGGAAGTCTGGGATCTGATCCCGAAAGTATAACTGCGCCCATAGCTGAATAAACCACCAGGGGCCGCCAGTTTTAACTGTCTTCTGAGAAAACAGCTTGACAGACATCAATTGAAGAGATCGATAGACCTCTCCAAGGAGCAGTTTGCCGATGCCAAGATGGGTGCCTTTAGCCAGTTCATAGGCTAGGGAGAGGTAATTTTGGTAGGGGCAAGTGATGGGCCGCAAAATATGAAGTGTTCCAACCAAAAGTTTAGGAAGGCTGTGTGTTCTCGCTCTGTCACAGGGCCTTTGGTTTTCATATGGCGATCGAGGTAGGCGCCCCAGCTGGTACACTCCTTTTTAGAAGAAAGAGTGAAAGGGACTTTCGGCAGTTTGAAAGCAGAAGGGCTTGGAGACGCAATGTCCAGGCCTGTAATCATGGCTACATCTAGCAGGGTTGGTGTCATCGGGCCATGGCCGAATATGAAGCAGTTCATTGCGTCAGACCAGAAGTAGCCGATGGTTTTCAGAATATTTTCGTTCTTCTCAAGGGGAGACAATGATAATGATAAGGCATCGGCTATCCCTATAGATTCCCAGGTGGCGTAGTGGGTTTTGGATACTCTATTGTACCATGGCACCCAACCTTCAGGGGGGTTAGGCCAGGCTCGCAGGCAGTCGGCCCATGAAGTCAGATCTAGGTGCTGATTCACGAAGGGGATTCTGTTAGCTTCACATGAGATTAAATGAGCAGGGCTCTCGGAAGAACGGGGGCCAAGACACATGGAATTTGGGAGAGAAGGATGCGGCAATAAGATGTCGGAGACCTAAAATCAATGACGGAGTAGAACATTAAGTCAGGTGTTCCTCTATTCAATCCTTATATTGGCCCTAATGGAGGAGAAGCGGTGGAGTATTACCTTCAAGCCAGAGACCATGGTGGCGGCGTTGGATGATTCCGCCATTCGGTGCGCTGCGGAGTTGGAGCGCTGTGGTTGAGATCTGAAGCTCGCGAGATTGCGTAGGTGGCGGATTTTGGGGATCTGAGTTTGCTTTCTCAGACGGAAGTTGCAGGTGACCGTTTGGAGGGGTAACCAGGTTTGCCTTTGTTTGTTATATGGTAGGGGCCGGTGCGACGCCATCGGCTCTTTCGGGGTTTGTTTGACTTTGACTATCGGCTAAGTTAACTAGAAGCCGATTGTGTAGAAAAAGAGCCGATTGCTTAAAGATTGCTAGAATCGTCGAGTTATGGGTAAGAAGTGCTAATAGACAGTATTGCGACGGTTTTGCTCTGCTACGACATGACCCTGCGTAAGGAAAGCATAATGATTTTGGAAATGTCATTTCCAAAACCAGGGGGGCATGTGTTATCACCAGAATCTGGCCAAGTCAGAGGTGGGCCGCGATCAAGATGGATTTGAAGATATATGCGTGGACAGATATGTGAATCGGCCTTGTGTATCAAGTTTGGGCTAGTTGGCCCGTGTATCTTTAGTAGGTTACGTAGAAATTAGAGTTTATCTTGTGCACGGTTTAGTGCACGCCCACATTAGAAAGTCCGCTGGACTATAAATATGTACCTAGGGTTTATGGAATAAACAACAACCAACGTTCAACACAAACCAATCTCGGCGCATCGCCAACTCCTTCGTCTCGAGGGTTCCTCCGGTAAGCATCATGCTGCCTAGATCGCATCTCGCGATCTAGGCAGCACAAGCCTGCCTAGTTGTTCATGCGTTGCTCGTACTGAAGCCTTTTTGATGGCGAGCAACGTAGTTATCGTAGACGCGTTAGGGTTAGCATCGTTCTTAGCATCATATGCTCGCGTAGTGCAACCCTTGCGCGTCTAGCCGTCCTTGTGCCTCATCATGGGTGCAGGGGCGGCACCCCGCTTGATCTTTATTTAGTAGATCTGATCCGTTATGGTCGCTCCTTGATTCATCAAGGATTAGTTTAATATCTGCAATAGTTAGGCCTTACAAAGGGTTGGAGGATCCAGCGGCATGCAGGGTGTAGTTTGCTGCCCCTAGACAGGACGTTCCGAGGATCAACCTAGTGTTGGTTTTTAGGCCTTGTCTAGGGCTGGCTTACGTTTACCGTGCGTGAGCGCGAGGCCCAATCGTGAGTAGGATGATCCGATTATGCGGTGAAAACCCTAGATCGTCGTAGATCTCATATGCTTTATCTTGATCAAGCAGGACCACCATATATTCGGCCACCTTGGACGAATCATGGGTGGATCGGCTCCATGAGCCGATTCACAGGACAACCTGAGAGCCGATCGAGGCTCGTATTTAACGTGTACGTGTGTGCCCTGCAGGAAACTAAGCGAGGCATCATCCACACCTTCCTGACCAGGTATAGGTCAGGTGGCACGCCTGCGACCCGCATCGGCGCGCGACCAGGAGGCTTTATGTCGTCGAGGGATCCAGCCGCAGCCCTAGTCATTCCCAGCTCTACGGTGTTGGCCAGGTTTCTGACGTCAACAACCTCAAATCAATCATGTTACCTTATATTGAATTGATATGGATCCAATCACAAGAGTTTGATATTCTTCTTTAGGCTCATATATAGGACAATCAATGGATCCCACTTTGATAGTTTTCACATTAAAAATTGTATTGACTCCACATACTTTATCAATCCTCTTGGGAAAATAGACAGTGTGTTCCTTATCATCAACATTGAAAGTAACCATGCCTTTATTGCAATCAATAACAGCCCCTGCAGTATTAAGAAAGGGTCTTCCAAGAATAATGGACATATTATCATCTTCAGGCATTTCCAACACAACAAAATCAGTTAATATCAAGCAATGCTGAGTAACTTGAACAGGAACATTTTCACATAAACCAACAGGAATAGCAGTAGATTTATCAGCCATTTGCAAAGATATATCAGTTGGTATCAATTTATCTAAATCAAGTCTCTTATAAAGAGAAAAAGGCATCACACTCACACCTGCTCCCAAATCACATAGAGCAGTTCTAACATAATTATTCTTGATGGAACAAGGAATAGTCGGTATACCTGGGTCGCCCAACTTCTTTGGAATCTTACCATTGAAGGAGTAATTAGCGAGCATAGTGGAAATCTCCTCATTGGGGACTTTCCTTTTGTTAGTAACAATATCTTTCATATACTTTGAATAAGGAGGCAATTTAATAGCATCCGTCAAAGGGATTTGCAAAAATAAAGGTTTCATCCAATCACAAAATTTATTATAATGTTCCTCCTCCTTTGATTTTAGTTTCTTAGCAGGAAAAGGCATTTGCTTTTGAACCCAAGGTTCTCTTTCATTACCATGCTTCTCAGTAATAAAGTCTTCTTTAGTGTACTTTTTATTTTTAGCAGGCTTTTCAGGTTCTTTTTCAATTTCTTCTTTATCAGGAGTATCATTCTTATCATTATCTTCCTCGTGTTCATTACCACTTTCAGTTTCAGCATCAGAAATAGAAATACTATTAGGATCATTAACAGGTTCAGAGGATTCTACAACATTCTTATGTTTCTTTTTCTTTTTCTTAGATGGAGCACTAGTTTTAATTGGTTGAGAATCTTGTTCAACTCTTTTGGGATGCCCTTCAGGATATAGAGGATCCTGGGTAGAAGCACCACCTCTAGTTGTTACTTCACAAGCATGTTTTTCTTTAGAATTATTTCCCAACAAGTCATTTTGCACTTTAGTAAGTTGATCAATTTGAGTTTGAACCATTTGAAAATGTTTAACAAGTATCTTAACATCATTGGAGGTTCTCTCCACAATACCATGCAATTCACTAATAGCTCGAGAATTTTCCATTAAATGATTCTCTACTCTCATATTAAAGTTTTCTTGCTTAACAATATAATTATCAAATTCATCTAAGCATTGAGCAGGAGATTTTGAATACGGAATATCTTCCCTAGTAAAGTGTTGAAGCGAGTGTACCTCAATCATGGATGAAGGGGGAATTGTCTCACATATATCTTCAATAGGAGGTAAATTCTTCACATCTTCAGGTTTAATACCCTTCTCCTTAAGAGACTTCTTGGCTTCCCTCATATCTTCATCATTTAATTTAATCATACCCCTCTTCTTCACTATCGGTGTCGGGGTTGGTTCAGGTGTAGACCAATCATCATGATTCCGGCCTATTTTAGCCAATAATTCTTCAGCGTCGTCTGGAGTTCTTTTCCTGAAAACACAACCAGCACAACTATCCAGGTATGCCCTAGACTCAATGGTTAGTCCACTATAAAATATATCAAGTAAATCATGCTTTTCCAAATCATGGTCAGGCTGAGCTCTAATAAGAGAACAAAATCTCGCCCAAGCCTCAGGCAATTTCTCTCCATCTTCCTGGTCAAAATTATAAATTCTCTGCAAAGCAGCATGTTGAGCACTAGCAGGAAAGTATTTGCGGAAGAAAACATCAAGCAATTCTTTTGGACTTTTAATAGAACCAGGAGACAAATTATTATACCAAGTTTTAGCATCATCCTTTAATGAGAAAGGGAAAATTTTAGCGACAAAATAAGTACGCATCTTAATATCATCAGAAAACAAGCCACTAAGAGTAGATAACTCAGTCATGTGTTCAACAGCACTTTCTTTTTCAGTACCACAAAAGGGTGTTTTCTCAACAATAGCTATATGAGATAGATCAAGAGAAAAATCATAATCTTTATCCCTAATGTTTATAGGAGATGTGGCAAATTTAGGATCAGGAGATAGTTTATATCTAACAGCATGTTCTGCAAGCAACTTTTTAATTTTTCTTGCATCAGTAGTAGCATTGCATTTTTCAATAAAATCATCATCAAGCTCTACATAATCTTCATCAAGATCATCACTAGAATATTCAACAGACTCAGGTGAATTAACAGGTGTAGCAACATTTTCATTAGGAGTTTCAGTATTTTCAATTTGTCTAGACTTAGCAATTGTAGCATCTAGAAAAGATCCCAATGAACCACTATCATCAAGCACAGCAGAAACATTATCAATATTATGAGAATTTTCAGATTCAGCAGAAGTACCAGCACGCGAAGCATGTGGCGGTGAAACAAGTTTATCAATCACAGATGGTGAATCAAGAGCAGCAGAGGTACTCAGAGTTGTACCTTTTCTTGTAGTGGATGGTAATATGGCGATCTTAGTATCGCGAGGTTTACCCATAATGGAGAATTTGCAGCGAACAATATCAATCCAAGTGAACTTCCAAATAAAGCTATGCTCCCCGGCAACGGCGCTAAAATAGTCTTGATGACCCACAAGTATAGGGGATCGCAACAGTCTTCGAGGGAAGTATTACCCAATTTATTGATTCGACACAAGGGGAGACAAAGAATACTTGTAAGCCTTAACAGCGGAGTTGTCAATTCAGCTGCACCTGGAAACAGACTTGCTCGCAAGAGTTTATCAGTAGTAACAGTTTGATAGCAGTGGAAATAGCGAAATAATAGCAGCGGTGAAATAAAGACAGCAGTAGTGATTATAGTAAACAGCAGGATTAAAATACTGTAGGCACAGGGACGGATTTAACGGGCGTTGCATGGATGAGAGAAACTCATGTAACAATCAAAGCATGGGCATTTGCAGATAATAATAAAACGGTATCCAAGTACTAATCAATCAATAGGCATGTGTTCCATATTTAGTCGTACGTGCTCGCAATGAGAAACTTGCACAACATCTTCTGTCCTACCAGCCGGTGGCAGCCGGGCCTCTAGGGAAACTACTGGATATTAAGGTACTCCTTTTAATAGAGTACCGGAGCAAAGCATTAACACTCCGTGAACACATGTGATCCTCACGTCACTACCATCCTCCGGTTGTCCCGATTGTCACTGGGCCATTGGTTCCGGACAGACATGTGTATACAACTTGCAGGTAAGATCATAAACAACGAATATCTTCATGAATAAATAACATGTTCAGATCTGAGATCATGGCACTCGGGCCCTAGTGACAAGCATTAAGCATAACAAGTTGCAACAATATCATAAAAGTGACATCTACGGATACTAGGCACTATGCCCTAACAATCTTATGACTATTACATGACCAATCTCATCCAATCCCTACCATCCCCTTCAGCCTACAGCGGGGGAATTACTCACACATGGATGGGGGAAACATTGCTGGTTGATGGAGAGGCGTTGGCGGTGATGGCGGTGAAGATCTCCTCCAATTCCCCGTCCCGGCGGAGTGCCAGAACGGAGACTTCTGGCTCCCGCGACGGAGTTTCGCGATGTGGCGGCTCTCTGGAGGGTTTCTGGCGATGTCCACTTCTCTCCGTGCGTTTTTAGGTCGAACCCGATAAGTAGTCAAGGGGGGCGTCGGAGGCCGGCCGAGGGGGCCACACCATAGGGCCGCGCGGCCCCCCTGGGCCGCGCCCTTATGGTGTGGGGCCCCTGGCCTCCACCTCCTCGCCCTTCGGCTCCGTCAATATTTTGGTAAAATAGGGCCATCTGAAGAAATTCCGAGGATTTTCCCGAAAGTTGGATTTCTGCACAAAAAGACACAGAGCATTCTGCTGAAAACAGCGTTAGTCCGTGTTAGTTGTATCCAAAATACACAAATTAGAGGCAAAACAATAGCAAAAGTGTTCGGGAAAGTAGATACGTTTTGGACGTATCAGGGAGTGCATCTTGTATTCGTTTGCTAATTGTGGGGTTGCCGGAGTGACAGCAACCTAAACCCCCGTTAGTATATCGGTGCAGGAGGGATAGCAGGATCTCAGAGTTTAAGGTTGTGGTTAGATTTATCTTAATTACTTTCTTGTATTTGCGGATGCTTGCAAGGGGTATAATCACAAGTATGTATTAGTCCTAGGAAGGGCGGTGCATTAGCATAGGTTCACCCACACAACACTTATCAAAACAATGAAGATTAATCAGCCGTATGAAGCGAAAGCACTAGACTAAAATCCCCGTGTGTCCTCAAGAACGTTTGGTCATTATAAGTAAACAAACCGGCTTGTCCTTTGTGCTAAAAAGGATTGGGCCACTCGCTGCAATTATTTCTCTCGCATTTTATTTACTTGTACTTTATTTATCTGCTATATCAAAACCCCCTGAAAACTTGTCTGTGAGCATTTACAGTGAATCCTTCATCGAAACTGCTTGACAACACCTTCTGCTCCTCGTTGGGTTCGACACTCTTATTTATCGAAAGTACTACGATACACCCCTATACTTGTGGGTCATCAAGACTATTTTCTGGCGCCGTTGCCGGGGAGTGAAGCGCTATTGGTAAGTGGAATTGGTAAGGAAACTTTTACTGTACGTGCTGATTTTGTTTCTGCTTGCTACTATAAGTCATTATGGAGAGATCCTCCCTTGAATTTCTATTTGGGAAATCTACTACTACTGCAACGGTAGTGGATGAGGCGCCAGGTGAGGAAGTAATACCATATAAAATACCTATGAAAATTATTGAACGTGTTGTGGATAACCGCTATGAAGGGGATGGAACTGTTCATCCTGGAGATCATTTACTATTTTTACATGAATTATGCGGGTTATTCAAATGTGCAGGTATTTCAATGGATGAAGTTAGGAAGAAATTATTTGTTATGTCGCTATCTGGTAAAGCGGCGCATTGGTATAAACTGCTGAAGGATGGGCGTTCTCTTGATTGGAAGGATATTGTGCCTCTATTTTACTCTAAATTTTATCCTCCAAGTGAAATTCACAAAGACCGCAACCGTATATATAATTTCTGGCCTCATGATGGAGAGTATTGCCCAAGCGTGGGGGAGATTGAAGTCTTTAATGCTCAAATGCCCCATTCATGAGCTTCCTGGTAATATTATCATTGATAATTTCTATGCAAGACTTTCTTTTCAAGATAAAACCTTGCTGGATACTGCTTGTTCTGGATCATTCACGCAATAAAGAAGAGTTTAAATGGGACCTTCTTGATCGAATCCAAGAAAATACTGAAGGATGGGAGAACGACAAAGGTAGAGTGTCAGGTATAAATTATAATTATGAATGCATTGAAACTTTTATGGATACCGATGAATATCGTAATATAAGTGCTACATATGGTCTTGACTCTCAAGTTGTTGCAAATATTTATAAAGCCTTTGCCTCTCATTTTGAATTGCCTAGGAAGAATTTTGATAAGTATCATGAACCATATAAAGATAAAGTTGATTCGCCTAAAGGCAAATGTATTGAAATTAAAACTGTTGATCATGTTCTTCCTGAGGCTTATATTGAAAAAACTCCTTTCCCTGCTAAAATGAAGGAGTATTCTGTTATAACTAGTGTAGTTAATAAAAGTGCAAAGAAACCCATAGAACCTGAAGAACAAATAAAAGTTGAACCTGCTGTTGCAATAGTTAAAGATCTTGTTACTGAAAATGTGGAAGATGGTCATATTATTTTTTGTGAAGATGCTTCTAATATTGTTTCGCATCCTAATAAGTCTATGAAAGCCAGTGTTCCTGTGCTCTCTGTTCGAATTGGTGATCATTGCTATTATGGTTTATGCGACATTGGTGCAAGTATTAGTGTCATTCCTTATGAGCTCTACACGGAAATTATGCATGAAATTGGTTCTTGTGAACTTGAAGATATTGATGTGGTTATTCGGCTAGCTAATAGAGAAACTATCTCTCCCATTGGTATTGTTCGAGATGTTGAAGTTCTATGTGGTAAGATTAAATATCCTGCTGACTTTTTGGTACTTGGTTCTGCTGCTAGTAAGTCTTGTCCTATTATTTTTGGTAGACCTTTTCTAAATACATGTGGAGCTATTATAGATTGCAAGAAAGAGAAAATTGTTACTAAATTTGCTGGTGAATCTTATGAGTTTAACTTCTCTAAATTTGCCAAAACTCCTTATAAAGCTGATTTGCCTAATGATGATTTTAGAGTTGAACAGTGTGCATCTATTGCTCTTGCTCCTAGTAATCCTTTGCAGCAACATTTGGAGAATAGTGAGAGTGAAGTTTTTAGGGAAGAAAGGGATGAGCTTGATGAAATTTTCCTTCGTCAACCTATTCTTAAACATGACTTACCGGTTGAAGATTTAGGCGTAACACCACCACCAAAAGAAGATCATGTATTTGATTTGAAACCATTACCTGATAATCTTAAGTATGCTTATATTGATGATAAGAAAACATATCCTGTTATTATTAGTGCTAAGCTTTCAGATATCGAGGAAGAAAGGTTATTGGAAATATTGAAGAAACACCGAGGAGCTATTGGCTACACTCTTGATGATTTGAAGGGGATTTCTCCCGCTATTTGCCAACATGCTATTAATATAGAAGATGGTGCAAAACCTGTTGTTGAACATCAGCGTCGTCTAATTCCCAAGATGAAGGATGTGGTAAGAAATGAGGTATTAAAACTTCTTGAAGCAGGTATTATATATCCTATTGCTGATAGTAGATGGGTTAGTCCTGTACATTGTGTTCCTAAGAAAGGAGGAATAACTGTTGTTCCTAATGATAATGATGAGCTCATTCCTCAAAGAGTAGTTGTAGGGTATAGAATGTGCATTGATTTTTGAAAAGTTAATAAAGTTACTAAGAAAGATCATTACCCTTTACCTTTTATTGATCAAATGTTAGAAAGGTTGTCTAAAAATACTCATTTCTGTTTTCTTGATGGATATTCTGGGTTTTCACAAATTGCTGTTAGAGCTAAAGATCAAGAGAAAACCACTTTCACTTGTCCCTATGGAACTTATGCTTATAGGCGTATGCCTTTTGGTTTATGTAATGCTCCTGCTACTTTTCAAAGATGCATGTCTGCTATTTTTCATGGCTTTTGTGAAAAGATTGTTGAGGTATTCATGGATGATTTTTCTGTCTATGGGAATTCTTTTGATAATTGCTTGCGAAACCTTGATAAAGTTTTGCAGAGATGTGAAGAAACTAACCTTGTTCTTAATTGGGAGAAATGCCACTTTATGGTTAATGAAGGAATTGTATTGGGACATAAAATTTCTGAGAGAGGTATTGAAGTTGATAGAGCTAAAGTTGAAGCAATTGAAAAGATGCCCTATCCTAGGGATGTTAAAGGTATTCGTAGTATTCTTGGTCATGCTGGTTTTTATAGGAGGTTTATTAAAGATTTCTCTAAAATTTCAAAGCCTCTTACTAATCTTCTTCAAAAAGATGTACCTTTCGTTTTTGATGATGATTGTAAGGAAGCTTTTGAAACTCTAAAGAAAGCCTTAACAATTGCTCGATCCTATAGTTGAACCACCTGATTGGAATTTACCTTTTGAAATTATGTGTGATGCTAGTGATTTTGCTGTAGGTGTTGTCCTTGGACAGCGAGTAGATAAAAAATTGAATGTTATTCATTATGCTAGTAAAACTCTAGACGCTGCTCAAAGAAATTATGCTACAACTGAGAAAGAGTTATTAGCCGTAGTTTTTGCATGTGACAAGTTTAGACCCTATATTGTTGATTCAAAAGTCACAATTCATACTGATCATGCTGCAATTAGGTACCTTATGGAAAAGAAAGATGCTAAGCCAAGGCTTATTAGATGGGTTCTTCTTTTGCAAGAATTTGATTTACATATTGTAGATAGGAAAGGTGCTGATAATCCTGTTGCTGATAATTTGTCTAGATTGGAAAATATTGCTTATGATCCTGTTCATGTTAATGATAGTTTTCCAAATGAACAATTGGCTGCAATAAAGGTGAGCTCGCGAGAGAGCCCTTGGTATGCTGATTATGCTAACTTTATTGTTTCGAAGTATTTGCCTCCAACCTTTTCAGCTCAGCAAAGGAGGAAATTCTTTTATGATTTGAGGCATTATTTTTGGGATGACCCACACTTATATAAAGAAGGAGTGGATGGTATTATGCGAAGATGTGTCCCGAATATGAACAACAAGAGATATTGAGTAAATGCCATGGTAGTGTTTATGGAGGACATCACGCTGGAGATAGAACCGCACAAAAGGTTCTACAATCAGGTTTTTATTGGCCAACACTTTTCAAGGATGCAAGGAAGTTTATTTTATCTTGTGATGAATGTCAAAGAGTTGGTAATATCTCTAGACACAATGAAATGCCTATGAATTATACTCTTGTTATTGAACCATTTGATTGTTGGGGATTTGACTTCATGGGTCCTTTCCCTTCTTCAGAAGGTAACACTCATATACTTGTCGTTGTTGATTATGTTACTAAATGGGTAGAAGCTATACCTACAAAAAGTGCTGATGGTGAGACCTCTATAAAAATGCTTGTAGATGTTATATTTCCTAGATTTGGAGTACCTAGATATATTATGACTGATGGAGGTTCTCATTTTATTCATGGTGGTTTTAGAAAAACTCTTGCCAAATATGGTATTAATCATAGAATTGCTTCAGCTTATCATCCTCAAACTAGTGGGCAAGTAGAATTATCGAATAGAGAAATTAAAGCTATTTTAGGAAAGACTGTTAATAAATCTAGAAAGAATTGGGCTAGTAAGTTAAAGGAAGCATTATGGGCTTATAGAACTGCTTATAAAAATCCTATGGGAATGTCTCCTTATAAAATGGTTTATGGAAAAGCTTGTCATTTACCTTTAGAATTAGAGCACAAAGCTTATTGGGCTGTAAGAGAACTTAATAAAGATTTTAAACTTGCCGGTAAGAAGAGGTTGCTACAATTGAGTTCTTTAGATGAATGGAGAAGTGAAGCTTATGAAAATGCTAAACTTTTTAAGGAGAAAGTTAAGAAGTGGCATGATAGAAGAATTATTAAAAGAGAATTTAATATTGGAGATAAAGTCCTATTGTATCGGTCTCGTCTCAGATTTTTTGCAGGGAAATTACTCTCGAAATGGGAAGGACCATATTTTATTGATGAGGTATATCGTTCAGGGGCAATAAAAATTAGCTCTTTGGAAGGTAATGCCACACAAGTAGTAAATGGACAAAGACTCAAGCATTATATTTCTGGAGATTCTTATAATAAAGATATTGATGTTATTCAAGTGATAACTCCGGAAGCTTTCATCAAAGATCAAATTGACAGTTCTGCAGAGTCCGACTTTGAATAGGTAACAGTTTTAGTAATAAAAAGTCCGCGTTTAACTTTCCGAACAATATTTCTGCTGTTTTTGGAAAATATAAAAAATTACGAGATCGAAACGGAGTGGAGGAGACGCGCGAGGGCCCGTCACCATAGGCCGGCGCGGCCACCCGGCCGCGCCGCCCCTATGGTGACAGCCCCTCGGCGTCCCGTTTCCACTCGTTTTCGGCCTGGAACCTTCCTTTTGTTGTAAAAATATTTGCTATATAATCCCCCGGATCTCCAGAGGTCCGTATATCGTTTTCTCGTCGTGTTTTGTTTCGAGCTGTTTTCTGCCAGATATTGTTTTCAGATCTAGAGCCACCATGTCTTTGTCGGAGCCTCCGAAGGACAACTTCTTTGAGAACGTCGTCAACCCGTACATAAGCGAGTTGAAGATGCATCCCAAGGAATTGCTGCTCGTGGATGGAGAGTTGCAGATAGAAGATGTTCGTGGACCTAAGGGAGAAGGAAGCTTGGAGGACAGGATGGAGAAACTAGAACAAGAGGTCTTCACCTACAAGAAGATGGCTGAGCGTGAAGTGGACATCTTCCACCGAATTGTGTCCGAGCTCATTGGTGAACACGAGAAGGAGACTGCAAAGCTGTGGAGCGATATCCTCTCACTTCACAACACCACCAACCAACTTCAGGCGCAACTTTATGATGCTTGGAATCAAAACTGTGAGTATGAAAACAGGTTTAAACGCATTAGCGATGCTGCTAGTTTCAGGATTCCCGAGACCAAGACATCGTTTGTTGATGGGGAGCCTCTTCCCTGGAAGTCTGATGACGAGAAGAATCCACCATCATCGCCGCCGAAGGAGTAATTCATCATCGGTATTGGCATCCCCTTGGTTTGTTCCAAGCTTGGGGAGTGCCGCGGTATCACATCATCACTATCTTTATATTTTACTATCAAGTAGTGTCATATCATGAGTAGGGAAGTTATCATATAGAATAGTTTGCAGTGTGGAAGTATCTCTCTCTTAGTTGGTTATCTATGTTAGTGTGAGTTATCGTTATGGAATATTAATGAGAAGTCTTATCATTTACTTTTTGCACACCTTATTTTAGTTTGCAATTTCTGTTATATGATCACTCTTGACATTAGTATTGATATCACTTTGGGAGCATCAAGTAAATCTATTTGGTTTTGGCAAACTTAACATTGGTCAATAGCAACAACACCTTGATGTTTAAATAGAAAAGGGAAATACACGTAGATATATTACTCTATTATCTTTATGCTAATGAGTTTAGTATTCTGAAGTTAAGATTGATTGTGCTTATGAGAAAGATGCATGATTGTTTCTATCACATGTATATTTGTTTGTTTCCCTCAACCTTTATGCTTGCTATCAAACCTTGCTAGCCAAAAACCTGTATCGAGAGGGAATGCTTCTCATACATCCATAACCTTAGACCAAACCCATGGCATTTGTGTCCACCATAACTACCTACTATGTGGTATTTTGCGCCACTCCAAGTAAATACTTCATGTGCTATCTTTAAATAATTCAAACTATATTACTCCTTATTTGTCTCAATGTTTTATAGCTCATGAGGAAGTATGTGGTGTTTTATCTTTCAATCTTGTTGGGCGGACTTTCACCAATGGACTAGTGGCACATCCGCTTATCCAATAATTTTGCAATAAAGAGCTGGCAACGGGGTTCCCACCAATTAATAACTTTCATTAATAATTCTCTTCACATGTTTTGCCCTGATTTATCAGTAAGCAACTTAATTTTGCAATATACACTCCTCTATGGTATGTGAATGTTGGAAGGCACCCGAGGATTCGGTTAGCCATGGCTTGTGAAAGCAAAGGTTGGGGGGAGTGTCATCCATAATAAAACTAAAATACATGTGTAAACAAAAGAGAAGGGGGATGATCTACCTTGCTGGTAGAGATAACGTCCTCCATGGGAGCCGCTCTTGGAAGGTCTGTTTGGCAAGGGGTTAGAGTACCCACTACCATTCGTTGACAACAACAAACACCACTTAAAATCTTACTTTTATGCTCTTTATATGATTTCAAAACTTGAAAAGCTCTAGCACATGATTTAATCCCTGCTTCCCTCTGCGAAGGGCCTATCTTTTACTTTTATGTTGAGTCAGTAAACCTATGTCCTTCTATCTTAAGCAAGCAATTGAGTTGTTGTGAACCAACCATTTATGCTATGATCTAGTTAATCATGTCTTTTATGCTTTCTTGTTTAGTACAAATTTTATCTGATTGAATATGACTTTGAAGGTTATCAATGATTATGAGAAGATTGTTATGATTGAGGATGAAAGCCTGGCTACATAAATTCTAATATGAAAACTTTGCTTAGAAGATAAGTACAATCCGTTAGTAGTTCTCTGACCAAGAACAAAGTTTGCCATAACCGTTTATGATTTCCTATGCACCTCTATTTGTGATTTCTCTTTACTTATTCCAAGATGAGTTATATGAGGAGAATGTTTACTAGAATATCTTGTGTGAATCAATATGATGCTTCTTGTCCGTATTTTATTTATCGACTCTTCACTCCATAAACATGTGGTCTTGTTTATTGAGCTCAGTTTCGCTTGGGGACAAGCGAGGTCTAAGCTTGGGGGAGTTGATACGTCCATTTTGCATCACTATTTTATATCATAATTTGTTGTTATTCATTGATATATTTCATATTTAGAGATGATACTTATGTTATTTCACCTATTTTGCATGTTTCATGATCATTGGAGAATTATTCACCGGAGTCAGGATTCTGCTGGAAAAAGCACCGTCAGGACACCATATTTCTGAAGATCAACAATTGACGGAAGTTATACGAAAAATCCTATTTTTCCAGAAGGCGAAGGGAGCCAAAGGAGGTGAGGGGCCACCATGGGCCCCCATAGCCGGCGCGGGCCCAGGCCTGGCCGCGCCGCCTTGTGGGAGGGGCCCACAGCCCCCTCTCGCCGCCTCTCCTTCGCGTACTTCTTCGTCCGAAAACCTAAGCCCCAGGGAGGACGGAGAATTAGAGCTGCCTCTGCGGGAAAAATACCAGAGAGAAAAGAGCTCCGGCGGCAGGAACTGGGAAATTCCTCCCGGAGGGGGAAATCGGGCCATCGCCATCGTCATCGAGTTGGACATCATCTCCATCATCATCACCATCATCTCCATCATCTACACCGCCATCTTCACCGCTGCATCTCGTCAACGATTTGGGTTGGATCTTGATTGTTTGATAGGGGAAACTCTCCCGGTGTTGATTACTACTTGTTATTGATGCTATTGAGTGAAACCATTGAGCCAAGGTTTATGTTAAGATTGTTATTCATCATCATATCACCTCTGATCATGTTCCATATGATGTCTTGTGAGTAGTTCGTTTAGTTCTTGAGGACATGGGTGAAGTCTAAATGTTAGTAGTGAATTATGGTTGAGTAATATTCAATGTTATGATATTTAAGTTGTGGTGTTATTCTTCTAGTGGTGTCATGTGAACGTCGACTACATGATACTTCACCTTTATGGGCCTAGGGGAGTGCATCTTGTATTCGTTTGCTAATTGTGGGGTTGCCGGAGTGACAGAAACCTAAACCCCCGTTAGTATATCGATGCAGGAGGGATAGCAGGATCTCAGAGTTTAAGGCTGTGGTTAGATTTATCTTAATTACTTTCTTGTATTTGCGGATGCTTGCAAGGGGTATAATCACAAGTATGTATTAGTCCTAGGAAGGGCGGTGCATTAGCATAGGTTCACCCACACAACACTTATCAAAACAATGAAGATTAATTAGCCGTATGAAGCGAAAGCACTAGACTAAAATCCCCGTGTGTCCTCAAGAACGTTTGGTCATTATAAGTAAACAAACCGGCTTGTCCTTTGTGCTAAAAAGGATTGGGCCACTCGCTGCAATTATTTCTCTCGCATTTTATTTACTTGTACTTTATTTATCCTATATCAAAACCCCCAAAACTTGTCTGTGAGCATTTACGTGAATCCTTCATCGAAATGACCACACCTTCGGTCCTCGTTGGGTTCGACACTCTTATTTATCCCTACGATACACCCTTATACGTTCATCAGCCGACGTGATGTACTGGCACCGGATCCCCGTGCCAGTGCAGTTCAAGTTGCCGCACGGCTGGCACGTCTCCAACGGCGGCTTCGCCGTGCCGCCGCTGCCGCCGCGAGGAGCACAGATGCGGGCCCTCGCCAGGGAACGGCGGGCCTCGATGATGCCGGAGTAGAGGAGCCGCCCGGAGAATGCCCTCAACAGCCCAGACTGGGAAGAGCGCTTCATTACCAAGCGCGCCGAAGAGGTTGCGCGGATGGAAAATCCCTCTGGCGGCCGCTTCAACAACGTCGGCCGCCGTGCCTGGTGGTACGGACGCGACGTCGACCGCACGCTTCGTGAGTACGGCTACCATCCATGCGTCCGTGGGCAACGGGAGCCGGTCTACTTCCCGCAGGCGGCGACCATGGCGCCGCTGCCTACCAAGCAGAGGGCGTCGGAACGGACTGCAGCGTCAGGAACCTCACGCACGGGATCGTCCGCCGTCGGGCGCACGCGCTCGGCCGCGCCCGCACCTCCTTCCGGAGGCGTCGTCATCCGCGACGACGCCAGGCGCGCCTCCTCTGCTCCGGCTCGTCGGACGACGGGGTCGGGCCGCCGCTCCCGCGTCAAGGAGGAGGACGCCTCGCCACCACTTCCGTCGGCGAAGAAGACATGGTGGGAGAAGGAGGCCGAGGCGCAGGCGGCCCTCCGTGGCGACGGCGACGAGGAGGAGTTCCCCGCCCAGAGCTTCATCGTCGGCCGCTCCGTCGACGAGGACTACCGTCACATCGCGATCGACCCGCGGCAGGCGGCGGTGTGGTCCGCCAGGGACCACGGCGCCAACTACGTCGACCTCGCCGGACCATCCGAGCTGCCGGCGCCAAAGGAGGAGGAGGCCGACGACGTCGACGGCTGGTCCTTCTCATCCAGCGGCGACGAACTCGACTTCAGCGCCTCCGACTCCCCGCGCCGCTAGATATTTATTTTCAGTTTTTTAGTTTGAAATCGCATTAAATTTGTACAAATTTTGTTCGGCTACGTATGAATATCGTGTCGCAAATTTGTATTTAAATTTAAAATCTATCGGGCCGACTGTTTGGGAGCGCCGGTGTGGGAACAGCGTCTCCAAATGAAGGATGCAGTGCTGGCGCCCCCCAAACGGAGGTGCCGGCGCTCCTGCCGACGCCTATTTGGGAACTGCCGGTGGAGATGCTCTAACACCGCGGCCAAACCGATCCTGCTAGCTATGAAAGAGGGCAAGAATGAACCAACACCTAGTTTCATGTTTACTCCGTATTTTGCACGTCATGCTCGGCTCCACGGTGCATGGTGCCGACCTGCTGATGCTAGGCTTCTCAGCAGTGACAGTTTGACACGGTGCTATCCCCGTTATTGCAAGTCCCTCAAACTGCAAGATTGTTGGCGCCAATTGCGGTGGAAGTAAACACAACAAGTCCGGCTCATGTTCTAAAAGGAGGGCCAAACTTGGATATAGAAGTGGATTCTAGCAAGTGTTAATAGCCACATTCTAACCCCGCGTGGGACAGGAGTTTTTACAAAAGTCTCGGAGTTGATCGATCCGACCACAAGAAATTGGGATGTTGAGCTGCTCAAGTCCCTATTCATTGATATTGATGTCAGAGGATGTGTCTAATGAAGCGTCAGGTTGGCTCTGGCGACTTGGGAGGCGACTGGGAGCTCGCCCTCCCGGAACCCCGCCGCCGCTGCCCCGGTCGCACCCAGGGGGGTCGCCGGCCGTCGACAAGGAAAGGGAACCGCTTCGCCGCCCTCACCACCGTCTTCTCCGAGGCCGAGGGCTCGGACGACGAGCCCTGTGGCGTCGACGCTGAAGCCGCTCCTCCGCCGCCCTCCCCCTCTCCTCTGAATCTTGGGAGATTCTGGCCGGATCTGGTGGAGGGTGCCCCGCCGCTGTCGTCTCCTGCTTCCCCGAGGGTGGGGAATCCTGCGCGCTGCGCCTCTCCTGCGTCGGAGCCTCCGCCGCCGCTCGGATCCGCTCACTTTCCGCCGCTCCCTGGGTCGGATATGGTGCGACGCGCTCCCCTCACCGTGCGGGAACCTTGCTTCTCCGCCCCTGGATCTGCCTCGTTTCGTGTTGGGGACCTTGTGGTGGCGCTCCCACCGTGCCTTGGGCGGCCGGACGCGAGGGAGGCGCCGCCGCCTCCTCTAGGGTTTGCTCCCAGCGTTGGATGCTCCGAGTTGGGCCGCGGGGGCCCTGGTGGGCCAGATCCTGCGATGGTCGCCTCGCTGGGGGCCCAGGTACCTTCCCCTTCTGCGCTTCGGCCGCTTGGGCCGGTCCAACAGCCGGTGAGCCCGGGGGTCATTTCTACCCCGCCTCCTGAGCCGTCGGATTGCTGCCACGTCGCCTCAAGTGGGGATGAGCGGTCCAGCGCGACTAGGGTTTCTGCTGTGGACGTTTCTGCCCTCCCACCGACGGTTTTAAGTGGTTCTGGCTCCCTCCCCAAACCCTAGATCTCTCTTTCGCCTTCCACGCCACCGCTCGCGACGTCAGACGCAACCTCTCCGCCGCCAAGCTCCTCTCCATCCGCCCTGACCCAATCTCCGGCGAACTCGTCCCCTACCTCACACCCATGGACCGCGACCGCTCCTCCTACGGCAAGCGGCCCTTTGATGACTACAACGGCGGCTACTCCCGCAACTGCGACCTGGACCTCCGCCAGAAGCTTGACCGCGAACAGGAGGAACACCGCCGACAGCAGCGACAGCGTGACCGTGAGCTTGACCGGGCGGGCTCCTCGTCCTGGCGTTCCGAGGGGGAACGGTCTCGACAGGAGAACCGGGCCCCTCCTCCCCCTCCTCCGCCCCCGCGCGGCCGTGATTCAGGGAGGAACGCTGGTCGGAGGTCCCTCCGCCACCCCCGCACTGCGCAAGGCCCCCCTCCTACTTCTTCTGCCCTGGATGCCACCGGCTCAGGGGAGCCGGCTGCGTCGAATCCTGATGTTGCGCACATTACTTTCTACAACTGTGGCAAGAACGGACATATTCAAGCGGACTGCGTCGACAAGCCGTTCTGCGTCAATTATAAGAAGGTGGGGCACCTCTCTGCCATGTGTGCTGCTCTCTCCAAGGCTCTGGCTCCCTACTAGGCGGGGTTTGGCGGAGGCCGCCAGGGCTTCCTGTGTATTGATGTGCCTGATGAAGAGCTCCAGCGCCCCGCCACCAACTCTGCTACTGTCATTCTCGACGGAGGACGTCTTACAGAAGAAGAAGTGGAAGAAGAGTTCAAGGACCTAGTTGATGAGAACTGGAACTGGCAAGTGCGGCAGCTCTCCGTCTCGGATTTTGCTGTCGTCTTCCCGTCCAAGGAAAGTCTCTGCATTGCGATCCGCGGGGGCGGACTCACTCTGCCGTCGAGCAAGATCAAGGCCCTGGTCACCGTCCCGTTGGGCGATCCGCTGGCGTCTGAGACCTTGGAGGAGGTCTGGGTTAAGCTGGTTGGTGTGCCTCCTCCTCTGCGTCTTGCTAAACGTCTGTTACTGTCTACGCGCGAGGTGGGGCGCCCAATTTCTGTGGACCTTGACTCGCTGGCACACCCGGAGGCCCCGATCAGGATTTCTTTTGGCTGCCACAAGGACGATGTGCTCCCTGAGTTCATCACTCTCTTCGTAAACCTGCAGGGCTACCGTATTAAGGTGATCCGTGAGACCCCAGCTGCTGACGACTCGCCTCCACATGCTCCACCAAGGTTCCCGCCAGGCGAGGGAAATGATGACAAAGACGATGATTGCGACGAAACTGATGAAGACCGCTGGGATGGGCGGCGGGGCAAGCACCTCAAAGACAAAGACAAGAGAGCCACAGCCTCTGCGCCGGGCGCCGGAGGGGGCGGCCCGCGCAAATCTGTGCCGTTGTCTGTCGCCACGAGCTCCCCGTCGGCCTCCCTCCCAGTGGGAGATGAGGCTCTCAACCTTTGCATCCCTGCCTCTGCTTGCAGCCAGTATGGTACCAATCTGACCCCCACCGGCAACATCTTTCCGTTGGTTGCACAAATCATCAAGGCCTCAGTGTATACAACCTCGGACCAACAGTCCCCGGAGCTATCTGATAGCGAGCTTCTCCGCCAGCTTGACCTGTCTGAAGACCCTAGGTCCGGGGAAAGGGTTTCCCCGACGCCTGGGAAGGCAAAGAAGCTCTCCGACATCGAAAGGGAGGAGGTGGGATGGGTCACACCTCCTTCTGTTTCTTCTGACCATGAATACCGGAGGGACAGTGAGCGCCGGAGCAAGAGCAATCACGATCGCCCCTCTCGGAAGCTGATGCTGGAAGCGGCCGCTGCGCTGTCCTCGGAAGAGACCCAGCCACCCCCACCTGTGCTTGGTCTCCATCTCGCACCGGCCGTCTCCCTTGGGGGTTCGCCTCCACCGGGCCAACTCTTGCTTCTCGACGCTCCGATTCCAGCCCTAGGGGCTGCAGTGGCAAGAGCGCCCCGTTCCAAGGCCCCTCCGGCGGAAGCCCAGCGTAAGAGCGCAAGATCTAAAGGGGCATCTGAAGGCCCGGTCCTCGAACGCGCCATCCGCGCCACAGCTGAGAAGAACGCCTTCACCAAGCGCACCATCGACGACACGGCTACCCCTTCGTCTGCCACGCCCGCCCCAGGTAACTCCAGCTCCTCTTCCCCTTTTGTTGCTTTCCAAGATACGTCGGTCGAACATCTCGTTAAGGATGCCAGAGAGAGCTGTATCCTTTTCAAATCAACGGAGGGGTCACCAGCTCAGGCGGTGGCTCTTCTCCAAGCTCGTGAACGCGCCCAAGCAGAGCTCCTGGTAGCAAGGAGGAAAATTGAAGAAGAGACGGCCAAAGCCAAAGCAGAGGCTGCTAGGGCAAGTACTAACCAAAGGGAGGAAAGTACTTGCCCTCAAGGTGGTTCCAAGGGGGAACCAAGCTCGGGACCTGGCAAAACAAAGAAGCTTGCGCCCAAGACAAAGAGAATTGCTCGCAGGCCCACCCCTGTCGGCCATCGTCCAGTAACCCGGCAAGCACGGGCTCTCAGTGTGGTTCGCCAATGAGAGCTCTCTTCTGGAACATCACGGGGTTCGGCTGTAGGGGGCGGCGAACCTTACTCAAAGAGTACCTCAGACTTCACCGCATTGATTTGGTTTTCCTTCAAGAAACTATTAAACAAGATTTCACAGACGCTGAGCTCGCAAGCCTGGAAGTTGGCGAGAAGTTCTTCTAGTCCTGGCTTCCAGCTAACGGCCAATCGGGAGGCATGCTGCTGGGAGTCAGAGACAGCATGTTTGAAGTTGGAAGAATGGACAGGGGCCAATTCTTCCTTAGCCTTTCTATTCTTCACAGGGCCACCAATAAAAAGATGGAGGTGATCGGCATCTACGGGCCTGCTGATCACGCTCGCTCCAGGGAGTTCCTGGCCGAGATTACGGACAAGATCTCCCACTACGATCTGCCGATTCTTATGGGAGGTGACTTTAACCTAATCAGAGCAGCGGAAGACAAGAGCAACGATAATCTGAACTGGACGCTCATTGAACTCTTCAACAACAGCATTGCTTCCTGGGCCCTTAGGGAAATTCCGCGCACGGGGGCGCGTTTTACCTGGTCTAATCACCAACTCAATCCAGTGAGATCTGCCCTCGACCGAGTGTTCGTATCTGCATCCTTTGAATCCTTCTTTCCGCTCTGTTCGTTGGCCGCTGAGACCAGCCTTGGTTCCGATCATACGCCGCTTGTTTTTGACACGGGGGAGGGCTTCCCCGTCCGTTCTAACCGTTTCTTCTTTGAGACTAGCTGGTTCGAGCGCCCTGATTTTGTCCCGCTAGTCCAGCAGACCTGGGAGAGGTTGCTGACCAAGGTAGGTGGCCGTGACATCATTGACTGGTGGTCCTTCATGGCCGGGGGCCTAAGGCAGTACTTGAGGGGCTGGAACCAGAACCTTGGTAGGGACACCAAGGCCGCGAAAAACGCCTTGCTGAACCAGATTGCGCAACTGGATGTGCTTGCTGACACCTCTGGTCTTGATGAGGACGCCTGCGCCTCAAGGTATCACTTGGAAGAGCAACTACTGCATATTTACAGAGTAGAAGAGGAGCACTGGCGGCAGCGTGGCAGAGTCAGGTGTGCTCTGCTGGGAGACGCGAACACGGCCTACTTCCATGCTGTCGCCAATGGGAGGAGGAGAAAATGTAATATCTCTGCTCTACTCACGGACAACGGAACGATCACGGATCCTAAGCTCATCCAACAACACGTTTATGAGTTCTATAGGAACTTGCTTGGCTCGTCAACCCCAAGGGTGTGTGGGCTGGCGACGTCCACTTGGGAAAGGGACGATAGGGTCACAGAGGACGAGAATGTGGCTCTAGCCTACACCTTCTATGAATCTGAACTTGAAGCCATAGTCAAGGAGATGAAGACTGACACTGCCCCGGGCCCGGACGGCTTCCCTGTTGCCTTCTTTAAGAAATTCTGGCCGCAGGTCAAGCTTGGTATCTTGCACATTCTCAATAACTTTGTGCTGGGGCGCATCGACATTGCACGGCTCAACTTTGGCATCCTTTCCCTGATCCCGAAAGTGCCTGGAGCGGACCAAATAACGCAGTTTAGACCAATTGCCCTGATTAACGTAATCTTCAAGATCATCTCCAAAGCGTACGCCTCCAGGCTGGATCCGATAGCTAATAGGATTCTATCCCCAAATCAAACGGCATTTATCAAGGGCAGGAACATTCTTGACGGCCCGCTGGCCCTCATGGAGATTATTCATGACGTTCGGAAGAGAAAGCACAATGGGGTGCTCCTCAAGCTTGATTTCGAGAAAGCCTATGACATGGTCAACTGGGATTTCCTGGGGGAAGTCCTACGTTGCAAAGGCTTTGATGAAGGTTACATTCACAGGATCACCCAACTTGTCTCCGGGGGACAAACCGCTATCTCGATCAACGGAGAAGTGGGGCCGTTTTTTAGAAATAAGAGAGGGGTTCGACAGGGAGACCCCCTCTCCCCTCTGCTCTTCAACTTCATTGGTGAGGCCCTGTCTGGAATCCTTTCTACTGCGGCCAAGGCCAGGCACATTCACGGGCTTGTCCCACATCTGCTGCCTGGGGGCATCACCCATCTTCAGTACGCCGACGACACGCTCATCCTCATCCAGGGTTCGGATGAGGATATTTCGAACCTTAAATTTCTCCTTATGTGTTTTGAGGACATGTCAGGTCTTAAGATCAACTACCACAAGAGTGAGGTTTTTGTGATGGGTCAGCGCTTTGGAGAGCGAACAACTATTGCTGACAAGTTAAACTGCAAGCTCGGTTCCTTCCCCTTCATCTATCTGGGGTTGCCAATCTCTGACAGGAAGCTCACCCTTGAGCAATGGTTTTTCTTGGTTAGGAAGCTCGCCAACAAAAATGAACCCTGGTTGGGAAGATTGATGTCCTCAGGGGGGCGACTCATTCTTTCCAATGCATGATTAGACAATCTGCCAATGTTTGCGATGGGTTTGTTCCTCCTCCATGATGGGATACATGCGAGGTTTGACTCTCATCGTTCCAAGTTCTTTTGGGAAGGAGCGGGACCAAAGAGGAAATACCATCTAGTTAATTGGCCAACAGTGTGCAGACCCAAAGAAACTGGTGGCCTTGGGCTGCTCAATACAAAGAAGATGAATCTCGCGTTGCTGTTGAAATGGATTTGGAGGATATATCAAGAGGAGGACACGATCTGGGCCCGTATCATCCGTGCTAAGTATGCCGATGCCGAGGACCTGTTTTCGGGATCAGGCCAAGGAGGCTCCCCTTTCTGGAAAAGCCTTCACAAAATCAAGCATCTCTTCAAAGTGGGGGCAAAACACGAGGTGCACAACGGTGCTAGAACGAACTTCTGGAAGGACTGGTGGTGCGGGAGGGGTCCCCTCATGGAGTCTTTCCCTTTGTTATTCGCTATTTGTGATTCAGAGGATATCTCGGTGGCGGAAGCGCTTCACCAAAACTCCCTGCATATTCGTTTTCGCCGCTCGCTTGACCCGGAGGGCCGCCGGCAGTGGGACGAGCTCCAAAGATCCTTGTCCGAGGTGCTGCTCAGCTCTGGTCAAGACAAGGTCACTTGGCATCTGGAGCAATCGAAAGCATACTCGGTAAAATCCATGTACGCCAAGCTAGCTCAGGGCACGACGGTTGCCCACGCCCAAGACCTGTGGGATGCCAGGGTTCCGCTAAAGATCAAAAATTTTGCCTGGCAACTAGCGCTCGACAAGCTTCCATCGGGGCAGCAGATCCTAACTAGACACGGCCCATCTAATGGCCTCTGTGCTCTGTGCGGTGCGCAGGAGGATGCATGCCATATTTTCTTTACTTGCTCCCTGGCCATTTTCGCTTGGTCGGTTACGCGCCGGCTGCTTGGGTGCAACTGGTGCCCCGCCAATTTTGCACAATTCCATGCCATTCTTTCGAGCTTCTCGGGTTACTCTAGAAGGCTTCTTTGGGTATTGTTTCTTGCTCAATCTTGGGCACTGTGGAACGTGCGCAATAAACTTGCTATCGAAAAGAAAATTATTGCTAACCCTGCTGATATTATTTACAAAATCATCATCATCCTCTTGCAGCTGTGGAGCCTAAAATCCAAGGCAAGAGAAAAGGAGGGCCTAAGCTGGATGGCACGCGAGCTAAGGGAGCTCTTCGCGCTGCTCAAGCCGGCGGTGCCGTGAAGGAGTAGAGGTGGGAGCCTGAAGACGAGCAACGACATGGAACTTCGATCCTTTTGTTTCTCCGACCTATCTCCTTGTATCGTGGATTCATGTTAGTCCGTTTCTCCTTAAGTGGTTGGCGAAGCTGTAATACCCAGCAGTCTGTACCTAAACCTTGTTACCGTCGTGGCTTTATTAATTTAAAGTCGGGCAATCTTTGCCTGTTATCTAAAAAAAATATTGATGTCAACCGGATATTGGAAATTACCTTAAACAATCAATGTTTCGACGAAGTTATTGCTTGGAAATATAATAAAAACGGGTGTTATTCAGTTCGCTCAGGTTATCATCTTCAGTGGAGACACACGTTTGGTCCGAGAGCAAACTTATTTGCGTTACCTGGTTCTTCTGCAACAAACCCTGACTGGAATTTTTTGTGGAAATTGAAAATTCAGAGCAAGGCTAAAATCTTCCTGTGGCGTGCTTTGCATGGGATCGTCCCCCTTCTGGGCAATGTCCGATATATATGCAGGAACCGGAAGATGTGGCTCATTTGCTCTTCCAATGTGACACGGCGAGGCAGATTTGGTCATCTCTTGGTATTATAAATTTTATTGATGAGGCCTTGCTTACTGATCGTGCTGGTTCGGCCGTGTTGGAGCATATCCTGCAGAGCAATGATGCAACCATGCCGGGTTTTAAAGATCTTGGACTGAAGGAGACAATTGGGGTGGCATGTTGGTATATCTGGTGGATTTGGCGAAGGCGAACTCATGGTGAAACGGTTCCTCTAATTTTCAAATGCAAGATGTCGATTCTTTCTATTACCTTAAATGCTGCTAAAGTGGGTGCTAAGCCAACTCCTAATCGTATCCAATGGGAAAAACCTGGTGTACATGGACTGAAGGTTAACATAGATGGCTCCTTTTTTAGGATTCACACTCCGGATCTGTTGCAGCTGTCATCCGAAATTTTGAGGGAGTGTTCCTAGCGGCATCCTCTATCTTCCTTCCAAATGTCTCTTCGGCTGCGGCATCTGAAGCTTTGGTTATGAGGGAAGGCCTTGCCTAGCTAATCGCTTTGGTTGCAACAATGTCATAATGGAATCAGAATCGATGGAAACGGTGGATGCTTGTTCAGGAAATGTAGCTTGGTGGGGCGAATCTTCAACCATCTTTGCGGATTGCATTGATCTTGCAACACTAATCGACAAGGTCTCTTTTAAACACTACCCAAGAGAAGCAAATGGAGTCGCTCATGAGTTAGCTAGGAATAGTTTTCGTAATCAAAGTTCTTGTGACTGGGTCGATGAACCCCCTAGCTTTATTATTAGCAAACTCCTAGATGATGTAACCATCCTGTGATTTAAAAGCAGCAAGTTTTAGACGCACTCTTTTCCTTACCAGCATGCCTAAGGGGACTGGAAGGTTTTTAATGAGGCGGCTTTCTGACTTAATATATGATGTTTTCAAAAAAAATTAGGAGGGCCAAACTTGGATATAGAAGTGAGTTACGTCTTGACAGAGGCTAGATTTATAAAAAAAAAATACGTACCGCACATTCCATCCCAACAACACAGCACGCGCTGACAAGAGGAAACCGGTGGAGGATCCTAAGATCGTAGGGTTTTTTTTTTCCTTTTTTCTTTTGGAAAAGTCCAACGATTTAGTACGGAGTATATTATATAATAATCATCAACAATAGAACATTGAATATCAAAAATAATGAAAACTACAAGTAGGTTTTTAGACCACCCAAACACTCGAGCGGGCCAAAGCGCCGACGCCGTCCTTGCTCTCCCTCACTAGAGTCGTGCAAATGTTGTCGAGATAGAGATTGTTGCTTCTCGTGCTAAGATGTCCACTTATATGTTTAATGTTAGTGATGCTTTGGTACTTGATGAACCTGTTTTTCGCGTATTTCATGATGCACGACGAAATCTTTAAACTCGGCTAGTGACTCGTGATAAAATTTGGGGAGATGGCCCTGGAGCAGCACGCCCACTCTTGATGATCATGTTTTGCATGGTCACACAAGCACTTGTGACCTCACACATGTGATCCGCCGACCATTGGAGCGCAGGATTCCAGATCGAGCCTGAAAATTCCCCCTTGAAATCTGCCATGCAAGCCTTCTCACATGTGGCAAACTAAGTTTTCTTCTCTGTTAAAGGGTCACATGTTGTTTTCACAAATATCGACCATTTTAGATAGATGCCATCATCTAGGTAGTACCCTTTGTTGTATGAGTAGCCATTGATCTCATAGTTTACATATGGAGCATGACCTTCAGCAAGCCTAGCAAACACCAGAGAACGATTTAACACATTAATGTTATTGTAAGATCCCGCCATGCCGAAGAAAGCATGTCAAATCCACAGATCTACCACAACTTTAACAACCAAACTACACGCTCTATTATGATCTTGAAGAACCACACTACACTCTATTATGAGCTTTGTACATCCTATGACAAGAGAATGGATAATTATGCCATCCCAAATGCATGCAGTTGATGCTTCAAGTAACATAACAAATCTTGGCACTCGTTCTGCGCCAAAATTCGAGTTATGTCTTTTTTTCATTTGGCGTTCTCAAATAAAGTGGCACAAACACTCCAAATTACTGCCGAGCAAAACTTTTACATGGTGTCTTCGCATGTTGACTCGGACATGCAGAGATAGACCTCTTGTAGATCTGAAGGAGCTCCATATGCAAGACATACCAAGACAACCATGCATGCATTTCTAAACTAAGGTGAAACTAGGCAATCCGTTGTGGTCTTTTTTGCATAAGAAGTAGTCATCATACTCCAGACACTAATCAAAATAGTCAGCTTCAAGCATCATATCGTCCTTCTTCTTCTTACTAGCGGTGAGAGGTTGTGCTGCAAGGAGGGGTACCGTTGCTTCTAGCCGGAGTGGAGATGATGTCGGCGGTACTACGGCAAGGTCTCGCCAGATTTTTTTTTTGTTTCATAGGATCTTTTTCTTCTGTTATGGTTAAACCATTTTTTGCTTCAATGTAGTAATGCAGGGTTCTAGTTTTAACTTCAATGAAACATTTAGGTGATTTGGGAAGGACTTGAACATGCTACACCAAATTTTTTTGGCTTCAATAAAATAATTGCGATATTGGGAAGTTAGATGGACATGTGTCATGCTCTGAAGGTGGAGATCTCGGAGGAATATCCCCGAGAAACGCCCAACACTACCCTAAAAAGTCGGCTTATGACTGTTAGCTCTTAATCTTGATTGTATCTGCATTTAGTTAGTTTTAATCATGTAGTTAGATCGGCAAGACACATGGGCTACGAAAAAACCCAGAAGTGATGCAAGGTGAGATGCTATTCTGGCCGTGCGAGGCGGCCTGCTGGCGAGATGCCGTTCTGCATGCTCTAGCAAGCTGCATTCTGCATATGTGGCCGGGTCGTGTGGTACTAGAGTGATTCTAGGGAGATCGATCATGTCAGATGTTAGTGCGTGAGTGCATGCATAGCTAGTTGAGTTAGTGGCCGGTGTGGTCTAGCTGCATGGGTTAGTGGGTGCGTGTGTTAGCCTACTTATAGTACATGTAATCAGCATGTTGATTCAACAAGACAAGAGAATAGAGGAGAGAAAAGTTGGTTGTTGAGGCAGCCGGCACCAAACCTCTTGTGTCTCCATTACCATTCTTTGTGAGCTCGAGGAAGAAGAAGGAGCTGCGAGTTGCAGCTCCTACATTTGGTATCAGAGCCCTGAAGATCCGAGGAAGCGGCGGCAGCACGACGGACTCCATGTGAGATGGAGGCTGGCGACGTAAGGAGGAGGCTGCTCGGCGGCGTGATGCCGCTGGCAGCTAGTTGCGGCGCGAGGCTTTTAGGAGGAGGAGACGGCGTGGTGATGGGCATCACAGAGGCGTCATCCACGTCAAGAGGTGGCCGCAGCGTACGACAAGATGGCGTGGTGACCGGCGCTGCGATGGCGTCGTCCATGACAGCGCTGTGTGCGGCATGGCTGCGGGTGATCCGCATACTGAAGATTGGAAATCAAGATTAGGGGGTGATTGTTAGCTCTTAATCTTGATTGTATCTGCATTAGTTAGTTTTAATCATGTAGTTAGATCGGCAAGACACATGGGCTACGAAAAAACCCATAAGAGATGCAAGGTGAGATGCTGTTCTGGCCGTGCGAGGCGGCCTGCTGGCGAGATGCCGTTCTGCATGCTCTAGCAAGCTGCATTCTGCATATGTGGCCGGGTCGTGTGGTACTAGAGTGATTCTAGGGAGATCGATCATGTCAGATGTTAGTGGGTGAGTTCATGCATAGCTAGTTGAGTTAGTGGCCGGTGTGGTCTAGCTGCATGGGTTAGTGGGTGCGTGTGTTAGCCTACTTATAGTACCTGTAACCAGCATGTTGATTCAACAACACAAGGGAATAGAGGAGAGACAAGTTGGCTGTTGAGGCAGCCGGCACCAAACCTCTTGTGTCTTCATTACCATTCTTTGTGAGCTCGAGAAAGAAGAAGGAGCTGCGAGTTGCAGCTCCTACAATTACAAATTGAAAACCAGTCAACTCTGTATTTTTAATCCTGCCAGTCATTTCTCTTGTGGCTCTTACTTCGATAAATCGAAGATTTGGACGATTGGCACAAAACACACCTGCCACGAGGCCAGGACAATTTCGCATGTGTAGGCCAACACATCGTCATGCTTAGTCAGCATATGAAGGCAGCATCAGCATGTTCATCGCTGCAGTATAGGCCAGGCTTCTGAACGTACCCCTGCTTGGACAGCAAACCCCGCGCCCTCAGCACGAGCTCCCTGTTGGTCACCACCTTCCCGCGTTTCTCCTCCGCGAGGACGGCCTGGATGGCGTTGCTGAGTGCTCCGTAGGACGCGCCATCCGCCATGGTCAGGTCCGACGAGCTCTCGTCCGTCTGGCAACCGCTGATCAGGACGCCGTTGCGTGGCGGCACCCTAGCCGCGACCCCAGCGTACACCTCCTCAACGTTCCGCACCTCCTCCTGCATGGCTGGCCCGAGCCGGGGAGCGTTGGCCTGATCCCCGCCTTCGTTGCCGTCCGGCTTAGCGTCCCGCGTCAGCTCCGTGCCCGTGGCACCGGCGCCGGTAACCTGGTCAGGGTTGTGCCGGTGCAGCATGCCGCCCGCCATGGCCTTGATGAACTTCTTGATCTTGGGCGTGGCGTCTTCGCCGAAGTGGTGGAACAGCGTCGCACGGATCGAGCCCACGCCGACATCGTCCTTCCCCGTCTGCTGCTTGAGCATCCGGATGTACGTCGACAGGGGCAGCGACCGGCTAGCGACGGTGGCGGCCTGCGCCTGCGCCTTCGCCTCGTCGCCGCTCTGCTTCTGGTGGCCGCGGCGAGGGAGGCGGATGCCAATGTACTCAAGCGCGCCCCTGACGGCTCCGATGAACGAGGCGCACATGTTGGCGCCGGTGGAAGGTGGCCGCATCTCTCGCTGCCGCTGCCGGACCTTGCCCTGCTTGGTGCTGTTGCCGATCTGCTCCTTGGTCTTGTCAATGAGGCCACCGCTGTGGCATGAATCGGACACCATGGTGAAAAGGCAGCCATCCGGGACTTTTTGCACGAGCTCCGTGAAATCTTGGTCTGCGATGGGTACATGAAGACAAAGGAATTTTAAGTCTTCTCGCTTTGATAATGTGAATTAACAATGCCTTACTGCTTTCCCAGTCGAAAAACGTGAAGTCGTTTGGAAGCCAGACTTTCATTTCGTTTAGAGGTCGTTTGGTATCCATCATTTGGGCCTGAAATCCTGGAATTCATTTTGGAATTTCATAGGTGGGCTGTTTGGTTGTCACAGAATTGGGCCGTCATTTCATTTGGAATCAAAATCTAACTGGATAAACACGATTCCAAGTTTGAGACTGCCATTTGCAATTCCCATGAAACCTCTACTAATTAATATTATCTGCTGTCATTTGCAATTCCTGTGACAACCAAACACGTGTCTATTTCTGAAATTACAATGTAAATGAAATGAATACATGTATTCATTTGAAAATGCTACAAACGAAATGAAAGCCTGGCTTCCAAACGAGTATTTTGAAATGAATACATGTGTTTATTTCATTTATATTGTAATCTAGAACTGGACACTTGTTTGGTTGCCATAGGAATTGCAAATGACAGCAGAATTCAATATTGAATTTGTAGATGGCTTTCATAGAGAAACGCAAATGACAGGTCTCAGCTTGGAATCGTGTTTACGCATGTAATTATTTTGCTGGATTTCCTAAATGAATTGACGGCCCAATTCTGTGGCAACCAAACAACCCACCTATGAAATTCCAAATTGAATTCCAGGATTCCAAACCCAAATGATGGATACCAAACGACTTAATAGAAATCTGAATTGTCAAACTAAGAACATTTCATGTGATCCTTCTACATGATCTTATCATTCAGACAGTAACAGCAAACGAATTATCATTCAGGCGTGAAATCTTGGTCTGCAGCGTACATGGCAATTAGGATTCTCTTGACAGAGTGAATCAGATGACTATCACTTGGTCTTTTTTACGGATATAAACTGTCACTTGTTAACAAAGGAGGTTATGCCGTCTGTTAAAATAAGAACATCACACATGATCCTCCTACATGATCTTATAACAGAACGTAACAGCAAACGAATTACTAGGACTGAATTACCATCTTACTACCTTTAATGAGATTTTTTTTGAATTTTACCTTTGATGAGATTGGTGTCGCAGGGCACGATGCACTCGTCGTAGCCAGTGTCATCGTCCTGGCCGGTCTCGGGCGGCAGCTGCAGGCCATGGCCGCTGTAGTGGAAGAAGAGGGTGTCCCCAGGCCGCGCGTCGCCGACGAGCCGCTCCAGCTCCAGCCGGATGTTGGCCCCCGTGGGCGGCGGCGTGGACTGGTCGGCGTCGGCGAGGACGCGGATGTCGGCGTCGTCAAAGCCAAAGCGGTCGACGAGGCACCGGCGCATGCGAGCCACGTCGTTGAGGCAGCCCTTGAGCTCCCCCTCCGTCCCCGGGTAGTTGATACCCACCAGCACGGCGCGCTTCCGCCCCATCGTCGTCGCTGCCGGCGAGGAGAATGAAGCACTTCGGTGGAGCCCGCCGGCGGCTGCCTGGACGCGGTTCGGTTGGTGCCTTGGTGGTTGGCGACTTGGCGTGAAGTGTAGTGTATGCTGGGGTTCCGAGCTGGCAGCTCGTCGGTTGGTGGAGCTCTGGAGCTGAGTGCTCCTGCTCGAGGTGATTCCCGCTGCCAGAGGTAGTGCTCGTCTCTTTTGTATTGGCTCGTGGCGCCAATCATTCTCGTCAACTTCAGCTATGGCTGTCTTGATCATGGATGATACCATTATACTCGCAGTGTCCACTAACAATGCATATGCATGATGTAGAGATGGGTTTATACAGAGATGGTGGAATGATTTTAATTTATATACCCCCTACTATCCATAGTAAGTGTCAGGGAATTAGTTATTATGGATCAGAAGGAGTAACTTTTTCTGCATTTGAGAGAGCATGCAGTATAATGAGATTATCTGTGTGGTTAAGTATAACCTAAGAGGCTCAGAGCATGTGAAGGTTCTTCTGTGCTGAAACATCACAATCAATTCTCAGCAAGACATATCGTCCAGGACTCAAACCCACAGACAGTAGCATTCGACACATGAGGAGAAAGAACAACTTCTCCCATCAATGGACAAAGACAGCTGAAGTTTCAGGCTCTCAGCATATGAAAGCCACTTCAGTGTGCTTATCGCTGCAGTAGAGTCCAGGCTGCTGTTTGTAACCCTGCTTGGACAGCAGCTCCCGCGCCTTCAGCACGAGCTCCTTGTTCGTCACCTTCCGGTTCTTCTCCCCGAGGATGGCCTGGATGGCGTTGCTGAGCGCGCCATAGGACAAGCCTTTCGCCGTGGTCGCGTCCGCCGAGGTCTGGTCGGTCTGGCACCCGCTGATCAGCACCCCGTTGCTGGGCACCCTTGCCGTTGTTCCGGCGTACACCTCCTCCACGCTGTGCACCTCTTGCTCCATGGCCGGCTTCAGGTCCTCTTGCTTGCCCTGCAGCTTAGCCTTCAGCAACTCCTGCGCCAGGGCACCCACGAAGCCCACCACGCCCCCGTGCTGTCCCTGCTGCAGCTTTTCCAGCATCACCTTCATGAACTTCTTGATCTTGGGGCTGGCGTCGTCGCCGAAGATGTTGAACAGCGTCATCCGGATCGAGCCCACCTCGATGTCATCCTTCCCGGTCTGTTCCTTGAGCATCTCGATGAATGTCGAGAGGGGCAGCGACCTGTTCTTGACGTGACCATCTGTGACTGAGGGTTCCTCAGCCTCACTGTCATCGTTGCTGCTCTCCTGGCGGCTACGGTGAGGGATGTGAACTCCTTGGGACTCCAACACGTCCCGGGCCGTCTGTTTGAGGAAGGACCGGAAGCCGGAGCCGCTGCCGGAATCAGACTGCACTTCCCGTTTGCCTTGCTGGGCCTTGTTCTGCCTTGTGCTATGTCCAATCTGCTCCTTGGCTTTGTCAAGTAGGCCACCACTGTGGCAGGAGTCTGAGACTATGGTGAACAGGCAGCCATCAGGGACTTTCTGCACAAGCTCTGTGAAATCTTGGTCTGCAATGCATAAGATAAAATTAGAAAGCCATTGAAAGGAAATGATACAAGATGTGTTTATTTTTGTCAAGACAAAGAGATGAAAGATATGTTAGTTATTAGTAGCTCAACCACTCTGTACTGGTTTCCTTATCGATAGATAATATGAAAGCAGATGACTACAACATTAGCAAATTAACTAACAACTGAAGCAAGCACACAGCATCACTTTTTTTTCCGTGAAACCGTGTGGGAAACCCCATCAGTATTTTCTTTCTTAAAAGATGGGGAAAATTTTACAACTCAAGACATATATACAAAATGGGTTGAGAGAATCAATTCCACAAAGGGAACAAAGCAAAAAAGAAACTAGAACGAGTCCAATCAAGTCTGACAAAGATGTTTTTCCTAAACTTTGAGCCTGTGAAGAATGAAGTGAGGATCCCTAAGAAAGTGAGCTCAGGGCGACCTGTGCCAACACAAACAGATACAGCGAACAAGTGGAATATCAGATATGGCCTGGTTGCAGAGGCAGAGATCTTGTTGAGGTTCTTTTAAAAAATGGAGTCTGCTACTTGTGTTTCAGTTCGATTCTGCATGCTATTCCACTGTATATCTGAATTAACTTGCTACCTCCGCATGCCTAAATTAAGTCGATTTAAGGGACACACAAAATTGCTTGTTTTGATGCTAGTGACCAATGCATGCCAAAATTTGGTAACTTCAGATAGTGTTTGATTTGGTAGAGAAAAAGCAGCTCCAACCAACATTGCATCACTATTATGAAATTCTGGTAGCAAACCGAATGGGGGCAAGATTCTACTTGCACTAATGTCAGTGGAACAAGCAGGACTTAACAAGTTACTGTACATTATATCATATTGAAATTGTCAAGCAAAATTTTCGATATGGCAATGTATTAGCACTTTCTTTCTGAAGATTCAAGAAGGAGAATTACCAAAATACTATTAAGAGAAGGAGGAAATGAGTGTTTAGCGTCTATTGGAGCTTTGGTTACAACATGGACGTGCGATGCAATCCGAGCCTTAGGCTGGTGCCAATGCATCACCTCACTATAGCCTCGCCACGTCAGCTTTTTCCTCACTCTCACCCCACTCTCACCTCACTCTCACCCCACGGTGCCAGTGCACGGGCTATAGTGCCAGCTCTCACTTCTCTCTCCTCCCTACCGCCTCCCTACCGCCTCCCTACCGCCCCCACTAGCACCGCTATCGCCTCCCTCTCGCCCCGCTCTCGCCTCCAACGCGGGCTATAGGCGGGCGGTACCGCGCCCTAACGCCGGGCGCCCGCGCCACCGCCCGACGCTACCGTCTCGCCCCCGCTCGCCTCTTTATTGCTAAGCGGTAGCGCCCTCCTAGCGCTCATGGCACCAGCAGGTACAGTAAATGAAGAGCCAACTAAGATAAATTCCGAGATGGAATCCTTGTGTTCGAGCGCAGCAATACTATTTTCTTAAACCAGTGGATTGCAAGATCCTCTGCGCTATCTGAAAATTTAGTACTAGTCAACAATCAAATAACGTCCCTCTCAGAATTCACCTACCATTCGATCCCCACTTCTTTTGACTGGTTCGATACAGAACAACTGCAGAAGCAACAGCGCACGAAACAAAAGAGTAGAACAGAGCAAAACGGCATAATTCGGACCGGACCTGTGATGAGGTTCATGTCGGAGGGCACGATGCACTCGTCGTACCCTGTGTCGTCGTCCTGGCCGGTCTCGGCGGGCAGGCGCGCCGTGGCTGCTGTAGTGGAAGAAGAGGAAGTCCCGGCCGGCGCGTCGGCGACGAGCCGCGCCAGCTCGCGGCGGATGTTGGCGCCCGTGGCTGCAGCGGCTGGTCGGTGTCACGAGGATCGTGTGGATGGCCGCGTCGTCGAAGCCGAAGTTATCGAGGAGGGGCAGCGGCGCATGCGGGCGACGTCGTTGTGGCAGCCCTTGAGCTCCGCCTTGGTGCCCGGTTGGATCCCACCAGCAGCGCGCGCTTCCGCCCCATCGCTGCCCGTCGGTGGCGGTAGGGTTGCTGGCCGGCGGCGTTCGTGAGGCGAGATGACGCGGCGGCGCGGCGGGGCTTCGGTAGGTCCGATGAGAATGAGCGTGGATTGGTGGGGGTTTTTGGTGGGCGCCGGCTGAGCTGTCCTTCCGATCTGGCAAATCCTTGGGTAGTTGGTGGCTGGTGCTTGGAGGTTGTGACTGACCTCCGTGCTGAATGCTTCTAAGCTGGTCAGCGATTATGCGTCGGAGAAAAGTGTCAAATACTAGCAGCACCTCTGTATGTAATACAATCACATATTCCTAATATGCTTTTCGCCCGCTATATTAATATAGCAACGAACCTGATACAAGGTAGAGACCACCGCTGGGGCAAACAGCACAACAAAGCCCAAAAGAAAACAAAAGAAGAAGAAAAAAGAAAGAAAGGATGACAAAGTCGGATCGACGAAAACGCTGATGATCCGCAACCGCTGCGCCCTCCGGAAGATTCCCACCACAAGCTTAGCTCTCCGAAGCGCCGCATACCAAAACAGCACCTTCAAGAAGGGATGCGACGATGACGACGCTGCTGCCCGGACAAGCCTAGGGTTTCCCCCGGTATGCGGAAGGGAAGTGGGAATGGGGAACCCCGACGCCCCTCAAGAAGGAATGGTGGCGCCCGCGAGCGTCACCGCGTCGGTGTCGGCCATCGACAAGGATTTCTCCCGTCCCCCAAAGACCCACGGCCCCGGACACTCCGTCATGCTCCGCCAACCTCGCCGCCCACCAACTCGCGCCACCACGGTCACGCAACCACCAGCGCCGTCTCACCGTGACCCACTGACGAAGACCGACGAAACCGAAAGGGAATCATCCCAGCCGAGAGGCCTGGACAAAGCAGCCACGGGAGGGCGCAACCTCCACCGCCATCTGCGGTGACAGACCGGACGCAGCTACAGGAGCAAACCAGGCCCCTCT
This sequence comes from Lolium multiflorum, assembly GCA_030979885.1. Taxonomy (NCBI): domain Eukaryota; kingdom Viridiplantae; phylum Streptophyta; class Magnoliopsida; order Poales; family Poaceae; genus Lolium; species Lolium multiflorum. The sequence continues at coordinate 213,189,693 of CM061747.1, read as the reverse complement.
GGCCCGGCCGAGCCCGCCGGGCTCGTGAAGCTCCCGTGGCCGCGCTGCAGTCCACGCGCCGCCGTCCTAGCCACCCTCAGCCGATAAGCTCCACCAACCGCCGGAGCAGATTCGGATGCGATCTGCCCGCCCAGCCTGGGATGTGGGGCCCGAGACAGCTCGTATCCGAGTCACCGTGTCAGCGCCGCGTCGCCGGGCCGACCTCTCGCGCCTTCGCGCCAAGAGGCTGGCGTCGCACCCAGACCACCCGAGCAGCGCCACCATGCGCCGCCGCCGCACCTTGCCCACCAGACGCACCGTCATTGTCGGAGAGAGTCTCGCGCTCCCGTGCCCAGCGCGCGGGACGGCCGCGCCGGGCACCCTCGCGCGGGCTTTGCCCGAGGCCTGCGCCGACTGGCGGCGGAGGGAGGAGGAGAAGAGGTAGGGGCCTCGCGGGATGAGGTCGCCGCCCGACCGCCCGCGGGGGACGGGACGGGACGAAGGGGTTTTTTCTTGTGAAGGGATTCTCAATCTGCACATTCTACACGTGTGTTTTCTCGTCTGCTCTCCCGTATGGCCGTATGCCCGTATCTACTGATAGTTGTGCATAAAAGATATTGGTATCTATCTATTATACACTAAAATAACCATACCAATGTTCAAGAATAGAGCCAGCATGTTAATCCACATTGAATAGAAATAAATATATCGTTGATTTTACTGTTTACCGTAAAGATTTTAATAGATCCAATAGTTACGTAAAATATAGACATTGGGTATACTAAATAACACACCAAAAAGATACCAACAGAGCTTAAAAATGACACATACAACATGAAAAGATGAGATAGTCTACCCGCAGATTGTGCTTATGAAATAGGCGTCACGCAGCTTGATATCATAAACACAGCATAGCCGTGTCTTCGAGACCCGGTCCAACATGACCCCACGTGAAAGGAACCTACATTTGTCATGTGCGTAAAAGCAACATTACTTCTGGCAGTACTGCATGTATGTTACCACCCGATTTTGGCCAAATCAGGAGATGGGCCGTAAGTGAAGATGGGCTTGAGGGACGTACACGTGGAGCATCTTCGAAGCGGCCTTGCGCTAAGAGTTTGGCTTAACTGCCCGTGTATCTGTAATATAGTAGATTGTCTCGTGATTTAGATTAAGAGATAGAACTGCCTGCACGGTTAGGTGCACGCTCAATTAGAAAGTCCCTTGGACTATAAATATATATCTAGGTATCTGAAAAGGAGGACAATCATCGCTCAACCAACACAAATCGCATCGCCACCCTCTTCTCTGGTGGTTTCTCCCGGTAAAGACATGCTGCCTAGATCGCATCTAGCCATCAGCAGATAATGCTGAGTCTGCTACTCTGTGTTCTTTCCAGGTCAAGCCTTGTTGATGGCGAGCAACGTAGTTATTATCCTTAGGTGTCTAGGGGCTTGCATTGATGCTTTCGCGTGCATATCTGCGTGGCAATGCCGTCCCTCTTCTCTAGCTGCCCTTACACCTATCCTGGTGTAAGGGCAGCATCTTGCTTGTTCATTAAGTAGATCCCGACCAAGAGAAGCTGCTCCTTGCTCCGCAGTGATTAGCTTTAACATCCGCATAGTTAGGCTCCTTATGTTGGGTCTACTTAACTGGGTAGTATTAGGTGTTGTTTACCGTCCCTGCAAGGGATGTTCCGGGAATCAACGTTATGTTGGTTTTTATGGGTTCTCTGGGGAGGTAGTTTGTATCATCTTCCTCGTGAGCTGCTAGGCCCCCACCACGTAGGACGTTCCTGAGCAGGTGGTGAAACTCCTAAATCGTCATGTGGGATCGCTTATTTTGCTCGATCAAGCAGATCCCCATGCCATTGTAAATCCAACGTGAAAGATAGCTACCGGCTCTGAGCCGATCCACAAACCCGATGAGCCGATAGGTCAGATGGCTGCTTACGTGCCTTACCATGCAAGAACAATTATAAGCACTCTAACACCTTTCCCCGATCGGGTTCAGGGAGTCGTGTGGCACGCCTAGCAACCGCCAGACGTGGCCGGAAGATTTGCGGGACGACGCGAGGTGCGCACTAAGCGGCCCTGGGAGCTTCTCGGCTCTTCGTGTTAAGCTTAGCCATTGCCCGTGTTTTGGAGGGTAAATACATTTCAGTACGCTCGGTGGGACCTCTCGCAATATCTACTGTCAACACCGACATCCTAGATGGCAGAGCAGATCACATACAAGGATCCTCTCGCGGAGCACAAGAAGAGCGCACAGCCGAAGGCCATCCAGGAAGCCGAGCTCATCGCTCCTTTGACAACCCGTTCTCACAACATCAAGCTCAAAGGAGACACGCGTCTGTCGCATGGCGTCAACACAGTAGATCTCAGCTACACTTGCTAAGGGAGCCGTGGTTCTCCTTTAGTGTCAACATGGCCAGGCTGGTGAACTGCCATAGCGACAAAGCAGAGAGCAGCCACTCCCGTGGCAAAGATAAAGAGGAGGCTGCTCACGACTGCCCCAAGATGATGACACGTACTTAATTGAGAGAGTGGAGGTGAGAAGAATGCGGTATCAACGCCACTCTCCGGGCACATCTCTCAACAATGTGAGCAGCAAGAGGACCGACGTCATGCCATTTACCTAACACTACTTAAAGATATCACGTACACCTGGGATGTGTCAGGGAGGGCAAATTGGCTAAGATGACAGAAACAACGACGCAATTTAACGCTACGCTGGAGAGGGAGGTCATGGGAGCAAGACAGTTTTATAAGCACTGAACTGTCCCTTTCTTCAAACATTACGTTGACTCAGAATGAGCCGATTGCCAACAATCGAGAATTGCCCAGAGTGCAAACAGCAAAGGAAGAGACAAGGATTCAGTACTGAAGCTTTAGGCTCCTCCCACCTCAGAACAAACGAGCTGGGTCATCTCAAGAAGAAGACTGTGAGAGTCCGATGGAGAAGAAGATAGGTATCACCGACCAAGGTGGTGCTCGACGGACTCACCATTCTCGAAGCGTAGAGTGTGCCGTCACAACCTGAAGAAGCGCCAGGTACAAAGACTAAGACATCGTTGAGAAGAGCACGGGCCCAATCTGGCTGCGAAAATCTGAAGAACAAGAGACCTAAGGCGCGTCGCCAAAGAAAGTATGGCTCAAAGAGGCGAAAGTCGGCTTGACAGACTGGCCGATGTTTGGCGTGGAGGCAGACTGTCATAAGCAAACATGGTATCCGTGGTCCTAACAGAGTAGCAGGTCCAAGACATTGGACATATTGGCAAGGCCGATCCTGACGCAACAAAATGAAAAGTAAAGGATCTTATCTCCAACAGCATGCCACGTAGCTACCATGGAAATCCAAGAAGTTGCACCATCACAAGCAAAGGCACCAGGTGAAAATGACTCCCTAATCGCTCACAATTATCCTCAAACATCCTGTCTCAGAAATCGCATTGATCCAATGTATGCTCGAAGAGCTTTATACCATCAATTACTTTGATTTAATCGGCTCGGGGGCACTATAGATTGATAGACACGAGGATACGGTTTGGAGTGGATATCAAATGCCCAGCAGAACAGCTCAAAATATGGGGGCCGATACGTAAACAAATCGGCCGTAAAAAAATGGAAAATCCAAACTTTTTGGAGCATGTACCACGCATGACATCGTATCCGTTGCTGAAAGAGGCCTAATGGAGCAAGAATTCAGTTATGTAGCGAGGCTTCACCCAAGGAGCTCCTCATGGGGAAGTGTTGTTGGCTCCGTTAGCAAACCTTCAAGTCTGGAAGAGTTGCGTACAGCAGACGTGTGTTGGACATGGCACTGGTTAAAGGCTTAAGGGATCACGACTTCGATCAACCACCAAGTAAAGATGATGAGCAACTTGATCAGCAAGGCGCAGACTTGAACGAAGAAGCTCTAAAGCAGTTTGCTCTACATTCATAAAGGAAGCTTGGTTTTTTCGGAATCGATCGGGCTCTCGCATCACAACTTTGTCCAGGAATGGTGGCCGATGTCGCAAAAATATCGCTTCCAGATACAAGTCAACAATGGGGCACAAGCTCCGTAGCCTCTATTATAGATACCTGCCCAATCAGATTACCAACCCGCTGGGTTGGCTGGCAAGAGTACACTTGTCAATGCTCACAGATTGTAGACTAGGTTTTTGCGTAGGAAGTAGAGGGCAAGTAGATCTCGAAGGTTTAGGCGAAAAGTACTCGGCGATTATGAAAACTAGGGTTATGTTGACAGTAGATTCGATCCTTTTGTTCCTCGACTTATATAGGAGGTGGAGCCAGGGTTCAGACAGGGGTTACGCAGTCCGGGACGGTTTCTAACCTGTCCCGCCAGATTACAAATAATACTTCCTATTACAACTCTAGCTTTCCTTAATACATCTTGGGCTCCCGAATCTTCTTATTCTTCTGATAGTGGGCTCAGAACCGGGTACTATCTATGGCCCATTTGGGATGCCTATGTCGTAGCCCCCGAGATTTTGCTTGAATCGTAGAGTCAGGGAAATCTCTCCGTTTATTTTTGTTCGAGAGCTTATCCATACCTTCACATAAAATTCTATATTGTACAGTGGATAATGGTAGTTAGCTAGTTCATCTGACGGATCGTACTAGTTAAATCGCTCTAGTGGCAATCCGCAAAACCTACTTCACGTCCCGGACATGATCTCGGGATATGGGTGTAAACCGACAGTGCCGCTTAAGGTCTTACCATTCTGTCGAGTCCCAGTCAAATTTATCGGGTACCTAACGCGTCCGTTAGATTTTTCTTCGTATCTGTTGATACGGATAAAAGTAATAGCGCAGTCTTTGGCGATGCCACGCCCAAAGGACGGATCTCGGGGTCTTACCTTCGCACGTTTCTGCATTCAGAAATTGATCGCAACTTTGGCTTTGAGAATATATTGTCGAGTGCTTTTCGCCTTTTGGAATAGCGCACATTTTATTGAGTCATATTTGATGACTTTATTTTGTCTTCCTATGGGAGTATATGTAGATATTTGTGTAACTCGAAATATACTCTTCTTTCTCTATTTTCGATCAAATTCATCGGGCACGCGAATCGGTGGGAGTAGCCCCCAGGCTACAGCCAAGAACTTGTGCTTGGGTGTAGGCTCCACATTAGCATCCTTTGCCGCTATATATTTATGATCCTTCTCGATATTTTTATATTTATCGGGTGCGCGACCAGCGCTCCCGATGGGAGTAGCCTCCGAGGCTATGAACAAATTCTTGGATTTGGTCATAGGCTCTCGCCATTTCTATATTGTCATACTCGAAATTTTCTATTTTTCCAAAGTAGCCCCCGAGCATTTGGGCAAAAACTTGTGTTTGATCAAAGGCTCCAGAAGTATTCAAATGATTTGTCCTGTCGCCATTCTCTTTTTTTTTTTTTTCTTGTCGACAAACTTTCCCTTGTCAAAATCTCTTCACCTCTATGAATAGTCGAAATTTTTCTGCTTCGTGGGTCCATTTTTCTCACCACGTTGACACGTCGTGCAAGTGGGGGACACACGTCCTCCGCTTTTCCTGGCGCACGTTCTGTAACCTCGTCAATGTTGAAATACTAATTTGCCCTTGTTGCCACGTGGTAATCATCTCCTGCATTCTTTCTTCATCCAACGGTTCCGTCGGTTCACCGCACCTCTATATAAGATCCCCTTCTTCTTCCTTGAGCACTTCCGCTCGCGCCGTTCTCTGCTCTCCTCTGCGAAATCTCCCCTTGCGCTCCACTGCTCCCAAAGCTTTTCTCTTCGCAGCTGTTCTTCATTGCCATTGTTGATGCCACCGCGTCGTCTAACCAGGCACAGTACACCTGACTCCTCGATGGCCGCCGCGGATCTGGGAGCGGCGGAGTGGGAGAGGTCCAAGATCACCAACCAAGACCTCAACCTGATGAAGAAACTGGGGATTACCAAGAAGCCCAAAGCTGTGTGCTTTCCCAGTGAAGAGAGCTACCCATCCCCTCCAATGGGGTATCGAGTAAGTTTCGTTGATCATCTTATCCGTGGTCTTTCCACCCCCATTCACCCTTTTCTTCGGGGACTTCTTTATGTTTATGGTCTCCAACTTCACCACCTCACACCCAACTCTATCCTTCATATTTCTATCTTTATCACTCTTTGCGAGGCCTTCCTTGGTGTCCAGCCTAACTGGGCATTATGGAAGCGCATTTTCTTCTGTCGCCGCAATGGCTCGCCAATGTCGCCTATAATATAGGCGGCGTTGTTATTTCCGTTCGCTCCTCTGTCAACTATTTCGACGTCAAACTCCCCGACTCCGTTCAAGGATGGCGCAAGAAGTGGTTGTACATTCGCGAAGAAAACGATGGCTGCCTCGAGGATAATATTCCTCCTTTTGACGGTGCCGAGAAAATCCTTCGCCGCCGTTCTTGGGACGCAGAAGCTACTGAGGAAGAAAGGACTTCGACAGAGGCCCTGATGACTCGTATCCATGAGTTGCAAAATACTCGTGGAAAAGAGTTATCAGGCATCCAGATTACTGCATACTTCCTTAGAACTAGGGTGCAGCCTCTTCAGGCTCGCAAAAACCCTTTCTGGAATTACACTGGCGATGAAGACGCAGATCGCCTGTCGACGAATTTGGAAATCAAGGATTTGGATAAACTTATCCGTAGGATTTCTTCTCTCAAGAAGAAAGACTCCATCCCATCCACTTGCCGCGTAAAGCCATACAGCGCCGCCCATGCGCTTCCCAAGGTAAATATTGTCGTGTAATTTGTCTATCGCCTTGTTTTTTGTGTTGTTATTCACTTCTGACAAATTTCCCTCTTTTTATACAGGATCATCCAAATCTTGTTTCACTTCCTCCTCTTCCTGAAGGTGGGGAGGTCGAAGAAAGGGCTGTTGTCTCTGATGATAACCCAGATGCCCCCTCCTTCACAAATGAACCCGCAGAATCTCGAAAATCTGCGGGATCCGACGAAAAAGAGGATGTCTCTGAAGCCACTGCGTCGGCACAATCTCTTCCTCCCGCTGTTTCTCCAAGGAACAAAAGGAAAAGGGATGATGTCGAAGATTCCGGCACCTCCAAAGTTGACGAAGCTGTTCCTTCGCACCAGAAGGCCGGCTATGATCCATACCTCGAGTCTCTCATCAGTTCGTAAGTATCCTTTTTCTTGCTTACTTGTACTCGAAGATTCTTGTCTATTTTGCTTTTTATATTGTCGGCACTTGCTCGTAGTGATGATGAAGAAGAAGTACCAACTGCTGTTGTGGCTGCTCGCACGAGCACGTCACATACATTAGTTGCCTCGGAAACGGCAGTTGGAGAGGAAACTTCGCCTCCTCGACAGAACGTCGACACTGCTACTCCTCCTCCAAGCCCCCGAGCCCCTTTGTCGAAAAGGGCGAGGACGGCGATCATCTCGGAGCCTACTCTCCAATTGAGTAGCTCCTCTAACCCTCTTTTGGAGGATGTAAGTTCTTAACTTCCTTGTCATTGTTTATATTTGCTTTTGTTGATTTCTATGTACCATTATATTTTTCTCATACCGCCATTTCCTTCTATCCCCCTTTTTTGAACAGCCTTTGATAAAGGATCTTCTTCGCATCGGTACCCAATTTGTCGGGTACCGTGAATATGCTAGTAAAGCTGAAGGTAATGCTTTACTCCTGTTGCTTCTTTTCTTTTGCTCCTTTGTTGTCGAGAGTTTTAACTATATTTATCTTCCTTGGTAGAAAAACTGGCGGAAGCCAATGAACGTGCCAACACACTTGCTCAGCAATTAGAGCAAAGTGAAAAGGCTCGCAAAGAGGCTGAGTCAAATGCTGTTGGTGCTCGAGCAGAGGCTGACAAGGCCAAGGCTGATGCTGCTGGTGTCGAAGATCTCCGGAAGAGACTTCACGATGCCGAAACTTCGCTGAGTGAACATATAACTGCTCAGTCTGCTCGCGAAGCGGCGATCATCAAACGCATGAAGACACAAAGTCGTCGCTTTGTCGGTAAGCATTTGCACCATTTGCATACTCTTTTGTTTTTCCTTTTTCGCACTTATTTGTTGACAAAAATTTCTATTTTTATGTTGTCAGATAGGACCTCGCAAGAATTTGAACTTGAGGATCCCGACAACGATGTTCTTCTTGACGCCATGTCGTTCCTTGAGTTTCATGGGACGGAAGCACGTGAAGGCATGGATGAAGCCAGGGCGGGGTTGTCGAAGCTTTTCCCCTACTTCTTCCCGAAGAAAGAGGAGCCCGCAACTTTCCTTGGCCTTGCCAAGTGTTTTAATCCTCCCGAAGATCTTGGGCTGAAGATGCGCCATGAGAACATGAAGGTCGCCGTGGAAAGCACTGTTGCCCTAGTTGCTGACAGTCAACAGACTGTTGACTGGGCTAAAGTTGGCGACACGGAGCAAATAGAGCACGCAAAATGGCGATCCTTGATCAAGGCGGCAAAGCTCAACACGAAGAGGATCCTCGCTTATCTTGGGATTAAGCCATCTTCGACTCCCAGCTCTTCAAGGCCGGAGGTCTAGTTTTTGCTTTCTGTACTTCTTTTGTTGTTGTCGCCATTCTGGTCTTGGCGACAAATTCTCTACCAGTCCCTTAGGAGAACTTCTTTTGTAATGGCTATGTAAATATTCTGCAATCAATGAAATTTCTTTTGGTGCTATCTTTGATTCGGAGATTTTCTTTTTCCAGTTGATTTTTGATAATTACTCAACAAATTCTTCTCCTCCCGATGCTGCTCCCGCGTCTTCTTTGTCGAAGAAAGTAAGAAACAACGACAATTCCCTTGAAGGGTCTTCCAGCATACCTTTGTCGGAAGACTTGCAAGAACTTCGACAACAACTTCAGTCCTTGAAGAAACAATCGCTTATGCTGATGGAACAATCTCGAGAATCTTCTCAAAGGGAGAAAGTTGCGCTTCAACAAGTTCAGGATGCCATAGCTGAAAAGGACGCTGCTGTTGCTGAAGCTGACGCGGCTGCATCTCGAGAGAATTCTATGCTGCAGCTGCTAACAGATGCTAGCTTGGATATGGCGGGTAAGTTTCATTGTCTTTATCTCGCTTCTTCATTTCCTTTGCTGCTTGCCTCCTCATTGCCCACTGAATTGTTTTATGAAACCATAGGTGCTTTTTTGGATCCTATAACTGAAGATGAACGTGTCGAGGCTCGTTCCAATGTTCTCCTTCGGCTTGCACATGAACACGGATCGACTTTTTGGGGTACACCTGAGCGGACCCGCCAAATCGTGAGATTTCAAGATCGTGCACTTCAGGTTCGCGAATATCTTGACTTTTGTACAAGGACTTTGTCTCTGGTATATGGTACCATGTTTCCTCGCAATAAGATGCCAGAAACCCTTCCTGCATTGATGGACAAATTTCGAGATGCTCCTCGCATCCACGGCTTTGTACGAGCCCAACTAGCTGCTGGTGCAAGGTTTGCGATGATCATGATAAAGATTTGCTACCCGAAGTTAGATGTAGGGCAAATTGTCCCAAAGTGCCTGGAGAAGATGTCGAAGAGGAAGAGAAACTTCGGCAAGTATGATGACATTGTTACTCCTGTTGCTGAAGATATGATGGATGAGCTTCTTCGGATGGATTCCGAATTCTTCGTGAAGGGTAGCTACGCTGAGCATAGTACCCGCGCTGTAAATAATGAGCGTTTGACCATAGATAATATATTGGGAAATTCTTGAAGACGAAACTTATTCCGAAATTTGTATCCTGTATAAACGAGCTATATTGTAAAGTCATTGTGTTTTATTTTTATCGCCAAGCCCCCGGGTGTTTTGATTGCAATATCTTGTATATTATAATGCGAGGTTGTCCCAAGGCAAGATAATATACATTGTGTACTATTTTGTACGGGTCTAAGCCCCCGAGCTTTTTTGCTAATCGCTATTTTGTTGATATCTCTTTTTGTTTTGGCGAGGTATTTTTACCAAGGCCGGATGCTTCTTTTGTATTTGTCGATACTGTGTTTATATATATATTGTATCATGTAGGGGAAAACCCCTGATCTTGTCGAGAAGAAGATATATAATTCCACTATCTTTATTATATTGCAGCACCACGAGCCCGCCTCATTAAAAACCTTTCCCGGCCCCACTCGGTGCCCCGAAAAAGGAAAAGAGTGCGTCTGAAAACTGGCGGGCGTTTCAGGTAGCTTTTACAAGGAGGACTATATTTTGACACTAAGCGTAAAAACGCCTGAGCTGTGCCACATTCCAGGGATTTGGCTCACAATCCCCGTCTTCTTGTCTTTGATTCCCGTATGCTCCTCCTTCGATTACTTCGGTGACTTACGATGTAGGGTCCAAGCCATGGTGATTCGAGCGTGACTTTTTTGGTTGAGCCGTAGAACTAAGTCACCAACTTGAAAAGACCTTGGCCGCAATCGTCGACTGTGATAGTTTTTCAGGTCCTGCTGATATTTGGCGACTCTTGATAGGACTTCGTCTCGAGCTTCATCGAGTGCATCGACATCATCCTCCAAAGCTTTTCTCGATGTTTCTTCGTCATATTCTGTGACTCTTGGAGAATCGTGCTCTATTTCTATCGGCAGAACTGCTTCGGCTCCATGGACCAGAAAGAACGGCGTTTCCTGCGTCGCCGTATTTGGTGTTGTTCGAATACTCCCAACACACTTTGTAACTCCTCCGGCCAAGTATGCCGGGCTTTTTCCAATGGGCCTAGCAGGCGTTTCTTGATGCCATTGCATATGATGCCATTGGCCTTCTCGACTTGTCCATTAGTCTGAGGATGTGCGACAGACGCAAAACTCAATTTAATGCCCACTTCTGCGCAATATGCTTTGAACTCCTTGGACGTGAAATTGCTGCCGTTGTCTGTCACAATACTGTGAGGAACTCCAAATCTGAAGACGATGCTTTTCACGAACTTAATCGCTGACGCGCCGTCCGGTGAATTTATCGGCTTTGCTTCAATCCATTTTGTAAACTTGTCGACAGCAACAAGCATATACTCATAACCTCCTGGCGAAGCTTTGTGTAGTTTTCCCACCATGTCGAGACCCCATTGAGCAAAGGGCCAAGATAGTGGGATTGGCATAAGTTCTGCGGCAGGAGAGTGAGGTCTTGCCGCAAATCTTTGACACGTCGCAAGTGCGCATTATTTCCTTTGCATTCGATTGTTGGGAGCTAATAGAATCCCTGCTCAAAACCTTTGCCGATGACTCACAGCCGCCGCATGGTGTCCGTATATCCCTTCATGCACGTCCTTTAGGATGGTCCTTCCTTCTTCGGGTGTAACACACCGTTGTAGCACACCCGAAATACTGCGTTTGTACAGTTCCCCTTTTACCACAGTGAAAGCTTTTGATCGCCTAATTATTCGCCTTGCTTCGACTGGATCGTCGGGTATGACTTTCTTTAGGATGTATGATATGTAGGCCTGCATCCATGGAACTTGTACCATCATGACTAGTTCTTGCTCTTCTTCTTCTTCTTCTGCTGATGATCACTGGTGACAGTCGAGGTTTTCTCTTTCTTCTCCTTTTTTGTTTTTGCTGGCTTTGTTGATCTTTCGCTTATCTCTTCCCAAAACACACTCCGAGGCATTGCGAGGCATTGTGACCCGATGTTTGCGAGAACGTCGGCTTCATCGTTGCTCATCCCGCTGATGTGGTTTACCTCACAACCATCGAATAGCTTCTCCAGCTCGGTTGTACACCTCCTTGTATGCCATCATACCTCTCGACTGCGCGCATTGGTTCATTACTTGGCTGTGGCTACTAACCGTGAGTCACGAAAATTTTCAATCGGGTTGCACCGCAAGCTTTCGCCATCTTCATCCCGTATGAGAGCTTCATATTCTGTTTCATTGTTGCTGATGCGTTGGGAACGCTATCCGTGCAATGGCTCTCCAACTTGTCGCCAGTGAAACTAATATCACCACGCCTGCTCCAAGATCTTCCAATCTCTTGGACCACGTGTCTTGTCCAAGTCCTCATAAATCAGTCCCGTGAGCCTGTAGCTCCATCCACTCTGCAATGAAATCGTAAGACCTGTGACTTTATTGCTTTTCTTTTTCATACGTGATGTCCGAGGGGAAAGTTCTATTCCCCAAAGGGAGACACGAATCTTAGTTTGGATTGTCTTATATTTGATAAGGGAGTTTGGCCGGACCACTATTATCGGGTGAGTCAAAAAATAGTGCCGCATTCTTTCTTTGCTGTCGGGAATACTCCATATGCTAGCTTTTGATATTGCGGGTATCGCTGTTTTGACGGCATAATACTTCGCTGATGAAATATACCGGCCGTTGTTGAACTCCATGAAGCTTGCCTTCTTCTTCTCTCTCGACTACTAGGGCCGCTGACCACCTGAGGTGTGGCTGCAATGTACAATAGGAGAGGTTCTTTCTTCTTTTGGCGCCACCAGTATCGGTGGTGTCGAAATTGCTCGCTTTCTTCGAAAGCTCTATCTGCTTCCTCGTTCCATTGGAATTTTTCCTTGCTTGATCAACGCATAGAACGGCAGCGCCTTTTCCCAGCTCTCGGCGACGAATCTGCTTGTGCTGCGATCACTCGTTAGCTGTTGTATTTTTCAGCTTTGTTGGCTTTCCATAGTAACGGGCTGTCTGTATTTTTCGGGATTAGCTTCGATCCCCCTTGCCGATACTAAGAACCCGAGAAGTTCTCCCGCTGTGGAACTCCAAAGGAGCATTTGTCGGGTTCGGGCTGGAGGCGTAACTTTATCGAGGCTGTCGATGTTTCCTTCAGATCTTCATCAATGCTGACCCTTTGATGTTATTACGACATCGTCGATGTAGACTTGTACATTTTTCCCAATCTGTGTTGCAAGGCTCTGCATCATCCGCCGATATGTTGCTCCCGCGTTTTTTTTTTAGACTAAAGGGCATTGTTTTGTAGCAAAACACGCCATATGGTGTACGCCGTCTTGGCTTCATCTTCTTCTTTTAATCGATCTTGTTATAACCAGAATATGCGTCCAGAAAGGAAAGACGTTCGCATCCTGCCGGGAGTCGGCGATTTGATCGATCCTGGAGGGGAAAGTGATCCTTGGGACAATGCTTATTGAGACACGTAAGTCGACACACATGCGAAGGACTATTGTGTGTTTCTTCGGCACCATCACTGGGTTAGCTACCCATGTAGCTTCTGTAGATATCTCTTTGATGAACCCGGTGATCTTTGAGTTTTATCTATTTCTGATAACATGGCTTTACGGGTTAGGTTCCGAAAAACGCCGCAAAGGTTGCTTAATCTGGTCGTGCGAGAGGATCCAAATTGAGGTGGTGCTCGGCAAGTTCCCTGGTTACTCCTGGATGCCTGGGCCGGACACCATGCGAAGATTTTCCAGTTGCTCACGGAGGGAATCCTCGACGAGCTGCTTTTTCTCATGGCATCCATGTCTGCAATGGACGCCGCTTTTGGATCTGTCAGATCTGCACTTCTTGAATCTTTATTTATATTGAAAGTTGGCTCCTTAGAAGGTCTTCCTACTACCTGCAGCACATCATAATCGCTGAACCTAGGTGCCGCATATTCTGCTTGCATCCCGAAAGCTTCGCTGACAGTCGATGAAAATCCTTGTCGTATTTATCTGACAAAGAAGCTTCCTTTGATTGTGATAGGTCCCTTAGGCCTAGGCAACCTCCACAACAGATATGTAGAACGCGGCACTGCCATGAACCCTCGGGGCGTACGCTGGTCGTCCCAACAAAGCGTGATATTGCGACGGAAATCCACCACTTCAAACTCTAAATTTTCTATCCTGTAGTTTTCTAGTTCCAAATTGAACGTCGAGGTTGATCTTGCCCAATGGGTAACTTGGCTTCCTCTGTAATCCCGTGGAAGCGGCGTGTCGGTTGGTTTTAGATTTGCTAGGGATATGTTCATCTTCCTCAATGTATCTCCATACATGAGGTTTAAGTTGCTGCCGCCATCTATTGAAAACTCTCGACACATCAAAACCAGCGATTATTGCGGGTAAGATGAGTGCCGATTGTCCTGGTCGAGGAACTTGCTGCGGATGATCCGCGATTGTGAAGCCGATGTCTTGCCCCGACCAATTTAAGTACTCGACTGTTGGTGGAGGTATCTTTTCTGCCATGAACACTTGTCGGGATATTACCTTCTGCGCCCTGTTGGACGGCCTAGCTTTCTGAATCATCGAGACCACACCGTTAGAGTTGGGGTCAACATATGGAGGTGGATGTGGTGCTGCCGCAATTCTAAGCTGGTGTCGATTTTCTTCGGTTGCGGGAGGAGGTGGGAGGTGAATCTCGCTCCTTGGCTCCCGAGGATTTCTGTTACTTGCTTGAGCGTTTGCGATTCCTGCGGCTCGCAGCATTGCTTGAAAATTGCGGCAGTCTTTTTGTAGATGTCCTGACCGCCTCTTTCCATTGTTGTCGAGGTAAAAGTGCATTTGACACGGACCGCGTTCATCATCTCCTCGGGAGATACGTAAGGTCTTTGAATCCTTGGTCCACTATTTTGTCTGTTGCCGCGAAAATCACCTCTATTGTCGCCTTGTTGCTCATTGCTCCTTTGATAATCATCTCGACTATTTCCACCAGGGTTTCCTCGAAAACCAGCCGATATGTGGCCGGGAGCATCGTTGTTGTAGAACTGGCGAGAAAATCGCCTTCTATTTTGATAATTTCGACTACGATCCTCTTCCGGCGACCTGTGTCGTTTGTTGTATATTGCGTCTTCTCCATCTGCCCACTTGTTAGCGATTTCCATCAACGCTGAAATTGTCTTGGGATTAGTTCTCCCCAAGTCCTCGACGAAGTCTGCTCGTCGGATTCCTGCCACGAACGCATCTATTGCCCTCTCGTCGGATATATCTTCTGCCGAGTTTTTGATAATGTTCCACCGCTGTATATATTTTCTCATCGACTCGTTGTCGACACGCCCGTAATTCTTCCAACGACGCGGGTTTTTTGCAGGTGGACCGGAAGTTCTTCACGAAGATGTCCTCAAAGGTTTCCCAGCTGTCGATGGAGTTCAAGGGGAGTTTCTTTATCCAAGATCTTGCGGCGCCACTCAGGTGAACTTGGATACTTTGCATAGCTGTTGCTCTGGTTCCTCCCAATCAGTTTCACCATCTCGAGATAATCCACGAGCCAATCCTCTGGATCTTCAGGCCGTCGAACTTCTTGAAATTCTCTGGTAATCCTGAACCCTTTTTGGGACTCGAAAGCTCGCACTCTTCGTAAAGCACGGAGCCCACACACATCTTCGTCGCAAGCCTCGCGAGTACCGACGGTCCTCCTTTCTTTGTCGCGTCGTCCACCCTTACTTGGATCGGCTGTGTCTTTGCTCCACTTTGCTCTTGGTGGTCTTGAACCGCTGCAAATGGGTCGGGACTATTTTGCCTAGGATTTTCTTCGGGAGGCGTTGTTGCAAACGTTGTTCCCATAACTCCTACCCGTACCTACTCTCATATTGAACAATGGTTCTCCCGGGTCCCCAAGGTGGTCTGGATGCCAAGATGTAAGCTTGTGTTGCCATGTCACCTGCCTCTGGATGATATTTCCTCTTTCATCAATCGACATAAAGGGACATGTCGAGATTTTGGATTATGTTCCTCTCTCCGCTTCGGGTATGTTTTGCAGTCGAGACATTGCTCTCCTCCGAGCTTCTCCGTGATCTCCCGACGTTCTAGATTGTCGACTTAAATCGCTGCCCGCTGATGCGTAAGCTGCTTTTCTCCTATTCAAAGGATGTCACCGTTTTTCCAACTCTCCGTTTACCTCGAGCAAGTCTATATTGATATGCTTGAAGTTCTTGCACAGTAGCGGTGGTGGTCATAGGTTCTGAACCATCCATGGCTTTCATGTCTCTATCCCACGCGCTGGGAGCTGTACTCTTGCGCGAGTTGTGGATCCAGGATATTTGGTGCCTAGACCATGTCTGAGATCAGCGGGATCGACGCATGGATTTCCAATCTGCCAAAGCCCTTCATGTTTATGGCCTGATGTGCCTGCCCTCACCATAGATCTGATGATATTTTTGTGCATTGATTTTTGTCGGAGGATCGGTGACACCATCATATAGAGTGGTGAAGACCTCTTCCTGGCGGCGTTGCACCTGTCGGCGTAGTTGGTCGCGACGCCGTCGAGTCGCTGCTTATAAAGGAGTCCGCAGATGACTCGCGAAGGATGTGTTGTTGAAGATCTTGCGCAGCTTTCTCCGCTTTGCCTTGTTGTTTCCATTTAAGCATGTCGACGTAAAACTCCGCGCCGACGCAAAGTTGGAGTCGACTGCTGAAAATTCGACGAGATTTAACTTCTCGAGACGGTAGATCCTTCCTTGTTGACGCCAAATCGGAATTCTCCGAACGTTATGACGATGGGCTCCTCCAGATAGGCACATGCATCCATACGGGAGGGCGGGTGAGGAATAAATTGAATAGATCAGCTTTTCCCTTGTTACCTCGATCCATCGTGCTTCCGGTTGACGATGTCGAAGATCTTGAACGTGCCATCGAGATCAGCTCCTTGCAACCTCTAATTCCCACAGACTGCGCCAATTGACAAAGGATTAACTTGTCAATGCCTACAGATTGTAGACTAGGTTTTGCTAGAAGTAGAGGGCAAGTAGATCTCAAGGTTTAGGCTAAAAGTACTCGGCGATTATGAAAACTAGGGTTCTGTTGACAAGAGATTCGATCCTTTCTTTGTCTCGACTCCCCCTCATATAGGAGGTGGAGCCGAGGTTTCGTATTGTACAAGTTACAGAGTCCGGGACGGTTTCCTAACTCGTCCCGCAAAATATCAGTTTCCGCATACAAGTCAATAGGGCGACAAGCCCAGAGCTCTATTGTAGACACCTGCCCAAAATCAGATTACCAGCCCGCTGGGTTGGCTGGCAAGAGTCATGATGCTGTTTGAGGTGTCTCATGGTGCAAAGCCGATACACAACCATCGACTCTAGTACAAGTGCTCAAAGTTGCCTCGTTGCCAGTTTGGCAGTGCTGTCAGGAGAGAGTTGGTATCCAAGACAGCCTGTTGCTCATTGAGCTATGGGTGGTCATCTAAAGTATCGGCCGACAATGGAAGAAAGGTGATCGGCTGGTTGGCCCTGCGTGATATCTCTTTCAGACGTGATCAAGCCCGGGACTGTTTGTCTAAATTACGGGTCCTCATCACTGTTTTCACCTCGGCTGAGGCTCGGGGGGCAGCTGGTCTCGTGGATGCTCTGTTTTTAGAAGCCGATTGGAGAGTCATCGGCTGGTCCCGCGGACATTGACTTATTGAGCATTGACCAAGCTCACGATCACTCCGATGTCAAAAAGATGAAGAGCGGATCATGGGGGGATCGATGCGTGGAGATCGGCTCATTAAAAATTGATCGAGTTGACAATCGGCTAAATTAGCATAAAAAAAGAATCGGTAAAATCGAATTGGAGAAATTCTTCATTGATAAACCAGATTTCTTACAAGGGAAGAGCCGATTGCTTAAGAAAGGGAGAACAAAAGAAGGGTCTGTTGACCAATCTACTACTGCTAGGCCTACACTAGTAGATCCTAGTCTACGGGCCGTCACTGCCCTCATCATCATCCTCGGAGCTCCCATCGGCACTGCTGCCGACGGGCTCCTCGTCGCTGCTCCCGTAGCCCTCTGCGGGAGCTTCATCCTCTTCTTCATCATCGCTGTCTCGTCGTCCCACCACATGCGGAGGCGTTTCGCCAGGGTAACTCCTCGAGGAGTCGCTGCCTTCTTCCTTCTTCTTCCTCGTCATGAGGAAAAGCTCCTCCTGTGGAAGAGGTTTGCCTCGCTTGTTGCCTCCATGCCTCACAATGAGGAATCAAGGTCTTCCCGCTCTGGGTGAGGGGTCTGCTGCCTTCTCGACTCGTTGGAGGAGTCTCGCCTCCCGTGCGTCCCCAATGCTCGGGCGGGGTGGCCCCGTAGATGGCCATCGACGACTCCCGGCTTCGAGCTCACTGGAGGAGGGGACTGAGACAGCGAGGAGACGGAGGAGGAGGAAGAATCCATGGGGGCTAAGGAGGGTTTTTTTTGGTTTTGCCGATGGCTACCTGGAGCAGGGGATGAAGAAGGGAAATCCACAGAAGTGCCAACAAAAAGGGGATATAACGATTTAATGCCTAAACAGTTCCTGCAAGGACGTGGTGCCGTAACCGTCAAATCGTGCAGAGAAGGTGAGAAGGCAAGACGTCATCATGAAGAAAATTGCGACGGTTCTGCCACCGACATGACCCTTCAAAGGAGACAGATGGTTTTGCAATTATCATTATCAAACCCAGGGGGGCATGTGTTACCCCCGATTTTGGCCAAATCAAGAGATGGGCCGTAAGTGAAGATGGGCTTGAGGACGTACACGTGGAGCATCTTCGGCGGCCTTGCGCTAAGAGCTTGGGCTTAACCGCCCGTATCTGTAATATAGTAGATTGTATCGTACTTAGATTAAGAGATAGAATCGTCCGTGCACGGTTAGGTGCACGCGTCAATTAGAAAGTCCCTTGGACTATAAATAAGTATCTAGGGTTATCTGAAAAGGAGGACAATCATCGTTCAACCAACACAATCAGGCGCATCGTCACCCCTTCGAGGCTTCTGCAGCACATGCTGCCTAGACGTATCCAGCTTATCTAGGCGCATAATGGCTATTCGTTACCTTGTACCGCTCGCGTGGCCGGGGCTTCCTGTTGATGGCGGCAGCGCATCGTTTTATCCCAGGTGTTCAGGGCTTGCATCGATGCTTTCGCGTGCATATCTGCGTGGCAATGCCGTCCCTTGACACCTAGCTGCCCTTACACCTATCTCAGGTGTAAGGGCAGCATCTTGCTTGTTCGTTACTAAGTAGATCCGATCCGTTATAGTGCTCCTTGCTTCGCAGGGATTAGTTTAATATGCATAGTTAGGCCTTATGTTGGGGTCGGACGATCCGGTAGTGCGTTAGGTGTTGTACCGTCCCTGCAAGGGATGTTCCGGGAATCAACGTTATGTTGGTTTTTAGAGCTCGTAGGGGTAGTTTGCATCATCTTCCGTAGCTGCTAGGCCCTCACACGTAGGACGTTCCGGTTATGCGGTGAAAACCCAACTGTCGTGGATCGCTTTAGCTTTGTTCTGATCAAGCCAGATCCCCATGCCATTAAATCCAACGTGAAACATGGGGCGATCGGCCTTGAGCCGATCCACAGGGAAACCTGATGAGCCGATAGGGCTCGTATTTAATGTTTACGTGTCTACCATGCAGAAACAATCCACTCTAACACCTTCCTGATCGGGTCTAGGGTCAGGTGGCACGCCCTAGCAACCGCCGTGATGGCTGGAAGATTTGCGGGACGACGCGAGGTGCCAGGGTCCACTAAGCGGCCCTGGGAGCTTCCCGGCTCTTCGTGTTGCTTAGTCATTGCCCGTCGGTGGGTTTTGGAGGGTAACAATGTACCATATGAAAATTTGACAAGAACTTTATAAATCCAGCAGTAATTTTTGCAGGACTACATGAACATGGCATACGGACTACATACGCAAACAATAGAGGACTCTATAGATGCAGTTCACGAAATCCATTTTAAAAACTAAATATTACACTCATTTCGAAGAGTTTGTCACGAGAAAGTCAAATATGCAAACAAAATATCATTTGCATTTATTATGCGAAAGTTATACTCATTTTAGAATTAGTAGTGTATTTTAAGAAGAAAATATTTTGCAATGAGTGGGTGGCGAGCCCCACAGATGAGCATCCCTATGCATGTGAACGGTTGTGATATTAACCACGCCCCATTGCATAAGAACCATTGCAGAGAAAGTAAAATAGAAGGAATAGAAGAACTTGGTTCCCGTACACGTAAAAATGGTCTGACCCATAAACTAGCCGACCCATGTCGGCAAATATTAGTTAAGTGCTGACATCAGCAATCTCCAAATATGAATTTTGGCCTTTTCTAGCATGTTTCTTGTAAGAAAAAAATATCTCATGGATTTACATAAAGAGAGTGTATCCAGAAATCTATTAACAAAACCAGCTAATGCTAATTTCGGAGAAACAAAATGAACGTGCAAGAGAGGTTACACACATCATCAGAATTCTTTAACCATTAGGCTTTCCACGAGACACTAGAGGGTTGTGGCGACAACGATACAACATATCTCCTTCCCCTCCACTTAAAGATTATGCATCGTTACGTCCACGTATGAAAGATCTAATTCTTTTTTTTGAAACGGGTAAAAAAAGTTTTTGCCTTATATTGATATAGGAGAAGCAAACAAGATGATGGCCATCGCCATAAAAATAAAAAAGAGGTGGGGAAGCAACCCCCACCCAAAAAGGAAAAAGGAAATCAGCCTACAAGCTCCGCCAAGTTCTTGGCGCCGGCGAGGATCCAGTCCGTCCCTTCCTCCCTAATCTTATGCATGACGACCGATGGTAAAGAGGATTTGTTGTTGAAAACACGCTCATTCCTCTCCTTCCAAATCTCCCAGATGATAAGCGTGATGGCAGTTCGCAAACCTCTGGGGGAAGAGGTAGTGGCCTTGGTGATGGCTTGCCTGGTGGTGAAACCATTGTCGAGGCGCTGCACCACACATTTGCGGCCGACCAGCTGGTCGACCACCTCCGGCCTCCATGCGAAAGGGGGCAGACCGTCGACGACCACGTGGACGCACAAGTGGAGGCGGAGGTCGCGTGAGAGACTGCACGCCATGGCCGGAAGTGGACGTCAAGGCCATCGAGCTTGAAGTTGCAGCGCTCCGTGCGCATGACCTCGTTGCGTAGCTCGGCGGAGGAGAACTTCACGAGAAACTGCCCTAGGAAGTGAGAGCTCACCAAAAGCTCCGACGCCCGCAACCGAAACTTGCGGCGGAACACATCTTCGACGTTGGTGCAATCCGTCCCGGACGGTGCAGCAAGCACCCAAGCCACGATGGCGGTGCTCTCACAGTCGAGGCGCTCCCTGTCAAGGTCATAGGATGTTGCAATGAAGCACGAATCCTCCTCCTCGCGCGTGGTGAGGTGGCCGAGGAAGGACATGGTTGCCGGGGGAGGGGCGGGCACTCTCTGCTTCTGCAGCTTGGCTGGAGGAGCGCGGGTGGCACCGGCGGCCATGCGGACGGGAGCAGGATGCGACCAGATGGTCCGGGGAGCTGCAGCGGTAGCAGGTCCTGGCCTCGGTACTTGTAGGGAAAGGAGCCGGAGGGGCACCGCGTCGAGTGGAGGAGGGGATGCGACGGCCGTCGTACCTTCGGGTCTTGCGCCGCGTGCGGCGAGAAGTAACTCGCGTCCAGCCATCTTCCAACGGAGCAGGGAGCGGGCCCTGAAGCGCCGCAGAAGGCGGGGGAGACGAAACGGCATGTCGGCTCAAGCGGGCGTTGACTGCGGAGATCTTGGGGATGGAGGTCGTCAAGTCGAAACAGACGGATTTGTGCGTGCCGCGTGGAGCCGACGTGCCCGAAGCGGAGGGTGCGCGGAGGATCCCTGCCGGAGCTGTTGAGGAAGAGGCCAGGGCCGGTGGCTAGCCCGCCAGACGCCAGGCGGACAGCAACGCGCAGATGGCCTCGCACTCCAGCTGCGACGGCTCGTCGAGGAAAGACCGTACCACGGTCGAGCTCCGGAGCCGAGGTGGAGCCCAAACAGCATCCGCCGGCGGCAGAGAGGAAGCAGGGGAGACCTCCCCGACGGATCTGAGGGCCGAGCTTCTCGAGGTCGATGGAGAGGAGACGCCGAGGTATGCCGATGTGAAGTTGGGTGGGAGGGCTGGTGGAGGAGGAGGGAGGCGGTGTGGGTGAGGCATGAGGGGCGCCGGATGGGGGCAGCGGCGGCGACCGCGGCCGGCCGCGCCGGTCGGGCGCGTCGCAGGAGCTCCGAGCGCTAACGGTCATCCCTCGGGGTAAACCATTAAAGATCTAATTCAGCAATGTATGAGTATAATGTTAACTTTGCTGAAAGAATGACCAGATTTCATTTGTACTTCCACCTCCTTCCTACGAAGTATAGGCCTATAGTGTACCTTCACAATTTATTCACGAGATAACACAATCGTTCGTGCTTGTTGGTGAGGCACTAAAGTCCCGCGTCACTACACAACTCCATATATATATGAAACCAACACCTAAAGCAACCTTGCCATGTATGTCCCCTTCGTTTCCTATTTTGCTTCAGAGAAAACAAGTAAGGAGGGGGTGACGGATGGTAGGAGTAATGTGTAACGAGCAGCATCGATGGTTTGGTTGTCACAGTTGTCGGGAATGAGATGCATCAGGAATTTGTGCTAGATAGGATTGTCAACCATCAGCTAGTCCAATTTCCACATAGGCCACGTGCTAAAATCATTCCGCTCTCTATGGTGGACGTCCATGGAGTTCATATTTCTTGAAATATTGTTGCGCGCCAGGACATGTCTCTCGTAGCTGATGGAAAAGTTCACCGCATGTCACGAGGTTGGAGCTGCTCCATCGGCCTAAGCGGCGGTGGGAGATACCGCAGCAGCTACGTCAAAGGATCTGGCGGTGGGACATAGGCGTCAAAATAAAAGGGCACGTGCTGTGGGGTTTTGTTAGGTGTCCACCACCAGAGAACGGTCAGTGATCTCCGCCACTGGAATCGTTCAAGCTGCCGCAAATCCACTTTGCTCATAGTTCATACAATTTGGATAGCTAAGGCAACATGATAATCCGAATCAGACCGATAATACTCTGAACACCGTAGATAGAGGTTGTAAAATGCATCATCAAAGAAAGAACATTATTTGAACCCTAACTTATCATCGTCGGAGAGATACGAGCCTTTTCTTTCATGCAACCACCCAAATTTGGAGGCCGGATTCTGTTATCGCGGCTATAATGCCAAGGAGAGATACATGCCTCAGCCAGAGATTCAGCAGTTTTTATATAAACCAAAGAAGAGGGGCTAATGTTTAATTGTTTACCATACTAGTTAGTGTGTACGTGCAACGCACGTTTCCGTAATACAACACAACTTATTTGAATAAAGCAAGGAGTCAGTTTGCTAAATAATTCCAATTGCATCAATCTATGAGGAAAGTGAAATGGTTGAGAATAATCAGAGAGAAATCCCAGTCAAGACTCCAGGAAAATCCAACTAATGAATGAAATATTTAGAAAATCACCGGAAGCAGGAAAAACATTAACTGCCGAAACTAACAACTGGGAGGCATAATACATACCTCGATTATATCTAAATATATGTCGCAATTTCTATTATAAGCTGATAGCCAGCTTATAAAATAACATCATAACGGTGCATGTAGAACATCAAAGATCTGCTTATGCAAAGATAATGGAAGAAGGTACACTGACGAATGCTGATGGAAATGATGAACTACATGAATCAAAGACTTGTACAAGACGATGCGGTTTACAACCAGCTAAGCTCAATCAGGATGAAGTAACATAATGGTATTCGATATTTATCCATGTCCAAAACTGAAGATGAATGGTACATAGACCCTCTAGCACAATACATAAATACTTACTTGCATGGAAACATTATTTTCACTGCACTCTTTATATAGAAATCATAACATATTACAAGTCGGTGCAATTTCAGTAATAATTCTTCATTCAGACTCATAGAGGATATGCTAATAAATAACTTCAATGTTAACTCTAGGTGGTAGAGGCATTTATCAAATACGTGGTGAGTACATGTGGAGTTGTGGGCATGCCCACAAAGGTTTGGTTAAGAAACTGCACCAAATTGACTTTCACTTATACATGAATGAGAGACCAGATACCATTTTGGGTAGATTTTTTTACC
The DNA here is from genome assembly GCA_030979885.1 of Lolium multiflorum. Lineage (NCBI taxonomy): Eukaryota > Viridiplantae > Streptophyta > Magnoliopsida > Poales > Poaceae > Lolium > Lolium multiflorum. The sequence continues at coordinate 213,165,989 of CM061747.1, read as the reverse complement.
ACTTATAATTTTGAAACCCCTTTGATTGATAGAAATTATACAACAGGCATTGAACTAACTGCTATCAGGGTACTTGTCAAGAATCCACATCTGCAGGAGCAAGAGCAACACACTTAGTCTACTGTAGTTGGCTAGTTCTTAATCCTCGAAGTGTAATTTGTAGCTAAGATATGAAGACGTGTTCTATGTGAAATTGACCAGCAAAAAATATATTCTGATAGGCTGATAGCACGGCCCGGCCTCCTTCCAATTATTGCACAGCTCCGTCTTAAACACGCCCTGATTGTACACCTCAGACTCCAAATCGCCAGTGGCCTTGACCACCAGGTCCTTCTCCCTGTACTGGCCGCCGCCGATCGATCCGGCTTCACACCTTCCACCGTTCCACGCCCACGAACACGCACTGATGCTTGCATTGGATGGACAGTTGGACACAAACAACTCATTGAACAGTATGTGGCATAGATCGTATATTCGTATTGGCATAGCTAGCTCTACAGATTAGGTGGCAATGGAGGGGTTTGGATTTGATCTCACCGAGCCGTTGTTCAACGATTTGTCAGATGAAGATGCTCTTCGGCAGCACCGCAGTTCCTTTAACATGACGCATAATCGCCATGCTTGGAGGATCTGGCATGGTCACGAGGTGAGGTCATTATTCGCAAAAAAAAAAGAGGTGAGGTCATTGTTGGCGACGTGGAGCTCAGCGTTCTCGAGGCAGATGTTGTAGGCTTCGCGCGCGGCGTCGGCGAACTGGATGGAGAACAACGTGAAGGGCAAGGACTGTGGTGGCGATGCGAGCTTCGGTTATCGGCATCGAGAGCAGAGGACGCCGCAGCGTGCGGCTAGGGTTTGGGGTTGGAGGCGCGTAACAACAGGTTGGGATCGTGCAAGAAAGGATGTGTGCGTGCTCGGGATTTAGGCGGGCGGGATGGAAGGGCACGGCGCATGATGCGGCCTGGGTGGAAACGAACGGAATTTTCGGGAGGGAGGTGGGGGAGAATAAACGAACATGGACCATGTGATGCATGTCGATGGACAGTCTAGATTCAATTTTCCTACGGCACTTCGTGCTTTTATAAGTAGTGGAGATGGAGATGAAACGAGACAAATGTTGAAGCGTGCTATGATGTTGCCCGGCGATCAGTGATGCTAGATTTTTGTTGTCATGTTCTGTTTGTAGACCCCCCAACAGAGCAGGCTTCTTCAACTGCACTCCCCTACTACTCTTGTGCCGCATTCACGGTAGTAGCAAGGCTCGCACCAGCATGTCCGCGGTTGCACGATTCCTGTGTTTGCCTTCACCATGATCGGCGGGGCGGAAGCCAGAATGCGGTAGAAATGGACATAGGCCACGGAGTGCGGAGTCATTGCCTTGTGTGAACACTCTCGTCGAACGCAATTACACGGCCACATCTGATGCATTCGGTAGGGGGTGTGCACTCCACCGCGCAGCCTGCAAGGAGGCACCGGTGATTCAGGCGCTAGCGCCGTCGATCCTCCAAGCGTGGCAGCATGCGGCCTTTCTGCAGCAACAACAGCGCATGGCGCCAAGCCGGCATCGCAATAGGTTGAGCAATAGCGCGAGGTGCCAAACCGGCATCGCAAGAGACTGAGTTATAGCGTGCGGCACCTAGGCCAGGCGTTCTGCATGCGCGGCAACAAGTAGAATATGATCAGGCTAGCAGCGCGCTGTGGGCGCGGCAACAACTGACACCACTACCATACATGCAGCTCCATCCCTCGGAGTGACGATGCTCGTTCTTCTCCCCCGGCGGCCAACTCCGAGATGCCGTTTGGGGAGCCAACGGAGCTGAGAGTGGATCCTGGCCCAGTCAAGTGTCATGCACCTGAACCTGGTACATGCACTCAAGGAGAAGCGAAGGGCAGATGCGCGACAAAGCATATGTGAACAACATCTTCTAACCAAGCGGGCTGATACGTCTCCAACGTATCGATAATTTCTTATGTTCCATGCTACTTTATTGATGATACCTACATGTTTTATGCACATTATATGTCGTATTTACGCATTTTCTGGAACTAACCTATTAACAAGATGCCGAAGAGCCACTTGTTTTCTGCTGTTTTGGTTTCAGAAATCCTAGTAAGGAAATATTCTCGGAATTGGACGAAATCACCGCCAGGGTCCTATTTTGCACGAAGCTTCCAGAAGACCGAAGGGGAGTCGGTACAGGAGGCAGGGCGGCGCGGCCAGTGCCCTGGCCGCGCCACCCTGTCCGCCCCTCGTGCCGCCTCTTGACCTGCCCTTTCGCCTACTTATAGCCTCCATCGCAACCCCAGACCGAGAGCCACGATACGGAAAACCTTCCAGACGCGCCGTCGCGAATCCCATCTCGGGGATTCAGAGATCGCCTCCCCTGCCCGAGGGGATTATCTCCGGAGGACTCTTCATCGCCATGATCGCCTCCGAGTGATGAGTGAGTAGTTCACCCTGGACTATGGGTCCATAGCAGTAGCTAGATGGTCGCCTTCTCCTAATTGTGCTTCATTGTTGGATCTTGTGAGCTGCCTAACATGATCAAGATCATCTATCTGTAATACTATATGTTGTGTTTGTCGGGATCCGATGGATAGAGAATACTATGTTATGGTGATTATCAATCTATTGTTTATGTGTTGTTTATGATCTTGCATGCTCTCCGTTATTAGTAGAGGCTCTGGCCAAGTTTTTACTCTTAACTCCAAGAGGGAGTATTTATGCTCGATAGTGGGTTCATGCCTTCATTGACACCTGGGACAGTGACAGAAGTTCTAAGGTTGTGATGTGCTGTTGCCACTAGGGATAAAACATTGATTCTATGTCTAAGGATGTAGTTGTCGATTACATTACGCACCATACTTAATGCAATTGTCGTCTGCTTTGCAACTTAATACTGAATGGGGTTCGGATGATAACCTGAAGGTGGAATTTTTAGGCATAGATGCAGTTGGATGGCGGTCTATGTACTTTGTCGTAATGCTCGGATTAAATCTCACTATATTTATCATATCATGTATATGCATTGTTATGCCCTTCTCTATTTGTCAATTGCCCGACTGTAATTTGTTCACCCAACATGCTTTTATCTTATGGGAGAGACACCTCTAGTGAACTGTGGACCCCGGTCCTATTCTTTACATAGCATACAATCTTGCAATACTTGTTTTACTGTTTTCTTGCAAACAATCATCTTCCACACAATACGGTTAATCCTTTGTTACAGCAAGCCGGTGAGATTGACAACCTCACTGTTTCGTTGGGGCAGAGTACTTGGGTTGTGTTGTGCAGGTTCCACGTTGGCGCCGGAATCCCTGTTGTTGCGCCGCATCACATTTCGCCACCATCAACCTTCAACGTGCTTCTTGGCTCCTCCTGGTTCGATTAAACCTTGGTTTCTTTTCTGAGGGAAAACTTGCCATCGTGCGCATCATACCTTCCTCTTGGGGTTCCCAACGGACGTGTACATTTACGCGCATCAAGCATGTTTTCTGGCGCCGTTGCCGGGAGATCAAGACACGCTGCAAAGGGAGTCTCCACTTCTCAATCTCTTTACTTCGTTTTTGTCTTGCTTTATTTTATTTACTACTTTGTTTGCTGCACCTAAACAAAACACAAAAATTAGTTGCTAGTTTTACTTTATTTACTGTCTTGCTCTCTATATCAAAAACACAAAAAAAAATTAGTTACTTGCATTTACTTTATCTAGTTTGTTTTATTTACTGTTGCTAAAATGAATACCCCTGAAAATACTAAGTTGTGTGACTTCACAAACGCAAATAATAATAATTTCCTATGCACACCTATTGCTCCACCTGCTACTACAGCAGAATTTTTGAAATTAAACCTGCTTTACTGAACCTGGTTATGAGAGACCAATTTTCTGGTATTAGTTCTGATGATGCTGCTGCCCATCTTAATAATTTTGTTGAACTTTGTGAAATGCAAAAGTATAAGGATGTAGATGGTGATATTATTAAATTGAAAGTGTTTCCTTTTCATTAAGAGGAAGAGCTAAAGATTGGTTGCTATCTTTACCTAAGAATAGTATTGATTCATGGACTAAATGTAAGGATGCTTTTATTGGTAGATATTATCCTCCCGCTAAAATTATATCTTTGAGAAGTAGCATAATGAATTTTAAGCAATTAGATACTGAACATGTTGCTAAAGCATGGGAGAGAATGAAAACTTTGGTAAAGAATTGCCCAACCCATGGACTGACTACTTGGATGATCATCCAAACCTTCTATGCAGGACTAAATTTTTCTTCGCGGAATTTATTGGATTCAGCTGCTGGAGGTACTTTTATGTCCATCACTTTGCGGCTACAAAACTTCTTGATGATATGATGATAAATTACTCTGAATGGCACACGGAAAGAGCTCCACAAGGTAAGAAGGTAAATTCTGTTGAAGAAACCTCTTCCTTGAGTGATAAGATTGATGTGATCATGTCTATGCTTGTGAATGGTAGATCTAATGTTGATCCAAATAATGTTCCTTTAGCTTCATTGGTTGCTCAAGAAGAAAATGTTGATGTGAATTTCATTAAAAATAATAATTTCAACAATGCTTATAGGAACAACTCTGGTAATAACTATAGGCCATATCCTTCTGCTAATGATAATGGTTATGGTAATTCTTATGGGAATTCTTACAACAATAATAGGAGTGTACCCTCTGGTCTTGAAGCTATGCTTAAAGAATTTATTAGTACACAAACTGCTTTTAACAAATCTGTTGAGGAAAAGCTTGATAAAATTGATATTATTGCTTGTAGAGTTGATAGACTTGCCTCTGATGTTAATCTTTTAAAATTGAAAGTTATGCCTAATAATGATATTGATAATAAGATTACTACTACAGCAAATGCCATCCAAGTTAGAATTAATGAGAATATAAGATTAATGGCTGAATTCGTGCTAGGTGGGATAGAGAAGAAAATGAAAACTAGCTAAAGAGAATAATGTAGCTAAAGTTTGGACTATTACCACCACTAGTAATGCTAATTCTTCACATGTTTCTGCACCTCCTACTATCAATGGTAAAATAATTGGTGTTGGCAATGTTTCTACTTGATGAGATCTGAGATCCCGGATGTGGCCTGATCTCGCGATTCAACCCAAGGACCAAGGGGAAAAGGTGGGAGGACGTGAGGAACACGAAGAACACGAGGAACACGGTACTCACGCACGCACACCAACCCGATACACCCTTACCCCCGTGACTCGGTAGATCACGCCAATAGAATCTCCAAGGAAGAGGCACGCGGCAGAATTCCCGGAGAGAGATTGGTGTTGGAGAGAAGGGGATTGGTAAGGGAGAGAGAGTGCCTTGCACTAGAATCTCACTTAGCAATTCACAAATCAACAACAAGGATGGCCTTGATTACAGAGGGATGATACCCAAGGGAGACTAAGCTCAAAGGTAGGTTTGAGTTCAAAACAAGTCTAATCTCAGATCTGAGCCAACTAGGCTATTTATAGTCGGGTAGGCGAATGGGTAAGTTACACGCTGAAAAGTAGTGCTGTGCTGAAGTTCGCGGTGGCGGAAGTTCGGCCGACTTGGGCGGAAGTTCCGGTCAGGGGCGGAAGTTCCGGTCCTGGAAGGCGGAAGTTCCGGCCCGGCCGGGAGTTCCGGCCAAGTTCCGGTCAAGTTCCGAAATTAGCCCATTTCCTTGCAGTAACATCCAGGGGCGTTGACGGACTTCGGAGCTTGGGCGGAACTTGGGCGGAAGTTCCGGGGCGGAAGTTCCGGTCCTCGGGGCGGAAGTTCCGGCTGGTTCCACTTCTCTGGGCGCTGGACGGCATCTTGGCAGCATCTGGGAGGAATCTGGCCGGAAGTTCCGGTCCCGGAGGGCGGAAGTTCCGGCCTGGCGCTGGAGCTCTTCATCATTTCCAGCTCTCTCTCCATTGGCTTGGACTCCATGGCTTGTGTCTTGACCGATGTACCTGATTGAACATAGTGTATTTGCATGAAGTAGCAAGCCATCCAAGGGGGTGTCAAAGGTAGAGGTAGAGAGGAGCGAATTCACCTTATCATGTAGAGCTTTAACTCGAGCCCTTGTCATTGGTCCACTTGGGGGACTTGTCGGTCTTGGTGAGGAGGTGTCCGAAGGCCACCCCGCATCATCTCCCCCCCCTTGGGAGAGAGTCGTCCTCGACTCTTGTTCCTCCTCATCTCCATGATAGGGTGAGAGATCCGAGATGTTGAAAGTGTTGCTCACCAAGTACTTTGATGTTGGTATGTCGATGACGTAGGCGTTGTTGTTGATGCGCTTGAGGACCTTGAAAGGTCCATCTCCTCTTGGCTTGAGCTTGGAGTTGCGTTCTTGCGGGAACCTTTCTTTCCGTAGATGGATCCAAACGAGGTCTCCTTCTTCAAACACGCGTTCCTTTTTCTTGGCGTTGAGGCGGTTAGCTTGGCGAAGTACATGCTCTTGTATGGTTGCTCTTGTCTCTTCATGTAGTTTCTTCATGGCGGTGGTGCGCTCGTCGAAGTCCATGTTCGTCCTTTCATGAAGAGGTAGTGGGAGGATGTCGAGTGCCGTTGGAGGTTCGAATCCATAGACGATCATGAAGGGACTCCTTGAGGTTGTGGAGTGCTTGGCTCGATTGTAGGCGAACTCCGCATGGGGTAGGCAATCTTCCCATGACTTCAAATTTGTCTTCACAAGTGTGCGGAGGAGTGTGGAGAGGCTTCGATTGACCACTTCGGTTTGTCCATCGGTTTGAGGGTGCGAGGACGATGAGAACAAGAGCTTCACTCCAAACTTCGCCATGAGTGACTTCCATAGGTAACTCATAAACTTGACGTCTCGATCCGACACAATGCTTGCCGGTATTCCATGTAGGCGAACCACTTCCCTGAAAAACAATGAAGCAATGTGTGAAGCATCATCGCTCTTATGACATGGTATGAAATGAGCCATTTTAGAGAACCTATCCACTACCACAAATATTGAGTCATGACCATGTTTTGTGCGTGGTAAGCCAAGTACAAAGTCCATGCTTATGTCCGACCAAGGTGCATATGGAATGGGCAAAGGCATGTAAAGACCATAGGGATTGGAAGTAGACTTAGCTTGTAAGCATGTTGTACACCGTCGGCAAAGGCGTTCCACGTCGCGGTACATTCTTGGCCAATAGTAGTGGGTTGATAGCATGGCATATGTCTTCTCTCGTCCAAAGTGACCCATGAGACCACCTCCATGTGACTCTTGCAAAAGCAACTTACGAAGAGAAGACTCGGGAATGCAAATCTTGTTAGCTTTAAACAAGTAGCCATCATGCAAATAGAAATCATCAAATCCGCGGTCAACGGAACACTTGGCAAAGATTGGACCAAAGAAAGCGTCGGAAGGGTAAAGTTCTTTGATCTCCTCAAGACCCAAAATGTGAAACTCCAAGCGGGTGAGTAGAAGAGTAATCTTGCGGGAAAGTGCATCCGCAACCACATTTTCCTTGCCCTTTTTGTATTTGATTACATAAGGGAAGGACTCTATGAACTCAACCCACTTAGCATGTCTCTTGTTCAAATTGTGTTGACTTTTCAAATACTTCAAGGACTCATGATCCGAGTGGATAACAAACTCTTTTGGCCAAAGGTAATGTTGCCAAACTTCAAGAACACGAACCAAAGCATAAAGCTCCTTGTCATATATAGGATAGTTGAGGCGTGCGCCATCCAACTTCTCACTATAGTATGCCACGGGTTTTCCATTTTGCATGAGAACACCACCGATTCCAAGTCCACTCGCGTCACATTCTATCTCAAATGTTTTAGCAAAATCGGGAAGAGCAAGTAGTGGTGCCTCGGTGAGTCTCTTTTTCAATTCATCAAAAGCTTTTTGTTGTGCTTTGCCCCAAACAAACGGAACATTCTTTTTTGTAAGCTCGTTTAAAGGGCAAGCAATGGTGCTGAAATCTTTCACAAAGCGGCGGTAAAATCCGGCAAGTCCATGGAAGCTTCGAACTTGACCAACATTTGTGGGAGTGGGCCAATTGTGGATGGCCTCAACTTTGGAAGAATCAACTTCAATCCCGTTGGCGGAAACCACAAAACCAAGAAAAACCAATTTGTTTTGAGCGAAATGGCATTTTGGTAGGTTGGCAAAGAGCTTCTCGTGGCGCAAGATGCATAAGACTTCTCTCACATGTTGAACATGGTCCTCGAGATTTTTGCTATAGATGAGGATATCATCAAAGTAAACAACCACGCTCTTGCCAATGAGAGGTCGCAAAATGTGATTCATAAGACGCATGAAAGTCGAAGGAGCATTGGAAAGACCAAATGGCATGACAAGCCATTCATATAGACCAAGCTTGGTCTTGAATGCCGTCTTCCATTCATCACCAATTGCCATGCGAATTTGGTGGTAGCCACTACGCAAATCAATCTTAGAGAAAATGGTGGCACCACTCAATTCATCAAGCATGTCATCTAAACGCGGAATGGGATGGCGATAACGGACGGTAATGGCATTGATAGGGCGGCAATCCATACACATCCGTTGCGTCTCATCCGGTTTAGGCACAAGAATGACGGGAACGGCACAAGGGCTAAGGCTTTCTCGGACATACCCTTTAGCGAGGAGGTCTTGTATTTGTCGTTGTATCTCCTTGGTATCTTCGGGGTTGGTGCGGTAGGCGGCGCGGTTTGGTAGGGGAGCGCCGGGTATGAGGTCGATGCGATGCTCGATGCCCCGAAGCGGTGGTAGTCCATGAGGTAGCTCGTCGGGGAAGACGTCTTGGAACTCCTTCAAAAGAGACAACAAAGACGAAGGAATGTTGGTTAAGTCATTAGTCTCCGACGATAGGCCCTTGCAAATGAGCACGTAGTGTATGGTGGTGGATGGGTTGTCTTTCACTTCTCTCCACTCGCTTTTGGTGGCTAGGAGGACACTCTTTCTCTCACTCATATGTGGGTGGTGGCGCTCACTCTCTTTTTGGTGGGTAGCTCCCTCTCCTCTCAACTCACTATGGTGGATGTGGTGTTGTGCCCTCGCTAAAGCCTTCGCATTGTCGGCGATGATTTGGCTAGGAGTCATTGGGCGAAGCTCGAACTTCTTGTCCTTGACCTTGAAGGTGTATGCATTGGAGTAACCATCATGTATGGCCTTCTTGTCAAATTGCCATGGGCGGCCAAGCAACATGTGGCACACGGTCATAGGCACCACGTCACACTCGACGGTGTCTTCATAGGGTCCTATCTTGAAGTTGACGGTGACGGTGTGTTGAATCTTGACATTGCCCTTGTCACTCAACCATTGGACATGGTATGGATGAGGATGTTTGCGAAGCGTGAGGTTGAGCTTCTCACATAGCTCGGTGCTTGCCAAGTTGTGGCAACTCCCACCATCGATGATGACCTTGATTGACTTGCCACCAATGCCGGCACGCGTTTGGAAGATGTTGCATCTTTGGTCTTCCATAGCTTGGGGTTGAGTGGTGAGCACTCGAGTGACCACAAGAGAAGGGCTTGGATCATGTGTGCATAAGAGAGGGTCTTCTCCACTTTCTTCATCATAGTCTTCCTCATTAGCAACGGCGGCTTGCACTAGGGCTTCATATTCACCTTCACTTAGCGTCTCTATGTCACCATTTTCCATAGTGATCATGACCTTGGTGTTCTTGCACTCAAAGGATTTGTGGCCTTGAGTACCACACTTGAAGCAAGTGACATTGGAGGGTCCCGTAGAGGCTTTGGAGGAGGCGGTGGAAGACACCGTTTGCTTCATGCGACTTTGTATGGAAGGTTGCTTGGAAGGTGTAGAGGATGCGGTTGGCTTGACACTTGTTGTAGGAGTTGATGTAGCAATCTTGGAGGCGAAGTATTGCTTGGACTTCGAGTACTTGATGTCCTCATTCACTTGACGCTCGGCCTTGGAAGCTTGGTGAACCAACTCAACCATGTTGGAGTATTGTTGGAACTCCACAATCCTCTTGATGGGGTAGTTGAGGCCATTGAAGAACCTAGCGATGGTTTGGTTCTCGGATTCTTGGATGTTTGCTCGCATCATGGTTAACTCCATTTCCTTGAAGAATTCCTCAACGGTCTTGGTGCCTTGCTTCAACTTTTGGAGCTTGTTGAAGAGATCGGTCTTGTAGTGTGTAGGGACAAAGCGAGCTTGCATTTCCTCCTTCATGTCTTCCCAAGTATCAATTGGAGGATCACCCTTTTCTTCCCTAAGAGTGACAACTTGTTCCCACCAAGTGTTGGCATAATCTTCAAACTCGAGGGAGGCCATGGCTACTTTCTTGGCACCGGAGTAGTTGTGGATGCGGAAGATCTTGTCAACCTTGAGTGCCCATGAGAGGTAGGCCTCGGCATCGTCTTCACCCTTGAACTTGGGCATGTTGAACTTGAGCTTTCCATACATATTCTCTTCATCTTCCATGTTCCGGCGGCGAGGACGGATGCCTTCATCTCTTGCGACTTGAGGTGGTAGAGGAGGTCTTCCACGACCAACCATAGCATTGGGTTGGCGGTTGAGGTGAACACTAGCTTCACTTGGCTCATGTTGAGGAAGTTGTTGCGGATCTTGACGAGGTTGTTGACGTTGTCCAATGTTGGCCCTCTCATCTTGATCATGTTGTGGTTGTCCTCGGCCCCTTTGGTCATGGCGAGGATGATTCCGGAGATCACGCCTTGGTGGATCTTGATGACCTTGGTCTTGAGCATCCACATGGGCTTGACGATGAGGTGTCGGGACCATGTTGTGGAGGACGTTGTCTTGGGGATGGTCGTCATGCCCATGGTGGGCATGGCGAGCCGCTTGATGACGATCTTGGTGAAGAGCTTGTTCTTGTTGCGGACGTTCATGAGGACGAGCATGGCGATGGAACTCTCCGCGCCTTGAGTTTGAGCGAGAGTCATCTTGACGAGCATGCGGGCGCCGAGGTCGATGATGATCTCCATGCCTTGAGTCGGAGCTTGAGGAGGAATGGCGATCATGGGAGTAGTCATCATGTGAGGAGGTCGATGACGATGAGGAAGTAGAGCGATGTCGATGTCGGCGTCCCAAGTTGTTGATGGCGCGCTCGAGGCTATCCATGCGCCGCTCCATGTTTGCATCATTGGCCGTCACTTGGTCATGCAAGTTGTCCGTAGCTTCACGAAGAAGATTCATATCTTGGTTCACTTGAGTAAAATTGTGAGCCACTTCTTCATATTGTTCATCGATGCGAGTCTCGAACAAGGTAAGTTGCTCCTTGAACTCTTGGCGTTGCACCCATAGATTGTGTTGGGTGGCCAACCTCTCGGTGTTGCGGAGGACTTCTCCATCCCTTGGCTCATCTCCGTTCCTATCCATGATGGAAAGACAAGAACTATGTTGTGGATGTTAGTGGAAGGAGACTACCTCGCACTCTTACCTTGGTAAGATAGTATTGAGGCAATCAACCAAGACCAAAGTAAGACCAAGTGTATCGGGACACACACAAAGGCACACGCAAAAGCTAGCAAATATGGTGTTAGGTGTGGATGGTGGAAAACCAAAAGACGAAATCCAAAATCGAGTATGTTGTTAAGAGTGGGTAAGATGCAAAAGTCACAAGTCAAAAGCGGTGATCACAAAAGGCATACACAATGTGGAACACACACGTGGGACAAAATGGGGTTAGCGCGACGGAAAATGAGCACGAACAAAATTGGTCCTAACGAAGACTACTAGCTCGGTGTCACGCTAACGCAAGAGAGACCGTGGCTTGGTTGCAAAATTGAGAAGCAACAAGATTTGCGCAAGACGCCTCTCTTCTCTTTTCTCTCTTTTGCTTAGAAGCTTTGGACTCTTTTGTGTATAGGTGTCACTCACACTCTTTTTCTTTTTCTTTTCTTTTTCTTTTTCTTTTTCTTTTTCTCACTATCTATGTAAGTATGTCACACTTCTTTTGCCTATCTTTTCACACGAGCTTGCTTCGTAGCTTTGCTCAACACACGCACACCCTCACGGTCGGGACGCTTGCGCAATGCTTCGCAACACTAGAAAGCCACTCTCGATAGGAAAGGTACGCAAAGGAAGCTAGGGCTACAAGTTAGGTGCAAGTTATACCACTTGATGACGGTGGCCGACGAGCTTGAACTTGCTATGGTGGAAGGTGTCAAATGAACCGCTTGGATCCTCGGGGTGCCGTCGTCGTAGTTGATGTTGCGGAAGCTTTATGGTAGCTGAAATGGCACACACTACGAAGTCCAAACACAAGGGGTTAGTGCCAAAACGAAAAACGAAGTTAGCTGTGAGGCGGAAGTTCCGGTCCTGGGGGGAACTTCCGGTCGGGGGCGGAACTTCCGGTCCTGCCGGCCGGAACTTCCGGTCGCAATCAGATCTGCGGGCTGTTCTTCGATTTGGGCGGAAATCCGGGCCGAAAATCTTCGAATTCGTGGAAAATTTGGCACTAGAAGCTGTGGGAAGGTGGGGGAATTGCAGATCAACACCAAAGACAAGTTTCTATTGGATCAAAACCACTCAAAACTCAACCAAATCACAGATCGGTCCAAAGGCAATTTGGGCTATTTTTTGGAAAATTTTCTAGAAACGAAATCGGGTGGGTGGAGGGTCAAAATCGCGGTAACCAAAGGCTGCTGATACCATATGATGAGATCTGAGATCCCGGATGTGGCCCGATCTCGCGATTCAACCCAAGGACCAAGGGGAAAAGGTGGGAGGACGTGAGGAACACGAAGAACACGAGGAACACGGTACTCACGCACGCACACCAACCCGATACACCCGATACTTACCCCCGTGACTCGGTAGATCACGCCAATAGAATCTCCAAGGAAGAGGCACGCGGCAGAATTCCCGGAGAGAGATTGGTGTTGGAGAGAAGGGGATTGGTAAGGGAGAGAGAGTGCCTTGCACTAGAATCTCACTTAGCAATTCACAAATCAACAACAAGGATGGCCTTGATTACAGAGGGATGATACCCAAGGGAGACTAAGCTCAAAGGTAGGTTTGAGTTCAAAACAAGTCTAATCTCAGATCTGAGCCAACTAGGCTATTTATAGTCGGGTAGGCGAATGGGTAAGTTACACGCTGAAAAGTAGTGCTGGTGCGTGCGAAGTTCGCGGTTGGCGGAAGTTCCGGCGAGGGCGGAAGTTCCGGTGGAAGGCGAGTTCCGCCGGCCGAAGTTCCGCCAAGTTCCGGTCAAGTTCCGAAATTAGCCCATTTCCTTGCAGTAACATCCAGGGGCGTTTTGACGGACTTTCGGAGCTTGGGCGGAACTTGGGCGGAAGTTCCGGGTGGGCGGAAGTTCCGGTCCCTAGGGGCGGAAGTTCCGGCTGGTTCCACTTCTCTGGGCGCTGGACGGCATCTTGGCAGCATCTGGGAGGAATCTGGCCGGAAGTTCCGGTCCTGGAGGGCGGAAGTTCCGGCCTGTGCGCTGGAGCTCCATCTTCATCATTTCCAGCTCTCTCTCCATTGGCTTGGACTCCATGGCTTGTGTCTTGACCGATGTACCTGATTGAACATAGTGTATTTGCATGAAGTAGCAAGCCATCCAAGGGGGTGTCAAAGGTAGAGGTAGAGAGGAGCGAATTCACCTTATCATGTAGAGCTTTAACTCGAGCCCTTGTCATTGGTCCACTTGGGGGACTTGTCGGTCTTGGTGAGGAGGTGTCCGAAGGCCACCCCGCATCATCTACTCCTAGTGCAAAGCGTACAAAACTGTCTGAAATTGCTAAAACTGCTGAAACTGCTTGTGATAAAACTGCTGAAATTTTTTCCAACCTTGGGAACAATGATCCCATTGCTGTAGCTCATAATGATTTAGATTTTGATGATTGCCACATCTCTGAAGTTATAAAGTTCTTACAAAAACTTGCTAAAAGTCCTAATGCTAGTGCTATAAATTTAGCCTTTACAAAACATATTACAAATGCTCTCATAAAAGCTAGAGAAGAGAAACTAAAACTTGAAACTTCTATTCCTAGAAAGTTAGAGGATGGTTGGGAGCCCATCATTAAAATGAAATTCAATGACTTTGAATGTAATGCTCTATGTGATCTTGGTGCAAGTATTTCTGTTATGCCTAAAAAGATTTATGATATGCTTGACTTGCCACCATTGAAGAATTGTTATTTGGATGTTAATCTTGCCGATAATGTTAAAAAGAAACCTTTGGGGAGGATTGATAATGTGCACATTACGGTTAACAATAACCTTGTCCCCGTTGATTTTGTTGTCTTGGATATCGAATGCAATGCATCTTGTCCTATTGTGTTGGGAAGACCTTTTCTTCGAACTGTTGGTGCTGTTATTGATATGAGGGAAGGTAATATTAAATATCAATTTCCTCTCAAGAAAGGTATGGAACACTTCCCTAGAAAGAGAATGAAGTTGCCTTTTGATTCTATTATTAGAACAAGCTATGATGTTGATGCTTCTACTCTCGATGTTACTTGATTTGCACTTTCTGCGCCTAGCTGAAAGGCGTTAAAGAAAAGCGCTTATGGGAGACAACCCATGTTTTTACTACAGTACTTTATTTTATATTTGAGTCTTGGAAGTTGTTTACTACTGTAGCAACCTCTCCTTATCATGTTTTTGTGCCAAGTAAAGTTTCTATGTCAAAGTTGATGTTATATTTGGGATCGCTGCGCAGAAACAGCATTCTGTCTGTCACGAATCTGGGCACAAGTCTCTGTAGAAAATTCGAAAAATCTGCCAATTTACGAGCGTGATCCTAAGATATGTACGCAACTTTCATTAGTTTTGAGTTTTTCCATTTGAGCAAGTCTGGTGCCATTTTAAAATTCGTTTTTACGGACTGTTCTGTTTTTGACAGATTCTGCCTTTATTTCGCATTGCCTTTTTGCTATGTTGATGAATTTCTTTGATCCATTAATGTCCAGTAGCTTTATGCAATGTCCAGAAGTGTAAAGAATGATTTTGTCACCTCTGAATGTGTGAATTATTAATCGTGCACTAACCCTCTAATGAGTTTGCTTGAAGTTTGGTGTGAAGGAAGTTTTCAAGGGTCAAGAGAGGAGTATGATATACTATGATCAAGAGGAGTGAAAGCTCTAAGCTTGGGGATGCCCCGTGGTTCATCCCTGCATATTTTAAGAAGACTCAAGCTTCTAAGCTTGGGGATGCCCAAGGCATCCCCTTCTTCATCGACAACATCATCAGGTTCCTCCCCTGAAACTATATTTTTATTCAGTCACATCTTGTGTTCTTTACTTGGAGCGTCGGTTTGTTTTTGTTTTTGTTTTTGTTTGAATAAAATGGATCCTAGCATTCACTTTGTGGGAGAGAGACACGCTCCGCTGTTGCATATGGAAAAATATGTCCTTAGGCTTTACTCATAATATTCAAGGCGAAGTTTCTTCGTTAAATTGTTATATGGTTGGAATTGGAAAATGCTACATGTAGTAATTCTAAAATGTCTTGGATAAATGTGATACTTGGAAATTGTTGTGCTCATGTTTAAGCTCTTGCATCATATACTTTGCACCTATTAATGAAGAAATACATAGAGCTTGCTAAAATTTGATTTGCATATTTGGTCTCTCTAAGGTCTAGATAATATCTAGTATTGAGTTTTGAACAACAAGGAAGACGGTGTAGAGTCTTATAATGCTTACAATATGTTTTTTATGTGAGTCTTGCTGCACCGGTTCATCCTTGAGTTTGCTTCAAATAACCTTGCTAGCCTAAACCTTGTATCGAGAGGGAATACTTCTCATGCATCCAAAATCCTTGAGCCAACTACTATGCCATTTGTGTCCACCATACCTACCTACTACATGGTATTTCTCCGCCATTCCAAAGTAAATTGCTTAAGTGCTACCTTTAAAATTCCATCATTCACCTTTGCAATATATAGCTCATGGGACAAAATAGCCTTAAAAACTATCGTAGTATTGAATATGTACTTATGCACTTTATCTTTTATTAAGTTGCTTGTTGTGCGATAACCATGCTTCTGGGGAACGCCATCAACTATTCTTTGTTGAATATCATGTGAGTTGCTATGCATGTCCGTCTTGTCTGAAGGATCTATCACCTTAATGATTGGAGCATGCAAATTGTTAGAGAAGAACATTGGGCCGCTAACTAAAGCCATGAATCATGGTTGAAGTTTCAGTTTTGGACATATATCCTCAATCTCATATGAGAATAATAATTGTTGCTACATGCTTATGCATTTAAGAGGAGTCCATTATCTGTTGTCCATGTTGTCCCGTATGGATGTCTAAGTTGAGAATAATCAAAAGCGAGAAATCCAAAATGCGAGCTTTCTCCTTAGACCTTTGTACAGGCGGCATGGAGGTACCCCTTTGTGACACTTGGTTGAAACATGGCATTGCGAAGATCCGGTAGTCCAAGCTAAGTAGGACAAGGTGCGGGCACTATTAGTATACTATGCATGAGGCTTGCAACTTGTAAGATATAATTTACATAACTCATATGCTTTATTACTACCGTTGACAAAATTGTTTCATGTTTTCAAAATAAAAGCTCTAGCACAAATACAGCAATCGATGCTTTCCTCTTTGAAGGACCATTCTTTTACTTTTATTGTTGAGTCAGTTTACCTATCTCTCTCCACCTTAAGAAGCAAACACTTGTGTGAACTATGCATTGATTCCTACATACTTGCATATTGCACTTGTTATATTACTTTATGTTGACAATATCCATGAGATATACATGTTATAAGTTGAAAGCAACCGCTGAAACTTAATCCTCCTTTGTGTTGTTTCAATACCTTTACTTTGATTTATTGATTTATGAGTTAACTCTTATGCAAGACTTATTGATGCTTGTCTTGAAGTACTATTCATGAAAAGTCATTGCTTTATGATTCAGTTGTTTACTCATGTCATTTACCATTGTTTTGATCGCTGCATTCATTACATATGTTTACAAATAGTATGATCAAGATTATGATGGCATGTCACTTCAGAAATTATCTTTGTTATCGTTTTACCTGCTCGGGACGAGCAGAACTAAGCTTGGGGATGCTTGATACGTCTCCAACGTATCGATAATTTCTTATGTTCCATGCTACTTTATTGATGATACCTACATGTTTTATGCACATTATATGTCGTATTTACGCATTTTCCGGAACTAACCTATTAACAAGATGCCGAAGAGCCAGTTGTTTTCTGCTGTTTTTGGTTTCAGAAATCCTAGTAAGGAAATATTCTCGGAATTGGATGAAATCACCGCCCAGGGTCCTATTTTTGCACGAAGCTTCCGAAGACCGAAGGAGTCGGGGCCACGAGGTGGCCAGGTGATAGGCGGCGCGCCCAGGCCCTGGCCGCGGCACCTGTCCCTGGGCCCCCGTGCCGCCTCTTGACCTGCCCTTTCGCCTACTTATAGCCTCCGCGCGAAACCCCGCATCGAGAGCCACGATACGGAAAACCTTCCAGACGCGCCGCCGCGAATCCCATCTCGGGGATTCAGAGATCGTCCCGCACCCGCCGGAGAGGGGATTCATCTCCGGAGGACTCTTCATCGCCATGATCGCCTCCGGAGTGATGAGTGAGTAGTTCACCCCTGGACTATGGGTCCATAGCAGAAGCTAGATGGTCGTCTTCTCCTAATTGTGCTTCATTGTTGGATCTTGTGAGCTGCCTAACATGATCAAGATCATCTATCTGTAATACTATATATTGTGTTTGTCGGGATCCGATGGATAGAGAATACTATGTTATGGTGATTATCAATCTATTGTTTATGTGTTGTTTATGATCTTGCATGCTCTCCGTTATTAGTAGAGGCTCTGGCCAAGTTTTTACTCTTAACTCCAAGAGGGAGTATTTATGCTCGATAGTGGGTGACATAGGCATCCCCAATGGGCCTGCCAAAGATGGTACCCGGGGTTTATTCAAGGCCCAAGACCCGAAGAATAAGAAGACTTGGAAGCCCATCTAGTGTTAAGGAAAGATAGTTTGTATTAGGAAAGATAGAGACTTGTAATCTTACGAGCTGGGTACGAAACCCTCTCGAACTCTGTAACTTGTGTATTACGAAACCCTCGGCTCCGCCTCCTATATAAGGGGGAGTCGAGGGACAAAGAAAGGGATCGAATCTACTGTCAACATAACCCTAGTTTTCATAATCGTCGAGTACTTTTCTGAACCTTCGAGATCTACTTGCCCTCTACTTCTAGCAAAACCCTAGTCTACAATCTGTAGGCATTGACAAGTTAATCCTTTGTCAATTGGCGCCGTCTGTGGGAATTAGAGGTTGCAAGGAGCTGATCTCGATGGCACGTTCAAGATCTTCGACTTCGTCGATAGCAAGCAACGCGATGGATCGAGGTAACAAGGGAAAAACTGATCTAGTCAATTTTATTCCTCACCCGCCCTCCCGTATGGATGCATGTGCCTATCTGGAGGAGCCCATCATCATGACGTTCGGAGAATTCCGATTTGGCGTCAACAAGGAAGGATCCTACCGTCTCGAAGTTCCGATCTCGTCGGAATTTTCAGCGGTCGATTCTAGCTTTTCGTCGAGTAACGAAGAGTTTTCGTCGCCACGCTTCATCGACAACAAGGCAAGCGGAAAGCTCGCTAAGATCTTCAGCAATACATCCTTCGAGTCGTCTGCGGACTCCTTTATAAGCAGCGACTACGACAGCGTCGACAGCTTCAACTTCATCGACAAATCTGCTGCCATCGGAAAGGTTTTCACCACTCTTTATGATGGTGTCACCAATCCCGACAAAAATCAATACGCAAAATATCATCAGATCTATGCGATAGAAGAGGCAGGCCGATCAGAACCAGAAACGTCAGAGGCTTTCGATGATTTGGGAAATCCTTACATCGATCCCGCTGATCTCAGAAAAGGCCTAGGCACTAAATACGTCGGGTCCTCACCCCGAGAAAGAGTACAACTCCCGCAAGCAGCGTGGGATAGGGCTGCAAGAGCCATGGATGGTTCAGAACCTATGACCACCACTGCTACTGTACAAGAATTACAAGCATATCAATATAGACTTGCTCGAGTAAGCAGAGAGTTGGAAAAACAGACAGCATCACTAAATAGAAGAAAAGAGGCAGCTTCCGCATCAAGCAGACGCCGAGCAGATTTAAGTCGACAATCAGGAACTTCGGGAGACAGTCACAGAGAAGCTCGGAGGAGAGCAATGTCTCGGCTGCAAAACATACCCGAAGCAGAGAGAGGAAACATAATTCAAAATCTCGACATGTCCTTTATGTCGATCGATGAAAGGGGAAATATCATCCCAAAAACGCCAGAGGCAGGTTACATGGCAACACAAGCTTACATCTTGGCGTCCAGACCACCTCCTGGGGACCCGAGAGAACCATTGTTCAATATGGCGATGGCTGGAGTAGGAGTTATGGGAACAGCGTTTGCAACAACGCCTCCCGAAGAAAACCCTAGGCAAAATAGTCCACGACCAACCGCAGCAGTTCAAGATCCCCCAAGAACAAGTGGAGCAAGAGACACAGCAGTCCAAGTAAGGGTGGACAGAGCGCGACAAGAAAGAAGAGAGCGTCAGCATTCACCAGAAGTTGCCGACGAAGATATGTGTGGGCTCCCGTGTTTCACGAGAAGAGTTCGAAAGACTCGAGTCCCAAAAGGGTTCAAGCTACCCGAAAATTTCAAGAAATTCGACGGCCTGCAAGATCCCGAGGATTGGCTCGTGGATTATCTCGAGATGGTGAAGCTGGTAGGAGGAACCAGAGCAACAGCTATGCAAAGTATCCAAGTTCACTTGAGCGGTGCCGCGAGATCTTGGATAAAGAAACTCCCCCCAAGTTCCATCGACAGCTGGGATAACTTTGAGGATATCTTTGTGAAAAATTTCCGATCTACCTGCAAGAAACCTGCGTCATTGGAAGAGTTGAGGGCGTGTCGACAAAAACATGACGAGTCGATGAGAAAATATATACAGCGGTGGAACATTATAAAAAACTCGGCAGAAGATATATCTGACGAGAGCAATAGATGCGTTCGTGGCAGGAATTCGGCGAGGAGACTTCGTCGAGGACTTAGGGAGAACTAACCCTAAGACCATATCAGCACTCATGGAAATAGCCAACAAATGGGCAGATGGAGAAGACGCAATATACAATAAGCGACACAGGTCGCCAGAAGAGGATCGTGGTCGAAATTATCAAAATAGAAGGCGATTTTCTCGCCAGTTCTACAACAACGATGCTCCCGGCCATATATCGGCTGGTTTTCGAGGAAATCCTGGAGGAAACAGTCGAGATGACTATCAAAGGAGTAACGAGCATCAAGGCGACAATAGAGGCGATTCTCGCGGCAACAGACAAAACAATGGACCAAGGTTCCAAAGACCTTATGTGTCCCCCGAAGAGATGATGAACGGTCCGTGCCAGATGCATTTTTATCTTGACAATAATGGAAAGAGGCAGTCAGGGCATCTCCAGAAAGATTGCCGAAACTTTCAGGCAATGTTGCGAGCCGCAGGAATCGCAAATGCCCAGGCCACGAATAGAAACCCCCAGGGGCCAAGGAGCGAAATCCACCTTCCACCTCCTCCCGCAATTACGGACGAAAATCGGCACCAGCTTAGAATAGCGGCAGCACCACATCCACCTCCATACGTTGACCCCAACTCTAACGGTGCGGTCTCATGATTCAGAAAGCTAGGCCATCAAACAGGGCGCAGAAGGTAATCTCGCGACAAGTGTTCATGGCAGAGAAGATGCCTCCACCAACAGTCGAGTACTTAAATTGGTCGGGGCAAGACATCGGCTTCACGATCGCAGACCATCCGCAGCAAGTTCCTCGACCAGGACAATCAGCACTCATCTTACCCGCAGTAATCGCTGGTTTTGACGTGTCGAGAGTTTTCATAGATGGCGGCAGCAGCTTAAACCTCATGTATGCAGATACATTGAGGAAGATGAACATATCCTTAGCAAACTTGAAACCAACAGACACACGTTTCCACGGGATTACACCAGAGAAGCCAAGTTACCCATTGGGCAAAATCAACCTCGACGTTCAGTTTGGAACCCGAGAAAACTACAGGATAGAGAATTTGGAATTCGAAGTTGTGGATTTCCCATCGCAATATCATGCTTTGTTGGGACGACCAGCATATGCCAGGTTCATGGGTGCCGCATTATACATATCTGTTGTGGAGGTTGCCTGGGCCTAAGGGACCTATCACAATCAAGGGAAGTTTCGCATTATCTGATAAATGCGACAAGGATTTTCATCGACTATCGGAAACTTTCGGGATGCAAGCAGAATATGCGGCGCCAAGGTTCACTGATTATGATGTGCTGCCAGAGGTAGGGAGATCTTCCAAGGAGCCAACTTTCAATATAACCAAGGATTCAAAAGAGGTACAGATCCACCCGACAGATCCAAAGAAAACGACATCCATTGCCGCAAACATGGATGTCGCATAGGAAAGCGCGCTCGTCGAGTTCCTCCGTGAGCACTGGAAAATCTTCGCATGGTGTCCAGCTGACATGCCAGGAGTACCCAGGGAACTTGCCGAGCACCACCTCAATTTGGATCCTCTCGCAAGACCAGTAAAGCAACCTTTGCGGCGTTTTTCGGAGCCTAGCCGCAAAGCCATGTTATCTGAAATAGATCGACTCAAAGATGCTGGTTTCATCAGGGAAATATCTACTGAAGCCACGTGGGTAGCTGACAAAGGATTAACTTGTCAATGCCTACAGATTGTAGACTAGGGTTTTGCTAGAAGTAGAGGGCAAGTAGATCTCGAAGGTTCAGGCGAAAAGTACTCGACTATTATGAAAACTAGGGTTATGTTGACAGTAGATTCGATCCTTTCTTTGTCCCTCGACTCCCCCTTATATAGGAGGTGGAGCCGAGGGTTTCGTTTTGTACAAGTTACAGAGTGGGACGGTTTCTAACTCATCCCGCTAGATTACAAATAACACTTCCTATTACAACTCTAACTTTCCTTAATATATCTTGGGCTCCCGAATCTTCTTATTCTTCGGGTAGTGGGCCTTCAGTAAACCCCGGGTACTATCTTCGGCAGGCCCATTTGGGATGCCTATGTCAGTAGCCCCCGAGATTTTGCTTGAATCGTAGAGTCAGGGAAAATCTCGACTGTTTATTTTTATTCGAGAGCTTTTATTTATACTTCTTCACATAAAATTCTATATTGTACAGGGATAATGGTAGTTGGGGCTAGTTCATCTGACGGATCAGGTACTAGTTAACTGCTCTAGTGGCAATCCGCAAAACCTACTTCAAGATCACGTCCCTGGACATGATCTCGGGATACTGGTGCAAACTTCGACAGGTGCCGCTTAAGGTCTTACCATTCGTCGAGTCCGGTCAAATTTATCGACTACCTAACGCGTCCGTTAGGATTTTTCTTCGTATCTGTTGATACGGATAAAAGTAGCAGAGCGCAGTCTTTGGCGATGCCACGCCCAGCAGAACGGATCGGGGTCTTACCTTCGCAAATTTGCGGCATTCAGAAATTGATCGCAACTTTGGCGTTCTGAGAATATATTGTCGAGTGCTTTTCGCCTTTGGAATAGCACATTTTATCGAGTCATATTTGATGACTTATTTTGTCTTCCCGATGGGAGTATATGTAGAGTTATCTGTGTAACTCGAAATATACTCACTTCTGTTTCTTTATTTTGATAAAAATTCATCGGGCACGCGAACAGCGTTCCCGATGGGAGTAGCCCCCGAGGCTACATCCAAGGACTTGTGCTTGGGTGTAGGCTCCACAGATTAGTATCCGTTGCCGCTATATTTATAATCTTTCTCGACAATTTTATATTTATCGGGTGCGCGACCAGCGCTCCCGATGGGAGTAGCCCCCGAGGCTATGAACAAATGTTTGCATTTGATCATAGGCTCTCGCCATTTCTATCTTGTCATACTCGAAATTTTTATCTTTTCAAAGTAGCCCCCGAGCATTTGGGCAAAAACTTGTATTTGACCAAAGGCTCCCGGAATAGTCTTGCATTGTCGATAAACATTCCAAACTTCATAGTCGAGCTTTTCCTTCATTTTGACGACGTCATTGCTGATGATAGCCACGATTTCTATTTTGGAAACTGACCATTGCCGCCTCTTTCACTGCCTTGTGGGTCTCAATTCCTGATCTAACGGACACGTCGTGCAAGTGGGGGACACATGTTCTCCCCTTTTTCTGGCACACGATCTGTAAACTCGTCGATGTAAAAATACTTTTTTACCCTCATCTCCACGTGGTTATCATCTCCTTCACACTTTTTCCATCCAACGGTGCAATGCTTCGCCTGATTCCTATATAAACCTTTCTTCAACCTCGGTTCACTCCTTCGCTTGCGCCGCACATCTGTTCCTCTTTGCAAAAACTTCCCCTGCGCCCAACTCTCTTTGATCTTCCGCACGCACGAACATTGCTTTTCCAGTGCCATTGATGCCACCGCGCACGCGACTCACGCGCCACAGTACTCCAGAGTCCAAGATGGCCGCTGAAGATCTTGAGTGGGAGAGATCTAAAATCTCCAACCAAGACCTCAACATGCTGAAGAGGCTTGGCCTGATGAAGAAAGAGGACGCCATCCGCTTTCCCAGCGAAGAAAGCTACCCCAACCCTCCAATGGAGTACCGGGTTAGTTTCGTTGATCACCTCATCCGCGGCCTTTCTGCCCCAATTCACGATTTCCTCCGCGGCCTTCTTTTTGTTTATGGGATTCAACTGCACCAGTTGACCCCCAATTCCATCCTCCATATTTCCATTTTTATCACGCTGTGCGAATGCTTCCTTGGAGTCCCTCCTAATTGGGCTCTTTGGAAACGCATTTTCTGCCTCCGCCGCAATGGCTCCCACAACGCCACCTATAACATAGGCGGCGTTGTTATCTGTGTCCGAACTGACGTTGATTACTTCGACGTCAAATTTCCTGATTCTGTCCAAGGGTGGCGCAAAAAGTGGCTCTACATACACGAAGAAAGTGCCAATTCTGTGGAACACAACATAATCCCTTTCGACGGAAATGCCAAAATTCAGCGCCGCCGCTCCTGGGATGCTGAAGCTTCCGAAGAAGAGAAAAAGGCGACAGAAGCACTTATGTCTCGTATTCATCAGCTTCAAAATACTCGAGGCAAAGAGCTGTCTGGTGTTCAAATCACTGCCTACTTTCTTAGAATTAGAGTGCAGCCTCTTCAGGCTCGCAAAAATCCCCTTTGGACGTATGCTGGTGGAAATGACGCCAATAGGCTCTCCAATGATCTTTCTGCAAAGGACTTGGAGAAGCTGATTCGAAGAATTTCCCGTTTGAACAAGAAGGATCCTGTTCCTTCCTCTTGCCGCGTGGAACCATACAGCTCCGCCAATCCTCTCCCCGAGGTATTTTGTCTTCTCGAATTTTTATCTTGTTCCGAACGTTCCCTGCATCTCAATGTATTGATATCTCTCTAATTTTTCTTTTGTCGCTATTTTCCTGCAGAACCATCCTACTATGACTTCCCTTCCTCCCCTTCCTGAGGATGGAGAAGTCGAAGAACAAGCTATCGTTGCCGAAGACAACCAAGGTTCTTCTCTTCATGAAAGTGAAGTCGCAGGTTCTCACAAATCTGCGGCTTCCCATGAAAAAGAAGTTGAATCTGAAGCCAGCGAGTCGACGCAATCCCTTCCTCCTGCTGTTTCCCCAAAGAACAAAAGGAAAAGGAATGATGCCGAAGATTCCGGCACCTCCAAACCCGAAGAAGCTGTTCCTTCTCGCCAGAAGGCAGCTTATGATCCATACCTCGAGACTCTCATCAGTTCGTAAGTACCCTCTCCCTGGTTATTTGCACTTTGAAGATTTTTGTCTATCTTGCCTTTTATGTTGTCGACATTTACTCGTAGTGATGAGGAAGAAGAAGTACCAAATGTTGATGTGGCTGCTCGAACGAGTACGTCACATACATTAGTCGCCTCGGAGACGCCAGTTGAAGGAGAAGAAAATTCGCCTCCTCAACAGAACGTCGGCACTGCTACTCCTCCTTCAAGCCCCCTTGTTCCTTCACCAAAAAGGGCAAGGGTTGAAACAATTCCGGAGCCTACTCTTCAATCGAGTAGCTCTTCTAACCCTCTCTTGGATGATGTAAGTTTGTCGATATCTATGTTTCCTCTATTTTGCTTTTTCACGCCTTCACTTTTTTTTATGCCGATGTTTCTCTTGCTTTGTTCTTTTTTGACAGCCTATGATCAAAGATCTTATCCGCATCGGATCCCAATTCATTGGGTACCGTGAATATGCCAGCAGAACTGAAGGTAACAACCTTTATACTTGCCGTTCTTTCTGACTTTTTGCTCCTGTTGTTTGTCGCAATTTTTGATCTTTCCTCTTTTTTTTTATCTCGACAGAGAAACTTGCAGAGGCCAATAAACGTGCCGACGCACTTGTTCAAAAACTGGAGCAAAGTGAGGCGGCTCGCAAGAAAGCCGAACTTGTTGCTAGCGAAGCCAAGGCCGAGGCTGATGAAGCCAGAGCAAAAGTCGCTAGTGTCGAGGAACTGCAGAAAAGACTTGAGGATGCTGAATCTGCTTTAAACGAGCATAAAACTGCCCAAGCTGCTCGTGAGGAGGGGATCCTCAAGCGTCTGAAGTCACAAATTCGACGTACTGAAAGTAATATTATCGATCCCTTCTATTTTTTAGTGGACTTCCTGTTTCTTGTTTGTTGATTGATGTTTTGTTTCCTGCGGCAGCCCAAACAAACCAAGGTTTTGATCTGGAGAATCCCGTCAATGATCCTCTCCTTGACACACTTTCTTATCTGGAGCTTCATGGGTCCGAAATTCGTGAAGGCGTGGCAAATGCTAGTGCAGGATTGTCGACGCTGTTCCCCTACTTCTTCCCGAAGAAAGAGGAGCCCCCGACTTTCCTTGCTCTCGCCAAAAGCTTCAATTCATCAGAAGACCTTGGACTGAAGATGCGTCAGGAAAACATGAAGATTGCTGTCGAAAGCACTGTTGCCCTGGTTGCTGACAGCCAACAAACTGTTGATTGGATGAAAGTTGGCGACACCGATCAAATAGAGCAATCGAGGTGGAGGTCGCTGATTAAGGCAGCCAAACCCAACACGAAGAAAATCTTGGCATATCTCGGGATCAAGCCATCTTCGACTCCCAGCTCATCAAGGCCGGAGGTCTAGTTTCATATTCTTTTGCTTTGTTTTTAGTTTGCCTCCTCCTTTTGGTATTGTCACCATAGTGCCCCTGTCGATGATTAGGTCTTCTAGAGGTCCTTATGTTGTAATAGTCATGTATATATTATAAGAATGAATGGAAGTCGAACTTTGTCTCAATGATTGATGTCGACGTTTTTCTATTTTTCAGTTGATTTTTGACAACTATACGTCAATTCCTGGTCCTTCCGAAGTTTTTCCTTCATCTCTTTCGAAGAAGTCTTCTGTCCCTGTTAACCTTGTTGATGATTCTTCGAGTAAGGATCTGACAGAAGAATTGAAAGAACTTCGAGTACAACTCCAGTCCGTGAAGAAGCAGTCGCTTATGCTTATGGAGCAATCTCGAGAATCTTCTGAAAGGGAGAAAATTGCACTCCAACAAGCTCGAGATGCCATGACTGAGAAGGACGCCGCTGTTGCTGAAGTTGCTGCAGCCATCTCCCGCGAAAATGCCATGCTTCAACTTCTGACAGATGCTAGCTTGGATATAGCAGGTATGCTTCATTGTCGTGCTTTTCTTTTCCTTTTTGCTTGTCTTCTCATTGCGCACTGGTTCTTGGAAAAAATAGGTTCTTTTTTGGATGCTACTACTGAGGATGAACGTGTCGAAGCTCGGTCCAATGTACTTCTTCGTCTTGCCACAGAGCATGGAGTACTATTTTGGGGTACACCTGAACGAACTCGCCAGATTGTCAGATTTCAAGATCGCGCGCTTCAGGTTCGCGAGTATCTTGACTTCTGTACCAAGACCCTCTCTATGGTTTATAACTCTATGTTTCCTCGGAACATTCAACCAAAAACTCTTCCCGAGTTAATGGAGAAGTTTAAGGATGCCCACAGGATCCATAACTTTGTCAGAGCTCAACTGGTGGCTGGCGCCAGATTTGCCCTTATCATGCTTCAGATCTGCCACTCAAAGCTTGATCTGACCCAAGTTGTTGAGAAAGTTCACGAGAAGGTACGGCGCCGAAGAGTTGGTGTCGATCGTATTAACACGAAGGTTTCACCTATAGCCGAAGAAATGATTGAAGACCTTCTTCGGATGGATGCCGACTTTTTTGCAGATGGTCATTATGCTGATTTTCTTGGCGCTGCTCCTGAAGAAAACAGAATTACCCTTGATGATATATTGAATCAAGACTAATTATTTTCCTTTGGTAGATAATTCTTCCTTGTAAATCATGATTATGATTATGTTGTGAAGCAAACATCATATTTCTATATTTGTCTAGCCCCCGAGTGTTTTCGGTGGCTATTCGCTGTATTTGTATAATGCGAGGTTTTGAACCAAGGCATTTATTCAATATGTATTTTAATACTAAGGCGAGGCTTTTCTTTTTTCGAGCAACTATATTGGCATTCGTCGGGTCGGGGACTTTGAGCATGTCGATAAAGAAAAGTTATATTGACACTATCTTTATTATATTGCAGCACCGCGAGCCCGCCTCATTAAAAACCTTCTCCGGCCCCACTCGGTGCCCCGAAAAAGGAAAAGAGTGCGTCTGAAAACTCGCGGGCGTTTCAGTACATTGTATGTTTACAAAGTAGACTATATTTCGGCATCTAAACGTAAAAACGCCTGAGCTGTGCCACGTTCCAGGGATTTGGCTCGGCAATCCCTGTCTTCTTGTCTTTGATTCTGTATGCTCCTCCTTCGATTACCTCTGTGACGATGTAGGGTCCAAGCCATGGTGACTCGAGTTTTTCGTGACTTTTTTGGTTGAGTCGCAGAACTAAGTCACCAACTTGAAAAGACCTTGGGCGCAATCGTCGACTGTGGTAATTCTTCAGGTCCTGTTGATATTTGGCGACTCGTGACAGGACTTCATCTCGAGCTTCGTCAAGTGCATCGACATCGTCCTCCAAGGCTTCTCTCGAGGTTTCTTCATCATATTCTGTGACTCTTGGAGAATCGTGCTCTATTTCTATCGGCAGGACTGCTTCGGCGCCATGGACCAGAAAAAACGGCGTCTCTGCTGTCGCCGTATTTGGTGTTGTTCGAATACTCCACAAAACGCTCGGCAATTCCTCTGGCCAAGTATGCCGAGCTTTCTCCAATGGTCCTAGTAGGCGTTTCTTGATACCATTGCATATGATGCCATTGGCCTTCTCGACTTGACCGTTGGTCTGTGGATGCGCAACAGACGCAAAACTTAATTTGATGCCCACGCAGTATGCTTTGAACTCCTTGGACGTGAAGTTACTGCCATTGTCTGTGACAATGCTATGAGGAACTCCGAATCTGAAGACGATGCTTTTTACGAACTTAATCGCCGATGCGCCGTCCGGTGAATTTATCGGCTTTGCTTCTATCCACTTTGTAAATTTGTCGACAGCGACAGCATATACTCATAACCTCCTGGCGAAGCTTTGTGTAATTTTCCCACCATGTCGAGACCCCATTGAGCAAAAGGCCAAGATAATGGGATTGGCATAAGTTCTGCTGCAGGAGAGTGAGGTCTGGCGGCGAATCTTTGGCACGCGTCGCAAGTTCTCACTATTTCCTTTGCGTCCTCGATTGCTGTTAACCAATAGAATCCTGCTCTGAAAGCCTTAGCCGCGATAGCCCGACTGCTCGCGTGGTGCCCGCATATTCCTTCGTGCACATCTTTCAGGATAATTCTTCCTTCTTCGGGTGTAACGCATCTTTGTAGCACGCCCGAAATACTTCGTTTGTACAACTCCCCTTTTACCACAGTGAAAGCTTTTGATCTCCTGATTATTCGCCTTGCTTCGACTGGGTCGTCGGGTATCGTTTTCCTTAGGATATATGATATGTAAGCCTGCATCCATGGAACTTGCACCATCATGACTAGCTCTTGTTCTTCTTCTTCTGCTGTGTCTTTGGTGATACTCGAGGTTTTCTCTTTCTTCTCCTTCTTTGTTTTTGCTGGCTTTGTTGATCTCTCGCTTATCTCTTCCCAAAACACGCCTGGAGGTATCGCGAGACACTGTGACCCGATGTTTGCAAGAACGTCGGCTTCATCGTTGCTCATCCTGCTAATGTGGTTTACCTCACAACCATCGAATAACTTCTCCAGCTCATTGTACACCTCTTTGTATGCTATCATACTTTCGTTGACTGCATCGCATTGATTCATGACTTGCTGTGCCACCAATTGTGAGTCGCCGAAAATTTTCAATCGGGTTGCACCGCAAGCTTTCGCCATCTTCATCCCGTGTATGAGAGCTTCATATTCTGCTTCGTTATTAGACGCGTTTGGGAACGTCATCCGCAAAACGTACTTCAACTTGTCGCCTTCAGGTGATACCAATATCACGCCTGCTCCAACACTTCAGTCTTTTGGACCCGTCGAAGTTCATGGTCCAAGTTCTCGATAGATCTGGGGGTCCCGTGTTTTGTAGCTCCATCCACTCTGCAATGAAATCTGGTAAAACCTGCGATTTTATTGCTTTTCTTTTTTCATACGTGATGTCCCGGGGAAAGTTCTATTCCCCAAAGGGAGACACGACCCGTAGCTTCCGGGTTGTTCAGTATATTTGACAAGGGAGCCTCGTTGACCACTATTATCGGGTGCGCCGAAAAATAGTGTCGCAATTTTCTTGCTGTCGTGAATACTCCATATGCCAGTTTCTGATATTGCGGGTACCGCTATTTTGAGGGCGACAGTACTTCGCTGATGAAATATACTGGCCTCTGAACTCCATGAAGCTTGCCTTCTTCTTCTCTCTCGACTACTAGGGCCGTGCTGACCACCTGAGGTGTGGCTGCAATGTACAAGAGGAGAGGTTCTTTCTCTTTCGGTGCCACCAATATCGGTGGTGTCGAAATTGCTCGCTTGAGGTTCTCGAAGGCTCTATCTGCTTCCTCGTTCCATTGAAATTTTTCCCCTTGTTTGATCAATGCATAGAACGGCAGCGCCTTTTCTCCTAGCCTGGCGACGAATCTGCTTAAAGCTGCGACTCGCCCCGTTAACTGTTGTATTTCTTTCAACTTTATTGGCTTTCTCATAGTAACGATGGCCTGTATTTTTTCGGGATTAGCTTCAATCCCCCTTGCTGATACTAAGAACCCGAGAAGTTCTCCTGCAGGAACTCCAAAAGAGCACTTTGTCGGGTTTAGCTTGAGGCAGAACTTGTCGAGATTGTCGAAGGTTTCCTTCAAGTCTTCGATCAGAGTCGACCCTTTCTTTGATGTTATTACGACATCGTCAATGTAGACTTGTACATTTTTTCCAATCTGTGTTGCTAGGCACTTCTGCATCATCCGCTGATATGTTGCTCCCGCGTTTTTCAGACCAAAGGGCATTGTTTTGTAACAAAACACGCCGTAAGGTGTGATGAACGCTGTCTTGGCTTCATCTTCTTCTTTTAATCTTATCTGGTTATAACCAGAATATGCGTCCAGGAAGGAAAGACGTTCGCATCCTGCCGTGGAGTGATTTGATCGATCCTTGGGAGGGGAAAGTGATCCTTGGGACAATGTTTGTTGAGACACGTGAAGTCGACGCACATGCGAAGGACTATTGTGTGTTTTTTCGGCACCATCACTGGGTTAGCTACCCACGTGGCTTCGGTAGATATTTCCCTGATGAAACCAGCATCTTTGAGTCGATCTATTTCAGATAACATGGCTTTGCGGCTAGGCTCCGAAAAACGCCGCAAAGGTTGCTTTACTGGTCTTGCGAGAGGATCCAAATTGAGGTGGTGCTCGGCAAGTTCCCTGGGTACTCCTGGCATGTCAGCTGGACACCATGCGAAGATTTTCCAGTGCTCACGGAGGAACTCGACGAGCGCGCTTTCCTATGCGACATCCATGTTTGCGGCAATGGACGTCGTTTTCTTTGGATCTGTCGGGTGGATCTGTACCTCTTTTGAATCCTTGGTTGTGTTGAAAGTTGGCTCCTTAGAAGATCTCCCTACCTCTGGCAGCACATCATAATCGGTGAACCTTGGCGCCGCATATTCTGCTTGCATCCCGAAAGTTTGACGGTCGATGAAAATCCTTGTCGCATTTATCGATAACGCGAAACTTCCTTTGATTGTGATAGGTCCCTTGGGCCCAGGCAACCTCCACAACAGATATGTATAATGCGGCACTGCCATGAACCTAGCATACGCTGGTCGTCCCAACAAAGCGTGATATTGCGACGGGAAATCCACAACTTCGAACTCCAAATTCTCTATCCTGTAGTTTTCTCGAACTGAACGTCGAGGTTGATCTTGCCCAATGGGTAACTTGGCTTCTCTGGTGTGATCCCATGGAAACGTGTGTCAGTTGGTTTCAAATTTGCTAGGGATATATTCATCTTCCTCAATGTATCTGCATACATGAGGTTTAAGCTGCTGCCGCCATCTATGAAAACTCTCGACACATCAAAACCAGCGATTACTGCGGGTAAGATGAGTGCTGATTGTCCTGGTCGAGGAACTTGCTGCGGATGGTCTGCGATTGTGAAGCCGATGTCTTGTCCCGACCAATTTAAGTACTCGACTGTTGGTGGAGGCATCTTTTCTGCCATGAACACTTGTCGCGAGATTACCTTCTGCGCCCTGTTTGATGGCCTAGCTTTCTGAATCATCGAGACCGCACCGTTAGAATTAGGATCAACATATGGAGGTGGGTGTGGTGCTGCCGCTATTCTGAGCTGGTGTCGATTTTCGTCGGTAATTGCGGGAGGAGGTGGAAGGTGGATCTCGCTCCTTGGCTCCCGAGGGTTTCTGTTATTTGCTTGGGCATTTGCAATTCCTGCGGCTCGCAACATTGCCTGAAAATTACGGCAGTCTTTCTGGAGATGTCCTGACTGCCTCTTTCCATTGTTGTCGAGGTAAAAGTGCATTTGACACGGACCGTTCATCATTTCCTCGGGAGACACGTAAGGTCTTTGAATCCTTGGTCCACTATTTTGCCTGTTGCCACGAAAATCACCTCTATTGTCGCCTTGATGTTCGTTACTCCTTTGGTAGTCGTCTCGACTGTTTCCTCCAGGATTTCCTCGAAAACCAGCCGATATATGGCCGGGAGCATCGTTGTTGTAGAACTGGCGAGAAAATCGCCTTCTATTTTGATAATTTCGACCACGATCTTCTGGCGACCTGTGTCGCTTGTTGTATATTGCGTCTTCTCCATCTGCCCATTTATTGGCTATCTCCATGAGTGCTGATATGGTCTTAGGGTTAGTTCTCCCTAAGTCCTCGACAAAATCACCTCGGCGAATTCCTGCCACGAACGCATCTATTGCCCTCTCGTCAGATATATCTTCCGCCGAGTTCTTTATGATGTTCCACCGCTGTATATATTTCCTCATCGACTCGTCGTGTTTTTGTCGACACGCCCTCAGCTCTTCCAACGACGCAGGTTTCTTGCAGGTGGATCGGAAGTTTTTCACGAAGATGTCCTCAAAGTTATCCCAGCTGTCGATGGAATTTAGGGGGAGTTTCTTTATCCAAGATCTCGCGGCACCACTCAGGTGAACTTGGATACTTTGCATAGCTGTTGCTCTGGTTCCTCCTACCAGCTTTACCATCTCGAGATAATCCACGAGCCAATCCTCGGGATCTTGCAGGCCGTCGAACTTCTTGAAATTCTCGGGTAACTTGAACCCTTTTGGTACTCGAGTTTTTCGAACTCTTCTCGTAAAGCACGGGAGCCCACACATATCTTCGTCGGCAAGCTCTGGTGAGTGCTGACGCTCCCTTCTTTCTTGTCGCGCTCTGTCTACCCTTACTTGGACCGCTGTGTCTCTTGCTCCACTTGTTCTTGGGGGGTCTTGAACTGCTGTATTGGGTCGTGGACTATTTCGCCTAGGATTTTCTTCGGGAGGCGTTGTTGCAAACGCTGTTCCCATTACTCCTACGCCAGCCATCGCCATATTGAACAATGGTTCTCTCGGGTCCCCAGGAGGTGGTCTAGACGCAAGGATGTAAGCTTGTGTTGCCATGTAACCTGCTTCTGGAGTTTTTGGGATGATATTTCCTCTTTCATCAATCGACATAAAGGACATGTCGAGATTTTGGATTATGCTTCCTCTTTCTGCTTCAGGTATGTTTTGGAGCCGAGACATTGCTCTCCTCCGAGCTTCTCTGTGACTATCTCCCGATGTTCCTGAAAGGCGACTTAACTCTGCTCGGCGTCTGCTTGATGCAGAAGCTGCTTCTTTCCTCCTATTCAGGGATGCTGTCTGTTTTTCCAACTCTCTGCTTACCCGAGC
Source organism: Lolium multiflorum (assembly GCA_030979885.1). Classification (NCBI taxonomy): domain Eukaryota; kingdom Viridiplantae; phylum Streptophyta; class Magnoliopsida; order Poales; family Poaceae; genus Lolium; species Lolium multiflorum. The sequence continues at coordinate 213,132,684 of CM061747.1, read as the reverse complement.
AAGTCTATATTGATATGCTTGTAACTCTTGTACGGTAGCAGTAGTATTCATTGGTTCTGATCCATCCATGGCTCTCGCAGCCCTATCCCACGCAGCTTGCGGGAGTTGGACTTTTGCGCGAGTTGAAGATCCGGCATATTTAGTGCCTAGGCCTGTTCTGAGATCAGCGGGATCGACGTATGGATTTCCCAAATCGTCGAAAGCCTCTGACGTTTGCGGTTCTGATGTACCCGCTTCTTCTATTGCACAGATTTGGTGGTATTTTGTGTATTGATTTTTGTCAAGGTTGGTGACACCATCATATAGAGTGGTGAAGACCTTTCCGATGGCGACAGATTTGTCGATGAAGTTGAAGCTGTCGACGCTTTCGGAGTCGCTGCTTATAAAGGAGTCCGCAGACGACTCGAAGGATGTGTTGCTGAAGATCTTGGCGAGCTTTCCGCTTGCCTTGCTGTCGACGAAGCGTGGCGACGAAAACTCCTCGTCACTCGACGAAAAGTTAGAATCGACCGCTGAAAATTCCGACGAGATCGGAACTTCGAGACGGTAGGATCCTTCCTTGTTGACGCCAAATCGGAATTCTCCGAACGTCATGATGATGGGCTCCTCCAGATAGGCACATGCATCCATACGGGAGGGCGGGTGAGGAATAAAATTGAATAGATCAGTTTTTTCCTTGTTACCTCGATCCATCGCGTTACTTGCTGTCGACGAAGTTGAAGATCTTGAACGTGCCATCGAGATCAGCTCCTTGCAACCTCTAATCCCCACAGACGGCGCCAATTGACAAAGGATTAACTTGTCAATGCCTACAGATTGTAGACTAGGGTTTTGCTAGAAGTAGAGGGCAAGTAGATCTCGAAGGTTCAGGCGAAAAGTACTCGACTATTATGAAAACTAGGGTTATGTTGACAGTAGATTCGATCCTTTCTTTGTCCCTCGACTCCCCCTTATATAGGAGGTGGAGCCGAGGGTTTCGTTTTGTACAAGTTACAGAGTCCGGGACGGTTTCTAACTCATCCCGCCAGATTACAAATAACACTTCCTATTACAACTCTAACTTTCCTTAATATATCTTGGGCTCCCGAATCTTCTTATTCTTCGGGTAGTGGGCCTTCAGTAAACCCCGGGTACTATCTTCGGCAGGCCCATTTGGGATGCCTATGTCAGTAGCTAACCCAGTGATGGTGCCGAAAAAACACACAATAGTCCTTCGCATGTGCGTCGACTTTACGTGTCTCAATAAACATTGTCCCAAGGATCACTTTCCCCTCCCAAGGATCGATCAAATCATCGACTCTACGGCAGGATGCGAACGTCTTTCCTTTTTGGACGCATACTCTGGTTATAACCAAATCAGACTAAAAGAAGAAGATGAAGCCAAGACAGCGTTCATCACACCTTACGGCGTGTTTTGTTACAAAACAATGCCCTTTGGTTTGAAAAACGCGGGAGCAACATATCAGCGGATGATGCAGAAGTGCCTAGCAACACAGATTGGTAAAAATGTACAAGTCTACATTGATGACGTCGTAATAACATCAAAGAAGGGGTCAACTCTGATTGAAGATTTGAAGGAAACCTTCGACAACCTCGACAAGTTCTGTCTCAACCTGAACCCGACAAAGTGCTCTTTTGGAGTTGATACGCGTAGATGCACACGTCCGTTGGGAACCCCAAGTGGAAGGTATGATGCGTATAGAAGCAAGTTTCCCTCAGTATGAAACCAAGGTTTAATCGAACCAGTAGGAGCCAAGAAGCACGTTGAAGGTTGTTGGTGGCGAAATGTGATGCGGCGCAACAACAGGGATTCCGCCAACGTGGAATCTGCACAACAAAACCAAAGTACTTTGCCCCAACGAAATAGTGAGGTTGTCAATCTCACCGGCTTGCTGTAACAAAGGATTAAACGTATCGAGTGGAAGATGATTGTTTGCAAGAAAACAGTAAAACACAATTGCAGTAGATTGTATGCTATGTAAAGAATAGGACCGGGGTCCACAGTTCACTAGAGGTGTCTCTCCCATAAGATAAAAGCATGTTGGGTGAACAAATTACAGTGGGCAATTGACAAATAGAGAAAGGCATAACAATGCATATACATGATATGATAAATATAGTGAGATTTAATTGGGCATTACGACAAAGTACATAGACCGCCATCCAACTGCATCTATGCCTAAAAAGTCCACCTTCAGGTTATCATCCGAACCCCATTCAGTATTAAGTTGCAAAGCAACAGACAATTGCATTAAGTATGGTGCGTAATGTAATCGACAACTACATCCTTAGACATAGAATCAATGTTTTATCCCTAGTGGCAACAGCACATCACAACCTTAGAACTTTCTGTCACTGTCCCATGTGTCAATGAAGGCATGAACCCACTATCGAGCATAAATACTCCCTCTTGGAGTTAAGAGTACAAACTTGGCCAGAGCCTCTACTAATAACGGAGAGCATGCAAGATCATAAACAACACATAAACAATAGATTGATAATCACCATAACATAGTATTCTCTATCCATCGGATCCCGACAAACACAACATATAGTATTACATATAGATGATCTTGATCATGTTAGGCAGCTCACAAGATCCAACAATGAAGCACAACAAGGAGAAGACGACCATCTAGCTACTGCTATGGACCCATGGTCCAGGGGTGAACTACTCACTCATCACTCCGAGGCGATCATGGCGATGAAGAGTCCTCCGGGAGATGAATCCCCTCTCCGGCAGGGTGCCGGAGGCGATCTCCCGAATCCCCGAGATGGGATTCGGCGGCGTCTCTGGAAGGTTTTCCGTATCGTGGCTCTCGGCACGGGGTTTTCGCGACGGAGGCTTTAAGCAGGCGGAAGGGCAACGCGGGGCCACACGAGGGCCACACCAGGTCGGCGGCCAGGGCCGGGCCGCGCCGCCCTATGGTGACGCGCCTCGTGGCCCCACTTCCTTCCCTCTTCGGTCTTCTGGAAGCTCCGTGCAAAAATAGGACCCTGGGCGGTGATTTCGTCCAATTCCGAGAATATTTCCTTACTAGGATTTCTGAAACCAAAAACAGCAGAAAACAGCAACTGGCTCTTCGGCATCTTGTTAATAGGTTAGTTCCAGAAAATGCATAAATACGACATACGGATGAAGCCTGGTGACCGGGTGTATACATGAGCACGCGCCCAGAAGTCGACATGTGTCTAACGTCGTTTGTTCCCCCGTGAGGTGATATACTACTACTAAAAAACTGTTTCGCCAGATTTCTTTGACCGGTCCTCACACCCCCACCTAATCCTCTCCTACATCAGCTCGTTCCCCAACCATTCCATCGTCGCACTGTCGTCGTGGTGAACGAGCAGATGCCATAGGATGGCTTATCTTGGGGCCGAATGGACGCTAGAGGATTCGGGGGAGGGTTTGTGACTAGATGGATGAACTTCCGGATGCTTTCCTCAAGAACATGGCCGGGGCCAGAGGTAGAAGAAGAAAGACACAAGGACGAACTCGCTCTAGATCACCATGTTCATTGATCTCAAGACAGGTTACAGGTTTCTCTCCTTCTGTGGATCGCGCATGTACAAGAAGCTGCCCCCTCTCCTTATATAGGGGAGAGGGTGGCTTACAGAACAAGAAACCCTAATGGGATCTTTGACTAGACAAACTACTTTACAAAGGTACTTTATAAAGCTACTTTAATCATAGATGACGCCGTGGTCTTCTTTAAACATGGAGGCTGACGTCCTCCGGCCTCTTTGACCGTCATCCTCCTCCTTGTCTTCTAGTCTTCGTTTAAAGCCACTTTGCTTAGCTCATCCTTGTCTTTTAGCTCCTGACGGAATCTTTGACCAGCCAGCCGGCATGTTCTTCCTTCCGGCGTCCGGTATCTTTCCTTCCTGGTTCCGGCATACCCCTCTTGGGGATACCGGCTTAGCTTACTTAGCCAAACTCTATTTTCTTATTCCGGTATGAATATTAAACCGGTATCTTGAAGGGTGAGACCATCCGGTATGGCACATCTTTGGCATACCGGGGGTCATCCCCCCAACATTAGTCCCCGAAGCTGGTATAGTCTGGCGGATTCTATCCAACAGACCATGCCAGGTTTTTGTATCTTGGATACCGGTTTAACTTTCTTGGCCCTTGGCTCAAATCCGGCATCTTTGCTCGGATTCACACTTTCTCTCTTCTCAAGACATTCTCCGGCATCTTACTCTCCGGTATCTTAGTCATTAAGTCTCTCCTCGACGTGGTCGAGAATATTTCGGGTTCCGTGCCTGTCAGAGACATGCGCACTGTGACTGTCGCGCCAGTGTCAGTTGTCACTTCGTATTGACACTTGCGCGCGCATTTAATGCACCGCTCCGGATCCCACTCACCGCTTCGGATCCCATGTGTACCTCCGTGTGGCCTTCTCTTTTCCGCGTGTATCTCTGTGACACGTGGCGATCAGCGACGCGAACCGTCGCGGGCCGCGAGGCAAACCGCGCAGGCCCAGCGGTTTTCGGCCCACCTTCTCTCTCCTTTATAAGCTCAACTGCCCCTTCTTCTTCCTCTTCTTCGCATTCTCCTTCCTTCGCGCATAGAGTTCTTCGCTCCTGCGCTCCTTCACCGCACTTCGTCAGCCGCTGCTCGCCTGAGTCCCGCCGCCCGGTGAACTCACGCCGCGCCTTCGCCGGACCTTGTCGTGTGGAGAGCTTCTGCGGCGCCTTCTTCTCACGCGCTGCATTCGAGCTTCTTCTTGGCCTTCACCGCCTCGCCGTCGGCAGAGCTCGCCGGCGACCGCGGGCCTGTTCTCTCGCCGGAGAAGTTCTTCCTCATCAACTGCGATACTCCAGGTCAGTTCAAATCTTGCTCTATTTGCCATTCGCTCGCTTTCCAGATCTGGGGTCTTTGGTGTTCTTATTTCTTCCTTTTTCTCTGGTTTTTCTCTTACTCGTAGATCTTCGCGTGTGGGTCAAGTGTGGGATTCTTGTTTCTTTGCCTCCCATCCAATGTCTGACGAGGAAACTTCTTCCGCGTCTTCCTCTTCTTCCTCCGCTAACCATAGCAAACGATCTTCCGGCGAATCTACACCCTCAGATTCGATGAGGGCAGATTCCGGCAAACAGCAGGAATCCGGTAGCCAGCAAGGCTCTGGCAGCCATCAAGAGGCCGGTAGTCCTCAAGATGCCGGTAGCTCTCAGGAGGCCGGTAGCTCCCAAGATGCCGGCAACTCCCAAGATGCCGGCAGTCGCCTAGAATCCGGTAGCTCTAGCCAAGCATCCGGCAGCCAAGTTGGGACGAGTAGCTCTGGCGAGGCTTCAAGCAGCTCCAGCCAATCTTCCGGCGAGGAGCCTTCCCCAGTCACACGCGGAGCTTGGATGGGCTCCAATGTTACTGAATACGAAATAGATTGGCTGTACCGGTCTCGTCGGATTCCGGAAGGAGTCACTTGCCGGATTCCCGATGATGAACTAATTCCGGACCCCGAGCCCGACGAACGTGTTGTTTTTCTTGCTCACTTTGAGCGTGGCTTTGGCCTTCCTCCTTCTTCCTTTTTCCTTGATCTTCTAGATTTCTACAAGCTCCAACCTCACCATCTTCCTGGCAACTCCATCTTTTACCTTTCTTGCTACACCACCTTCATGGAGGCCTACATCGGCATACGTCCCACTCGCGAGACGTTTGCCCGCTTCTTCGCTCTTCGGATTAATTCCGTTCAGGGCAAAGATATTCCTCCACCCAAGCCCCCCGTTCAATGCGGGTCTTGCATCATCAGCAAGCGTCAAGGGAGCCCCTTTTTCGAGTTCTCCGGCCTGGAGTCTTGCCGGTTATGGCAAGGGACGTTTTTCTATGTGAAGAACAACGGCCCCGCAGATCTCATCTGCCTGCCTCCTTTTGATCCGGCGCCGCCCGCGAAAACCAACTGGAGCTACAATCCGAAGGAGTCTCACAACGAGACCAACCGGATTATACGCTTCATGAAGCAGAAGATGAAGGACACCGGCATCTGTTCTGACGATATCATCCGCACGTTCATATCGCGCCGGGTACTTCCTCTGAAGCGCCGCGCCCATAGGATGAGCGAGATGTACGGTCCTGGCGATCCTACCAAGATCACGGGCCTGCCTCTTAGCAAGAAGGACGTTGTCCTCAAGGCCAAGCAGATTTGCCAAACTGCTATGCGCTTTAACTGGAAATGGGGCCTGCTTCCCTTCAGCACTACTAACCCTCCGACCCAAGAAGTAAGGGACTATGCGATCGGGGTTGTTTCTTGCCGGTAACCTTTTGCTTTTGCTTATTTTCTTTTTCATGTTTCAGGCCAAGGACCGCTTCCCCCTCATCGAAGCCGAGCGGCGAGGAGTTTGCCGGAAGCGCGCCCTCGACTCCTTCGACCCAGATCCCCTCATTTTCTGGAAGGATCTGAAGATGGGCAAGACCCCGGCATCTCGCCTGGGCCGGTCTCCGCCAAAGCCAACCGGGTCCGCTGACGACCTGGAAATGCTTGAGGTATTTTCTTTTCCGGTTTCTTTTCTTTTCCCTTATCGTTTTCCTTCGAGCTGCTTCTTAGCCTTGTTCAAACCATAGATCCATGAGCACGTGCCGCCCCTGCGCGCCGAGGCCGGCACGGAGTTCGTGGACAAGCTCATGGCCCAGGGCCAGAAGAACAAGCGGTCGCCATCTGACGATGGCTCCAGCCAGGCCCCTCCCTCCAAGCGCTTCCGGACTGAAGAGCTGGGGGAGAAGAAAGTTGGCGTGCGCCGCTACGCGCGCAAGCAGATGCCAACCGCTGCCGGGTAAGTTTTTATTTCCTGACTCGTCTCTTTTTTGCTAAGTCCTTTTTCCGGTTGCATTTTTCCAACCATCTCTCTTTTTTCTCTTTTTCTTCAGCGCCGCGCTCAAGCTGGGCTCCAGACCCTCGGGCTCTGAAGGTTCCGCAAGGACCTCAACCCCTCCTCACTCAAGCCCGGCACCACCTGGTGCCGGTAACATCTCTGCCTCCCTTTCGGGGGGCACAACAAGTTCGGGGCGTGCGGCCCCTACATCTTCTGATCACCGCACGGAGGAGGATCCTTCCTTCTTCCTTGAGAACCAAGACACCGGCACCAGCAACATCGGTGCCGGAGAAGAAAAAGCTGCCGGGCAGGCGGAGCCTCCAGCTCCTCCTGTCCTTGAGAAAAAGACAAGTCCCGCGCCGGAATCCTCCGCGCCGGGAAGCTCCAACTCGGGTGGTGCGTCTACCGCGCCCCCTTCTCCACGGACCATCCTCATGCCGCCGCCAAGTGCTCCCGGCGCCCAGCCTTCCGGGGCTGCTTTTGCCGCGCCGCCGCCCAAGACCTTCAGGTCTACTAAGGGGAAGGCGACGGCTCCCGGCACCTCCTCTGCAGGCCAGCAGCCCCTGGTGCTGCACGTCTCCAAGGCCGCCCAGAACACTGTCGCCAAGGCCACCGGTCTCCTTGGCCGCATAACTGACTTCAAGCGCCGAGGCCAGGATCTGGGGCACCTCACGCCCTACGCCCAGAAGTGGAACGCCGCGGATATCACTCCGGCGACCCGCGGCCTGGGCAAGGACAGGCAGCCGGCACCTGATCCCATTGGGAACCGCTCTTCCGAGGAGCACTTCACACGGCTCCGCTGCGCCGTGAAGGAGCTGGACAGTTCGTGGTACGACGCCACGAACAACTGATGGTGCGTTTTATTATCCTTTCTCAATTGCCGATTTCCTCTCTTCCGGAGTCTTTTAGCTTTTACTTTCATGCCGGTTTCTCTCTTGTCTATCTTCCCAGTCCCCGAGTTTTGTGGTGAAAGCGTAGCTTTTAGGACAAAACTTAAACTTTAAAAACTTAGCGCGAAACCGGCACTGCCAGTCCCCGAGTTTCGGGTTAAGAACTTTGTTCTTAGCGCAAAACTTTACCTTAGAACGCGCGAAACCGGCACTGCCAGTCCCCGAGTTTCGGGTTAAGAACTTTGTTCTTAGCGCAAAACTTTACCTTAGAACGCGCGAAACCGGCACTGCCAGTCCCCGAGTTTTGGGTTAAGAACTCTGTTCTTAGCGCGAAACTTTACTGATCTTTATGCTTTGAACAGCTCACGGCTGACGCTCGGAAGACCCTCTTTGAGGAGCTTCTATGGGAGCACCGGGAACTTGTTGAGGCACACGACAAGTGCCAAGGTAAGCTTTTGTTCTGCCGGCATCTTCCTTACCGGAACCTTTTTCTTTCTAACACTTGTAATTTTTCTTGACAGTGATCCCGGAAGCTTCCATCGATGCTCTCAAGGAGCAGCTCGCCAACGCCCAACGTACGACTTTCTTTTTCCTTCTGTTATCCTGCTTTTACTTTCAATCTTACCAACGCCACCTTGCTTACACCTTCTTTTCCGGGTTGCAGGGGAGAAGGGAGCAGCAGGGAGGAGCTGAGCGCCCAGAAGACCAGCTACCAGGAGCTTAAGTCCCAGCTTGTCCAGCTGGGTCTTGACCATGCCAAAGCTCTCGAGGCCGCTGAAGCTGACGCAGCGGCCAAGATGAACGAGGCCTCTGGAGAACGCTAGCAACGCCACCGTGGTGCTGCAAGCTGAGCTGGAGGAGCTGGCCAAGGCCCGGAAGGCTGCCGAGGAGAAGGCCGCGCGGTTGGAGGAGGAGCACAAGGAATGCAATCAGCTGATCCTTCAAACCGACGCCCTTGCCCATCGTGAGTTCTTTGATTACCGCACACAAGCTATTTTTCTTCGACTTCATTTTCTTTTCACCATGTTTTCTTCCGGTCTCTTTTTCTTCCGGCTTCTTTTCTTTCCGGATTCTTTTCCTTAGCCGTTTTTCTTTGCACAGGCCTCTTCCCGGACTCCCAGACGCATGCTGTGAAGAAGGTCAACGCGCGCCGCACAACCCAGGGCCAGGCGAACCTTGCCGTGCCATGGACACCCCATGACCATCTGGTCGCGCTTAACGCGCGGGTGTCCCATATGCGCGCCATCGATCGCAACCTATCGGACATTCCTGAAGTAGCTTCCCAGCTCTACAGGACTCTCTGGCCTGGCGAGGTGGTGCCGGACACTTTCTCTCTGATCAGCGATCGCCTCAAGGGCGCCGGCAGGAGGATCCGCGAATGGCAGTGCTCTGCTGCCCGCGCTGGAGCAGACTCTGTCCTTCGCGTCGCCTGCTCCTGGTACCCGGAGCTCGACCTGGATGCCCTTATCGGCGTGCGCGAAGGCGCGGAAACCGATCTGGATCCGATCCTTGCCGCCAAACGGCAGGATCGCGCGTACCGGATCGCGGAGTACGCCGAAATGCGCACCTTCATCCCTCCTCCCCATGGCGTCCAAGATTTTCTTGACGAGGAGGGAGATGAAGCCGAGGAGGAGCCCCTGGACGATGCTGGTGCCGGCGACGCTCCCCCTGAAGCTCCTGCTGCCTGATCCTCTACTTGAAGATTTACCTGTCATGCCCTTGGCCCTGTGTGGCTTAAAACAATCTTTTGTTAAATTCTGCCCCGGTATGCCGGGGCTTATGATGTAAAACTTAAGTCTGCTGATGGTTGTCGTACAACATTTTGTGCCGGTAGGCTATACCGGTAGCTAATTATCTTTAGTTTGTCTTAGCATTTTCGCATTTGGTTTTGCTTTTATCCTGCACTTGCAAAGATTTTCAAACTGTTTCTGCATCCAATTAGATGCACATCTGGCTCTTTTGCCTTGGCTCTGCCTGCCTTCTCTGGGCGCTTTGGCGTATGAGCACAAGGTTCTTTCACCAAATAAGCATTTTCTTGAACTTAGAAATAATTCGAAATTTTGCAAAAAACCGGTATGACCGGGGTTAGTTAAATTTTTCCGAATTGTTCTTTCCCGGTTTCCCTCTCCACAGTTCATGTGCTTATCCCCTACCGGTTTATCTTGCTTGCCATGAAGCCAAGTTATGGACAGCAGCAGAGTCGAAGACTCCGGTAGGGTTTAGCACATTACTAAACCGGAAAGAAAAAGCGTTCAATAAGCAACCGGCAACAGAAAAAATAGACATGTTCCATGCAATTTAAACAAGACAAGTCCCCGAGATTCATTCGAGGTTCCGACATCTTTTTATTCATAACATGTAAGGTACAAAAAGGAACTTCTTACACCACAACTTCAAGAGTAGAAAGGACGCAACAAGGCTACGTTCCATGGGCGTTTGGTCTCGTCTCCGGATCTGTCCGCCTTTCCCTTCTTCCATTCCTGCGCATCGATTAGGTAATATGCATCATTGTGGAGAGCTTTGCTCACAATGAAAGGTCCTTCCCATGGGGGGGACAACTTGTGCCTGCCTTCAGTGCGCTGCACCAGGCGTAGCACCAGGTCTCCTTCTCGGAATACCCTTGGGTTTACCTTCCGGCTATGATAGCGTCGGAGGTTTTGCTGGTAAATGGCTGTTCTTGCCAAAGCTAGCTCTCTTGCTTCTTCTAGCAAGTCTACATCATTTTCTCTGGCCTCTTTTACCTCTTCTTCGGTATAGAGTTGCACCCTTGGTGAGTCATGGAGAATGTCGGTTGGTATGACCGCTTCTGCTCCATAAACCATGAAGAATGGCGTGTATCCGGTAGACCGGTTCGGAGTTGTTCTTAGACTCCAGAGCACTGACGGTAGCTCATCGATCCAACATCCCGGCGATTTTTCCATTGCATCAATGAGTCTTGGCTTGATACCGGAAAGTACCAAAGCATTTGTTCTTTCAACTTGGCCGTTGCCTTGTGGGTGCGCTACTGAGCACAAATCCAGCCGGATGTTTTTACTTTCACAGAACCGCTTGAACTCTCCTTGGGCAAAGTTTGTGCCATTGTCAGTTATGATACTGTGCGGGTATCCATACCGCAGGATTACATCTTTCAGGAATTTCACTGCTGTGTGGCCATCACATTTTGCGATAGGCTTCACTTCCAGCCACTTGGTGAACTTATCCACCATTACCAAAATGTGGGTCATGTTTCCCCTTGCGGTTTTGAACGGTCCAACCATGTCCAGGCACCAAACGGCAAAAGGCCAAGTTAACGGTATGGTTTTTAAGCCGGATGCTGGGGTATGGTTTTGCTTAGCATACCTCTGGCAGCCATTGCATTTCCTTACCAAATCCTCAGCATTGTCCAAAGCTGTGGGCCAATAGAACCCATGCCGGAACACTTTTGCTACCAACGCCCTTGAAGAAGCGTGGTGCCCGCATTCTCCTCGATGAATCTCCTCAAGCATTTCTTTTCCTTCTTCCGGCTCCACACACCTTTGGAGGACACCGGTAACACTTCTTTTGTACACCTCGCCATTGATGATGGTGTAAGCTTTGGACCTTCTCTGTATCCTTCTTGACTCATTTTCGTCAATCGGCAAGGTGCCGTTGATCAGGAATTCCTTAATAGGTTCGACCCAAGATGGTGCCTCTCTAACCACAAACACCGGCATGTCTATGTCCATGCTGTCCACAAGCATTGCCTCTTCCGGCACGGGCGTTGCAGTCCCCGAGTTTACCGGTGCAGTCCCCGAGTTTGCCGGAGCAGTCCCCGGGTTCCCTTCGTCAATCTCCATTGGTACCACATGTGATTCCGGTACAAAAATTGATTCCGACTCCGGACTTGGCTTGATTGATGGAACTCGCAAGTGCGCCAGAGCTATTCCGGGAGGAATTTCTTGCCTGGACGAGCCTAGCTTGGATAAAGTATCCGCGGCCTCATTTTCTGCACGCGGCACATGGTGGAATTCACACCCTTCGAAGAAGCCGGCAATCTTTTGCACATGGAACCGGTATGAAGCCATGTTGGCATCTTTTGCGTCCCAATCTCCGGAACACTGTTGCACCACAAGATCTGAATCACCATAACAAATGATCCTGAGTGCCCCGATTTCTTTTGCAACCTTGAGCCCATGTATCAGAGCTTCGTACTCAGCGACATTGTTTGATGCCCTGAAGTGCACTTGTAGAACATACCGGAGATGGTCTCCTTTTGGTGAGGTGAGTACTACACCGGCACCTAGGCCCTCCTTGAGCTTGGATCCGTCAAAATGCATCTTCCAGTACTCTATTTTGTGTTCTGGCGGCTTGTACTGTATCTCCGCCCAATCGACCAAGAAATCAGCTAAAGCTTGCGATTTTATGGCATCTCTTCTTTCATATACCGGCACATACGGTGATAGCTGAATTGCCCATTTTGCAATCCTGCCGCTGGCATCCTTGTTGCCCATGATATCGGAGATGGGTGCCTCACTCACCACCTTCATGGGGTGCTCCTCAAAGTAGTGCTTGAGTTTCGTGGCGGCCATGAACACGCCATAGGTCATTTTTTGGAAGTGTGGGTAGTTTTGCTTTGATGAGGAGAGCACCTCGCTCAGGTAGTATACCGGCCTCTGGACGGTTTTTCCTTCCTCTTCTCTTTCCACCACAACCACAACACTAACCACCCGGTTCGTTGCCGCTATATAAAGCAACATAGGTTCTCTTTCCAAGGGCGAGGCCAAAATTGGGGCCGTTACGAGCATGTTTTTCAATTCTTTAAATGCTGCGTCTGCCTGTGTGGTCCAGACGAAAGTATCCGATTTTCTCATCAGAGCATATAGTGGCAAGGCTTTTTCTCCCAGCCTGCTTATGAACCGGCTCAGCGATGCCAAGCTTCCGGTAAATTTTTGCACATCTTTCAGTTCTCGTGGGATAGTCATTCTTTCTATCGCCCGGATTTTTACCGGATTGACCTCAATGCCCCGGCTTGACACAAGGAAACCAAGCAGCTTGCCGGCAGGGACACCAAAGGTGCATTTTGCCGGATTGAGTTTCATCCGGAACCGCCTTAGGTTATCAAATGTTTGCCGGATATCATCGATTAGGGTATCTTTTACCTTAGTTTTTATCACGATGTCATCCACATAAACTTGCACATTCTTTCCGATTTGATCAAACAAGCATTTTTGCATACAGCGCTGGTACGTTGCACCAGCGTTGCGCAAACCAAAAGGCATAGTAACATAGCAATAAGCCCCGTGCGGGGTAATGAACGCAGTTTTTATTTGATCTTCTTTTTTCAGAGGGATCTGGTGGAAGCCGGAATAGGCATCCAGGAACGACAACAACTCACACCCAGCAGTAGAATCAATCACTTGATCGATTCGGGGCAAAGGGAAAGGATCTCTTGGGCAAGCTTTGTTGAGGTTGGTGTAGTCGATGCACATGCGCCACACTTTGGCAAGTTTTGCCTCCAGGTTCTCATCTTTTTTCTTTTCAACCAACACCGGATTGGCCAGCCACTCTGTGTGCGTGACCTCCACGATGAAACCGGCAACAAGCAGCTTTGTTACTTCTTCTCCAATGATTTTCCTCCTATCTTCAGCGAACCGGCGCAAAGGTTGCCGCACCGGCTTAGCATCCTTCCGGACGTTTAGAGAGTGCTCAGCCAGCTCCCTCGGAACCCCTACCAAATCATCAGTAGACCAGGCAAAGATGTTCCGATTCTCACGGAGGAAGCTGACGAGCGCGCTTTCCTATGCTTGGCTGAGGCCGGCACCGATACGGACGGTGCGCTCTGGGTAAGCCGGATCCAGCACAATGTTCTTTGTCTCGTTTGTCGGCTTGAATGCCGGTGAGTCCAAGCTTCCACTCATTGCCGCTAAGCTCAACTTTGAGGACTGAGCCAGCGCAACAGCAGTTTGCATTCTCTTTTTCTCCTCCGCGATCACCAGCGATTCCGCTAGGTTCGATCCGGCAGATGCTGTTTCCATTGAGACTTTGTAGTTTCCCACCACAGTTAGTGGTCCACGAGGTGCCGGCATCTTCATCTTGAGATAAGCCGTGTGAGTTGATGCCATGAAAGCTGCCAATGCCGGTCTCCCCAACAAGGCATGGTAGGGACTATCTAAGTCCACCACCTCGAACTCAAGGTTCTCAACACGACAATTGTCACGTCCTCCAAACGACACATCCACCCGAATTTTTCCTATTGGGGCGCAAGACAAACCGGGAACAATCCCATGGAAAGTTGTGTGAGTTGGCTGCAACATGTTTTCTGTTATGCCGAGCGTACGCATGGTGTGCTTGTACATGATGTTTATGCTGCTACCATTGTCTATCAGCACCTTGCTGAATTTTACTCGAGTTTCCGGCCCCTTCATGATTGGGTCCACAACGAGAGCATATCCACCCGGATTCGGCATGACCTTGGGGTGATCCTTGAACGACCAGGTAATTTCCTGATCTGACCATAGCATGTATTTTGGAACTGCCGGCATCACGGCGTTTACCTCCATGGAACGGCGATGCACACTTTGCCTGTCCATCGGCTCAGTGACAAAGACAACCATGCACAAGTGCGGGTCCTCATAAACATTCCGGCCCAAAGGTGCCGGTGGAGGTGGTTGATCATTGTTTTGCTCCACCCGGTTAACCTGCTGGTACTGCTGCCTGTTTGGCTGCACCGGTAAGGCGTTTGCTCCAGTGAGTGGTGGTGGAGGTGGTAATTGCTGTTGCTGCTGCACTGGGCCCCCTGGCGCCTGCGCATCTTTTACTGCTCCTTTTGCATCAAGAACTTGGTCCAAGAACAGTCCTTCGTCAAGTGGTTTGACGGGTGATCCGGATTCGGCGTGTGCCACCGGCAAGGTTGGTCCATGGCGGCTTCCATGGTGTATTTCACGGGTTCCTGCCAGTTCTTTTTCTGGCCCCAGGGTTTCTTTTCTACCCATTGCTTCTTAGGACCCGCCCATGGCTGCGATCCGGTTTTCTGTCTCTGACTGCCGCTGGCGTCAAAATTTTCTTGCACGGCAGCAACTTGCTGCGATGCATATCTTCGATCCGGGAAATCTTCCCTTCTTTTGTTGTTCCGGTTATCCCGGTATTGCTGCTGATGCGGATTCGACTGCTCCGGCTCAGCTTGCACTGCCGGCTGCATTGGGTCTCCCAATGCATAGCTGTCTGCCACACGTATCATCTCTGCTAGAGTTGTGGGCATGCTTCTCTGCAGCCTTTGCCACAAAGGTGATCCTCTCCGGCATCCTTGACTGAACCAAGCAATGGCTTGTGCCTCAATCACTCCTTCACATGTGTTTCTCATTGAGTTCCACCGGGTGAGATAGTCCCGGTCTGTTTCTCCTGCACGCTGTTGGCACAGCGCAAGTTGTTGGGGCCGGTTTGGCCTCTTGTAGGTGCTGCTGAAGTTGTTCACAAATGCTTCCTCAAAGTCCAACCATCCGTTAATGCTTCCTGCCGGCAAGTTGTTAAGCCAGATCCTCGCAGGACCCACGAGGTAGGACGGTATGATTCTTACCGCCCAACGCCGGTTCACTCCACCACCAGCCACATAAACAGCTGTGACATAATCAGCCAGCCAGTCTTCCGGCTTGGTTGTTCCATCATACGTTCTTGTATCCCGGGGCAACTGGAAGTTGCGTACCGGTGGTTCTTCTCTCATGATCCGTGGACCAAAACACCTTGGGCCAGGAGGTCCCTCACATTCAACTATCGCAGACAGATGCACCCTGTCCAGCCTGTGCCTCGCATCCCGGTCTGTCAGACATCTTTCCCCCAGTCGTTCCCCCAAAGGGTTCCGCTGGACTCTTGTTCGTTCCACCTCGGAATCTGATTCATCATACTCTTCCAGTTCCGCGGCTCTTGCCTGCCGGTACCCTGGTGGTGGCATGTCTTCATCCACGTATGCCACTCTTGCGGCTCGATAATTTTGCCCGGTTTCATATTTACCGGCATGATTGTTTCCGGCATAGCCTCCCTTGGCATAGCCCCGATCTGCCCCTTGGCTTTTTCTACCGGCATCATGTTGCCCGGCTTTTTGTTTTCCGGCAAGAACCGGATCATACACGGTCATCTGCCGTGCATTCTTTTCCTTTCTTTTGTCCGGATGAGGCGATGATGCCTGCCCCTGGGACTTGCTTCCGGCATTCTTTGTTGAACGCGCGGATTTTGAGGCCACTGCCTCGTTCAGCTTAGCCAGCTGCTCTGCATTTTGCTGCTCAATGGTTTTCAACAGCTCTTTCACACGCTCTTGCTGCTTTGCCAACTCATCACCAGAAAGAGATTCACACAACTCTACTGCAGCTTTAGCGGCCTTTATAGTTTTATCCGGACTACTGTACTTAGGCTTTTCTACAATGCTTACAGATACAGATGCACTTTTGCCGGCAAGAACTTCTTTACGCAAATCCTGATCTAGATTGCGAGCTTTAAGCCGGTTTTCCGGCATCCTAGCAGCATGAGCACTAACTGAAGCAAAGCCATGGGCAGCATTGTACTCACGTAGGGTCAGGTTCAGCTCGCGCTGCGCCCGGATGATGTCGGCGCCGCCGGTAAGCAGGGCCTTGCGCGTGGCCTCCAACTCCTCCTGAGCCTTTGCCGGGTCGATGTTCTGCGCGATGGGCGTGGCCAGCGTGTTCATCGCCGCTTGAAGAGGTGTTGCCGGTGGTGCTGACGATGCTCCCGCGACGCCGGCGTCACGCTCCAGCGGTGGTTTTGCCGGGCGAGTCGATGCCGCACGTTCAGCTCCTTCCTCCACAGCTCCCTTGCCGGTGTTGACCGCACCAGCCATCATGACCTCCACGCTGCCGGCGGCGCGGCCAGCACACAACCATCTTGGCGGATCCGGCGCCACCAACACCGGCGAGAGGTGCTGGCGCACAGGGACGGTGCCGAGGTAGACGCGGATGCTGCCGAACTCGATGGTGCGGCCGTTCTGCGGGAACATGCCGCCGTTGGCGAAGCAGCCAGCGTTATCGTTGATGAAGTCGATGTTGTAGAGGCTTTGCACGAGCGCGGACACCGTGCGCTCGCCGTTGACGTCGAGGATGCCCG
This sequence comes from Lolium multiflorum, assembly GCA_030979885.1. Classification (NCBI taxonomy): domain Eukaryota; kingdom Viridiplantae; phylum Streptophyta; class Magnoliopsida; order Poales; family Poaceae; genus Lolium; species Lolium multiflorum. Next base: position 213,115,921 of record CM061747.1, on the reverse strand, counting down.
CCCGAATATGAACTCCAGCAAGCGCCACTTCATGCCCCACGGTGGGCGCCAACTGTCGTCGTGGTGAACGAGCAGATGCCATAGGATGGCTTATCTTGGGGCCGAATGGACGCTAGAGGATTCGGGGGAGGGTTTGTGACTAGATGGATGAACTTCCGGATGCTTTCCTCAAGAACATGGCCAGGGCCAGAGGTAGAAGAAGAAAGACACAAGGACGAACTCGCTCTAGATCACCATGTTCATTGATCTCAAGACAGGTTACAGGTTTCTCTCCTTCTGTGGATCGCGCATGTACAAGAAGCTGCCCCCTCTCCTTATATAGGGGAGAGGGTGGCTTACAGAACAAGAAACCCTAATGGGATCTTTGACTAGACAAACTACTTTACAAAGATACTTTATAAAGCTACTTTAATCATAGATGACGCCGTGGTCTTCTTTAAACATGGAGGCTGACGTCCTCCGGCCTCTTTGACCGTCATCCTCCTCCTTGTCTTCTAGTCTTCGTTTAAAGCCACTTTGCTTAGCTCATCCTTGTCTTTTAGCTCCTGACGGAATCTTTGACCAGCCAGCCGGCATGCTCTTCCTTCCGGCGTGCCGGTATCTTTCCTTCCTGGTTCCGGCATACCCCTCTTGGGGATACCGGCTTAGCTTACTTAGCCAAACTCTATTTTCTTATTCCGGTATGAATATTAAACCGGTATCTTGAAGGGTGAGACCATCCGGTATGGCACATCTTTGGCATACCGGGGGTCATCCCCCCAACAGCACCCCATCAAACCAACCAGGTAGAAGCCATGGCTGCCCATGGAACCGTGCACCAGGCAGCGGGCATAGAGATTTAGTCTCAGGGGTTGCTCCACACACGGCCTTGTTAGGTGGCAGCTACAGCATACCCTTGTTCGACCGATCCTCGTCTGTAGGCGTCGCGGCAGAAAACAAGGGGCAACGTCGTCCGTCCTTGACCGGCCACCATCATCATCTGTATCTGCGCATCTCCGTCGGTACCCACCACAGCGCGCCGCCGACCGTCTGCCACACGCGCAGCTCCATCATTCCTCGACCGTCGGCCCCATTGGGGTTAATTTGATTTGGGGTCAACCTTTTCATATGGGATTCTGTGTGCTACAATTCAGAGCACATGAATTTCACTGATGCGAAGCACCGGACCTGGAGCATGAGTCGTCTAGTAGTTTGACAAAGGCATGTTCCGGCTGGTCATGGCCCTGACCTCACACCCAGAGTTCCGGGCGCGCGACCTCCTCGGCACGGACCCGGGGAAGAAGGCCAAGCTGCCCGCCTACTTCTGGGGCACGCCGGCGTTGTTGCCCCGACGCCCGTGAGGCTTCTGGTGACTCGCTAGACGGCGATGCCTACTCGACCTTCATTCCGGTGGTGACGGCGGAGTACGTGGCGTCCGGAAACGTTCGACGCCCGGACGGTGGCGACGAGGAGCTCGCCGTCGACGCGGCGCAGAGGGCGTCGTACCTGGAGGAGCGCGTGCAACCCCGCGGGCCATTACCTCGGGATGGAGCCCCACACGGACAGCTCCGTGCTGTCCATCCCCAACATGAGCCAACGTCCGTTGTAGTTGCGGTCGTCCCACCTGCTGTAGTTGCGACTCGCCACCGCCGCTGCAGCCCCGGACGGCGCCCGCCGGCGAGAGTCTCTGCCGCCGCCCGCCTACTGTAATAGCGACCGATTCTGCAGTCGCGGCCGTCGCCAGCCTGCGGTAGTCCCTGCCGGCGTTGTAGTCTCCATCGCCACCTGCCTGCGGCAGTCGTTGCCGCCGGCCTCCTGTAGTCACGACCGCCGCCGGACTGCTGTAGTCACGGCCGCCGCCCGCCTGCAAGCTGCCGTTGGCTGTAGTGCAACGGTTCGTGTGTCTGTTCCTGCTCGCTCTATCTGTCCCTGCTCGATGCGGCCAGTAGGCAGTATCCATCGATTGGTAGTTGCTTTGTTGTTCACCCGTGATCCAGATGGAGGCTTCACGCCGTTTGGTCTCTGTTCGTGAGGCCAGAATCTCAAAGCAAATCCAACGATAATGGATGCGTGCTCACGTATACACGCGGTCACCAAATTCACTCTCATACGACATATAATGTGCATAAAACATGTAGGTATCATTGATGGCGTGTAACTCACACGTTCGTTGGGAACCCCAAGAGGAAGGTATTATGCGCACAGTAGCAAGTTTTCCCTCAGAAAGAAACCAAGGTTTAATCAAAGGGAGCCAAGAAGCACGTTGAAGGTTGATGGTCGCGAAATGTGATGCAGCGCAACACCAGGGATTCCGGCGCCAACGTGGAACCTGCACAACACAACCCAAGTACTTTGTCCCAACGAAACAGTGAGGTTGTCAATCTCACCGCTTGTAACAAAGGATTAAGCGTATCGAGTGGAAGATGTTTGCAAAGAAAACAGTAAAACAAGTATTGCAGTAGATTGTATGCTATGTAAAGAATAGGACCGGGGTCCACAGTTCACTAGAGGTGTCTCTCCCATAAGATAAAAGCATGTTGGGTGAACAAATTACAGTCGGGCAATTGACAAATAGAGAAAGGCATAACAATGCATATACATGATATGATAAATATAGTGAGATTTAATTGGGCATTACGACAAAGTACATAGACCGCCATCCAACTGCATCTATGCCTAAAAAGTCCACCTTCAGGTTATAATCCGAACCCCATTCAGTATTAAGTTGCAAAGCAACAGACAATTGCATTAAGTATGGTGCGTAATGTAATCGACAACTACATCCTTAGACATAGAATCAATGTTTTATCCCTAGTGGCAACAGCACATCACAACCTTAGAACTTTCTGTCACTGTCCCAGGTGTCAATGAAGGCATGAACCCACTATCGAGCATAAATACTCCCTCTTGGAGTTAAGAGTAAAAACTTGAGCCTCTACTAATAACGGAGAGCATGCAAGATCATAAACAACACATAAACAATAGATTGATAATCACCATAATCATAGTACTCTCTATCCATCGGATCCCGACAAACACAACAAATACATATAGATGATCTTGATCATGTTAGGCAGCTCACAAGATCCAACAATGAAGCACAACAAGGAGAAGACGACCATCTAGCTACTGCTATGGACCCATGGTCCAGGGGTGAACTACTCACTCATCACTCCGGAGGCGATCATGGCGATGAAGAGTCCTCCGGGAGATGAATCCCCTCTCCGGCAGGGTGCCGGAGGCGATCTCCCGAATCCCCCGAGATGGGATTCGCGGCGGCGGCGTCTCTGGAAGGTTTTCCGTATCGTGGCTCTCGGTACTGGGGTTTTCGCGACGGAGACTTTAAGTAGGCGAAAGGGCAACGTGGGGGGCTGATACGTCTCCAACGTATCGATAATTTCTTATGTTCCATGCCACTTTATTGATGATACCTACATGTTTTATGCACATTATATGTCATATTTATGCATTTTCGGAACTAACCTATTAACAAGATGCCGAAGAGCCGTTGTTGTTTTCTGTTTTTGGTTTCAGAAATCCTAGTAAGGAAATATTCTCGGAATTGGACGAAATCTTCGCCCAGGGTCCTATTTTTGCACGGAGCTTCCAGAAGACCGAAGAGGGAAGGAAGTGGGGCCACGAGGCGCCAGCACCATAGGCCGGCGCGGCCAGGCCCTGGCCGCGCCGACCTAGGGTGTGGGGCCCTCGTGTGGCCCGCGTTGCCCTTCCGCCTACTTAAAGCCTCCGTTGCGAAAACCCCAGTACCGAGAGCCACGATACGGAAAACCTTCCAGAGACGCCGCCGCGAATCCCATCTCGGGGATTCAGGAGATCGCCTCCGGCACCTGCCGGAGAGGGGATTCATCTCCCGGAGGACTCTACACCGCCATGGTCGCCTCCGGAGTGATGAGTGAGTAGTTCACCCCTGGACCATGGGTCCATAGCAGTAGCTAGATGGTCGTCTTCTCCTTGTTGTGCTTCATTGTTGGATCTTGTGAGCTGCCTAACATGATCAAGATCATCTATATGTAATACTATATGTTGTGTTTGTCGGGATCCGATGGATAGAGAGTACTATGATTATGGTGATTATCAATCTATTGTTTATGTGTTGTTTATGATCTTGCATGCTCTCCGTTATTAGTAGAGGCTCTGGCCAAGTTTTTACTCTTAACTCCAAGAGGGAGTATTTATGCTCGATAGTGGGTTCATGCCTTCATTGACACCTGGGACAGTGACAGAAAGTTCTAAGGTTGTGATGTGCTGTTGCCACTAGGGATAAAACATTGATGCTATGTCTAAGGATGTAGTTGTTGATTACATTACGCACCATACTTAATGCAATTGTCTGTTGCTTAGCAACTTAATACTGAATGGGGTTCGGATGATAACCTGAAGGTGGACTTTTTAGGCATAGATGCAGTTGGATGGCGGTCTATGTACTTTGTCGTAATGCCCAATTAAATCTCACTATATTTATCATATCATGTATATGCATTGTTATGCCCTTCTCTATTTGTCAATTGCCCGACTGTAATTTGTTCACCCAACATGCTTTTATCTTATGGGAGAGACACCTCTAGTGAACTGTGGACCCCGGTCCTATTCTTTACATAGCATATAATCTACTGCAATTGTGTTTACTGTTTTCTTTGCAAACATCTTCCACTCGATACGCTTAATCCTTTGTTAAGCCGGTGAGATTGACAACCTCACTGTTTCGTTGGGACAAAGTACTTGGGTTGTGTTGTGCAGGTTCCACGTTGGCGCCGGAATCCCTGGTGTTGCGCCGCATCACATTTCGCGACCATCAACCTTCAACGTGCTTCTTGGCTCCTACTGGTTCGATTAAACCTTGGTTTCTTTCTGAGAAAACTTGCTACGTGCGCATCATACCTTCCTCTTGGGGTTCCCAACGAACGTGTGAGTTACACGCCATCAAGCTCTTTTTCTGGCGCCGTTGGGGAGATCAAGACACGCTGCAAGGGGAGTCTCCACTTCTCAATCTCTTTACTTTGTTTTTGTCTTGCTTTATTTTATTTACTACTTTGTTTGCTGCACCTAAACAAAACACAAAAAAATTAGTTGCTAGTTTTACTTTATTTGTTTTGCTCTCTATATCAAAAACACAAAAAAATTAGTTACTTGCATTTACTTTATCTAGTTTGCTTTATTGTCTTGCACTCTATATTAAAAATACAAAAAAAATTAGTTACTTTTGTTACCATGTCTAGCTCTGAACCTGTTACTTCTTCACCTGAGGAATTAGTTTTTACTTTTAAACAAGGGGATGAGGAGAGTTTTAAGGATGCTTGGTCTAGAATTTTTACTTCTTATCGTAAAACTGAACCTCAAATGACTCTAAGTTTGCTCCTTAGTAATTTTTATTTTGGTCTTATGGTTCGCTATAGATATGCTTTGGACACTTTAGTAGGAGGAGATTTCCTTCATTGTAATGGGGATCAAGCTTTTAATGCCATAAAGAAATTGGTTGCATCACATGATTCAGCTAATAACTTTGATTCAGCCCTTATTAGCATTTATAATAGATTGAACAATCTCGAGATAAGTACATCTCGCTTGAATGACAATTATCACTGTGTTCGTAATCGTCTTGAACAAGTCTTAGAGAATTCTAAACCTTCATTATGGGATCCTGCTGTTAAAATTGTTATCGGTGATCGAACTCTTCATGCCTACTGTGATATTATGTATGAATTTTGCCTTATGCCTGAAAGCATTTATAAATCTTTGAAACTTTGGGGAGTCGATGAAGGAGGAGAAGAAATAACTCTCATTGATAACTCTATTATAATTCCTAAGGGAATAGCTGCAGGTGTGCATACAACCATTCTTGGAAGAACAATATCCATTGATTATCTTATTATTGAAACAGGAAAAATCATACTCGGAAGATCCTTGCTGAAACTATTGGGAGCAGTCATTGATGTGGGAGAAGGCACTCTGAAATTCACCTCTATACCGGGGGGAAATCATATATTTCCTAAACCAAAGGGAAAGAAAAACAATAAGAAAGGTAAGGATAAAGCCCAAGGTAAGGTTGACACACCGTCTCTCGATGTTACTTGCACTTTCTGCGCCTAGCTGAAAGGCGTTAAAGAAAAGCGCTTATGGGAGACAACCCATGTTTTTACTACAGCAATTTTTTTTTGTTGAGTCTTGAAGTTGTTTACTACTGTAGCAACCTCTCCTTATCATGTTTTTGTGCCAAGTAAAGTTTCTATGTCAAAGTTGATGTTATATTTGGGATCGCTGCGCAGAAACAGCATTGCTGTTTGTCACGAATCTGGGCACAGGCCTCTGTAGAAAATTCGAAAAAATCTGACAATTTACGAGCGTGATCCTCAGATATGTACGCAACTTTCATTAGTTTTGAGTTTTTCCATTTGAGCAAGTCTGGTGCCAGCTTTAAATTCGTCTTTACGGACTGTTCTGTTTTTGACAGATTCTGCCTTTTATTTCGCATTGCCTCTTTTGCTATGTTGGATTTATTTCTTTGATCCATTAATGTCCAGTAGCTTTATGCAATGTCCAGAAGTGTAAAGAATGATTGTGTCACCTCTGAATGTGTGAATTATTAATTGTGCACTAACCCTCTAATGAGTTTGCTTGAAGTTTGGTGTGAAGGAAGTTTTCAAGGGTCAAGAGAGGAGAATGATATACTATGATCAAGAGGAGTGAAAGCTCTAAGCTTGGGGATGCCCCCGTGGTTCACCCCTGCATATTCTAAGAAGACTCAAGCGTCTAAGCTTGGGGATGCCCAAGGCATCCCCTTCTTCATCGACAACATCATCAGGTTCCTCCCCTGAAACTATATTTTTATTCAATCACATCTTGTGTTCTTTACTTGGAGCGTCGGTTTGTTTTTGTTTTTGTTTTTGTTTGAATAAGATGGATCCTAGCATTCACTTTGTGGGAGAGAGACACGCTCCGCTGTTGCATATGGACACATGTGTCCTTAGGCTTTACTCATAATGTTCAAGGCGAAGTTTCTTCTTCGTTAAATTGTTATATGGTTGGAATTGGAAAATGCTACATGTAGTAATTCTAAAATGTCTTGGATAATGTGATACTTGGCAATTGTTGTGCTCATGTTTAAGCTCTTGCATCATATGCTTTGCACCCATTAATGAAGAAATACATAGAGCTTGCTAAAATTTGATTTGCATATTTGGTCTCTCTAAGGTCTAGATAATATCTAGTATTGAGTTTTGAACAACAAGGAAGACGGTGTAGAGTCTTATAATGTTTACAATATGTCTTTTATGTGAGTTTTGCTGCACCGGTTCATCCTTGAGTTTGCTTCAAATAACCTTGCTAGCCTAAACCTTGTATCGAGAGGGAATACTTCTCATGCATCCAAAATCGTTGAGCCAACTACTATGCCATTTGTGTCCACCATACCTACCTACTACATGGTATTTCTCCGCCATTCCAAAGTAAATTGCTTGAGTGCTACCTTTAAAATTCCATCATTCACCTTTGCAATATATAGCTCATGGGACAAAATAGCCTTAAAAACTATCGTAGTATTGAATATGTACTTATGCACTTTATCTTTTATTAAGTTGCTTGTTGTGCGATAACCATGCTTCTGGGGAACGCCATCAACTATTGTTGAATATCATGTGAGTTGCTATGCATGTCCGTCTTGTCTGAAGGATCTATCATTTTAGTGGTTGGAGCATGCAAAATTGTTAGAGAAGAACATTGGGCCGCTAACTAAAGCCATGAATCATGGTTGAAGTTTCAGTTTTGGACATATATCCTCAATCTCATATGAGAATAATAATCATTGCTACATGCTTATGCATTTAAGAGGAGTCCATTATCTGTTGTCCATGTTGTCCGGTATGGATGTCTAAGTTGAGAATAATCAAAAGCGAGAAATCCAAAATGCGAGCATTCTCCTTAGACCTTTGTACAGGCGGCATGGAGGTACCCCTTTGTGACACTTGGTTGAAACATGGCATGCAAAGATCCGGTAGTCCAAGCTAAGTAGGACGAGGTGCGGGCACTATTAGTATACTATGCATGAGGCTTGCAACTTGTAAGATATAATTTTCATAACTCATATGCTTTATTACTACCGTTGACAAAATTGTTTCATGTTTTCAAAATAAAAGCTCTAGCACAAATACAACAATCGATGCTTTCCTCTTTGAAGGACCTTTCTTTTACTTTTATTGTTGAGTCAGTTTACCTATCTCCTTCCACCTTAAGAAGCAAACACTTGTGTGAATTGTGCATTGATTCCTACATACTTGCATATTGCACTTGTTATATTACTTTATGTTGACAATATCCATGAGATATACATGTTATAAGTTGAAAGCAACCGCTGAAACTTAATCTTCCTTTGTGTTGCTTCAACACCTTTACTTTGATTTATTGCTTTATGAGTTAACTCTTATGCAAGACTTATTGATGCTTGTCTTGAAGTACTATTCATGAAAAGTCTTTGTCATATGATTCACTTGTTTACTCATGTCATTACCTTTGTTTTGATCGCTGCATTCATTACATATGTTTACAAATAGTATGATCAAGATTATAATGGCATGTCACTTCAGAAATTATCTTTGTTATCGTTTTACCTGCTCGGGACGAGCAGAACTAAGCTTGGGGATGCTGATACGTCTCCAACGTATCGATAATTTCTTATGTTCCATGCCACTTTATTGATGATACCTACATGTTTTATGCACATTATATGTCATATTTATGCATTTTCTGGAACTAACCTATTAACAAGATGCCGAAGAGCCATTCTGTTTTCTCTGTTTTTGGTTTCAGAAATCCTAGTAAGGAAATATTCTCGAATTGGACGAAATCTTCGCCCGGGTCCTTTTGCACGGAGCTTCCAGAAGACCGAAGAGGGAAGGAAGTGGGGCCACGGGGTGCCCAGACCCGGCGCGGCCAGGCCCTGCCGCGCCGACCTAGGGTGTGGGGCCCTCGTGTGGCCCCCGCTGTGCCCTTCCGCCTAAAGCCTCCGTCGAAACCCCGTGAGAGCCACGATACGGAAAACCTTCCAGACACGCCGCCGCCGCGAATCCCATCTCGGGGATTCGGGAGATCGCCTCCGGCACCTGCCGAGAGGGGATTCAACTCCCGGAGGACTCTACACCGCCATGGTCGCCTCCGGAGTGATGAGTGAGTAGTTCACCTGGACCATGGGTCCATAGCAGTAGCTAGATGGTCGTCTTCTCCTTGTTGTGCTTCATTGTTGGATCTTGTGAGCTGCCTAACATGATCAAGATCATCTATATGTAATACTATATGTTGTGTTTGTCGGGATCCGATGGATAGAGAGTACTATGATTATGGTGATTATCAATCTATTGTTTATGTGTTGTTTATGATCTTGCATGCTCTCCGTTATTAGTAGAGGCTCTGGCCAAGTTTTTACTCTTAACTCCAAGAGGGAGTATTTATGCTCGATAGTGGGTTCATGCCTTCATTGACACTGGGACAGTGACAGAAAGTTCTAAGGTTGTGATGTGCTGTTGCCACTAGGGATAAAACATTGATGCTATGTCTAAGGATGTAGTTGTTGATTACATTACGCACCATACTTAATGCAATTGTCTGTTGCTTAGCAACTTAATACTGAATGGGGTTCGGATGATAACCTGAAGGTGGACTTTTTAGGCATAGATGCAGTTGGATGGCGGTCTATGTACTTTGTCGTAATGCCCAATTAAATCTCACTATATTTATCATATCATGTATATGCATTGTTATGCCCTTCTCTATTTGTCAATTGCCCGACTGTAATTTGTTCACCCAACATGCTTTTATCTTATGGGAGAGACACCTCTAGTGAACTGTGGACCCCGGTCCTATTCTTTACATAGCATACAATCTACTGTTGTTTACTGTTTTCTTTGCAAACATCTTCCACTCGATACGCTTAATCCTTTGTTACAGCAAGCCGGTGAGATTGACAACCTCACTGTTTCGTTGGGACAAAGTACTTGGGTTGTGTTGTGCAGGTTCCACGTTGGCGCCGAAATCCCTGGTGTTGCGCCGCATCACATTTCGCGACCATCAACCTTCAACGTGCTTCTTGGCTCCTACTGGTTCGATTAAACCTTGGTTTCTTTCTGAGGGAAAACTTGCTACTGTGCGCATCATACCTTCCTCTTGGGGTTCCCAACGAACGTGTGAGTTACACGCCATCGGGGCCACACGAGGTGCCCGGTGGGCAGGCCGGCGCGCCAGGGCTGGCCGCGCCGCCCTATCCTGGCTGCCTCGTGGCCCCACTTCGTTATCTCTTCGGTCTTGAAGCTTCGTGCAAAAATAGGACCCTGGGCGAAGATTTCGTCCAATTCCGAGAATATTTCCTTACTAGGATTTCTGAAACCAAAAGCAGCAAACAACTGGCTCTTCGGCATCTTGTTAATAGGTTAGTTCAGAAAATGCATAAATATGACATATAATGTGCATAAAACATGTAGGTATCATCAATAAAGTAGCATGGAACATAAGAAATTATCGATACGTTGGAGACGTATCAGCATCCCCAAGCTTAGTTCTGCTCGTCCCGAGCAGGTAAAACGATAACAAAGATAATTTCTGAAGTGACATGCCATCATAATCTTGATCATACTATTTGTAAACATATGTAATGAATGCAGCGATCAAAACAAAGGTAATGACATGAGTAAACAAATGAATCATATAGCAAAGACTTTTCATGAATAGTACTTCAAGACAAGCATCAATAAGTCTTGCATAAGAGTTAACTCATAAAGCAATAAATCAAAGTAAAGGTGTTGAAGCAACACAAAGGAAGATTAAGTTTCAGCGGTTGCTTTCAACTTATAACATGTATATCTCATGGATATTGTCAACATAAAGTAATATAACAAGTGCAATATGCAAGTATGTAGGAATCAATGCAGTTCACACAAGTGTTTGCTTCTTAAGGTGGAGAGAGATAGGTAAACTGACTCAACAATAAAAGTAAAAGAATGGTCCTTCAAAGAGGAAAGCATCGATTGCTGTATTTTTGCTAGAGCTTTTATTTTGAAAACATGAAACAATTTTTTCAACGGTAGTAATAAAGCATATGAGTTATGTAAATTATATCTTACAAGTTGCAAGCCTCATGCATAGTATACTAATAGTGCCCGCACCTTGTCCTACTTAGCTTGGACTACCGGATCTTTGCATGCCATGTTTCAACCAAGTGTCACAAAGGGGTACCTCCATGCCGCCTGTACAAAGGTCTAAGGAGAAAGCTCGCATTTTGGATTTCTCGCTTTTGATTATTCTCAACTTAGACATCCATACCGGGACAACATGGACAACAGATAATGGACTCCTCTTAAATGCATAAGCATGTAGCAATGATTATTATTCTCATATGAGATTGAGGATATATGTCCAAAACTGAAACTTCCACCATGATTCATGGCTTTAGTTAGCGGCCCAATGTTCTTCTCTAACAATTTTGCATGCTCCAACCACTAAGGTGATAGATCCTTCAGACAAGACGGACATGCATAGCAACTCACATGATATTCAACAATAGTTGATGGCGTTCCCCAGAAGCATGGTTATCGCACAACAAGCAACTTAATAAAAGATAAAGTGCATAAGTACATATTCAATACTACGATAGTTTTTAAGGCTATTTTGTCCCATGAGCTATATATTGCAAAGGTGAATGATGGAATTTTAAAGGTAGCACTCAAGCAATTTACTTTGGAATGGCGGAGAAATACCATGTAGTAGGTAGGTATGGTGGACACAAATGGCATAGTAGTTGGCTCAAGGATTTTGGATGCATGAGAAGTATTCCCTCTCGATACAAGGTTTAGGCTAGCAAGGTTATTTGAAGCAAACTCAAGGATGAACCGGTGCAGCAAAACTCACATAAAAGACATATTGTAAACATTATAAGACTCTACACCGTCTTCCTTGTTGTTCAAAACTCAATACTAGATATTATCTAGACCTTAGAGAGACCAAATATGCAAATCAAATTTTAGCAAGCTCTATGTATTTCTTCATTAATGGGTGCAAAGCATATGATGCAAGAGCTTAAACATGAGCACAACAATTGCCAAGTATCACATTATCCAAGACATTTTAGAATTACTACATGTAGCATTTTCCAATTCCAACCATATAACAATTTAACGAAGAAGAAACTTCGCCTTGAACATTATGAGTAAAGCCTAAGGACATATTTGTCCATATGCAACAGCGGAGCGTGTCTCTCTCCCACAAAGTGAATGCTAGGATCCATTTTATTCAAACAAAACAAAAACAAAAACAAACCGACGCTCCAAGTAAAGAACACAAGATGTGACTGAATAAAAATATAGTTTCGGGGGAGGAACCTGATGATGTTGTCGATGAAGAAGGGGATGCCTTGGGCATCCCCAAGCTTAGACGCTTGAGTCTTCTTAAAATATGCAGGGGTGAACCACGGGGGCATCCCCAAGCTTAGAGCTTTCACTCATCTTGATCATAGTATATCATACTCCTCTCTTGACCCTTGAAAACTTCCTTCACACCAAACTTCAAGCAAACTCATTAGAGGGTTAGTGCACAATTAATAATTCACACATTCAGAGGTGACACAATCATTCTTTACACTTCTGGACATTGCATAAAGCTACTGGACATTAATGGATCAAAGAAATAAATCCAACATAGCAAAAGAGGCAATGCGAAATAAAAGGCAGAATCTGTCAAAAACAGAACAGTCCGTAAAGACGAATTTAAAGCTGGCACCAGACTTGCTCAAATGGAAAAACTCAAAACTAATGAAAGTTGCGTACATATCTGAGGATCACGCTCGTAAATTGGCAGATTTTTTAGAATTTTCTACAGAGAACTGTGCCCAGATTCGTGACAGACAGCAATGCTGTTTCTGCGCAGCGATCCCAAATATAACATCAACTTTGACATAGAAACTTTACTTGGCACAAAAACATGATAAGGAGAGGTTGCTACAGTAGTAAACAACTTCCAAGACTCAACAAAACAAAAAATTGCTGTAGTAAAAACATGGGTTGTCTCCCATAAGCGCTTTTCTTTAACGCCTTTCAGCTAGGCGCAGAAAGTGCAAATCAAGTAACATCAAGAGTAGAAGCATCAACATCATAACTTGTTCTAATAATAGAATCAAAAGGCAACTTCATTCTCTTTCTAGGGAAGTGTTCCATACCTTTCTTGAGAGGAAATTGATATTTAATATTACCTTCCCTCATATCAATAACAGCACCAACGGTTCGAAGAAAAGGTCTTCCCAACACAATAGGACAAGATGCATTGCATTCAATATCCAAAACAACAAAATCAACGGGGACAAGGTTATTGTTAACCGTAATGTGCACATTATCAATCCTCCCCAAAGGTTTCTTTTTAACATTATCGGCAAGATTAACATCCAAATAACAATTCTTCAATGGTGGCAAGTCAAGCATATCATAAATCTTTTTAGGCATAACAGAAATACTTGCACCAAGATCACATAAAGCATTACATTCAAAGTCATTGAATTTCATTTTAATGATGGGCTCCCAACCATCTTCTAACTTTCTAGGAATAGAAGTTTCAAGTTTTAGTTTCTCTTCTCTAGCTTTTATGAGAGCATTTGTAATATGTTTTGTAAAGGCTAAATTTATAGCACTAGCATTGGGACTTTTAGCAAGTTTTTGTAAGAACTTTATAACTTCAGAGATGTGGCAATCATCAAAATCTAAATCATTATGAGCTACAGCAATGGGATCATTGTTCCCAAGGTTGGAAAAAATTTCAGCAGTTTTATCACAAGCAGTTTCAGCAGTTTTAGCAATTTTGTACGCTTTGCACTAGGAGTAGAAACATTGCCAACACCAATTATTTTACCATTGATAGTAGGAGGTGCAGAAACATGTGAATCATTATCATTACTAATGGTGGTGATAGTCCAAACTTTAGCTACATTATTCTCTTTAGCTAGTTTTTCATTTTCTTCTCTATCCCACCTAGCACGCAATTCAGCCATTAATCTTATATTCTCATTAATTCTAACTTGGATGTCATTTGCTGTAGTAGTAATCTTATTATCAATATCATTATTAGGCATAACTTTCAATTTTAAAAGATTAACATCAGAGGCAAGTCTATCAACTCTAGAAGCAATAATATCAATTTTATCAAGCTTTTCCTCAACAGATTTGTTAAAAGCAGTTTGTGTACTAATAAATTCTTTAAGCATAGCTTCAAGACCAGAGGGTACACTCCTATTATTATTGTAAGAATTCCCATAAGAATTACCATAACCATTACCATTAGCAGAAGGATATGGCCTATAGTTATTACCAGAGTTGTTCCTATAAGCATTGTTGTTGAAATTATTGTTTTTAATGAAATTCACATCAACATTTTCTTCTTGAGCAACCAATGAAGCTAAAGGAACATTATTTGGATCAACATTAGATCTACCATTCACAAGCATAGACATAATCACATCAATCTTATCACTCAAGGAAGAGGTTTCTTCAACAGAATTTACCTTCTTACCTTGTGGAGCTCTTTCCGTGTGCCATTCAGAGTAATTTATCATCATATCATCAAGAAGTTTTGTAGCCGCCCCCAATGTGATGGACATAAAGGTACCTCCAGCAGCTGAATCCAATAAATTCCGCGAAGAAAAATTTAGTCCTGCATAGAAGGTTTGGATGATCATCCAAGTAGTCAGTCCATGGGTTGGGCAATTCTTTACCAAAGTTTTCATTCTCTCCCATGCTTGAGCAACATGTTCAGTATCTAATTGCTTAAAATTCATTATGCTACTTCTCAAAGATATAATTTTAGCGGGAGGATAATATCTACTAATAAAAGCATCCTTACATTTAGTCCATGAATCAATACTATTCTTAGGCAAAGATAGAAACCAATCTTTAGCTCTTCCTCTTAATGAGAAAGGAAACACTTTCAATTTAATAATATCACCATCTACATCCTTATACTTTTGCATTTCACAAAGTTCAACAAAATTATTGAGATGGGCAGCAGCATCATCAGAACTAACACCAGAAAATTGATCTCTCATAACCAAGTTCAGTAAAGCAGGTTTAATTTCAAAGAATTCTGCTGTAGTAGCAGGTGGAGCAATAGGTGTGCATAGGAAATCATTATTATTTGCATTTGTGAAGTCACACAACTTAGTATTTTCAGGGGTATTCATTTTAGCAACAGTAGATAAAACAAACTAGATAAAGTAAATGCAAGTAACTAATTTTTTTGTGTTTTTGATATAGAGAGCAAGACAAATAAAGTAAAACTAGCAACTAATTTTTTTGTGTTTTGTTTAGGTGCAGCAAACAAAGTAGTAAATAAACTAAAGCAAGACAAAAACAAAGTAAAGAGATTGAGAAGTGGAGACTCCCCTTGCAGCGTGTCTTGATCTCCCCGGCAACGGCGCCAGAAAAAGAGCTTGATGGCGTGTAACTCACACGTTCGTTGGGAACCCCAAGAGGAAGGTATGATGCGCACAGTAGCAAGTTTTCCCTCAGAAAGAAACCAAGGTTTAATCGAACCAGTAGGAGCCAAGAAGCACGTTGAAGGTTGATGGTCGCGAAATGTGATGCGGCGCAACACCAGGGATTCCGGCGCCAACGTGGAACCTGCACAACACAACCCAAGTACTTTGTCCCAACGAAACAGTGAGGTTGTCAATCTCACCGGCTTGCTGTAACAAAGGATTAAGCGTATCGAGTGGAAGATGTTTGCAAAGAAAACAGTAAAACAATTGCAGTAGATTGTATGCTATGTAAAGAATAGGACCGGGGTCCACAGTTCACTAGAGGTGTCTCTCCCATAAGATAAAAGCATGTTGGGTGAACAAATTACAGTCGGGCAATTGACAAATAGAGAAAGGCATAACAATGCATATACATGATATGATAAATATAGTGAGATTTAATTGGGCATTACGACAAAGTACATAGACCGCCATCCAACTGCATCTATGCCTAAAAAGTCCACCTTCAGGTTATCATCCGAACCCCATTCAGTATTAAGTTGCTAAGCAACAGACAATTGCATTAAGTATGGTGCGTAATGTAATCGACAACTACATCCTTAGACATAGAATCAATGTTTTATCCCTAGTGGCAACAGCACATCACAACCTTAGAACTTTCTGTCACTGTCCCAGGTGTCAATGAAGGCATGAACCCACTATCGAGCATAAATACTCCCTCTTGGAGTTAAGAGTAAAAACTTGGCCAGAGCCTCTACTAATAACGGAGAGCATGCAAGATCATAAACAACACATAAACAATAGATTGATAATCACCATAATCATAGTACTCTCTATCCATCGGATCCCGACAAACACAACATATAGAATTACATATAGATGATCTTGATCATGTTAGGCAGCTCACAAGATCCAACAATGAAGCACAACAAGGAGAAGACGACCATCTAGCTACTGCTATGGACCCATGGTCCAGGGGTGAACTACTCACTCATCACTCCGGAGGCGATCATGGCGATGAAGAGTCCTCCGGGAGATGAATCCCCTCTCCGGCAGGGTGCCGGAGGCGATCTCCTGAATCCCCCGAGATGGGATTCGCGGCGGCGGCGTCTCTGGAAGGTTTTCCGTATCGTGGCTCTCGGTACGGGGTTTCGCGACGGAGACTTTAAGTAGGCGAAAAGGGCAACGCGGGGGCCACACGAGGTGCCCAGGGGGCAGGCCGCGCGGCCAGGGCCTGGGCCGCGCCCTATCCCCTGGCTGCCTCGTGGCCCCACTTCGTTATCTCTTCGGTCTTCTGGAAGCTTCGTGCAAAAATAGGACCCTGGGCGAAGATTTCGTCCGAGAATATTTCCTTACTAGGATTTCTGAAACCAAAAACAGCAGAAAACAGCAACTGGCTCTTCGGCATCTTGTTAATAGGTTAGTTCAGAAAATGCATAAATATGACATATAATGTGCATAAAACATGTAGGTATCCTCAATAAAGTAGCATGGAACATAAGAAATTATCGATACGTTGGACACGTATCAATCATCAATAAAGTAGCATGGAACATAAGAAATTATCGATACGTTGGAGACGTATCAGCATCCCCAAGCTTAGTTCTGCTCGTCCCGAGCAGGTAAAACGATAACAAAGATAATTTCTGAAGTGACATGTCATCATAATCTTGATCATACTATTTGTAAACATATGTAATGAATGCAGCGATCAAAACAAAAGTAATGACATGAGTAAACAAGTGAATCATATGACAAAGACTTTTCATGAATAGTACTTCAAGACAAGCATCAATAAGTCTTGCATAAGAGTTAACTCATAAAGCAATAAATCAAAGTAAAGGTGTTGAAGCAACACAAAGGAAGATTAAGTTTCAGCGGTTGCTTTCAACTTATAACATGTATATCTCATGGATATTGTCAACATAAAGTAATATAACAAGTGCAATATGCAAGTATGTAAGAATCAATGCACAATTCACACAAGTGTTTGCTTCTTAAGGTGGAGGGAGATAGGTAAACTGACTCAACAATAAAAGTAAAAGAATGGTCCTTCAAAGAGGAAAGCATCGATTGCTGTATTTGTGCTAGAGCTTTTATTTTGAAAACATGAAACAATTTTGTCAACGGTAGTAATAAAGCATATGAGTTATGTAAATTATATCTTACAAGTTGCAAGCCTCATGCATAGTATACTAATAGTGCCCGCACCTTGTCCTACTTAGCTTGGACTACCGGATCTTTGCATGCCATGTTTCAACCAAGTGTCACAAAGGGGTACCTCCATGCCGCCTGTACAAAGGTCTAAGGAGAAAGCTCGCATTTTGGATTTCTCGCTTTTGATTATTCTCAACTTAGACATCCATACCGGGACAACATGGACAACAGATAATGGACTCCTCTTAAATGCATAAGCATGTAGCAACAATTATTATTCTCATATGAGATTGAGGATATATGTCCAAAACTGAAACTTCAACCATGATTCATGGCTTTAGTTAGCGGCCCAATGTTCTTCTCTAACAATTTTGCATGCTCCAACCACTAAGGTGATAGATCCTTCAGACAAGATGGACATGCATAGCAACTCACATGATATTCAACAATAGTTGATGGCGTTCCCCAGAAGCATGGTTATCGCACAACAAGCAACTTAATAAAAGATAAAGTGCATAAGTACATATTCAATACTACGATAGTTTTTAAGGCTATTTTGTCCCATGAGCTATATATTGCAAAGGTGAATGATGGAATTTTAAAGGTAGCACTCAAGCAATTTACTTTGGAATGGCGGAGAAATACCATGTAGTAGGTAGGTATGGTGGACACAAATGGCATAGTGGTTGGCTCAAGGATTTTGGATGCATGAGAAGTATTCCCTCTCGATACAAGGTTTAGGCTAGCAAGGTTATTTGAAGCAAACTCAAGGATGAACCGGTGCAGCAAAACTCACATAAAAGACATATTGTAAACATTATAAGACTATACACCGTCTTCCTTGTTGTTCAAAACTCAATACTAGATATTATCTAGACCTTAGAGAGACCAAATATGCAAATCAAATTTTAGCAAGCTCTATGTATTTCTTCATTAATGGGTGCAAAGCATATGATGCAAGAGCTTAAACATGAGCACAACAATTGCCAAGTATCACATTATCCAAGACATTTTAGAATTACTACATGTAGCATTTTCCAATTCCAACCATATAACAATTTAACGAAGAAGAAACTTCGCCTTGAACATTATGAGTAAAGCCTAAGGACATATTTGTCCATATGCAACAGCGGAGCGTGTCTCTCTCCCACAAAGTGAATGCTAGGATCCATTTTATTCAAACAAAAACAAAAACAAACCGACGCTCCAAGTAAAGAACACAAGATGTGATTGAATAAAAATATAGTTTCAGGGGAGGAACCTGATGATGTTGTCGATGAAGAAGGGGATGCCTTGGGCATCCCCAAGCTTAGACGCTTGAGTCTTCTTAAAATATGCAGGGGTGAACCACGGGGGCATCCCCAAGCTTAGAGCTTTCACTCCTCTTGATCATAGTATATCATACTCCTCTCTTGACCCTTGAAAACTTCCTTCACACCAAACTTCAAGCAAACTCATTAGAGGGTTAGTGCACAATTAATAATTCACACATTCAGAGGTGACACAAACATTCTTTACACTTCTGGACATTGCATAAAGCTACTGGACATTAATGGATCAAAGAAATAAATCCAACATAGCAAAAGAGGCAATGCGAAATAAAAGGCAGAATCTGTCAAAAACAGAACAGTCCGTAAAGACGAATTTAAAGCTGGCACCAGACTTGCTCAAATGGAAAAACTCAAAACTAATGAAAGTTGCGTACATATCTGAGGATCACGCTCGTAAATTGGCAGATTTTTTCGAATTTTCTACAGAGGCCTGTGCCCAGATTCGTGACAGACAGCAATGTTGTTTCTGCGCAGCGATCCCAAATATAACATCAACTTTGACATAGAAACTTTACTTGGCACAAAAACATGATAAGGAGAGGTTGCTACAGTAGTAAAAAACTTCCAAGACTCAACAAAACAAAAAATTGCTGTAGTAAAAACATGGGTTGTCTCCCATAAGCGCTTTTCTTTAACGCCTTTCAGCTAGGCGCAGAAAGTGCAAATCAAGTATTATCGAGAGTAGAAGCATCAACATCATAACTTGTTCTAATAATAGAATCAAAAGGCAACTTCATTCTCTTTCTAGGGAAGTGTTCCATACCTTTCTTGAGAGGAAATTGATATTTAATATTACCTTCCCTCATATCAATAACAGCACCAACGGTTCGAAGAAAAGGTCTTCCCAACACAATAGGACAAGATGCATTGCATTCGATATCCAAGACAACAAAATCAACGGGGACAAGGTTATTGTTAACCGTAATGCGCACATTATCAATCCTCCCCAAAGGTTTCTTTTTAACATTATCGGCAAGATTAACATCCAAATAACAATTCTTCAATGGTGGCAAGTCAAGCATATCATAAATCTTTTTAGGCATAACAGAAATACTTGCACCAAGATCACATAAAGCATTACATTCAAAGTCATTGAATTTCATTTTAATGATGGGCTCCCAACCATCTTCTAACTTTCTAGGAATAGAAGTTTCAAGTTTTAGTTTCTCTTCTCTAGCTTTTATGAGAGCATTTGTAATATGTTTTGTAAAGGCTAAATTTATAGCACTAGCATTGGGACTTTTAGCAAGTTTTTGTAAGAACTTTATAACTTCAGAGATGTGGCAATCATCAAAATCTAAATCATTATAAGCTACAGCAATGGGATCATTGTTCCCAAGGTTGGAAAAAATTTCAGCAGTTTTATCACAAGCAGTTTCAGCAGTTTTAGCAATTTCAGGCAGTTTTGTTCGCTTTGCACTAGGAGTAGAAACATTGCCAACACCAATTATTTTACCATTGATAGTAGGAGGTGCAGAAACATGTGAAGAATTAGCATTACTAGTGGTGGTAATAGTCCAAACTTTAACTACATTATTCTCTTTAGCTAGTTTTTCATTTTCTTCTCTATCCCACCTAGCACGCAGTTCAGCCATTAATCTTATATTCTCATTAATTCTAACTTGGATGGCATTTGCTGTAGTAGTAATCTTATTATCAATATCATTATTAGGCATAACTTTCAATTTTAAAAGATTAACATCAGAGGCAAGTCTATCAACTCTAGAAGCAATAGTATCAATTTTATCAAGCTTTTCCTCAACAGATTTGTTAAAAGCAGTTTGTGTACTAATAAATTCTTTAAGCATGGCTTCAAGACCAGAGGGTACACTCCTATTATTATTGTAAGAATTCCCATAAGAATTACCATAACCATTACCATTAGCAGAAGGATATGGCCTATAGTTATTACCAGAGTTGTTCCTATAAGCATTGTTGTTGAAATTATTGTTTTTAATGAAATTCACATCAACATTTTCTTCTTGAGCAACCAATGAAGCTAAAGGAACATTATTTGGATCAACATTAGATCTACCATTCACAAGCATAGACATAATCGCATCAATCTTATCACTCAAGGAAGAGGTTTCTTCAACAGAATTTACCTTCTTACCTTGTGGAGCTCTTTCCGTGTGCCATTCAGAGTAATTTATCATCATATCATCAAGAAGTTTTGTAGCCGCCCCCAATGTGATGGACATAAAGGTACCTCCAGCAGCTGAATCCAATAAATTCCGCGAAGAAAAATTTAGTCCTGCATAGAAGGTTTGGATGATCATCCAAGTAGTCAGTCCATGGGTTGGGAAATTCTTTACCAAAGTTTTCATTCTCTCCCATGCTTGAGCAACATGTTCAGTATCTAATTGCTTAAAATTCATTATGCTACTTCTCAAAGATATAATTTTAGCGGGAGGATAATATCTACCAATAAAAGCATCCTTGCATTTAGTCCATGAATCAATACTATTCTTAGGCAAAGATAGCAACCAATCTTTAGCTCTTCCTCTTAATGAGAAAGGAAACACTTTCAATTTAATAATATCACCATCTACATCCTTATACTTTTGCATTTCACAAAGTTCAACAAAATTATTAAGATGGGCAGCAGCATCATCAGAACTAACACCAGAAAATTGATCTCTCATAACCAAATTCAGTAAAGCAGGTTTAATTTCAAAGAATTCTGCTGTAGTAGCAGGTGGAGCAATAGGTGTGCATAGGAAATCATTATTATTTGCATTTGTGAAGTCACACAACTTAGTATTTTCAGGAGTATTCATTTTAGCAACGGTAAATAAAACAAACTAGATAAAGTAAATGCAAGTAACTAATTTTTTTGTGTTTTTGATATAGAGAGCAAGACAATAAATAAAGTAAAACTAGCAACTAATTTTTGTGTGTTTTGTTTAGGTGCAGCAAACAAAGTAGTGAATAAAATAAAGCAAGACAAAAACAAAGTAAAGAGATTGAGAAGTGGAGACTCCCCTTGCAGCGTGTCTTGATCTCCCCGGCAACGGCGCCAGAAATTTAGCTTGATACGCGTAGATGCACACGTCCGTTGGGAACCCCAAGTGGAAGGTATGATGCGTATAGAAGCAAGTTTCCCTCAGTATGAAACCAAGGTTTAATCGAACCAGTAGGAGCCAAGAAGCACGTTGAAGGTTGATGGTGGCGAAATGTGATGCGGCGCAACAACAGGGATTCCGGCGCCAACGTGGAATCTGCACAACAAAACCAAAGTACTTTGCCCCAACGAAACAGTGAGGTTGTCAATCTCACCGGCTTGCTGTAACAAAGGATTAAACGTATCGAGTGGAAGATGATTGTTTGCAAAAAAACAGTAAAACACAATTGCAGTAGATTGTATGCTATGTAAAGAATAGGACCGGGGTCCACAGTTCACTAGAGGTGTCTCTCCCATAAGATAAAAGCATGTTGGGTGAACAAATTACAGTCGGGCAATTGACAAATAGAGAAAGGCATAACAATGCATATACATGATATGATAAATATAGTGAGATTTAATTGGGCATTACGACAAAGTACATAGACCGCCATCCAACTGCATCTATGCCTAAAAAGTCCACCTTCAGGTTATCATCCGAACCCCATTCAGTATTAAGTTGCAAAGCAACAGACAATTGCATTAAGTATGGTGCGTAATGTAATCGACAACTACATCCTTAGACATAGAATCAATGTTTTATCCCTAGTGGCAACAGCACATCACAACCTTAGAACTTTCTGTCACTGTCCCAGGTGTCAATGAAGGCATGAACCCACTATCGAGCATAAATACTCCCTCTTGGAGTTAAGAGTAAAAACTTGGCCAGAGCCTCTACTAATAACGGAGAGCATGCAAGATCATAAACAACACATAAACAATAGATTGATAATCACCATAACATAGTATTCTCTATCCATCGGATCCCGACAAACACAACATATAGTATTACATATAGATGATCTTGATCATGTTAGGCAGCTCACAAGATCCAACAATGAAGCACAACAAGGAGAAGACGACCATCTAGCTACTGCTATGGACCCATGGTCTAGGGGTGAACTACTCACTCATCACTCCGGAGGCGATCATGGCGATGAAGAGTCCTCCGGGAGATGAATCCCCTCTCCGGCAGGGTGCCGGCGGCGATCTCCTGAATCCCCCGAGATGGGATTCGCGGCGGCGGCGTCTCTGGAAGGTTTTCCGTATCGTGGCTCTCGGTACTGGGGTTTCGCGACGGAGGCTTTAAGTAGGCGGAAGGGCAACGCGGGGGCCACACGAGGGCCCCACATAGGTCGGCGCGGCAGGGCCTGGCCGCGCCGCCCTATGGTGACAGCGCCTCGTGGCCCCACTTCCTTCCCTCATCGGTTCTGGAAGCTCCGTGCAAAAATAGGACCCTGGGCGGTGATTTCGTCCAATTCCGAGAATATTTCCTTACTAGGATTTCTGAAACCAAAAACAGCAGAAAACAGCAACTGGCTCTTCGGCATCTTGTTAATAGGTTAGTTCCAGAAAATGCATAAATACGACATATAATGTGCATAAAACATGTAGGTATCATCAATAAAGTAGCATGGAACATAAGAAATTATCGATACGTTGGAGACGTATCAAGTTCCCGCAGGAGAACTCCTCGGGTTCTTAGTATCAGCAAGAGGGATTGAAGCCAACCCTGAAAAAATCCAGGCCATAGTGACTATGAGAAAGCCAACAAAGTTGAAAGAAATACAACAGCTAACGGGGCGAGTCGCAGCTTTAAGCAGATTCGTCGCCAGGCTAGGAGAAAAGGCGCTACCGTTCTATGCATTGATCAAACAGGGGGAAAAATTTCAATGGAACGAAGAAGCAGATAGAGCCTTCGAGAACCTCAAGCGGGCAATTTCGACACCACCGATATTGGTGGCGCCAAAAGAGAAAGAACCTCTCCTCTTGTACATTGCAGCCACACCTCAGGTGGTCAGCACGGCCCTAGTAGTCGAGAGAGAAGAAGAAGGCAAGCTTCATGGAGTTCAGAGGCCAGTATATTTCATCAGCGAAGTACTGTCGCCTTCAAAACAGCGGTACCCGCAATATCAGAAACTGGCATATGGAGTATTCACGACAGCAAGAAAATTGCGACACTATTTTTCGGCGCACCCGATAATAGTGGTCAATGAGGCTCCCTTGTCAAATATACTGAACAACCCAGAAGCTACGGGTCGTGTCTCCCTTTGGGGAATAGAACTTTCTCCTCGGGACATCACGTATGAAAAAAGAAAAGCAATAAAATCACAGGTTTTACCAGATTTCATTGCAGAATGGATGGAGCTACAAAACACGGGGCCTCCAGATTTATCGAGAACTTGGACCATGAACTTCGACGGGTCCAAAAGGACTGGAAGGTGCTGGAGCAGGCGTGATATTGGTATCACCTGAAGGCGACAAGTTGAAGTATGTTTTGCGGATGACGTTCCCAAACGCGTCTAACAATGAAGCAGAATATGAAGCTCTCATACACGGGATGAAGATGGCGAAAGCTTGTGGTGCAACCCGATTGAAAATCTTCGGCGACTCACAATTGGTGGCACAGCAAGTTATGAACCAATGTGATGCAGTCAACGAAAGTATGATAGCATACAAAGAGGTGTACAATGAGCTGGAGAAATTATTTGATGGATGCGAGGTAAACCACATCAGCAGGATGAGTAACGATGAAGCCGACGTTCTTGCAAACATCGGGTCACAGTGTCTCGCGATTCCTCCAGGCGTGTTTTGGGAAGAGATAAGCGAGAGATCAACAAAGCCAGCAAAAACAAAGAAGGAGAAGAAAGAGAAACCCTCGAGTATCACCAAAGACACAGCAGAAGAAGAAGAAGAGCAAGAGCTAGTCATGATGGTGCAAATTCCATGGATGCAGGTTTACATATCATACATCCTAAGGAAAACGATACCCGACGATCCAGTTGAAGCAAGGCGAATAATTAGGAGATCAAAAGCTTTTACTGTGATAAAAGGGGAGTTGTACAAACGAAGCATCTCGGGCGTGCTACAGAGATGTGTTACACCCGAAGAAGGAAGAATCATCCTGAAAGATGTGCATGAAGGAATATGCGGTCACCACGCGAGTAGCCGAGCTATCGCGGCCAAAGTTTTCAGAGCAGGATTTTACTGGTTAACGGCAATAGAGGACGCGAAGGAAATAGTGAGAACTTGCGACGCGTGCCAAAGATTTGCCGCCAAACCTCACTCTCCCGCAGCAGAACTTATGCCAATCCCACTATCTTGGCCCTTTGCTCAATGGGGTCTCGACATGGTGGGAAAACTACACAAAGCTTCGCCAGGAGGTTATGAGTATATGCTTGTTGCTGTCGACAAATTTACAAAATGGATCGAAGCAAAGCCGATAAATTCACCGGACGGTGCGTCGGCGATTAAGTTCGTGAAAAGCATCGTCTTCAGATTTGGAGTCCCTCATAGCATCGTCACAGACAACGGCAGCAACTTTACGTCCAAGGAGTTCAAAGCATACTGCGCAGAAGTGGGCATTAAGTTGAGTTTTGCGTCTGTCGCACATCCACAGACCAATGGACAAGTCGAGAAAGCCAATGGCATCATCTGCAATGGTATCAAGAAACGCCTGCTAGGACCACTGGAAAAAGCTCGGCATACTTGGCCGGAGGAGCTGCCAAGTGTGTTGTGGAGTATCCGAACAACACCAAATACGGCGACACAGGAAACGCCGTTTTTTCTGGTCCATGGAGCCGAAGCAGTCCTGCCGATAGAAATCGAGCATGATTCTCCAAGAGTTACAGAATATAATGAAGAAATCTCGAGAAAAGCCTTGGAGGACGACGTCGATGCACTTGACGAAGCTCGAGACGAAGTTCTGTCGCGAGTCGCTAAATATCAACAGGACCTGAAGAATTACCACAGTCGAAGATTGCGGCCAAGATCTTTTCAAGTTGGTGATTTAGTTTTGCGACTCAATCAAAAAAGTCATGAAAAACTCGAGTCACCATGGCTTGGACCCTACATCGTCACAGAAGTCATCGAAGGAGGAGCATACAGAATCAAGGACAAGAAGACGGGGAACGTTGAGCCAAATCCTTGGAACGTGGCGCAGCTCAGGCGTTTCTACGCCTAGATAGCGAAATATAGTCTCCTCTGTAAACATACAATGTACTGAAACGCCCGCGAGTTTTCAGACGCACTCTTTTCCTTTTTCGGGGCACCGAGTGGGGCCGGGAAAGGTTTTTAATGAGGCGGGCTCGCGGTGCTGCAATATAATAAAAATAGTAAAGATATACTTCTTATTCGTCGACACACTCGGGGGCTCTGCACCCTCAAATATCAAAACAGACAAACTCGATTTATTGAAAAATATTTCGCCTTGGTACAATAGTACCTCGCCAAATACATAAATCGGAAGCTGGTAATGATTAAATATAGTACACACGTCAGAAAATCTCATCACTTTGGTCCAAAAACCCGACAAACAAAAATATAGAACTTCGACACCAAGATCCTGCAGTCCATCAAGATGTTTTATTACAACACAAGAAGAAATCTTTGAAAGAGAAAAATAGTACAAACTCTAGCCAAAAGGCTCGGGGGCTCCAACAATATAGAGCATTCTGTGATATACAACAAATGTTTTCGACAAAGTTTTACAAATCAGTCAGAACCTAAAATAGTATCTATTGACAAGCCTCTGGTTGTTTTATGCTCAGCATAAGATCCCTTGACGAAGAATTCTGAATCCATCCGAAGAAGCTCATCTATCATCGACTCGGCCACAGGAGTCACCATCTCATTGATTGCATCAATATTATTCTTCCGCCGCGTTTTCTTCGCCAGGCAATCAACGACAATCTTCGACAGGTCTAACTTTGGATGGCAAATATGTATCATAATCATGGCAAATCTTGCTCCAGCAGTCAGTTGAGCTCGCACAAAATTATGAATACGAGGAGCATCTCTGAAGGCCTCCAGTAAATTGGGAAGAGTTGTCGGTACTTCATTTCGAGGAAACAAAGTCTTGAAAACAAGGGTCAATGTGGTCGTGCAAAAACTGAGAAATTCGCGCACTTGGCAAGCACGATCTTGGAACCTGACAATTTGCTGGGTTCGTTCAGGAGTGGCCCAAAATAAACAGCCATGGTTAAGGGAAAGATTGACAAGAAGATTTGTCCTCTCATTCACTCTTTGATCCTCGGCGGCAGCTGATACGTCTCCAACGTATCGATAATTTCTTATGTTCCATGCTACTTTATTGATGATACCTACATGTTTTATGCACATTATATGTCATATTTATGCATTTTCTGGAACTAACCTATTAACAAGATGCCGAAGAGCCAGTTGCTGTTTTTTGCTGTTTTTGGTTTCAGAAATCCTAGTAAGGAAATATTCTCGGAATTGGACGAAATCTTCGCCCAGGGTCCTATTTTTGAACGAAGCTTCCAGAAGACCGAAGAGATAACGAAGTGGGGCCACGAGGCAGCCAGGGGATAGGGCGGCGCGGCCCAGGCCCTGGCCGCGCCGGCCTGCCCCTCGTGTGGCCCCCGCGTTGCCCTTCCGCCTACTTAAAGCCTCCGTCGCGAAAACCCCGAGAGAGCCACGATACGGAAAACCTTCCGAGACGCCGCCGCCGCGAATCCCATCTCGGGGGATTCAAGAGATCGCCTCCGGCACCCTGCCGAGAGGGGATTCATCTCACGGAGGACTCTACACCGCCATGGTCGCCTCCGGAGTGATGAGTGAGTAGTTCACCCCTGGACCATGGGTCCATAGCAGTAGCTAGATGGTCGTCTTCTCCTTGTTGTGCTTCATTGTTGGATCTTGTGAGCTGCCTAACATGATCAAGATCATCTATCTGTAATTCTATATGTTGTGTTTGTCGGGATCCGATGGATAGAGAGTACTATGATTATGGTGATTATCAATCTATTGTTTATGTGTTGTTTATGATCTTGCATGCTCTCCGTTATTAGTAGAGGCTCTGGCCAAGTTTTTACTCTTAACTCCAAGAGGGAGTATTTATGCTCGATAGTGGGTTCATGCCTTCATTGACACCTGGGACAGTGACAGAAAGTTCTAAGGTTGTGATGTGTTGTTGCCACTAGGGATAAAACATTGATTCTATGTCTAAGGATGTAGTTGTCGATTACATTACGCACCATACTTAATGCAATTGTATGTTGCTTAGCAACTTAATACTGAATGGGGTTCGGATGATAACCTGAAGGTGGACTTTTTAGGCATAGATGCAGTTGGATGGCGGTCTATGTACTTTGTCGTAATGCCCAATTAAATCTCACTATATTTATCATATCATGTATATGCATTGTTATGCCTTTCTCTATTTGTCAATTGCCCGACTGTAATTTGTTCACCCAACATGCTTTTATCTTATGGGAGAGACACCTCTAGTGAACTGTGGACCCCGGTCCTATTCTTTACATAGCATACAATCTACTGCAAACTTGTTTACTGTTTTCTTTGCAAACATCTTCCACTCGATACGCTTAATCCTTTGTTACAGCAAGCCGGTGAGATTGACAACCTCACTGTTTCGTTGGGACAAAGTACTTGGGTTGTGTTGTGCAGGTTCCACGTTGGCGCCGGAATCCCTGGTGTTGCGCCGCATCACATTTCGCGACCATCAACCTTCAACGTGCTTCTTGGCTCCTACTGGTTCGATTAAACCTTGGTTTCTTTCTGAGGGAAAACTTGCTCTGTGCGCATCATACCTTCCTCTTGGGGTTCCCAACGAACGTGTGAGTTACACGCCATCAAGCTCTTTTTCTGGCGCCGTTGCCGGAGATCAAGACACGCTGCAAGGGGAGTCTCCACTTCTCAATCTCTTTACTTTGTTTTTGTCTTGCTTTATTTTATTTACTACTTTGTTTGCTGCACCTAATCAAAACACAAAAAAATTAGTTGCTAGTTTTACTTTATTTACTGTCTTGCTCTCTATATCAAAAACACAAAAAAATTATTAGTTACTTGTCTTTACTTTATTTGCCTAGTTTACTTTATTGCTGTTATCATGAGTAATCCTGAAGTTGAAGTTCGTTCTTTTAAGCAACAAGGTGGAGAAAGTTTTAAAGATGCTTGGTATAGAATTAGTAATGCTCATCATAGGTGCATTAAGAAACACTCCACCACTATCCTTCTTAGGAACTTTTTGTTGGAGATATGCCCAAGAGGCAATAATAAAAGTGGTTATTATATATCTTTATGTTTATGATAAAAGTTTATATACCATGCTATAATTGTATTAACTGAAACATTGATACATGTGTGATATGTAAACAAACAAAGAGTCCCTAGTAAGCCTCTTAACTAGCTTGTTGATTAATGGATGATTAGTTTCATAATCATGAACATTGGATGTTATTAATAACAAGGTTATATCATTGTATGAATGATGTAATGGACACACCCAATTAAGCGTAGCATAAGATCACGTCATTAAGTTATTTGCTATAAGCTTTCAATACATAGTTACCTAGTCCTTATGACCATGAGATCATGTAAATCACTTATACCGGAAAGGTACTTTGATTACATCAAACGCCACTGCGTAAATGGGTGGTTATAAAGGTGGGATTAAGTATCCGGAAAGTATGAGTTGAGGCATATGGATCAACAGTGGGATTTGTCCATCCCGATGACGGATAGATATACTCTGGGCCCTCTCGGTGGAATGTCGTCTAATGTCTTGCAAGCATATGAATAAGTTCATAAGAGACCACATACCACGGTACGAGTAAAGAGTACTTGTCAGGAGACGAGGTTGAACAAGGTATAGTGTGATACCGATGATCGAACCTCGGACAAGTAAAATATCGCGTGACAAAGGGAATTGGTATCGTATGTGTATGGTTCATTCGATCACTAAAGTCATCGTTGAATATGTGGGAGCCATTATGGATCTCCAGATCCCGCTATTGGTTATTGGTCGGAGTGAGTACTCAACCATGTCCGCATAGTTCACGAACCGTAGGGTGACACACTTAAAGTTGGATGTTGAAATGGTAGTACTTGAATATGGAATGAAGTTGGAATATTTGTTCGGAGTCCCGGATGGGATCCCGGACATCACGAGGAGTTCCGGAATGGTCCGGAGAATAAGATTCATATATAGGATGTCATTTTATGTGAATAAAATGATGCGGAAGGTTCTATGGAAGGTTCTAGAAGGTTCTAGAAAAGTCCGGAAGAAACCACCAAGGAAGGTGGAGTCCACATGGGACTCCACCTCCATGGCCGGCCAACCCTAGTGGGGGAGGAGTCCCAAGTGGACTCCCCCTTAGGGGGCCGGCCACCCCCCCCATGGAAGGTGGAATTCCCACCTCTAGTGGGAGGGAAAGTTTCCCACCATATGGAAGGTTTTGGTTTCGGGTCTTATTCGAAGACTTGGACACCAACACTTGGGATCCACCTATATAAACAAGGGCCAAGGGAGGGGGCCGGCCACCCCAAGACCATAAGCTGGCCGCCCCCCATAGAGTGGCCGGCCACCCCCTCCCAAACCCTAGCTTTGCTCCTCCACTTCATATTGCCCGCATAGCTTAGCGAAGCTCCGCCGGACTTCTACACCGCCACCGACACCACGCCGTCGTGCTGTCGGATTCAAGAGGAGCTACTACTTCCGCTGCCCGCTGGAACGGGGAGGTGGACGTCGTCTTCATCAACAACCGAACGTGTGACCGAGTACGGAGGTGCTGCCCGTTCGTGGCGCCGGAACCGATCGTGATCAAGATCTTCTACGCGCTTTTGCAAGCGGCAAGTGAACGTCTACCGCAGCAACAAGAGCCTCCTCTTGTAGGCTTTGGAATCTCTTCAAGGGTGAGTCTCGACAATCCCCTCGTTGCTACCGTCTTCTAGATTGCATCTTGGCTTGGATTGCGTGTTCGCCGTAGGAAAATTTTTGTTTTCTATGCTACGTTATCCTACAGTGGTATCAGAGCCGTGTCTATGCATAGATGGTTGCACGAGTAGAACACAATGGTTTGTGGGCGTTGATGCTCTTGTTATCTTTAGTTGAGTACTTTGCATCTTTGTGGCATAGTGGGATGAAGCGGCTCGGGCTAACTTTACATGACCGCGTTCATGAGATTTGCTCCACGCTTGACATGCAACTTGTATTGCATAAGTGGCTTTGCGGGTGTCTGTCTCTCCTACTATAGTGAAGATTCAATTTACTCTTCTATTGACAACACTAGTATCACCGTTGTGGTTCATGTTCGTAGGTAGATTGGATCTTGCTCGAAAACCCTAAACCACGTAAAATATGCAAACCAAATTAGAGAACGTCTAACTTGTTTTTGCAGGGTTTGGTGATGTGATATGGCCATAATGTGATGATGAATATGTATGAGATGATCATTATTGTATTGTGGCAACCGGCAGGAGCCTTATGGTTGTCTTTAAATTTCATGTTGAGTAGTATTTCAAAGTAGTTGTAATAGTTGCTACATGGAGGACGATCATGAAGACGGCGCCATTGACCTTGGTGCTTCGCCGACGATGATGGAGATCATGCCCGTTGATGATGGAGATCATGTCCGTGCTTTGGAGATGAAGATCAAAGGCGCAAAGACAAAAGGGCCATATCATATCACATATGAACTGCATGTGATGTTAATCCTTTTATGCATCTTATTTTGCTTAGATCGCGACGGTAGCATTATAAGATGATCCCTCTCACTAAAATCTCAAGATAATAAAGTGTTCATCCTTAGTAGCACCGTTATCAAGTCTTATCGTTTCGAAGCATCTCGTGATGATCGGGTGTGATAGATTCGATAAGTACATATGACGGGTGCAAGACAGTTTGCACATGCGGATACTAAGGTGGCCTTGACGAGCCTAGCATGTAAAGACATGGTCTCGGAACACGTGATACCGAAAGGTAGAGCATGAATCATATGATTGATATGATGAACATTTTGAGTGTTCGCCATTGAAATTACATCTTGTCTCGTGATGATCGGGCATAGGTGTGATGGATTTGGTTCGTGTGATCACTAAGACAATGCGAGGGATATTGTTTTGAGTGGGAGTTCACCTAGATTTTTAATTATGTAGAATTAAAATTTGAACTCAATTTGTCATAAACTTAGTCTAAACTATTGCAAATATGTTGTAGATATGGCGTCCTCAATCAATTTTAACCAGTTCCTAGAGAAAGAAAAGCTTAAGAGCAACGGTAGCAACTTCACCGACTGGTTCCGTCATGTGAGGATCTTCCTCAATGGCGGAAATCTGCAATATGTGCTTGATGCACCGCTAGGTGACCCTCCTGCAGAAACTGAAACCGATGAAGTAAAGAATGTTTACATGACTCGGAAAACTCGGTACTCTCAAGTTCAGTGTGCCATCTTATGCAGTCTGGAATCCGATCTTCAAAAACGTTTTGAGCACCACGATCCTCATGAGTTGATAAAAGAGTTGAAGACTATTTTTGAGACTCATGCGGCCGTGGAATGCTATGAAGCATCGAAACACTTTTTCAGCTGTATGATGGAAGAAGGCAGCTCCATCAGTGAGCACATGCTCGTTATGACCGGGCATGCGAAGAAACTCAGTGACTTGGGAATAGTGATTCCTAACAGACTGGGGATTAATCGTGTCCTTCAATCACTGCCACCAAGTTACAAGAACTTTGTGATGAACTACAATATGCAGAACATGAACAAGGAGTTTCCTGAACTCTTTGGCATGCTAAAAGCTGCTGAGATTGAGATCAAGAAAGAGCACCAAGTGTTGATGGTCAACAAGACCACCAGCTTCAAGAAACAGGGCAAGTCTAAAGGCAAGAACAAGAAGAGTGGCAAGAAAGCTGCCACGCCTCCTGTGAAACCTAAGTCTGGCCCTAAGCCTGATGCTGAGTGCTATTACTGCAAGGAGAAGGGACACTGGAAGCGTAATTGCTCCAAGTATTTGGCGGATCTGAAGAGCGGCCTTGTCAAGAAGAAGAAAGAAGGTATATCTGATATACATGTTATAGATGTTTATCTCACTAGTTCTCGTTCTAGTACCTGGGTATTTGATACTGGTTCGGTTGCTCATATTTGTAACTCGAAACAGGAACTAAAGAATAAACGACAACTGCTGAAAGATGAAGTGACGATGCGCGTTGGAAACGGATCCAAGGTCAATGTGATCGCAGTCGGGACACTTCCTCTACATCTACCTTCGGGATTAGTTTTAAGCCTAAATAATTGTTATTATGTACCCGCGTTGAGCATGAACATTATATCAGGATCTTGTTTAATGCAAGACGGTTATTCATTCAAGTCTGAGAATAATGGTTGTTCTATTTTTATGAATAATATCTTTTATGGTCGAGCACCACAAAAGAATGGCTTATTTCTGTTAGATCTCGATAGTAGTAATACGCATATACATAACATTGATGCTAAGCGAATTAAATTGAATGATAATTCTACTTATATGTGGCACTGTCGTCTTGGTCATATTGGAGTGAAACGCATGAAGAAACTCCATACTGATGGATTACTTGAATCACTTGATTTTGAGTCACTTGATAGATGCGAAGCATGTCTGATGGGAAAAATGACTAAGACTCCATTCTCGGGTATGATGGAGCGAGCTACTGACTTATTGGAAATCATACACACAGATGTATGTGGACCAATGAGTGTAGCATCGCGCGGTGGTTATCGTTATGTTCTAACCTTCACAGATGATTTGAGTAGATATGGGTATATCTATTTAATGAAACATAAATCCGAAACTTTCGAGAAGTTTAAGGAATTCCAAAGTGAAGTAGAAAATCAACGTAACAAGAAGATTAAATTTCTACGATCTGATCGCGGAGGTGAATATCTGAGTTATGAGTTTAGCATGCATTTAAAGAAATGCGGAATACTTTCACAATTGACACCGCCGGGAACACCACAACGAAACGGTGTGTCCGAACGTCGTAATCGAACTCTCTTAGATATGGTTCGTTCTATGATGTCTCTTACTGATTTGCCGTTATCATTTTGGAGTTATGCATTAGAGACAGCCGCATTCACTTTAAATAGAGCACCATCAAAATCCGTTGAAACGACGCCGTATGAATTATGGTTTAATAAGAAACCTAAGCTGTCGTTCCTAAAAGTTTGGGGTTGCGAAGCCTATGTAAAAAAGTTACAACCGGACAAGCTAGAACCCAAAGCGGAGAAATGCGTCTTCATAGGATACCCTAAGGAAACTATAGGGTACACTTTCTATCACAGATCCGAAGGCAAGATCTTTGTTGCTAAGAACGGAACCTTTCTTGAGAAAGAATTTCTCACTAAAGAAGTGACTGGAAGAAAAGTAGAACTCGATGAGATTGAAGAATCTCTACTCGTTGATCAGAGTAGCGCAGTACCGGAAAATGTTCTGTACCACCTACACCGGCAACAGAGGAAGCTAATGATAATGATCATGAAACTTCAAATGAGACAGCTACTGAACCTCGCAGATCGACAAGGGATCGTGCCACTCCAGATTGGTATGATCCTTGTCTAAATGTCATGATTGTGGATAACAATGATGAGGACCCTGCGACGTATGAAGAAGCGATGATGAGCCCAGATTCCAACAAATGGCAAGAAGCCATGAAATCCGAAATGGGATCCATGTATGATAACAAAGTATGGACTTTGGTAGACTTACCTGATAGCCGCAAGGCTGTCGAGAATAAATGGATCTTCAAAAGAAAAACAGATGCTGATGGTAATATTACTGTCTATAAAGCTCGACTTGTCGCAAAGGGTTTCCGACAAATTCAAGGTGTTGACTACGATGAGACTTTCTCACCTGTAGCGAAGCTAAAATCTGTGAGGATTTTGTTAGCAATAGCTGCATTTTTCGATTATGAGATTTGGCAGATGGATGTCAAAACAGCGTTCCTTAATGGAGACATTGAGGAAGAGTTGTATATGGTACAACCCAAAGGTTTTGTCGATCCTAAAAATGCTGACAAAGTATGCAAACTTCAGCGTTCAATCTATGGACTGAAGCAAGCATCGAGAAGTTGGAACCGACGTTTTGATAAGGTGATCAAAGACTTCGGGTTTATACAGTGTCATGGAGAGGCCTGTATTTACAAGAAAGTGAGTGGGAGCTCTGTAGCATTCCTAATATTATATGTAGATGACATATTATTGATTGGGAATGATATAGAACTATTAAGCAGTGTAAAGGGTTATTTGAATAATAGTTTTTCAATGAAAGACCTTGGTGAAGCATCATACATATTAGGCATCAAGATTTATAGAGATAGATCAAGACGTCTAATAGGGCTATCACAGAGTACATACCTGGACAAGATTCTAAAGAAGTTTAGAATGGACGAAAGTAAGAAAGGATTCTTACCTATGTTACCAGGCAAGGTCTTGAGTAAGACTCAAGGACCGGCTACGGCAGAAGAAAGAGAAAGGATGAGTCAGATCCCCTATGCCTCGGCAGTAGGCTCTATCATGTATGCCATGCTATGTACAAGACCGGATATAGCACATGCTGTTAGTTTAACTAGCAGATATCAAAGTGATCCAGGAATGGAACACTGGACAGCGGTCAAGAATATCCTGAAGTACTTGAAAAGAACTAAGGATATGTTTCTTTGTTATGGAGGTGACCAAGAGCTCGTTGTAACAAGTTACACCGATGCAAGTTGGAACACTGATCCTGATGACTCTAAGTCACAATCTGGGTACGTGTTTATATTGAATGGTGCTGCAGTAAGCTGGGCAAGCTCGAAGCAGTGCACGGTGGCGAAATCCTCAACAGAATCGGAGTACATAGCGGCTTCAGAGGCTTCATCAGAAGCGGTATGGATGAAGAGGTTCATTGTAGAGCTCGGTGTGGTTCCTAGTGCATTGGACCCATTTGTCATCTACTGTGATAACATGGGTGCCATCGCCAATGCACAAGAGCCAAGGTCACACAAGAGGCTGAAGCATATCAAGCTGCGTTACCACTCGATTCGCGAGTACATCGAAGATGGAGAAGTAAAGATTTGCAAAGTACACACTGATCTGAATGTAGCAGATCCGTTGACTAAAGCTCTCCCTAGGGCAAAGCATGACCAACACCAGAATGCCATGGGTGTTAGGTATATTACAATGTAATCTAGATTATTGACTCTAGTGCAAGTGGGAGACTGTTGGAGATATGCCCAAGAGGCAATAATAAAAGTGGTTATTATATATCTTTATGTTTATGATAAAAGTTTATATACCATGCTATAATTGTATTAACTGAAACATTGATACATGTGTGATATGTAAACAAACAAAGAGTCCCTAGTAAGCCTCTTAACTAGCTTGTTGATTAATGGATGATTAGTTTCATAATCATGAACATTGGATGTTATTAATAACAAGGTTATATCATTGTATGAATGATGTAATGGACACACCCAATTAAGCGTAGCATAAGATCACGTCATTAAGTTATTTGCTATAAGCTTTCAATACATAGTTACCTAGTCCTTATGACCATGAGATCATGTAAATCACTTATACCGGAAAGGTACTTTGATTACATCAAACGCCACTGCGTAAATGGGTGGTTATAAAGGTGGGATTAAGTATCCGGAAAGTATGAGTTGAGGCATATGGATCAACAGTGGGATTTGTCCATCCCGATGACGGATAGATATACTCTGGGCCCTCTCGGTGGAATGTCGTCTAATGTCTTGCAAGCATATGAATAAGTTCATAAGAGACCACATACCACGGTACGAGTAAAGAGTACTTGTCAGGAGACGAGGTTGAACAAGGTATAGTGTGATACCGATGATCGAACCTCGGACAAGTAAAATATCGCGTGACAAAGGGAATTGGTATCGTATGTGAATGGTTCATTCGATCACTAAGTCATCGTTGAATATGTGGGAGCCATTATGGATCTCCAGATCCCGCTATTGGTTATTGGTCGGAGTGAGTACTCAACCATGTCCGCATAGTTCACGAACCGTAGGGTGACACACTTAAAGTTGGATGTTGAAATGGTAGTACTTGAATATGGAATGAAGTTGGAATATTTGTTCGGAGTCCCGGATGGGATCCCGGACATCACGAGGAGTTCCGGAATGGTCCGGAGAATAAGATTCATATATAGGATGTCATTTTATGTGAATAAAATGATGCGGAAGGTTCTATGGAAGGTTCTAGAAGGTTCTAGAAAAGTCCGGAAGAAACCACCAAGGAAGGTGGAGTCCACATGGGACTCCACCTCCATGGCCGGCCAACCCTAGTGGGGGAGGAGTCCCAAGTGGACTCCCCCTTAGGGGGCCGGCCACCCCCCCCATGGAAGGTGGAATTCCCACCTCTAGTGGGAGGGAAAGTTTCCCACCATATGGAAGGTTTTGGTTTCGGGTCTTATTCGAAGACTTGGACACCAACACTTGGGATCCACCTATATAAACAAGGGCCAAGGGAGGGGGCCGGCCACCCCAAGACCACAAGCTGGCCGCCCCCCATAGAGTGGCCGGCCACCCCCTCCCAAACCCTAGCTTTGCTCCTCCACTTCATATTGCCCGCATAGCTTAGCGAAGCTCCGCCGGACTTCTACACCGCCACCGACACCACGCCGTCGTGCTGTCGGATTCAAGAGGAGCTACTACTTCCGCTGCCCGCTGGAACGGGGAGGTGGACGTCGTCTTCATCAACAACCGAACGTGTGACCGAGTACGGAGGTGCTGCCCGTTCGTGGCGCCGGAACCGATCGTGATCAAGATCTTCTACGCGCTTTTGCAAGCGGCAAGTGAACGTCTACCGCAGCAACAAGAGCCTCCTCTTGTAGGCTTTGGAATCTCTTCAAGGGTGAGTCTCGACAATCCCCTCGTTGCTACCGTCTTCTAGATTGCATCTTGGCTTGGATTGCGTGTTCGCCGTAGGAAAATTTTTGTTTTCTATGCTACGTTATCCTACACTTTTATGTTGGTTTATCTAGTTGGAATAGATATGTTCTTGATACTCTTTCGGGAGGTAATTTCCTAGGTACTCCCGCTTTAGAAGCTAGTTGCATCATTGAGAGTCTAGTTGGAATACCACCTGTTAATGAAGTTAAAATTGAAATCTCTCTTGAGGATGTTATGAAAAAATTGGAAACCATAGAGAAAAATTTTCCAAGTATTGAAACTAAATTGGAAATGTTATTGGATAAAACTGATGAACTTGATAAATCCCTAGGAGGAATTGATGAAAGAATTAGTGTCCTAGGAACTTGTGTTATCCATGATAATCAAACCAATAGGATTGATGAACTTGAAAAAGCTATGGGAACCTTGGGTTCAACCTTTTCTTCTCTCAAGTATAATGAGAAAGCTTATGTGGGTAAAGAGCAAAAATTCATGTACGCCTCTAAAGTGCCTAAACAAAAGAATTATTATAGGCCTAAAATTTCTAAAACTCCTAGCACTACCATAGAGAATTTAGATAATGGAGCACCTAAAGTATCCTCTGCAACAAGTTGTGTTTGCATGAAAAATAATGTTGATGCTTCTACTCTCGATGTTACTTGATTTGCACTTTCTGCGCCTAGCTGAAAGGCGTTAAAGAAAAGCGCTTATGGGAGACAACCCATGTTTTTACTACAGTACTTTGTTTTATATTTGAGTCTGGAAGTTGTTTACTACTGTAGCAACCTCTCCTTATAATGTTTTTGTGCCAAGTAAAGTTTCTATGTCAAAGTTGATGTTATATTTGGGATCGCTGCGCAGAAACAGCATTGCTGTCTGTCACGAATCTGGGCACAGGCCTCTGTAGAAAATTCGAAAAAATCTTCCAATTTACGAGCGTGATCCTCAGATATGTACGCAACTTTCATTAGTTTTGAGTTTTTCCATTTGAGCAAGTCTGGTGCCAGCTTTAAATTCGTCTTTACGGACTGTTCTGTTTTTGACAGATTCTGCCTTTTATTTTGCATTGCCTCTTTTGCTATGTTGGATTTATTTCTTTGATCCATTAATGTCCAGTAGCTTTATGCAATGTCCAGAAGTGTAAAGAATGTTTGTGTCACCTCTGAATGTGTGAATTATCAATTGTGCACTAACCCTCTAATGAGTTTGCTTGAAGTTTGGTGTGAAGGAAGTTTTCAAGGGTCAAGAGAGGAGTATGATATACTATGATCAAGAGGAGTGAAAGCTCTAAGCTTGGGGATGCCCCCGTGGTTCACCCCTGCATATTTTAAGAAGACTCAAGCGTCTAAGCTTGGGGATGCCCAAGGCATCCCCTTCTTCATCGACAACATCATCAGGTTCCTCCCCTGAAACTATATTTTTATTCACTCACATCTTGTGTTCTTTACTTGGAGCGTCGGTTTGTTTTTGTTTTTTGTTTTTGTTTGAATAAAATGGATCCTAGCATTCACTTTGTGGAGAGAGACACGCTCCGCTGTTGCATATGGACAAATATGTCCTTAGGCTTTACTCATAATGTTCAAGGCGAAGTTTCTTCTTCGTTAAATTGTTATATGGTTGGAATTGGAAAATGCTACATGTAGTAATTCTAAAATGTCTTGGATAATGTGATACTTGGCAATTGTTGTGCTCATGTTTAAGCTCTTGCATCATATGCTTTGCACCTATTAATGAAGAAATACATAGAGCTTGCTAAAATTTGATTTGCATATTTGGTCTCTCTAAGGTCTAGATAATATCTAGTATTGAGTTTTGAACAACAAGGAAGACGGTGTAGAGTCTTATAATGTTTACAATATGTCTTTTATGTGAGTTTTGCTGCACCGGTTCATCCTTGAGTTTGCTTCAAATAACCTTGCTAGCCTAAACCTTGTATCGAGAGGAATACTTCTCATGCATCCAAAATCCTTGAGCCAACTACTATGCCATTTTTGTCCACCATATCTACCTACTACATGGTATTTCTCCGCCATTCCAAAGTAAATTGCTTGAGTGCTACCTTTAAAATTCCATCATTCACCATTGCAATATATAGCTCATGGGACAAAATAGCCTTAAAAACTATCGTAGTATTGAATATGTACTTATGCACTTTATCTTTTATTAAGTTGCTTGTTGTGCGATAACCATGCTTTGGGGAACGCCATCAACTATTGTTGAATATCATGTGAGTTG
The DNA here is from genome assembly GCA_030979885.1 of Lolium multiflorum. Taxonomy (NCBI): domain Eukaryota; kingdom Viridiplantae; phylum Streptophyta; class Magnoliopsida; order Poales; family Poaceae; genus Lolium; species Lolium multiflorum. The sequence goes on along the minus strand of CM061747.1, from coordinate 213,075,848 downwards.
CTATGCATGTCCGTCTTGTCTGAAGGATCTATCACCTTAGTGGTTGGAGCATGCAAAATTGTTAGAGAAGAACATTGGGCCGCTAACTAAAGCCATGAATCATGGTTGAAGTTTCAGTTTTGGACATATATCCTCAATCTCATATGAGAATAATAATTGTTGCTACATGCTTATGCATTTAAGAGGAGTCCATTATCTGTTGTCCATGTTGTCCCGGTATGGATGTCTAAGTTGAGAATAATCAAAAGCGAGAAATCCAAAATGCGAGCATTCTCCTTAGACCTTTGTACAGGCGGCATGGAGGTACCCCTTTGTGACACTTGGTTGAAACATGGCATGCAAAGATCCGGTAGTCCAAGCTAAGTAGGACGAGGTGCGGACACTATTAGTATACTATGCATGAGGCTTGCAACTTGTAAGATATAATTTACATAACTCATATGCTTTATTACTACCGTTGACAAAATTGTTTCATGTTTTCAAAATAAAAGCTCTAGCACAAATACAGCAATCGATGCTTTCCTCTTTGAAGGACCATTCTTTTACTTTTATTGTTGAGTCAGTTTACCTATCTCCTTCCACCTTAAGAAGCAAACACTTGTGTGAACTGTGCATTGATTCCTAAATACTTGCATATTGCACTTGTTATATTACTTTATGTTGACAATATCCATGAGATATACATGTTATAAGTTGAAAGCAACCGCTGAAACTTAATCTTCCTATGTGTTGCTTCAACACCTTTACTTTGATTTATTGCTTTATGAGTTAACTCTTATGCAAGACTTATTGATGCTTGTCTTGAAGTACTATTCATGAAAAGTCTTTGCTATATGATTCATTTGTTTACTCATGTCATTACCTTTGTTTTGATCGCTGCATTCATTACATATGTTTACAAATAGTATGATCAAGATTATGATGGCATGTCACTTCAGAAATTATCTTTGTTATCGTTTTACCTGCTCGGGAAGCAGAACTAAGCTTGGGGATGCTGATACGTCTCCAACGTATCGATAATTTCTTATGTTCCATGCTACTTTATTGATGATACCTACATGTTTTATGCACATTATATGTCATATTTATGCATTTTCTGGAACTAACCTATTAACAAGATGCCCGAAGAGCCGTTTTTCTGTTTTTGGTTTGAAATCCTAGTGAAATATTCTCGGAATTGGACGAAATCTTCGCCCAGGGTCCTATTTTTGCACGAAGCTTCGAAGACCGAAGAGATAACGAAGTGGGGCCACGAGGCAGCCCGGGGGATAGCGGCGCAGCCAGGCCACGGCCGCGCCGGCCTGCCCCCGGGCCCTCGTGTGGCCCCCGCGTTGCCCTTCCGCCTACTTAAAGCCTCCGTCGTGCCGAGAGCCACGATACGGAAAACCTTCCGAGACGCCGCCGCCGCGAATCCCATCTCGGGGGATTCAGGAGATCGCCTCCGGCACCCTGCCGGAGAGGGGATTCATCTCCCGGAGGACTCTACACCGCCATGGTCGCCTCCGGAGTGATGAGTGAGTAGTTCACCCCTGGACCATGGGTCCATAGCAGTAGCTAGATGGTCGTCTTCTCCTTGTTGTGCTTCATTGTTGGATCTTGTGAGCTGCCTAACATGATCAAGATCATCTATCTGTAATTCTATATGTTGTGTTTGTCGGGATCCGATGGATAGAGAGTACTATGATTATGGTGATTATCAATCTATTGTTTATGTGTTGTTTATGATCTTGCATGCTCTCCGTTATTAGTAGAGGCTCTGGCCAAGTTTTACTCTTAACTCCAAGAGGGAGTATTTATGCTCGATAGTGGGTTCATGCCTTCATTGACACATGGGACAGTGACAGAAAGTTCTAAGGTTGTGATGTGCTGTTGCCACTAGGGATAAAACATTGATTCTATGTCTAAGGATGTAGTTGTCGATTACATTACGCACCATACTTAATGCAATTGTCTGTTGCTTAGCAACTTAATACTGAATGGGGTTCGGATGATAACCTGAAGGTGGACTTTTTAGGCATAGATGCAGTTGGATGGCGGTCTATGTACTTTGTCGTAATGCCCAATTAAATCTCACTATATTTATCATATCATGTATATGCATTGTTATGCCTTTCTCTATTTGTCAATTGCCCGACTGTAATTTTCACCCAACATGCTTTTATCTTATGGGAGAGACACCTCTAGTGAACTGTGGACCCCGGTCCTATTCTTTACATAGCATACAATCTACTGCAACTTGTTCTGTTTTCTTTGCAAACATCTTCCACTCGATACGCTTAATCCTTTGTTACAGCAAGCCGGTGAGATTGACAACCTCACCTGTTTCGTTGGGACAAAGTACTTGGGTTGTGTTGTGCAGGTTCCACGTTGGCGCCGGAATCCCTGGTGTTGCGCCGCATCACATTTCGCGACCATCAACCTTCAACGTGCTTCTTGGCTCCTACTGGTTCGATTAAACCTTGGTTTCTTTGAGGGAAAACTTGCTACTGTGCATCATACCTTCCTCTTGGGGTTCCCAACGAACGTGTGAGTTACACGCCATCAAGCATCAAGAACCGAGCCTATTAGGCAACAAAGCAAGAAATTTGGAAGAAAGCACAGTAAAATAAAGAAGAGGCACCATAAGGTTGGAGGTACATACCTAACATATCTGTGCTAGCTTCCAACATTAGTTCGAGCATGCTATTTTCTCGGGTAGCAGCTCCCTTTGCTTCCAATACAGCAGCATCTTTGGCAACCATAGCCTCTTTGGCTTGATGAAGAGCAAGCTTTTCTTGTTCAGATGCTTTCCGAGCTTGTTCCATCATTGCCAAAGTTTGTTTCTTCATGGATTGAAGTTGTTGTCGAAGTTCTTGTAAATCTTCCGACACAGGTTTGCTCGAAGAACCTTCAAGGAGATTATCATCGGTTTTTACCTTCTTCGAGAAGGAAGACGCAGGCACAGCGTCGGGAGAGCAAGGGTTGGTTGAATAATTATCAAATATTAACTGGAAAAGAAAATCCCAGGATCAATGATAGTACCAAGAGGAATTTCATTGCTTTCTAGAAAGTTTACATAGTCATTACAAACGAAGTTCTCCAAAAGGTCTACCAGAATAATTGTCGCCAAGGCTAGAATGGCGACAACAGCAAAAGAAATAAAGAAAGCAAAAAGTAGAAAAGGCAAAGGCATTCAATTAGACCTCCGGCTTTGACGAGCTGGGAGTCGAAGATGGCTTGATCCCGAGATAGGCCAGGATTTTCTTCGTGTTCAGCTTTGCCGCCTTGACCAATGATCGCCATTTTGTTTGCTCTATCTGCTCCGTGTCGCCAACTTTGGCCCAGTCAATAGTCTGTTGACTATCAGCAACTAAGGCAACGGTGCTTTCAACGGCAACCTTCATATTTTCATGGCGCATCTTCAGCCCAAGATCTTCGGGAGGATTAAAGCACTTGGCAAGACCAAGGAAAGTCGCGGGTTCCTCTTTCTTCGGGAAGAAGTAGGGGAAAAGCTTCGACAACCCCGCCCTGGCTTCATCCATGCCTTCACGTGCTTCCGTCCCATGAAATTCAAGGAATGAAACGGCGTCAAGAAGAGGATCATTGTCGGGATCTTCAAGTTCAAATTCTTGAGAGGTCCTATCTGTCAAAATAAAAATAGAAAATTTGGTCAACAAACAAGTGCAAAAAAGAAAAATCCAAAGGATATGAAATAGTGCAGATACTTACTGACAAAGCGACGATTTTGTATTCTTATACGCTTGGTGACCGCTGCTTCGCGAGCAGATTGCGCAGTTATGTGCTCGCTTAACGAAGTCTCGGCAGCGTGCGCGCAGACGTTTCCGAACATCTTCGACACTAGCAGCATCAGCCTTGGCTTTGTCAGCTTCTCGCCTAGCTTGAACAGCATCTGACTCAGCCTTTTTACGAGCCTCTTCACATTGCTCTAATTTTTGAGCAAGCGTGTCAGCACGTTCATTGGCTTCTGCCAGTTTCTCTGAAAAAGGAAGACAAGATTAGCTACAAACGTCGACAATAAAGCAGAAAGGAAGCAGAAGCAAAAAGAAGTAGCCAGGCATTACCTTCAGTTTTGCTGGCGTAATCACGGTACCCAACGAATTGGGCACCGATGCGAAGAAGCTCTTTGATCATAGGCTATCAAGGAAAGACAAAGAAAGAAAATGTCGGTATGGGAAAAATGACGACACATAGGAGCAAACGGAGAAAATATAAACAGCGACAAGCGCATTAAGAACTTACATCATCCAAGAGAGGGTTAGAAGAGCTACTCGATTGAAGAGTAAGCTCCGGGATTGTTTCAACCCTTGCCCTTTTTGGTGAAGGGACAAGGGGGCTTGAAGGAGGAGTAAGCGGCGCGACGTTGAGGAGGCGAAGTTTCTTCTCCTTCAACTGGCGTCTCCGAGGCGACTAACGTATGTGACGTACTCGTTCGAGCAGCCACATCAGCAGTTGGTACTTCTTCTTCATCATCACTACGAGTAAATGTCGACAACATAAAAAGCAAGATAGAAAAAATCTTCAAGTACAAATAAACAGAGAGAAGGTACTTACGAACTGATGAGAGTCTCAAGGTATGGATCATAAGCTGCCTTTTGGCGAGAAGGAACAGCTTCTTCGGCCTTGGAGGTGCCGGAATCTTCGGCATCATTCCTTTTCCTTTTGTTCTTTGGAGAAACAGCAGGAGGAGGAGATTGTGCCGACGCAGTGGCTTCAGAGGCATCCTCTTTTTCGTCAGATCCCGCAGATTTTCGAGATTCTGCGGGTTCATTTGCAAAAGAGGGGGCATCTTGGTTATCGTCGGAGATAACGGCCCTTTCTTCGACTTCCCCACCTTCCGGAAGAGGAGGAAGTGAAACAAGATTTGGGTGGTCCTGTATAAAAAGAAGGAAGGATGTCAGAAAGAAGTAACAACACAAATAGCAAGGCAATAACAAATTACGGCGACAATTTTTACCTTAGGAAGCGCATTGGCGGCGCTGTATGGTTTTACGCGATAAGTGGAAGGGATAGAATCTTTCTTCTTGAGAGATGAAATTTTTCGGATAAGCCTATCCAAATCCTTGACTTCTAGATTCGTCGACAAGCGATCTGTGTCTTCATCGCCAGCATAATTCCAGAAAGGGTTTTTGCGAGCCTGAAGAGGCTGCACTCTAGTCCTAAGGAAATACGCCGTAATTTGGATGCCTGATAATTCTTTTCCACGAGTATTTTGCAACTCATGGATGCGAGTCATCAGGGCCTCTGTCGAAGTTCTTTCTTCCTCGGTAGCTTCTGCGTCCCAAGAACGGCGGCGAAGGATTTTCTCGGCACCGTCAAAAGGAGGAATGTTGTCTTCGGCGCATCCATGGTTTTCTTCACGAATATATAACCACTTCTTGCGCCACCCTTGAACGGAGTCGGGGAGTTTGACGTCGAAATAGTTGACAGAGGAACGAACAGAAATAACAACGCCGCCTATATTATAGGCGACATTGGCAGAGCCATTACGGCGACATAAGAAAATGCGCTTCCATAATGCCCAGTTAGGCTGGACACCAAGGAAGGCTTCGCAGAGGGTGATGAAGATAGAAATGTGAAGGATAGAGTTGGGCGTGAGGTGGTGAAGTTGGAGACCATAAACATAAAGTAACCCCCGAAGAAAAGGGTGAATGGGGGCGGAAAGACCGCGGATGAGGTGATCAACAAAACTTACCCGATACCCCATTGGAGGGGTTGGGTAGCTTCACTGGGAAGCAAACCGCTTTGGGTTTCTTGCTAATCCCCAGCTTCTTCAAGAGATTCAGGTCCTGGTTCGTGATCTTGGACCTCTCCCACTCCGCGCTCCTAGATCCGCGGCAGCCATCGATGAATCGGGTGTGCTGTGCCTGGTCAAGCGACGCGGTGGCATCAACAATGGCGGAGAAGTGTAGCTGCGAAGAGAAGAGCTTTGAGAGCTGAGGAGCGCAGGAGGAAGTTTTGCAGAGGAAAGCAGGGGAACGGCGCGAGCGGAAGTGTTTGAGGAAGAAGAAGGGGATCTTATATAGAGGTGCGGCGGCGGACCGTTGGATGGAAAAAGAATGCGGGAGATGATCACCACGTGGAAACAAGGGTAAAAAGGTATTTTAACATTGACGAGGTTATGGAACGTGTGCCAGAAAAAGGGGAGAACATGTGTCCCCCACTTGCACGACGTGTCCGTTAGATCAGGAATTGGGACCCACAAGGCAGCGAAAGAAACGGTAATGGTCAGTTTCCAAAATAGAAATCGTGGCTATCATTAGCAATGACGTCGTCAAGATAAAGAAAAGCTCGACTATGAGGTTTCAAAAGTTTATCGACAACATAAGATTATCTCGGGAGCCTTTGATCAAATACAAGTTTTTGCCCAAACGCTCGGGGGCTACTTTGGAAAAAGAAAATTCGAGTCTGACAAGATAGAAATGGCGAGAGCCTATGATCAAATACAAGTATTTGTTCATAGCCTCGGGGCTACTCCCATCGGGAGCGCTGGTCGCGCACCCGATAAATATGAAAATATCGAGAAGGATTATAAATATAGCGGCAAGGAATACTAATCTGTGGAGCCTACACCCAAGCACAAGTCCTTGGCTGTAGCCTCGGGGGCTACTCCCATCGGGAACGCTGTTCGCGTGCCCGATGAATTTTATCAAAAGAAAGAAGTAGAGTGAGTATATTTCGAGTTATACAGATAACTCTACATATACTCCCATCGGGAAGACAAAAAAAGTCATCAAATATGACTCGATAAAATGTGCTATTCCAGCAGTCGAAAAGCACTCGACAAAATATTCTCAGAGCGCTAAAAGTCGCGAATACATCTCTAAATGTCGCAAAACTGCGAAGAGTAAGACCCAGATCCGTTACGCGGCGTAGCACCGTCTCGACGGCGGATTACTACTATTTTCCGTATCAACAGATACGAAGAAAAATCCTAACGGACGCGTTAGGTACCCGATAAAATATGACTGGGACTCGATGAATGGTAAGACCTTAAGCGGCACCTGTCGAAGTTTACACCAGTATCCCGAGATCATGTCCGGGGACGTGATCTTGAAGTAGGTTTTGCGGATTGCCACTAGAGCAGTTAACTAGTACCGATCCGTCAGATGAACTAGCCCCAACTACCAGTATCCCTGTACAACATAATATTTACATATCGAAAGATTATGTAATGAGTAAAATTGGAGATTTTCCTTGATTCTTCGATTCAAGAAAAATCTCGGGGCTACTGACATAGGCATCCCCAATGGGCCTGCCAAAGATGGTACCCGGGGTTTATTCAAGGCCCAAGACCCGAAGAATAAGAAGACTTGGAAGCCCATCTAGTGTTAAGGAAAGATAGTTTGTATTAGGAAAGATAGAGACTTGTAATCTTACGAGTTGGGTACGAAACCCTCTCGAACTCTGTAACTTGTGTATTACGAAATTCTCGGCTCCGCCTCCTATATAAGGGGGAGTCGAGGGACAAAGAAAGGATCGAATCTACTGTCAACATAACCCTAGTTTTCATAATCGTCGAGTACTTTTCGCCTGAACCTTCGAGATCTACTTGCCCTCTACTTCTAGCAAAACCCTAGTCTACAATCTGTAGGCATTGACAAGTTAATCCTTTGTCGTGGGTTCATGCCTTCATTGACACTGGGACAGTGACAGAAAGTTCTAAGGTTGTGATGTCTTGTTGCCACTAGGGATAAAACATTGATTCTATGTCTAAGGATGTAGTTGTCGATTACATTACGCACCATACTTAATGCAATTGTCTGTTGCTTTGCAACTTAATACTGAATGGGGTTCGGATGATAACCTGAAGGTGGAATTTTTAGGCATAGATGCAGTTGGATGGCGGTCTATGTACTTTGTCGTAATGCCGGATTAAATCTCACTATATTTATCATATCATGTATATGCATTGTTATGCCCTTCTCTATTTGTCAATTGCCCGACTGTAATTTGTTCACCCAACATGCTTTTATCTTATGGGAGAGACACCTCTAGTGAACTGTGGACCCCGGTCCTATTCTTTACATAGCATACAATCTACTGCAATACTTGTTTTATTGTTTTCTTGCAAACAATCATCTTCCACACAATACGGTTAATCCTTTGTTACAGCAAGCCGGTGAGATTGACAACCTCACTATTTCGTTGGGAAAGTACTTGGTTTGTGTTGTGCAGGTTCCACGTTGGCGCCGGAATCCTGTTGTTGCGCCGCATCACATTTCGCCACCATCAACCTTCAACGTGCTTCTTGGCTCCTCCTGGTTCGATTAAACCTTGGTTTCTTTCTGAGGGAAAACTTGCCACTGTGCGCATCATACCTTCCTCTTGGGGTTCCCAACGGACGTGTACATTTACGCGCATCACGGGCCCACATGGCAGTGGGTGCCACGAGCAACGCTGAGCTGGACACGTCCGAATCCTCGAAATAGGACTTCGGCCAACTTTATAAATAAAGTAACCACATCATACAAGAGTTCCACACAAAGAAACTGTTGAAGCAACAGCCAAGGCATGCCCAACAAAAAAAAAGGCGATACAACTCTTGTGAGAATGGGGTGTCACCAGCAAGTCGACGAAGCGAGATGGGATGCCGCAACCAATGCGCCCTTCAAAATTGTTTCACCTCGATACATGCACCCCGGATCACAGAGTACTATTGCATCACCTTCAAGAAGGGATATGCAGGGTCAAAAGACGTTGATGCTCGGACCAGCAAGTCGGTCCTAGAGTTTCCCTTGCACTCGGGGGATTGGAGAGGGGTAACCTCGGTGCCCTTGAGGGAGGAATGGCGACACCCGCAAGGCATCAAGTTGTATTTTCTTATTAAGACCCTTTGGGGCAAACCATCTGTCTCCCTCTTCCATTGTGGCGTCTTCCTTAGTGAGATGCTGAGAAACTTGTATTTGTGACCAATGAAATTGATTTTAAATTTCTTTTATTTTGCTAATCGTTTTATTATATTTACCTAGATCTAGGAATGGGCAACATCTAAAAGAGATGTAGCTGAGGAAAAGGATCGCCTCTCAAGCCACCTATGGTCTCGTTCGTCCGATTGTGTGACGTGGCTCAGTTCCGGCCTTCCAGTTCCTCGCCTTCGTCCTCGGTGACCTACCCATTGTGCAGCCATCCCCACTGAAAAAGTGGGCCTGCTTTTTGCGAGCCCCGAAGGTCAACGATATAGGCTACATCGTGTTGTTTGGGAGCTGAGAAGACATGAGAGATACAGTGGCTTACCCGTGGTTCTGGTCTCTAATTAGGGGCAAAATAGACTTTTTTTTCCTCCCCATTTGCAAAGTTGAGCAAGGCAAGGGCTGTCCTACTTATAGCGCGGTGTCATCAGACACAAGTCATCAAGTTGTAATTTCTCATTAAGCCCCTTTGGGTCTTACCATATCTCTCCCTCTTTCGCTGTGGCATTCATTCTCAGCGAGATGTTGAGAAACTTGTATCTATGACTAATTTGTGATATTGATTTTAAATTCCTTTTATTATTTTAAATTCCTTTTATTTTGTTAATATTTTTATTATATATCTAGGAATATGATACTTTTCTCTGAAATGGAGACGACGCTCCAGCCTCTAGTGTTTTTATGGTGCCCTATACTGCTGGTAACAGTATACAACATCTGGTTCGAGGGTATGATAGACATTTTCAATGACGATTGAAAATAGACATAAAGGGGTGGCCGATGGGCCTCTCAGCCCATTTGCAACTGAGGTTGTCGCTAACCCTCTGCCTCATGCGATTGTTGTGTCTTGTGTACATCTCGCCGCTACATCCCAGTTCCTGTTCCGGCCATCTCCGTTTGTCGATGTATCTATACATTCGGAGATTTGTTCAAATTTGGATGTATCTAGAGATTTAAGAGTGTCAAGATATATCTAAATTTAGACAAACTTTCAACATCCTTTTATGGACAGAGGTAATACATGTTTTGAGATTGAGCAAGTTCACTCTTAGACTATATCGGCAAGCTGCCTAGTTAAGATTAGCAAGTTGGCTGTCTATTTAATTGCAAATTCAACCCGCAGCAATCCCCTATGCAGATTCCATTGCAAGTCTCACCATCATTACCAGAGGAAAACAGAACAAATAATCTTAAAACCAGGAAGAAAAAGGCAAAAAAGCACAAAAGGTTTTCCTGTGTTGCAACCAGTACTGCAACACAGCAACACGTGATCAGACCAGGATCTGAAGACAACCTGGTAACCAAAATTTTTGAACTGACGATTAGAGAGATGGACATCTATTACAGACCATAAACGGCGAAGACTGAGAGCAGCAGTCTCCCAGGAATTGACCAGGGAAAGAACGCCAACAACATATGTTCATAGCTTCAGGAAACCACTGAATTGTTCCTCTTTTTCATCATTCAGTCCACAGCGACATCTTCATTTTATCACTCTCAACTCTTGTGATCCTTAGTGTTCGCTTCTGGCCAACTCGGGCATCCTGTAATCTGTCAACTCCCTGAACCACATTGCTTCTGGTTACTCCATCCTGCAAACCTGCCCAATAACAAAGGAAGACACACATGTAACGGATCAATTCAATGGGAGATGATATGAACTTCCCTTGAAAGCAAGCTCAATTTCGAGTTTTCCACAAAGCCCAGCAAACCCCTGTAATAATATATTTTTTCGTGTTGCCTAGAAGCTTTTAGTAGAGCTATAAACTGTACAGGTTGTTTGAATCCCTGTGCAGATCCATTATGAGTTTGACCCATGGCATACCCTGTGAATTTTTTTCCCTTACATTTAGATGCTCATAGCAGAATTAGAAACTGAATGTATATGGTGATTGTAATGTGATGGAAGTATGCAACTAGTTCTGAAAGGTTAGAGTCACGGTTCAATTGAGTATGGGCCAGGTTATTCAGTTTAGAAGGATTGTTGGAGCATGGTTAGTGATGCAGTCATTGCAGTGTAATTGTGAAGTAAATAATTTAAGCACGGAATGGCGACGAGGACAATGAAGAACACGATATGCTGGTTAATGAAACCTTTAGTAGCGAGGAAGAAGCTTACAGGTACCACAACGCATCTTCATACAATTAGATTTCCAATTCAGGAAGGGCATCAAGTAGGTATCACAAATAAGTTCTGAAGTACGCCAATTAGCCAGAGTGTTATTCACTTGCCGTATTGTTAAAGGCTTAAAGCTCAAAAATTGCACCTCTATATCATGTTGTTTTTACAACATACAGATAGCATGTCCAACTACTATGAAGCAATAGATATCTTTTCAGATAAATATGGTATGCCCCTGGTAATCATCTTAGGTTGTTCAGTTTAGAAGGATTGTTGGAGCATGGTTAGTGATGCAGTCATTGCAGTGTAATTGTGAAGTAAATAATTTAAGCACGGAATGGCGCCGAGGACAATGAAGAACACGATATGCTGGTTAATGAAACCTTTAGTAGCGAGGAAGAAGCTTACAGGTACCACAACGCATCTTCATACAATTAGATTTCCAATCCAGGAAGGGCATCAAGTAGGTATCACAAATAAGTTCTGAAGTACGCCAATTAGCCAGAGTGATATTCACTTGCCGTATTGTTAAAGGCTTAAAGCTCAAAAATTGCACATCTATATCATGTTGTTCTTACAACATACAGATAGCATGTCCAACTACTATGAAGCAATAGATATCTTTTCAGATAAATATGGTATGCCCCTGGTAATCATCTTAGTCAGGGAGCTGTTCTTGCTTCATATATAATCAACTCTGAACAAATACAGAGTCTGCCAGTATTAGAAAAGAGCACATAAAATGGGAGCCAAATCAACTGACCAATATACTAGTCTACCTTGCACTCACAATCGACTGAGCAATGCAATCCAGAAATAGGATTACAGTTCATGATGGTATCATTTCATCTCCATAGAGCTACAGATTGGGGCGGAAGCATTACCTTAGTCATATACTCTGATTTCAGCGACGCGGCCTCATCGCTGCATCACTGTCGGCATTGGAAACTCTGTGAGGCACCAGCAGCGCAACAAGACTGACGACCATGGGGCTTCGGCTAGCAGTCAACGTTTGTTCTCTCTCAGGGATGGCGACCTAAGGCCACTCAACCCCAGTTGTGGCAGGAAGGGGAGGTGCTTGAAGTGTGCGTGCAGCTTCTTGGCGACGGCGATATTCTGGGCGTCTCTACGGCATCTCTAACGCCGCTGCCACCCCTGGGCAGCCGCGTCGGCCAGAGACACCATCTGAGAGGCGCTATGCCTCTGACAGGTCGCGCCGACGTCTGGTCCCTCGGTGGGCCCAGCCACTCGCATCTTCGTCGATGTGATCGGCGGCTACCGCCGGCTCCACCGCCTCTGCCTCGGCCCGGTGCTCGACCAACTGAGCCGCGCGGCCAAGCGCACCTTCCTGGTCGCACAAGGCAGCTACCGCCAGTTCCAACGCCTATGCCTATGTCCCTTCAATCACGAGAGCCCCAGCGGAGCGGTGTTTCGAATCACCGGTGTCGCTGCTCGAGTTGGACAAAGGGGACTGCCTAGGTGGGTGCGTGGCGGCGGCGGCGGCGGCGGCCGGAACCGGAGGGGATCTTTCTTTTCGGCTGGGGGTATGTCGAGTACTCGAGTCCGACCGGCTAAAATTCTGATCTACCAAAAATGCCCTCTTGATGGTACCGGTGGCTCAACTTTCAGCGGTGTAGCCCTGTACTGCTGGCGAGCCAGGCAGTCCAACTCCAGCGGTATTGGTTGATCTGAACGGTTGAATCCAGCCATCGGAGGGCTCCTATTCATCACCGGGTACCATAAAAGAGCTCGCATCAATTGATGCATGCAGCTTTTATTGCTTTATTAAAACAGTACGAAATTGTAACAATAAACCCAACAAGGAGTGTTGTAATATGACGTGTAGCAAGTTATGAGAAGTACAGAAGAACCACACCTTGTCTTGGCCCAGAAGATTGTACTAGTACGAAGTAACTAGCTAGAGGCAGTACAATTAACCATGAAGTGTTGCAACGATACTAAGGAGTTGCCCGCAAAAAAAAAACGATACTAAGGGGTTGAGTCGTTCTTGCAATGGTTTGGTGCGCAAGTTCACTGCGTGGGCTCTTGCATTGAGGGCAGCAGTCAAGGCCAAAGGAGCCGGTGACATTCTGGCAATATATGTGAGCATAATGTTAGCCTTCCTGAATAAATAGCTAGATTTCATTTGTATTTTGCTCTCTTCCTATGAAGTACAGTGTAACTTCATAGTTTATTTACGAGATCAACAACCGTCGTGCTTCTAAGTAAGACACTGAAGTCCCACATCACTACACCTCTCCAATATATATGAAAGATAGAAACCTGAAGCAGCCTTTATGACCTGTATATCCAATTCCCGTTCCTTTGCTATGAAGAGAGCAAAATATCTGGGGTGAGCGACGGTAATGACCAGCGTTGATAGTTTTTTTTTAGATGGTGTGCTGTTGACAGTTGTTGGGAATGAGATGCGTCAAGAATTTGTGCCACATAGGAAGGTCAGCCATCAGTTAGCTCAAGTGATAAGCAATCCGTGTCCTAGAACAAAATTGTACATTGATGGACTCTCTTCGAGCACCTACTTTTTGTAGTACCTGTATTGTTGTGTGCTATGGCGTGGTTCTGATAGCTTATAGGGAAGTTGAGTGCTTGTTTCGAGGTTGGAGGTGCTCCAGCGGCTGATGCGGGGGTCAGATATATATCACATAACAGCTGACTGCAGCAACCAGGTTTTGTGCATAAACGAGGAACCGCGGAATACCGAGTGTTGGATTTGCTAGATCTCGCTTGACCCAAATCTTTCTTACTGTTTGGTCAGCGTCAGATCCATTAGATATGCCTTGTGATTCGTGCGTTCTCTAAGTTGCAACTACATTGTTACTTGGTACTACTGGGTTGTAGCTGAGAAAAAATTGTTCACTTGGTATAAAAGAAATGTTCACACACTACAGAAAAGTTGTTCTTTTTTGGAGCAACCGGCAGGAGCTCTGCCTTTTCATTAAGAAGAGGGAAATTTGGCCAGTTTATAAGGAAACTGGCCGAAAACCGATACAAACACAACACCGTGTCCGGTTTATAAGGAAAACCAGACAAGAGAAAACCACACACGGCACAGTTTTTCTGGGAAAACCGGCAAAAACCCGCACACCTGGCCACACGACCTGGATAAACCAGGTCTGGAGCGCCGCCGAATGGCACCAGCACGACGGCAACAGCGAGCGCCGCGACTGCCCGGTCCACGTCCCTGGAAAGGAAGTCAGAGCCGAGAGAGACGGCTAGGCCTTTCAAGCTTCGAGGGGTGAGGCAGGCCGCAAAGCAAGCCAGCGGCACTCGCGCACCGACGACACACGAAAACGTCGACCCAAGCAGTAGTCCGGCAAACCCGGAGGTGGCTCCCAAACATTCCAAAAAATGACGCCTCCAAGGAGGTCACGACGTCCAAAGACGCCGCCGTCATTCAATCCAGCGCAGCAGGATTTGGGTTTTCACCCCGGAATGTTAGGCGGAGGTGTGTGAGGACTCCACGGCAACGCCTCCAAGGAGGAGAACGGCGCCCTCGAGCGTCGTCGTTGCCGGCACCGACCAAGTCGGGCAAGACTTTCGTCCGGAGACCTACAGCACCGCCACTGTCAAAGACAGCCCAAACCTCGGACGAGCACAAACCACCGCAACAGGGGCGCCGCCCACGCCACGGAGACATACCCTGCCGCCCACGCAGCCAGGGCATACCAGCAACACGCCTTGTTCCCGGAGCCGCCGCTCCGGCCTCCACGCACGGTAGGCCAGCTCCTCATGCCAAACCTGCCGCCGTCCCCGGGACGTTGCGAAACAAACGCCCGGTCCACCAGAACGCCGCGCCGCCGTCCAAGCACCATGGCTCACCTCTGCCATGGGCTTGCAGGTGCCAACAAAGGCAGCCTGCCACACGCAGTGGCCCACCGCGGCCACCGGGACACCGACGAAGCTGGGAGCAGCCTCCACGCGACCGCCGCGCCGAGACACACCGAGATCCGCCGTCCTCCGCACAACCACCGTGCCGAGGCGAAGCCGGCCGCCCCAAACCCTCCACCACCGCGTCCCCGGGGCCGCCGCCCCGGCCTGCCAGCGCCGGCGAGCATCCGCCCCGCCCAGGCCCAGATCGGGCCCTTCCAGGCCAAGGGCAGCAGCCACGCCGAGGGGGCCCGGCGGCGAGCCCACCCCCAAAACGGATCTGGGGAGCCCCAGATCGAAAAACCACCCGCAGCCGGCCGCCGCCCGACCTCCGCCGAAGCAGCACCGGCGCAGAGACCGCCACCGCCCCCGGGGCCGCCGCCCCGGCTTCCATGCGCCGGCGAGCTGGCCGACGACATCCCAGTCGCCTCAGCCCTCCACCTGCGCCTCCAGACGACGGAAGAAGCCCATGCCACCTTTGGCAGCAGGGCCCGCCGCCGCCGCGGCAAGGGCCGGCGGCAGCGGCGGCGAGGGGGGAGGCCGGTGGGGAGGGTTTGGGGCGGCGGCGGGGGAGCCCCCGGTGTCGCCTGGGAGCTCTGGAGGATATGGAAACAAGTTCTCAACAGAAAGCTGAAGCACTCACAGAAAAGTTGTTCAGGTAGTGAAATTGTGTGATGACGTCACTCGACCGAGAATTATCAAGCGAAAGCTATTCGCACCCCAAGATAAAAGGGCACGGGCTGTGGGGATTTGTCAGTTGTCCACCACCAGAGAATGATTTGTGATCTCAGCCACCGCGGATCTTTCAAGCTGCCGCTGAGCCACTTTGCTCCATATAGTCCATGCTATTCAGGTGGGTAGCGTGATAATCCAAATTGACAGTATTGAGAGCACATACATGTTGTAAAATGCATCACTACAGAAAGAGCCTAATTTGTGCTCATAAGTATCATCGTCGGGGGAGGCCGGGTTCTATTACTATTGAGATAACGGAACAAACATATCAGCATCCATGTGCAGCAAGTAATAAAAGGTTTCTACAAGGAGAGATACGGGCCTGAGCAAGGGATTCGGCAGTTGATCTTGCCCGGCAAACAGTTATGCTCGATTTCTGTTGTCATGGTTTGGCGCCACCAGAGTCCAGAGCCGTCCTCTTCAAGACTTCAACTGCACGCTTCTACTCCTGTGCTGCATTCACAGTCGCACGAGACTCCCGTGTCTGCCTTCACCGGCCGCAGGCGCCGGTGGAAGCGAGAACGCAGAGGGCGGAGCCATTGGCGCAGCTGCACGGGAGCACTTCCGTCGGACGTGATACGCGGCCACAATGGTTAATTAGCGCTTGAAGATGTATTTACCCGGTCTTGTCAACCAAAATAAGAAGCACCAATGCGGTCAACTCTTGTGGTTGTGTTGTGCCTTGCCCAGAAGGCCTCTTCAGAGACTTACACGACGTGTTCGCCGATCATTCCGAAGAGCAACTGGTTGACCGTAATCGTCCAGTTAAACCTACGGAACGTCTTTTTCATGCCATTGTTTTGCAAAAGAAAAGATTGGAAATTCTTACAAGCGCGACGAGCCAGCGACTACATCTGCACTGCATAGATTACTAGTGCAGCTGTGTAGGTCAGCACGTTAGATCTCGTTGATGGATTCGACATTCGTACGTGCGCCCAAGGTCAAAGAATTATATAAGAAAGAAGGGTACGTGCGCCAAATATCTTAACACATTACGGGAACAGAAACCCACGATTAGTCATGAGCCAACTACGACTAGGTTGGATTGTTTCTCACATACAGTTACACAGATAGACAACACGAAATCAATGTAAGTTTCAGAAAGGATCCTTTCTCGACCACTTGGAGGAAAACAGAAACCTAAACCACCTTGAGCTGGGCCTTAGAAAAATCGCAATTACCTCCCTCCACCGCACAATCAAAGAAAGGCTAGCTCACTGGCGGCAACGCGGAAAAATTAAAGCCACCATAGATGGTGATGAAAACTCAAAATATTTCCACGTCTGCGCTTCCAACAGGTACCGCAAAAATAAAATAGCCATCATCTCCCACCAAGGCTCCGATTTCAACAACCACAACCAAAAAATGAAAATTCTGTCCAATTTCTTTAAACAACTACTAGGCAATCCTGCCCAAACCACATGGAACTTTGACCTAAACCATGTTTACCCTACCCAAATCCCGCAACTTCGACACCTCGACAACCCTTTCACTCAACAGGAAATTTTCGATGCCTTCCACCAAATGAACTATGACGCAAGCCCTGGGCCAGACGGTTTCGGGCCGGGCTTTTACCGGTCCTTTTGGCCCATTGTCAAACAAAAAATTTACAGCCTATTCACCGATTTCTACAGCCACAACACAGATACTGGAAATATAAACCGTGCCCACATCATCCTATTACCCAAATCAAACGAAGCACGCTCGCCGGACGCCTTCCGACCAATATCCCTACAAAATTGCCCCATTAAGGCCATTGCCAAGGTACTTACCAACAGAATGAAGAAGTATATCCCCCTGCTTGTTCATGGGGACCAATCTGGATTCATCTCTGGACGCTGCATCTCAGAAAATTTCGCATACGCAGCTGAACTACTAAACTGCTGCCATAAACGCAAAGCACAAGCTATGATCATAAAACTAGATTTCCGAAAAGCATTCGACTCCATCTCCTGGTCTTCCCTGTTAAAGATCCTTCGGCATCGTGGTTTCCCAGAACGTTTCTGCACGTGGATCCAAGACATTCTTCAGTCTGGCAAGACAGCTATCCTCCTCAATGGTGTGCCTGGACCCTGGATAAACTGTAAAAATGGCCTACGACAGGGAGACCCACTCTCACCATACCTATTCATCATAGTCGCCGACATTCTCCAACAACTTGTACGGGACGCAATCAACCAGGGCCACCTCACGCACCCCATCGACCACAGTCTACCAGCAACCGTGCTACAGTACGCTGATGACACGCTGATCATCGCACAGGCAACTCCACAAGCAGCGATAGCTCTCAGGAAAATACTAGACGATTTCGCCCTAGCTACCGGCCTCACAATCAATTTTCACAAAACAACTTTCGTCCCCATGCATACCACAGATGACCTAGCTCACACCATCGCAACCACCCTTGACACCCCCATCGCCTCCTTCCCACAGACATATCTAGGTCTACCACTCTCCCCGTATAAGCTTCCCATCTCTGCCTTCCAGCCGCTAGTCGACCGCATAGACATCTACCTGGCCGGCTGGCGCGCAACGTTGCTCTCCAAGGGAGGACGCCTGATCCTCCTCTCAGCTGTCCTAGACAGTCTGCCTACTTATATCATGTCATCTCTCTTACTACCAATCTTAATCATCCAAAAAATTGATAAACGACGTAGAACCTTCTTCTGGTCTGATGATGAACACTGCACTGGAGCCCAATGCCTCGTTGCATGGGAACGCGTTTGTACCCCAAAGGACTGTGGTGGTCTAGGTGTTAAAAACTTGCATGCACAAAACATTTGCCTCTTACTGAAATTTTGCTACAGCTACTTGCATGCAGAACATAGTACTTGGCGAGACTGGCTACTCAACCACTCGCCTACCCACAATCTAACCACTCAACACCAAGCCTACCTCTCCAAAACAATCCATAAACATATGCAAATGCTTTCACAAATTACTACATGCAGCGTTCACAATGGCAAAGCAACTTTTTTCTGGCATGATACTTGGTTACTACACCAACCACTAGCTCAGATTTACCCTGCATTATACACCCACCACCTAAACCAACAAGCTCGCGTAGCAGAGGTGCTGCAAGATGGGATCGAAGCAAGTCTGCGACCTAGACTAACCCTAACGGCGACTGCCGAGCTCTACTCTCTCTCTACCTTGTTGCAGGATTTCCAGGTCACGGACGGCCAAGACGTGCGCTCCATGTGCGATGGCGCGCCCTTCTCCTCACGAGAGGCCTATCGCCAGCTCCATGCACACCTCGCCGACGACTCCGCCATGCCGCTTTGGCAGTCCCGCCTGCCACACAGGATCCGCGTCTTCGGGTGGCTGCTGTCCAAGAACAGGCTCAACACTCGAGCTCTCCTCGCACACAAGACCATCATCGACGACAGCTCCTGCCCGCGCTGCCCCACCACACCAGAGGATCGCCAACACCTCTTCATCACTTGCCCCACCGCCACAGAAGTATGGGCCAAGATCGGCATCAACGGCATCTCATTCGACCAAGACGACCTATGGACTCGCAGCCACCACACCATGCTTCACCACGACATCGGCCCCTTCGCCATAACAGCCATCATGTGGAGAATCTGGGATGCTAGGAACTCACTCATTTTTAGGCAGCAACATGTCACATGTAATCTTATAATCTCCAGGGTCATTGAGGATTTAGCCCTCTGGTCCCATAGATTACGTAATGGTGAGCACAAAGCACATTTGATGCTTTGGCGAAACCACCTCTCATCCTGTATCATGTAACATCTTTTTACCAAAGAAATGAAATTCAGGTGGGGATCCTCTCCCCCCCGGTGACCGTTTCAAAAAAAAAAATGTAAGTTTCAGAAAATGACAGCCGCGCCTACGAAATCAAAACCTCACTGACGATCATGATTCATGACCGGTGCACATCATGATGAACATATGGAACTATTCAAAAGATCAGCAATTTTCTTACGCAAGCGCACAAGATCGATATGATACAGAACGAAACCTCATGCATGCGTCTCATTGCACATGCGATCGATCGACGGATCACCGAGTTCGCACCGCTTAATTACTCCCTCGCACCCGTGCGATATGATATCTTGGGCGTGCTCATGCAGGAGGACACGGACATCGGCGTCGATGGGAAGGAGAGCGCCGCCGTGCGGCATCACACGGGACTAAGACTGCTGCGGCCGGCGCCAGTATGAGAAGAACGACAGCGCCCTCCTCCCGCCCGGCGCGCCCCGACGACAACATGTAAGAGCATCTCCACCGGGTCCCGATAGCAGTCCCGATAGCGTTTTGGGGGCGGGCGTGGTTTTTGGGCTCGCACCGGTGGCCCCAAACGGCGCGGCTAGTTTTCGAGCCCAATAGAATCGCCGGCATTCCCTTGCCGGTCCCTTCGCGTAGGGCGCGAATCGGGCGCGCCGGCGCCTCGCGGCACGACGGTTTTCGCGGGTGGGGCGTCTTGTTAGCGAGAGGACGCGACGGTTCGCATCGGCCGCGACGCGGGAAGGTTGGTTGTCGGCGTTTAATGGTCTCCCGCGCAGAAACCGAGGCGGCCACGAGGGCAGCGAATGGCCACGCGGCGTCCAGTCGCCTACGCCGTCGTAAATGCGGGTAATTGCCACCGCTATATAGTACGTACGCCGTCCACCACCGCGGTGCTCTCTCATCTCCACCACCGTCGTCGTTCCATTCTCTCCTCTCCACCTCAAAATGCCGCGCCGTCTGAAGACGACGTACTCCATGCTTGGCCTCAACAGCCGCGCGCTGCCTCCACCACCACCGCAGCTGGAGCCGCAGCCGCATCCCGACGCGGAGTACATCTCCGACGACGACGAGGACCCACGGTTGGCGGTGTGGCACGAGGCCTATGTCGCAGACGCGGAAGCAGAGGAGGCGGAGGAGGCGGCGCAGTGGGGCGAGCAGCCGCAGGCCTCCGCCGACCCGGAGCAGGCGGCGATCCTCGCGTCGCTGAACGCGCAACTCTACCAGCGGTTGAAGGAGGAGGAGCGGAAGTTCGTCAACGACGCGAACCTCGAGCACACCCTCGAGATCTCGCGCCAGCGAGCGACCACGGAGGAGGCGGGACACCTCCTCATGGAGGCGGAGCGACAGAAGCTCTGCGAGCTCAACGCTCATCGCCATTATGAGGTGTTCGCCCGCGAGAAGGCGAGGCGCGCCGAGATCGAGGCTTCTCGGCAAAGACTGGAAGCGCGGGGACAGCGCCGCCGGCAAGCGCGCGCCCCAACCGACGGCCATTAGATTAGGATGAAGTTTAAGTTTATTTAAGTTTAAGTTACTTTTGTATAAATTTCATATGAATTTTGCTTTTTAAATGTCATTTTAAATTTATGTTTCTATTTGGGCTACACTATGGGTGGCGCCGGTGTGAGAACAGCATCCCCAAATAGAGGATGCACTGCCGGCGCCTCCATACGGAAGTGCCGGCGTCTCTACCGGCGACTATTTAGGGGACGCCGGTGGAGATGCTCTAAGCATGGCTTGTAGTATTCATAGTTACAAGACCCCACACTAATGTATGAGAATAATGTTAACCTCGCTGAGTATATAACCAGGTCTAGTTAGATCATGCCATTGCCATTTTTTATTCACATGACCCTGATCTAGTTCGGCAATGTACGAGTATAATGTTAACCTCGCTGAATATATAACCCGATGTCGTTTTGTACTTTTGGCCCCTTCCTACAGAGAGCAGGCAACTCCAAATGTTATTTATGAGATAAACAACCGTTCAGACTTCTTGGTGAGGCACTGAGGTCCCACGTTACTACATCACTGCATATATATGAAACCAACACCTGGAGGAACCTTGACATGTATGCCCCCTACATTGCTACTTGGTGGAGAACAAGTGAGGAGGGATGATCGATGGTAATGAAGAGCATCGATGTTTTAATGGTGACAATTGTTGGGAATGAGATGCATCAAAAAATTGTGACAGTTAGAATGGTCAACCATCAGCTAGATGAACCGATAGACAAGCCGCGAGCTAAAATCATTCTGTTTTCCGGTAGTTTTCCTTGGAGCACCTAATTTTTGCAATATTACTGTGTGCTCGAACATGGTTCTGGTAGCTGGTAGGAAAGTTGACCTCTTGTTACGAGGTTGGAGGTGCTCCAACGGCAAATGCAGCGGTAGGCGAAGACATAGCAGCAGATTTCACCAACCTGGTGGTGGACCACAAGCGAGGAACCTCGAAGTATTAAGTGTCAGCTGGGCGTCAAGATAACAGGGCACGTAATGCCGAGATGCTTCAGTTTGTCCACTATCAGAGAACAATTACTGATCTCGGCCACGGCAGATGGTTCCAGCTGCGGCAAATCAACTCTGCTGCATAGTCCATACTATTGGGATGGGTAACATGATAATCCAAATTAAACCGGCTTGATTCTCAATGCAGCCGGAAGAGGAGCCCTCATCAAGTCCGTCCTCACCTCCCAAGCTATCTTCCATCTCACGCCTCTTAGAATTCCACCGGGGTGTGTGGCTTCTATGAACAAAATTGAGCGGGCGTTTCTTTGGGCCGGAACAAAGGAGATCACCGGAGGAAAATGCAAGCTAAATTGGGAGGCGGTTTGTAGGCCGAAAAGTCTTGGAGGCTTAGGTATCCTTCACATTGAAAAATTTGCGAGAGCTCTTCGCTTGAGATGGCCTTGGTACGAATGGAAGCACCCAACCAAACTTTGGGTGGGCTTGGGCAACCCTTGTGACGAGGTTGATATGGACCTTTTCTACGCCTCAACTACTATCTCCATTGGGAATGGCAAGATTGCTAGTTTTTGGGACTCACCTTGGCTAAATGGCGCGAAGCCCAAAGACATAGCTCCCCTAATATATGAAGCTTCTACAAGAAAAAGATGGAAGGTCAACCAAGCGTTGTTGGGTCATGCTTGGGTTAAAAAAATCAAGATGGACTTAAACCTCACCATCCAACATTTACATGAGTACATACGGCTATGGACACTTCTCCGAGGCATTCATCTCAATGAACTCCTTGAAGACACAATCACGTGGAACACCACCGACAATGGAGAATACTCCTCGGCCGCGGCCTGCAAGCACAATTCTTCGGCGCCTTGACTACCAACATGAATAGGCTTGTGTGGAAGGCTTGGGCCCCCCCGAAGATCAAGTTCTTCGCTTGGTTGGCTCTCCATAATAGGATTTGGACGGCGGACCGTCTTGCGAGAAGGGGTAGAACCAATTGTGGACGTTGCCCGCTTTGCAACCAATCTCAAGAAACGGCGGCCCACCTTTTTTCCCATTGCCGCTACACCAAGCGCCTTTGGGAATTGGTGAAAAGTTGGATTGGCATACCTTCCATTCACATCCATGAGTGGACGGATGATCTCACCCTCGAGGGTTGGTGGTCCAAGATGTTGAATGAGGCTTCGGACAACCGTAAGGCGTTGGCTTCCCTAACCATGCTTCTTAGTTGGACCATTTGGAAGGAGAGAAATGCTAGAGTTTTCAACCACAAGTATGCACCAACTACCACCCTCCTCAACATTATCAAATCCGAAGTGAAGCTTTGGGTAGCCGCGGGTGCGAAGTGTTTGAGCTTTGTAATAACGGGAGAGTAATCCCTTAGTTTCATGTCTTTTGTTTTCTTGGTGGACTTTGATCTTGTCTAAACTCTTCCCCTTATTTAATGAAAAGTGGCAAATCTTTTGCCACTCGTTTCAAAAAAAAAAAAGAATACCATAGTGGTTGTAAAACGCATCATGACAGAGAGAACCTCATTTGAGCGCCTAAACTGTCTTCGTCGTAAAGATACAGGCCTCTTTTTTCATGCAACCACCCAAATTGGGGGGCAGGTTATATTTTCATTAAAATGAGAAGACGGTGTTTGTAGTATCCTTTTTCTATGCAACCCCCCAATTTTGTTTCGGCACCTCATTTCAGGAAATCAACAACTCCAGGGGTAAGTCCACTAACCATTTGACTTGCATTTATGTGTTTCTACATTTTATGCGTTTATATATTTTCACATCAATTTTATCTTGAGTACTATGCTTTAATCTTAATAAGATTAAAAATCTTAGTGCTCATGCTTAATAGTTGTGTGCATCCGTACTTAGTGCAGAGGTCGGGAACTGAAATTCTCCTCATTTTGGACTTGCCCAACTCTCCCCTGCCCCAACCCTAAGCCCCCCTCACACCGCTCTCCTGGCCGCCATTGCCGCCACCGCTGGGGGCTGTTGGTCTTGCGAATAATGGTGGCGGTCGTCGGATTCTTCTCACACCAAGTTGAAGATCTGTCAGATGCTAGTTTCCATCAGTCTGGATGGATTGTCGTGTTCCGAAAGGCTCTGCCGGTGAAATTCATTGTGCGGATCATGCCTGAAGATTGCTGGATTTGGTGGTTCGGTCGTGCGCACCCATGTTTTTTATCTAACCGATTGGTTTCAGAGGGAGTGCTTCGAAGCTATGATGGCTGTTAATATTATGGAGCTTGTTTTATTTTCATGGTGCTAGCAGAGAAGGTCATGAAAGACTAGATCAGTGGAATAGCAATGGTGGTCGGATCTTGGTGGTGATGTTGAATTAGCTTGGTGCTTCGTGACTTAAAACATCGATATGTATGTGGGGCGACTGCACAGGAGAAGTTCATAGTCTTATCTTTCAGGGGTGAAAATCCAAGGTCTGGCCTTAATTGGTTGTGTCGGGCAATGTTCTTGTTGAAGGCAGTGTTTTGAGAGTGAGGACTTTTTTCAGGGTAAAAACCTAAGATTTATGAACGGGCGACGACAGCGTTTGTGCATTGTTTCCTTCTTGGAGGTGTTGCTTTTGGAGAAGCTGATATTTATGTGTTGTTTTGGTGGTGTCAGTGTTGTTGTTTCAAGAAATAGATCACTACAGCGGGAATTTTCTTTTTTGTAATTCTTCTCTCTTTTTTTGGTTGTGCATCCTTTATACCATTAGGGCATGATGTTGTTGCAGAGGAAAAGTGTAATTGGTATCTCCACGATATTAATATATGCTCTTTATAAAAAAAAATCCACATCAATGATAGTTGTGTGCAGCATTTCCTTGGTGGTTACGAATTGCACTTCATTTGAGGAGGAAGTCCACAACGACACTTTACTTGAGGAAAATAACAGCTCCAAGGGGTTCGTGTTGAAACGACGTACAACAAGGGGGCTATATACTGCCATCACAGTCTTGGAAAAGCGGTAATGGTATTATCCTTTCGGAACCATGGAGACAAAGACGTAACCAAGAAAAATAAATTATATGCTTTATATATCTCTTGTATAGCTAGCAATGATTACATGTCAAAATGCATGTATATGTGATGGATGAATTATGCAATCAAATATAATTGATACCATACTATTATGTGTTGGTGGTACAGCTGGGCATAGATCTATTTATAACATGGTTATGCATCTAAAAACATATGCAATATAAGCAATCGACATATTTCTTACTTAAACAACTATATGTGCATAATGAGTTGAACACAAACAGCAAAACAACATCGGTGGTTTCTATGAGCCAAAACACAGGCACTCCACCACGAATTACCATTTGTGAAGGCCATGCATGTCCCACACGGTTGTCAGAAATAAGCCGTGTGCGAAAAATCATACCTTCACAAACGGTTAAGTAAACCGCGTGCGATGTAGAGGATCATCGCTCACCCTTGCGTAGTGATGGTCAGGTAACCGTGTGTGATAGGTCATTTCACTACCAATGTCTCCACCGACCGATGTGGTGGTGGAACGTAACATAACATAACATTTGAATACATTAATCAAGTGGTGGGCCATAAGAGAGGTCCCTAAGGTACTGAGCGACAACTAGGCGTTGAGAAAATGGCTTGTATTTTCTGGATATGTTAGTTATCCAGTACTAGAGAACGTCAGGTGATCTTGGCTACCGCATATCCACTCTGCTCCATAATCCATGCTACTTGGATGGATAACATGATAACCCAAATCGAATCAACTCGATTCTCAACACCATGTAGAGAAAATAAATTTGAACTCGGAATTCTTGTCTCGTATATACAAAGTTACTTGTAGCATGGAGATATTATAAGACATGTGCAGTAGGGAGTTTTCACGAGACACTAGAGGGTCGTGGCAACAACAACATGACATCTATCCTTCCCCTCCACTTAGACGCATTTGGTAGGCTGGGCCGATTTTGGGGCTTCCGGGTGGCAGGATCCGTGGGTCCTAGCCCGTTTGGAACGAGCTCCGGGTCACATTTGGCGATTTTTTTTTGTTGCTTGTGGTGAATTTTCGTGCACCAATCGGACAACAAAGCCTAGTTTGTTTGGTATCCTGCGCACAACTCATTCTGATTGTGCTGATGCGAGCTCATGTGGTTTGGTTACACACACGATGCTGCTATGGTAACCTCTTACATTACAGTGGTGGGGTTACTAGGCAGTGCTGAATAAACAAAAGCATATTGCAACATTCAGTTCATCAAAAGGGTTGCTAATACACAACACACAGTTACCCTAACGAGTGATGCATCACAAGAACTATAGCTTGTGATGCATCAGTAGTTCAACATACGAGGGGTTAGTATGTACCACCTCGAACAAGTTTATCATATTATAGACCGGAGATCATGACCATCATTGACTGGATTATGAAGAGCAAAGGAGTAGCACTATGCAAACTGATTGCACATCCATGTATCAAGCCATTCCCTCTTGTCCCATGGTTGCAACCCACGATATTCTGCACATCCATATTTTTTCTCAGCAACGAAGTTGAGTGCGGTGATCAACAAATGTGGTTGATATAGTTGTTGCTTGCTAACAAACCTGGGCGTGAAGATTGCCTTCATATGAGCATAGTTGATTATGGGCATGTTCAGGAAGTCACTATGCTTTGGGTTGCACTGGGATTGAGAAGGACAAATTGTTATTGTAGATGAATGGGTATGTATGAACAAACTAGACATGAAAACATGAGCACACAATATTACATGTAGGTACTTCCTCAGTTGCTTGTCATCATCAAGCACAAAGCAGGTGACGATGTTGCTCCTTCGAGCTTGCCTTTCTCTGTAAGCTTGCTTATGAGTCTCCACTTGGTCTTCCACTTCCTGGTCTGGTTGTAAAGATGAAGAATGCTCACATCGATCCTAGTGAAATCAGGAATATCAAGGGAATCTTTCTTCGCCTAGGCTTCTTTGAAGCCATTGCTACCAAAAAGTTATGAATGAACTCTGATAGAGATGGATGCCAAATCATTGAAGGTTTGTGTGCATACAGTGATTCATCACGGACATAAGGGGGAGCGTAATCGAGGACATGCCATTGTTTTTGTCACAGGGAGTGAAGAGATCGGGCTATGAGCTAATGGGGTTGATCGCTTGTAGTAGGATATGAAGAGAATCTCTAAGCATTGTACAGTATGAACCCTCTACCAAAATCATACATATCTTATCTAGAACAATAAATAGCATAAAATTCTTACAGTTAGTGGAATAACATGTAGTACCAAGGTTGGGGAACAAGTAGACTCTGGTGGAGAACCTGGTTGTTCCATCATCGTTGTGCTTGATGGAGAACATGGTTCTACCACCTTCGATGTGTTGGACGGAGAACTTGGCAGGACTAGCATTGCCGTGCTCGAGGGAGAAGCGATGACCTATAATAGAATCCATCAGATCTACCCCATCTAGCACATATCCAAGATGAAACCAGGAGATACTTCCAACTGATGACGTTGGGACTCCAAGTGCATAGTGTTGTGTCAGCGGAGTATTTCCACACAAGGGTAACTCGATGGTTTATATCGAACTCTCGGGGAACTGGACAAAGAGTATTCTCTTCTCTCTTCTTCTAGCAAATCTTGTAAGTAAAATAAAAGCATTGTATCCCCAACTCCACTGTGTGGTTGTCAAGCACAAGGTTTCGTGTAAGTAAATAAAATACAAGTAAAACTAAAGCGAGTAAAACTAGACGAAATAAAGTAACTAAGTAAAAACTATAAAGGGGTTGATTGTTTTTGGTGTTTTGGACGCAAATAAGAAAAGTAAATATTTTTGTATTTTCGGATTAAAATAGTGCTGCAAGTAGAAAAGAAGATAAAAGAAATATAAAGATGTTTCTTATGATAAAAAGTGGACCAGGGTTCATGGGTTCACTTGACTATTCTCTCTTTTAAGTTACAGTGGACAAATAGCAATTCATCGATGAGATAGGAGGATGCAGAATGATAACATTAGTAAGATACGCATATGGGCATCACGTCCTAGCATAGAGATGATGCAACACATCTCTCTTATACTCCACAAGAAAGGGAAAACTCCATGCAATTTTGAATTAAGAATCAACAGAGTATAGCTTCGAGTACTTTGACATGATGTTTGAATATCAAATATGCTACATTGACCAAACAAGATCATCACTTTTTTTTCACGTGACGAACATAGCACATGCATTCACTTTATCCCTAGTGAGGTAGCAAAAGAAAAGGCAAAGCCATCATAGATCATGAATTTGTTGTCATTATTCAATCACTAAAACCATGATACTCCATCTAACACACATATCACCCCACACACGCTCTTGCATAGATGTTGGATCAGAACAAATACTTAAGAAATAGGTACATAATATGCATATATCAATACATCTTACACATAATACGATCATATCTCATAACACAATATCATAGAATAAGGATCCACCACATAAGTATTATAAATATGGCCGTAATAATGTGAGGCAGCTCATATGGCACTAAGAGCTATGAAGAACATGAGAGAAATAGATCAAGCTACTGCCACAAACCCGTAGTCCAGAGGTGGACTACTCTCCCTTGATCATGGTGATGATGAAGACATTGGAGAAGGTGGGATCCCTCCGGTGGTGATCCGACGGAGTTTCCCCCTCCAATCTTTTGTGATGCAGCCTCTGTTTTCGTGGTTCTGTCTTTCTGCGATGCTCTCATCCCGAGAACTCTTCGCGGACATATATATATAGTGATTTTTAGGTCAAAATATGTCGGTGGGCAAAAAGATCACGCGATTTGGATGATCGACGGCCAAAAAGGGGCAGGTGGCCCGCCCTACATGTTTGGGCGCGCCACCTGGCTTTTTTTGGGGCCTCAGACCCTTCCACGCGAGGTTCCAGTGCCCAGGGTGCTTCTCCCGATGAAAAAAATGATACTCCAAAAATCTCTGGTCAATTTGACTCCGTATACAAGGTCTCTAAAAGTGAAAAAAATACGCAATCAGGGTTTTCGTGTTCTGCAGAGTTATAAACCAAATAAGGCCTTGTTTGGCACTAGAGTGTTTGTGGGGATTAGTGGGGATAATATTCTAGAGTATTGGGTGAACCCCTAGTGTCACCCAATCCCCACAAAACCCCATCCCAATCCACTAGGTAGGGTAGAGTTTTGGGGATAAAAAATACACTAAGATTTGGAGAAAAGTGAGGATAAGCGGGGATAAAAACTCGCAAATACTCTAGCACCAAACGTGTATTTTGAATAAGTGGGGATTTGAAATTTGGTGGGGATTATCCTTGTTAATCCCCACTAAAACTCTAGAACCAAACAAGACCTAAAGGGGATCATTGGTAAATCCCCATAAATCAATGTAAAACATGGTAATATCATCATATATGTTGCAAATATGTGGGAATTCAATATGATAAAGGACAAAGTTCATTTATGCATTTTACATGAATCAACATCCCCAAGCTTAACCTATGCTCGTCCCAAGCATGAAGGTGATAAAACTAACATGAAAATTCGGAGTTTATTATATATAGCCTCAAAATAATCATGCAAAGCATCACAAAGTTCAGCCAATAAATAATGAAAATAAGTAATATGAACTCGTCAAGTGATAACTCATACACTCTACAAAGCATGCATAAAAGTAAATAGTATTGTAAGAATCATGAATGATAAGTAGTATGAATCATAAAGCATGATTAGAAGAATTCTATAGAATTTTTTTTTGAAAGGAAATTCTATAGAATTTTTGGAAGACTATTTGTCCTCTCTTTTCAGGAATATTTCTTTTGACTCTTGAACACAAGAAAGTAAGCATGGAATGTATGTGCTAAACATCCAACAAAATAAAATGTAGAGAGCATAAAACAAGGTTTTGAGATATGCAATTCATGTAAACAATAATAATAAGGATGGGGTACCAAGTATCTATTGTATGAGGATATTGATGTCTACGCACGTTTCTATTCTTGTAGACAGTGTTGGGCCTGCAAGTGCAGAGGTTTGTAGAACAGCAGCAAGTTTCCTTTAAATGGATCACCCAAGGTTTATCGAACTCAGGGAGATAGAGGTCAAAGAGATACCTCTCAAGCAACCCTGCAATTACGATACAAGAAGTCTCTTGTGTCCCCAACACACCCAATACACTTGTCAGATGTATAGGTGCACTAGTTCGACGTAGAAATGCAAATAATACGGATGAATATGAGTGGTAATAACAATATAAAAAATATGGCAGCAAGTAAACATGCAGTAAAACAGTAAATAAACGGTGATTCGATGTTTGGAAACAAGGCCTAGAGATCATACTTTCACTAGTGGTCACTCTTAATAATGATATCGTAAAGGAATATAAATATAAGCACTTCACTATGTGATACGTCTCAAACGTATCTATAATTTCTTATGTTCCATGTTACTTTTATGATAATACTCACATGTTTTATACATACTTTACATCATTATTATGCATTTTCCGGCACTAACCTATTAACAAGATGCCGAAGTGCCGGTTGCTGTTTTTGGTTTCAGAAATCCTACAAAGGAAATATTCTCGGAATTGGACGAAATCAACGCCCGTGGTCTTATTTTTCCGCGGAGCTTCCGAAGACCGGAGGGGTTACGAAGAGGTGCCACGAGGGCCCGGCACCATAGGCCGGCGCGGCCAGGGGCCCGCGCCGCCCATGGTGTGGGCCCTCGCGCCGCCTCTTGACCTACACTTCCGCCTACTTAAAGCCTTCGTCGCGAAAACCCCTGTACCGAGAGCCACGATACGGAAAACCTTCCAGATGCCGCCGCCGCCAATCCCATCTCGGGATTCAGGAGATCGCCTCGCATCCTGGAGAGGGGAATCATCACCGGAGGGCTCTACATCATCATGCCCGCCTCCGGATTGATGCGTGAGTAATTCATCCTTGGACTATGGGTCCATAGCAGTAGCTAGATGGTTGTCTTCTCCGTTTGTGCTATCATTGTTTAGATCTTCTGAGCTGCCTAACATGATCAAGATCATCTATTTGTAATGCTACATGTTGTGTTTGGTGGGATCCGATGAATCTAGAATATTATGTCAAGTTGATTATAAATCTATCATATATGTGTTGTTTATGTTCTTGCATGCTCTCCGTTGCTAGTAGAGGCTCTGACCAAGTTGATACTTGTAACTCCAAGAGGGGGTATTTATGCTCGATAGTGGGTTCATGCCTCCATTGAATGGGGACAGTGACAGAAAGTTCTAAGGTTGTGGATGTGTTGTTGCTACTAGGGATAAAACATCGATGCTTTGTCTAAGGATATTTGTGTTGATTACATTACGCACCATACTTAATGCAATTATCTGTTGTTTACAACTTAATACTGGAAGGGGTGCGGATGCTAACCCGAAGGTGGATTATTTAGGCATAGATGCATGCTGGATAGCGGTCTATGTACTTTGTCGTAATGCCCTGATTAAATCTCATAGTAATCACCATTGATATGTATTGAATCTTTATTTGTCAATTGCCCACGTGTAATTTGTTCACATAGCATGTTAGTTATCTTATTGGAGAGACACCACTAGTGAACTGTGGACCCCGGTCCATTCTTTTACATCTGAATACAATCTACTGCAATTATTGTTCTCTACTGTTCTTTCCAAACAAACATCATCTTCCACTCGATACATTTAATCCTTTGTTTTTAGCAAGCCGGTGATATTGACAACCTCACTGTTACGTTGGGGCAAAGTATCTTGATTGTGTTGTGCAGGTTCCACGTTGGCGCCGGTTTCACTGGTGTTGCGCCGCACTACACTCCTCCACCAACAACCTTCACGTGCTTCTTGGCTCCTACTGGTTCGATAACCTTGGTTTCATACCGAGGGAAACTTTCTTCTATACGCATCATACCTTCCACTTGGGGTTCCCAACGGACGTGTGCTTCGCACGTGTCAAGCTAAATTTCTGGCGCCGTTGCCGGGGAGATCAGGACACGCTGCAAAGGGAGTCTCCAAATCCAATCTCTTTACTTTGTTTTTGTCTTGCTTTACTTTACTTTATTCACTGTCTTGTTTGCTTTATATCCAAAAACACAAAAAAAATAGTTACTTTATTTTCTGTCTTGTTTACTTGCTCTATATCAAAATACAAAAAAATTAGTTACTTGTCTTTACTTTATTCTACTTGCTTAGTTTACTTTTATTACTGCTACTATGGGTACTCCTGAAAATACTAAGTTGTGTGATTTCACTATCATAGATAATAATGATTTTATAAGTACTCCTATTGCTCCACCTGCTACTACAGCAGAATTCTATGAAATTAAACCTGCTTTACTGAATCTTGTTATGAGAGAGCAATTTTCTGGTGTTAGTACTGATGATGCTGCCCATCTTAATAATTTTGTTGAACTTTGTGAAATGCAAAAGTATAAGGATATAGATGGTGATATTATAAAACTGAAATTGTTTCCTTTCTCCTTAAGAGGAAGAGCTAAAGATTGGTTGCTTTAATTTCTTTGCCTAAGAATAGTATTGATTCATGGACTAAATGTAAATATGCTTTTATTGGTAAATATTATCCTCCTGCTAAGATTATATCTTTGAGTAGTAGCATTATGAATTTTAAGCAATTTGATAATGAACATGTTGCTCAACCATGGGAGAGAATGAAATCTTTGGTAAAGAATTGCCCTACCCATGGACTGACTACTTGGATGATCATCCAAACCTTTTATGCAGGATTGAATTTTTCCTCAAGGAACCTATTGGATTCAGCTGCTGGAGGTACTTTTATGTCCATTACCTTTGGTGCCGCGACGCTTCTTGATGATATGATGATCAATTACTCTGAATGGCACACTGAAAGAACTCCTCAAGGTAAATTCTGTTGAAGAGACCTCTTCTTTGGGTGATAAGATTGATGCTATTATGTCTATGCTTGTAAATGGTAGATCTCATATTGATCCTAATAATGTTCCTTTAGCTTCATTGGTTGCTCAAGAAGAAAATGTTGATGTGAATTTCATTAAGAATAATAATTTCAACAACAATGCTTGTAGGAATAATTATGGTAACAACAACTATAGGCCATATCCTTCTAATAATGGTAGTGGTTATGGTAATTCTTATGGTAATTCTTACAACAATAATAAGAGTGTACCCTCTGGTCTTGAAGTCATGCTTAAAGAATTTATTAGTACACAAAGTGCTTTTAATAAAACTGTTGAGGAAAAGCTTGGTAAAATTGATGTTCTTGCTTCTAAGGTTGATAGTCTTGCTCTTGATGTTGATCTTTTAAAATTGAAAGTTATGCCTGAGGAAGTTAAAGATGCTAGGTTTGCTAAAACAAATGCCATCCAAGTTCGAATTAATGATAATATTAGAATGTTGGCTGAATTGCATGCTAGGTGGGATAGAGAAGAAAAAGAAAAACTTGCTAAAGAGAATAATGTAGCTAAAGTTTGGACTATTACCACCACTAGTAATGTTGATTCTTCACATGTTGCTACCCCTCCTACTATTAGTGGTAAAATAATTGGTGTTGGCAATGTTTCTAATCCTAGTGCAAAGCGTGCAAAATTGCCTGAAACTGCTGAAACTACTTGTGATAAAACTGCTGATATTTTTCAAAATATTAGGGACAATGATCCCATTGCTGTAGAATATAATGGTTTAGATTTTGATGATTGTCATATTACTGAAGTTATAAAGTTCTTACAAAAACTTGCTAGAAGTCCTAATGCTAGTGCTATAAATTTAGCCTTTACAAAACATATTACAAATGCTCTCATTAAAGCTAGGAAGAGAAATTAAAACTTGAAGCTTCTATTCCTAGGAAGTTAGAAGATGGTTGGGAACCCATCATTAAGATGAAATTCAATGATTTTGAATTTAATGCTTTATGTGATCTTGGTGCAAGTATTTTATATGCCTAAGAAAATTTATGATATGCTTTTGACTTGCCACCATTGAAAAATTGTTATTTAGATGTTAATCTTGCTGATAATTCTAAAAAGAAACCTTTGGGGGGATTGATAATGTTCGCATTACGGTTAACAATAACCTTGTCGCCGTTGATTTTGTTGTCTTCGATATTGAATGCAATGCATCTTGTCCTATTGTTTTGGGAAGACCCTTTCTTCGAACTGTTGGTGCTGTTATTGATATGAAAGAAGGAAATATTAAGTATCAATTTCCTCTCAAGAAAGATATGGAACACTTCCTAGAAAGAGAATGAAGTTGCCTTTTGATTCTATTATTAGAACAAATTATGATGTTGATGCTTCTTCTCTTGATGTTACATGATTTGCACTTTCTGCGCCTAGCTGAAAGGCGTTAAAGAAAAAAACACTTTTTGGGAGATAATCCATGTTTTATTTTACTACTGTATTGTTGAGTCTTGGAAGTTGTTACTACTGTAGCAACCTCTCCTTATCATTTTTTTGTGCCAAGTAAAGTCTCTATGGTAAAGTTGATGCTAGATTTGGACTGCGCGAAACAGAATTGATGTCTGTCATGAATTTGCGTAGAACTCTCTGTAGAAAAATCAAAAAAATCTGCCAATTTACGTGCGTGATCCTCAGATATGTACGCAACTTTCATTAGTTTTGAGTTTTTCCGTTTGAGCAAATTAAGTGCCTCTTTAAAATTCGTCTTTACAGACTGTTCTGTTTTGACAGATTCTGCCTTTTATTTCGCATTGCCGCTTTTGCTATGTTGAATGGGTTTCTTTGTTCCATTAACTTTCAGTAGCTTTGTGCAATGTCCAGAAGTGTTAAGAATGATTATGTCACCTCTGAATATGTGAATTTTTGATTATGCACTAACCCTCTAATGAGTTTGCTTTGAGTTTGGTGTGGAGGAAGTTTTCAAGGGTCAAGAGAAGAGGATGATACAATATGATCAAGAAGAGTGAAAGGTCTAAGCTTGGGGATGCCCCGTGGTTCATCCCTGCATATTTTAAGAAGACTCAAGCATCTAAGCTTGGGGATGCCCAAGGCATCCCCTTCTTCATCGACAACTTATCAGTTCACTTCTAGTGAAACTATATTTTTATTCCATCACATCTTATGTTCTTTACTTGGAGCGTCTGCTTTTATTTTCGTTTTGGTTTGAATAAAGTTGGATCCCACCATCCTTGTATTGGAGATATTACGCTCCGCTTTTTCATATGGAACACTTGTGTTCTTAGTTGTGCTTTAATGTTCATGGCGAAGGCTGAAAATTGCTTCGTTGATTGCTATTTGGTTGGAATCGGAAAATGCTTCATATGGTTTGGAATAACTTGAAATTTGGCAATTGTTTTGAGCTCTCATTAGATCATGTTTAAGCTCTTGCATCATGTAGTTTAATCTATTAGTGGAGAACTACCGTAGAGCTTGTTAAAATTTGGTTTGCATGATTGGTCTCTCTAAGTCTAGATATTTGGTAAAGTGTTTGAACAACAAGCAAGACAGTGTAGAGTCTTATAATGCTTGCAATATGTTCTTGTGTAAGTTTTGTTGTACCTGTTCATACTTGTGTTTGCTTCAAACAACCTTGCTAGCCCAAACCTTGTACTGAGAGGAAATGCTTCTCGTGCATCCAAACACCTTGAGCCAAAACCCATGCCGGCCATTTGTGTCCACCATATCTACCTACTATGTGGTATTTTTCTGCCATTCCAAAGTAAATTACTTGAGTGCTACCTTTAAAATTTCATTCCTTTATCTTTGCAATATATAGCTCATGGGACAAATAGCTTAAAAACTATTGTGGTGATGAATATGTAGTTATGTGTCTTAGTTCTTATAAGTTGCTTGTTGAGCGGTAACCATGTTTCTGGGGACGCCATCAACTTTTTACCTTTGTTGGATATCATGTGAGATGCTATGCATGTTCGTCTTGTCTGAAGTAAGGGCGATTTTCACGATCAAATGGTTTGAGTTTGCATATTGTTAGAGAAGAGCATTGGGCCGCTAACCAAAGCCATGTATCATGGTGGAAGTTTTCAGTTTGGACATACAACCTCACTCTCTTATGAGAATATTATCTATTGTTGAATGCTTATGCATTAAAAGAGGAGTCCATTATTTGTTGTCTATGTTGTCCCGGTATGGATGTCCTAAGTTGAGATCTATTAAAAACGAGAAATCAAATGCAATTGATCTCCTAGGACCTTTGTACATGCGGCATAGAGGTACCCCTTTGTGACACTTGGTTGAAACATATGTTATGCAATGATAATCCGTGTTAATCCAAGCTAATTAGGACAAGGTGCGAGCACTATTGGTATTCTATGCATGAGGCTTGCAACTTGTAGGAAGTATTATGCATAGCACATATGAATTATTACTACCGTTGACAAAATTGTTTCTATGTTTTCAAAATAAAAGCTCTAGCACAAAAACAGTAATCCATGCTTCCCTCTGCAAAGGGCCATTCTTTTACTTTATGTTGAGTCAGTTCACCTACTTCTTTCTATCTTAGAAGCAAACATTTGTGTTAACTGTGTGCATTGATTCTTACATGTTTACTTTTTGCACTTGTTATATTACTCTATGTTGACAAATATCCATGAGATATACATATTACAAGTTGAAAGCAATTGCTGAAACTTAATCATCCTTTGTGTTGCTTCAATGCATTCTACTTTGAATTTATTGCTTATGAGTTAGCTCTTATGCAAGTCTTGTTGATACTTGTCTTGAAAGTACTATTCATAAAAAGTTTTGCTATATGATTCATTTGTTTAGTCATCATATTTTGTTACAATCTTATGCTTCAGATCACTCCATCCATCTCATATGCTTTATAATAATGTTGATCAAGATTATGTTGGTAGCATGTCACTTCAGAAATTATTTATTGTTATCGTTTACCTACTCGAGGGCGAGTAGGAACTAAGCTTGGGGATGCTTGATAGGTCTCAAACGTATCTATAATTTCTTATGTTCCATGCTACTTTTATGATAATACTCACATGTTTTATACATACTTTACATCATTATTATGCATTTTCCGGCACTAACCTATTAACAAGATGCCGAAGTGCCGCTTGCTGTTTTCTGCTGTTTTTGGTTTCAGAAATCCTACAAAGTAAATATTCTCGAATTGGACGAAATCAACGCCCGTGGTCTTATTTTTCCGCGGAGCTTCCAAGACCGGAGGGGTTACGAAGAGGGGCCACGAGGGCCCGCACCATAGGCCGGTGCGGCCGGGGGCCCGCGCCGCCCTATGGTGTGGGCCCTCGCGCCGCCTCTGACCTACCCTTCCGCCTACTTAAAGCCTTCATCGCGAAACCCCCGTACCGAGAGCCACGATACGAAAACCTTCCAGACGCCGCCGCCGCCAATCCCATCTCGGGGGATTCAAGATCGTCCGGCACCTGCCGGAGAGGGGAATCATCCGGAGGGCTCTACATCATCATGCCCGCCTCCGGATTGATGTGTGAGTAGTTCATCCTTGGACTATGGGTCCATAGCGTAGCTAGATGGTTGTCTTCTCCGCTTGTGCTATCATTGTTTAGATCTTGTGAGCTGCCTAACATGATCAAGATCATCTATTTGTAATGCTACATGTTGTGTTTGGTGGGATCCGATGAATCTAGAATATTATGTCAAGTTGATTATCAATCTATCATATATGTTATGTTTATGTTCCTGCATGCTCTCTGTTGCTAGTAGAGGCTCTGGCCAAGTTGATACTTGTAACTCCAAGAGGGGGTATTTATGCTCGATAGTGGGTTCATGCCTCCATTGAATCTGGGACAGTGACAGAAAGTTCTAAGGTTGTGGATGTGCTGTTGTTACTAGGGATAAAACATCGATGCTTTGTCTAAGGATATTTGTGTTGATTACATTACGCACCATACTTAATGCAATTATCTGTTGTTTACAACTTAATACTGGAAGGGGTGCGGATGCTAACCTGAAGGTGGATTATTTAGGCATAGATGCACGCTGGATAGCGGTCTATGTACTTTGTCATAATGCCCTAATTAAATCTCATAGTAATCACCATTGATATGTATTGAATCTTTATTTGTCAATTGCCCACCTGTAATTTGTTCACCCAGCATGTTAGTTATCTTATTGAGAGACACCACTAGTGAACTGTGGACCCGGTCCATTCTTTTACATCTGAATACAATCTGCAATCATTGTTCTCTACTGTTCTTTGCAAACAAATATCATCTTCCACTCGATACGTTTAATCCTTTGTTTTCAGCAAGCCGGTGAGATTGACAACCTCACCATTACGTTGGGGCAAAGTATCTTGATTGTGTTGTGCAGTTCCACGTTGGCGCCATCATTGTTGCGCCGCACTACACTCCTCCACCAACAACCTTCACGTGCTTCTTGGCTCCTACTGGTTCGATAACCTTGGTTTCATACTGAGGGAAACTTGCTTCTATACGCATCATACCTTCCCCTTTTTTCGAGTGGGGTGCAAAAGAAGGGTAAGAATAGTAAGGGATACGGTACTAGACTAACACCTAATTCTAATTAATACTTAATTTAATATAAGTAGTTAAACAGTCAACTAAACTAAACTTTTTATCATAGTACTTTACTAAATTAAGTGGGCGAGCGGCGGGAATTACTTGGGGTTCCCAACGGACGTGTGCTTCGCGCGTATCACTATGCTACTTTGAACTACTCTCCGGTTGGATAACGAACACTAATTCACCGCGTAGGGCTGCAAAAGCAAACCTTAAAGATGTATTCCCAAGTACTAATGAACACCCCACTCCGTCACTTTGAGGATTCATAGGAGGTACTAACACACCACAAATTCATAGAGACATCCAACTCAAATCATAATTCAGTGAACAAGTATTATGTGAAATATAGCCTAAGAGACCCACACGGTGCACGCACCGTCACCTTACACACGTGGGACAAGGAGTCTCCGGAGATCACATAAGTAAAATCCACTTGAATAGCATAATGACATCTAGATCACAAAGCTCATGGTCACATAAAGATCACGCCATGAGAGAGAGATAAACCACATAGCTACCGCTAGAGCCCTCAGCCCTGAGGGAGAACTATTCACTCCTCATCGTAGGAGTCAGCAACAGCGATGGTGAAAGAACATGTCCATTGCCCCATGTGTGGTTTTGGTAATTGATGACAATCCCTATGGACTAACGGTTGCATTGAGAATCTATCTTAGGTCGAGTCCATAGCCATGTGTTGGTCTCAAGGTTGCAAGATGGAGAAGATGAATACAATGAAGAAGACGGATGAAGAAGGTGTCGAAGAGAGATGAAGACGGTGTAGAAGATGAAGAGAGACGAAG
The DNA here is from genome assembly GCA_030979885.1 of Lolium multiflorum. Classification (NCBI taxonomy): domain Eukaryota; kingdom Viridiplantae; phylum Streptophyta; class Magnoliopsida; order Poales; family Poaceae; genus Lolium; species Lolium multiflorum. The sequence continues at coordinate 213,036,701 of CM061747.1, read as the reverse complement.
ACGGTGTAGAAGAGATGAAGACGGTGGCGTGCATACAAGATGGATGAAGACGGTGGCGTGTATGTTGGAAGAAGATGGTGGCATGTACAAGGTTGAAGAGGATGAAGACGGAGCTTGCCGACTCGAGTGGAACATGCAAGGACAAGGTTTGTGCTCGATAGGATAGTGGATCGCATCATCGGAGAGAGCTCAAACCTTGCATGCATTGCCTCGTGTTTCTTGGTTGTACTTGGTTCTTATCTATGAGAGGAGTTAGAGCTTGTGTTCATTCTCATGACAAGCTTTAGCTCATCGGAAACGGATTCCGGTTGCATCGCATGTTGCTTGTGCGAGGGTGATGATTTTCCCGATATACCATATTGAGAGGTTACACCTCTATGACCATAAGAAAATCATCATCCACTCTATTGCATGATTTCACCTTGTGAGAAGGTAGCTCTTGTTGTCCTCTTTCCAACAAAATTGGTTTCACCGCATTTGGAATTTCCTAGCCCGAGTTATCGTATTTCTCGTTTTGCAGGATAAAAAAGAAAAAAGAAAAAGGGGAGCGGTAGTACCGCTTTGGCTTCCGGCCCAGTACCGGACAGCCCTCCCTGGCTTACTGGACCCGGAGCGGTACCAGGTCGGTAGTACCGTAACTCGTTTACGGTACCCGACCGGTACCGGGCCGGTACTACCGGTCGGCCCATTTTTTTTATTTTTCCTCCCAGCCACCTGCTCTTCCTTCCGCGTGGGATGCCTCCCTCCTCCGGCCCAGCTTGCCCCGCAGCCAGCCACCGGCTCCCCCGCAGCTCACCCCACACGGCTCAGCCCCCGCCCCCAGCCGCGCTCCCGCGTGCGCCCCGCGCTGCCCCGCCCGCTCGCTTCGCTCGCCACGCCGCTCGCCCTCCCGCTCGATCTCCCTCGCCAGCTCCCGCCGCACGCTTCCCCATGCGCCGCCCCACGCTGTTGCTGTGCCGCATGGCCCCACCTTCTGCTGCACTGTTATCACATGCGCTGCTGCTGCTGCCTGTCCCCTCTTTCTCTCTATATTTTGCAGTTTTGCCTCAGATTTGGTACAAGCGGTAGTACCGCCCATGCAAGCGGTACTACCGGTTTGGACCTACTTTTTGACTGATTTCTGCACAGTCTGCGCGCGAGCGGTGGTACCGCTTTGACAAGCGGGTAGTACCGCTCGAGCGCGAATCTGACCGCTTTTCTAGCCCCAACAGCTATATTTCGGGCCCCCTATTTATACATCTCTTCCACCTCCGACCCAAACAGTTCTTCCCCTCCATTCTCTCTCCTCCATTGTTGACTTGAAGAGCTTTACCATCCTCTTGATCCCCCCACTATTTCTTGCATATTTTTGGGGGAAAGGAGAGAGGAGATCTAGATCTAGAGCTTCACCAATTGAATCCCTCTCCAAGTGAGGTGATCTTGCTAGATCTAGATCTTGGAGTAATTTGGTGTTCCTCCTCATATTTGTTCTTCCTCCCTTATTCCCCCAATAGCTTTTGTAGCTTTGTTGGAATTTGGGAGAGAAGAACTTGGGCATCTTAGTGGTGTTCTTAGCCATTGCATTAGGTGCATCGGTTTGGGTTCTCTCCGGGGTTTCGGTCTCGTAGAGGGCGTGTTGACCTTAGTGGTGTTGTTGCCTTCGTGGCCTTGTTACCTTTGTGGTGTTGTAGCCTTTGTGTCCTTGTAGCCTTTGTGGCCTTGTCGTCTTTATGGCGTTGTAGCCTTTGTGGCGTTGTTGCCTTCGTTGAGTGTGGTAGCCTTTGTGGTTTTGGTGCCGGTTGTGGCGCGTTGGTGTCTTGGTGGCCTTGTCGCCGGTGTGGCATGCTGTAGCCTCTTGTGGCCTTGTACTTGAGAGCCTCCGTGTTGTGGAGTTGCCTTGCCCAAGCTTGTACGGGTTCGATGACCACCCTCAAGGGTCCCTTAGTGGATCGAGGCTTTCCCCCTTGGAGGAAAGGCTCGAGGAGAATACAGTGGCCCTAGTGGCTCATTGGAGTGTCTCGTGCCTCCACACCGCTCCAACGGAGACGTAGCACCCTTGGGTGTGAACTTCGGGATACATCATCGTCTCCTCGTGCACCGGTTACTTCTCAACCCGAGCTCCTTTACCTATGCGCTTTACATTGTGATATCTATCATGCTTGATGCTATACCTAGCTTGTTATCACCTTGTTGCTCATCATGCTAGCATAGGTTGTTGGTGCTCTTAGGCAAACCCCTAGTTGATAGGCTTTGAGCTAAACTAGTAAACACTTAGTAGTTTTATTCCGCCTAGTTTAGCTCTTAAGTAGAAGTTTTTATACACCACCTATTCACCCCCCCCCCCCTCTAGGCGACATCCTTGTACATTCGGATGGAGATGGCTCCGGGGGCAATTCCCTATCCCGACAGGGTGCCGGAACAGAGACTTCTGTCCCCCGAATCTTGTCTGCGATGGCGGCGGAGCTACGGAACTTTTCATGGGCGGAGGCTTGTATATTTAGGGTTTTTGCGTCGGGAGCTTTATATAGGCGGAAGGGCGAGGTCGGTGGAGGCCTGGTGGCCCCAGACCACCCCTAGGCGCGGGCCAGGGCCAGGCCACGCCTAGGCATGGTCTGGCCACCCAGTGGCCCTCCTACGTCTCTTCTCTGGAATCCGTCTTCGCTCCGGGAAAAATAGGAACTTTGGCTTTTGTTTCGTCCAATTCCGTGAATATTTCCTGTACAACTTTTATGAAATATAAAACATCAGAAAACAAGGAACTGGCACTGTGGCATCTTGTCAATAGTTTAGTTCCGGAAAATGCATAAAAGTGTCACGAAGTGTAAAAAAACATATACAATTGGTGTAAAACAAGCATGGAGCACCAAAAATTATAGATACGTTTGCAATGTATCAACACCCCCAAGCTTAACTCCTGCTCGTTCTCGAGTAGGTAAGTGATAACAAAATAATTTTTGAGGTGACATGAAGCCAACACAATCTTGATCAAGCATGTAAAGCATTGCGAGCTGGAATCAAAGTACTCTAAACATAGGCATGATAGATATAATTCAATAGAACTTGGCAACTATGTTATAACATGAAGAGTAAATCAAACAAAAGATCATGAATAATAGTGCATTGAAAGCAACTGTTTGTTTATGAGCATAGGGGAAACATAGCAAAGTGGTACTCAACATGTCCTTTATGAAGTAGCAAAACATAAATGCTAGGACACCTTCAAAGTTCAAAGGGTGACTAGATACAAATAATTTAAGAACAAGCAATAGCATAATCATGAATCAATCAATAATAATTTTGGGACTATGCACATTGCACTAAGAATGACAACTATGCTCTCTTAATCGGTGCATAAAGTAGAAGGTGAAGACTCAACATAATAGTAAAAGAAAGACTCTTTGCAAAGTAAGCAAGATTAAAAAGTTTTATAAACCTTCCAAAAAGTATGGTACTTATTAGCTTTGAGCTCTCATTACCCCTATCATAAGCATCTTGAATGGTTAAACTTAATGTGAATAAAAAAATGAGCTATATGCTTGCAAATCACAAGTTGAAAATGTCATGCCCCTTGAATACGAGTACCTAAACCTCATGCTACTCAACTTAGGTCCCAAATAAATTCTTGTCATTCTAAGTATACATGTATCATTGAGAACCGCCAACGGGGTACCTGTTGCCCGATGATATGGAGGTACTCTTGTAGGAGAAATCCCATGCCAAAATGACAAGACAAACAGACAATGAGAATCTCAACAATCTTTTATTTACTAGGGTATAACTTTTTATTGAAAATGCTTCATAGAATGCTCACTATGGCTTAGCTGTAAATTTCCACCATGAATGATGCATGGCTTAGATTAGCGGCCCAGACATTTATCTAACTCATATACAAACTCCATGGACTTACAAGTTTCCATTTTATTTCGCACCGCTAGGCATTCATAAACAAAAGAACATGACATCAACTAAATATGGATAAGTGCAATGTTGAACGTGTTTCCATGAAAGCATGGTTATACTAACTACCAAATTACAATTTTCAAACATATAAACTTCATAAGATAGGCACAATGATTAAGTTTATTAGGTGCAAGAAAGTAAATGTGCCATCAAGTTCGTGCGAACTTTACTAACTAATTTTCTCATGCCAAAATTTTATTTGGAAGATAAATAAAAACATGATGAATTACTTGGAATAGCAATAATGCTACTAAGTAGATATGGTGGACACAATTGGCAAACTTTGGTTATTGGTGGTTGGATGCACGAGTAGAGTTCATACTCAGTACAGGAGAAAGCTAGCAAAAGACTGGGAGTGACCAACTAAGAGAGCAATAATGGCCATAATCATGCATAGCGACAAAACGTTATCAATCAAAGCATAAAGTGATACTACAAGTCAAGAACTAAATTATCATATAGGCTTTAGTTGACTGGTTATAGTCATAACATGGTATAAGCATGTGCCAAGTCAACCCAATAAAGCATCAAAGGAGAATACCACAATATTATGCTTTTATGATGGAATACATGATTCTTTCAATGACACAATATGCACTCTCAGCTATTTGAGACAAGTCGTGCTAAAAAAATAAATACTAATCATATGATAATAATAACATCCAACATGACATGCCAAAGTCTATGCCACAGTCCTGAAAAGCTTCCTTTTGCATCACTATAGGCATGAAACATTTTACTCGTCTCCAACACCAATCAACTTATTTGAAATAAATCTCAGAGATGAAAATCAATATGGACTAGAGAGATAATCATACATAAATAAGGAACACTAATGAGCTCTGAACAAAATTAGAATCGAAAATCAAGAGCTAAACGCAGTACTAGAAAACTAGAACACTCGTAGAACAATGACATCAAAAACTAGAGCGTTCTATGCAATTAAAACGGAGCATGTCTCTCTCCCACACAAGAATGCTAGGATCCAACCATATGCTACAGCAAACACAACACAACAAAACTAAACTAAACTAAAAACAAAAATAAAGACACTCCAAGAACAACACATAGTGTATGAAACAATAAAAATATAGCGCACAGAAAGATGACATGTTGCTTTGTTGATGAAGTGGGGATGCCTTGGGTATCCCCAAGCTTTGACTCTTGTACCTATTGAATATTTCTTGGGGTGCAGGGGAATCCCCAAGCTTGAGCTTTTGTCCATAATTCATCTCATCACATCATTCTTCTCTCCCTACACTTGAAAACTTCCTTCATACAAAAACTTCACACAATTCTCTATTAGCAGCATTAGTACAATCAAAATAAACAAATCCACTTGTGCTCAGTACTAACATTTATCAAATATCTATTAAAGCATAAGCTACTGTAGCAACCTTTCAAAAAGCTCTTTGATAAAAAGAACTCAAAAAGAAAGAGATTTAAGAGGCAAATGCAAATAGTGCAGAAATCTGTCAAAACAGAACAGCAGGTAAAGATCGTTTTTTTAGAAAATCCTCTGCTGCTCATCTCGAAAAGTGGTAAACTAATTAAAGTTAGATAATAACCTGGGGCATATGCATAAAAAGTGACAGCTCAAAATTACGCTCTGGCTATTTTTACGAATTTTTTTGGTAACAGCAAAGAATATGTTTTCAGGGCAGCAACTTCCCCAAATCTTACTTTCTCCCTATTAGAGGCTATTCTTGGCACAAAAATGAAATAAAAATGATAAGGAGAGGTTATTACAAAGCTAATAACTTCCAAGACTCAACAAAAAGAAAAATTACAGTAAATAAATATGGGTTATCTCCCTAGAGTGCTTTTCCTTAATGCCTTTCAGCTAGGCGCAGAAAAAGAACTAGCATCAAGTATTATCAAGTGAAGAAGCATCAACAAGAAAATTCGAAACACATTTAAGTCTAATCCACTTCCTATGCACATCAATCTTGTACACAAATAAATTCACAAAGAACAAAGTGACAAGCATAAGAAGATAAACAAGAGTAACCTCAAAACATTCATCATATAGAGAGGTGTTTTAGTAACATGAAAACTTCTACAACCATTTTTTCCTCTCTCATAATAACTTTTAGTAGCATCATGAATAAACTCAACAATATAACTATCACATAAAACATTATTATCATGAGCCACATGAATAAAATAATTGTTACTCTCCATATAAGCATAGTCATTGTGGGAGCAAATTCAACAAAATAGCTATCATTACTATTCTCATCACCATAATCATCAGATATATGAGACATATTGTAACCATAATTAATTTTCTCCTCAACAGTAGGTGGACTGAAAATAACATAATCATCATTGTAATCATCATATATTGGAGGCTTAGTAGCATCATAGCAAATTTCCTCCTCAAAAGCTGGGGAACTAAAAAGATCATTTTTATAAAAACTAGCTTCCCCAAGCTTAGACTTTTCCATAACATTAGCAATAATGGTGTTCAAAGAATTCATACTAATAACATTGCTAACAACATGCAAGTAAAGTTCCATAGGTTTTTTAATTTTCTCTTCAAACACCTCATGTCCTAACTCAAGATAAATACTATAAAGCTCTCTAATTTTGTTGTTGTTTTTCAATAAGCCTAACTAGTGAAAATAAAAACAAGAAACAAAAAGATATAATTACAGAATCTAAAGGAAATAACTTCGAGTACTCACCAGCAACTAGTAAACTTAGTAGCCAGAGGATGTGAGTACCTTATACCTTATCTCCACGTCAATGACGCCAAAAAAGAGATTGATGTCTACGCACGCTTCTATTCTTGTAGATAGTGTTGGGCCTCCAAGTGCAGAGGTTTGCAGAACAACAACAAGTTTCTCTTAAGTGGATCACCCAAGGTTTATCGAACTCGGGGAGGTAAAGGTCAAAGATATCCCTGATGTCTACTCACGCTTCTTTTCCTGTAGACAGTGTTGGGCCTCCAAGAGCAGAGGTTTGTAGAACAGCAGCAAGTTTTCCCTTAAGTGGATCACCCAAGGTTTATCGAACTCGGGGAGGAAGAGGTCAAAGATATCCCTCTCAAGCAACCCCGCAATCACAAAGCAAGAAGTCTCTTGTGTCCCCAACACACCTAATACACTTGTCGATGTATAGGTGCACTAGTTCGGCGAAGAGATAGTAAAACACAGTGGTATAGATGATGGTAATATTGGAAAGTAAAGATGCAGTAAAACAGAACAAGCGGCGCCAAAATATCTTGATGGCGTAGGAAGCAATTCTTTGTGGTGGAAACAAGGCCTAGGGATCATACTTTCACTAGTGGACACTCTCAACATTGATCACATAATAAATAAGTTCTCTTTCCTTGTGCATATACTCTTGTTGGATGATGAACACCACTAATTGTGTAGGATTACACGAACCCTCAATGCCGGAGTTAACAAGCTCCACAACATTCGATATTCATGTTTAAGTAACCTTAGAGTATAATAGATCTTTGCAAAATAGACCAAGTACTAACATAGCATGCACACTGTCACCATCACACTATGAAGGAGGCATAGATCACATCAATACTATCATAGCGATAATCAACTCCATAACCTACAAGAGATTATGATCATAATCTACGACAAGAACTACACGATGCACACACTGTCACCATTACACCATGCAGGAGGAATAGACTACTTTAATAACATCACATGAGTAGCACATAGATAAATAGTGATACAAAACACATTGCAATCATAAAGGGATATAAATAAGCACTTCACTATGCCATTCATAACAGTGAATAAGTATTCTGTGAAATATAGCCTAAGAGACCCACACGGTGCACACACTGTCACCTTTACACACGTGGGACAAGGAGTCTCCGGAGATCACATAAGTAAAACCCACTTGACTAGCATAATGACATCTAGATTACAAGCATCATCATATGAATCTCAATCATGTAAGGCAGCTCATGAGATTATTGTATTGAAGTACATAGGAGAGAGATGAACCACATAGCTACCAGCCCTCAGTCTCGATGGAGAACTACTCCCTCCTCATGGGAGCAGCAGCGTTGATGAAAATGGCGGTGAAGATGGCAGCGGTGTCGATGGAGAAGTCTTCCGGGGCACTCGTCCCACGCGTGCCACGAGACTCCTGTCCCCGCATCTTGGCTTCGCGATGGCGGCGCTGGAAGGTTTTCCGTGGCTTATTTTCCTCGGAGTTTTAGGTCGGGGACCTTATATAGGCAAAAGGGCAAGGTCGAGGGGTCTGGGGCCACCACACTCGGCGCGGCAGCCCCCTCGTGCCACCTGGCCCCTCCTCTGGTGGCTCTCTCGAAGCTTCGTGTGATTCTAAGATGGCGTTGATTTCGTTCCGAGAATATTTCCTTACTAGGATCTGAAACAAAAAAGAAAAACAACAGGCACTTCGGCATCTCGTCAATAGGTTAGTTCCGAAACGCATAAATATGACATAAAGTATGCATAAAACATGTAGATATCATCAATAAAGTAGCATGGAACATAAGAAATTATAGATACGTTGGAGACGTATCAGCATCCCCAAGCTTAGTTCCTACTCGTCCTCGAGTAGGTAAACGATAACAATGATAATTTCTTAAGTGACATGCCATCATAACCTTGATCATACTATTGTAAGCATATGTAATGAATGCAGCGATCAAAAACAATGGTAATGACATGAGTAAACAAATGAATCATAAAGCAAAGACTTTTCATGAATAGTACTTTCAAGACAAGCATCAATAAGTCTTGCATAAGAGTTAAGCTCATAAAGCAATAATTCAAAGTAGAGGTATTGAAGCAACACAAAAAGATTAAGTTTCAGCGGTTGCTTTCAACTTATAACATGTATATCTCATGGATATTGTCAATATAAAGTAATATAACAAGTGCAATATGCAAGTATGTAGGAATCAATGCACAGTTCACACAAGTGTTTGCTCTTTGAGGTGGAGAGAGATAGGTGAACTGACTCAACATAAAAGTAAAAGAAAGGCCCTTCACAGAGGAAGCATTGATTGCTATATTTGTGCTAGAGCTTTGATTTTGAAAACAAGAAACAATTTTGTCAACGGTAGTAATAATTCATATGTGCTATGCATAATATTTCCTACAAGTTGCATGTCTCATGCATAGAGTACTAATAGTGCTCGCACCTTGTCCTACTTAGCTCGGAAGACACGGATTATCATCGCATAACATATGTTTCAACCAAGTGTCACAAAGGGGTACCTCTATGCCGCCCGTACAAGTGTCTAAGGAGAAAGCACGCATTGGATTTCTCGCTTTTGATTATTCTCAACTTAGACATCCATACCGGGACAACATAGACAACATATAATGGACTCCTCTTTTAATACTTAAGCATTCAACAACAGTTAATATTCTCATAAGAGATTGAGGTTGTATGTCCAAACTGAAACTTCCACCATGATACATGGCTTTAGTTAGCGGTCCAATGTTCTTCTCTAACATATGCATACTCAAACCATTTGATCATGAAATCGCACTTACTTCAGACAAGACGAACATGCATAGCATCTCACATGATATCCAACAAAGGTAAAGTTGATGGCGTCCCCAGAAACATGGTTACCGCTCAACAAGCAACTTATAAGAATTAAGACACATAACTACATATTCATCACCACAATAGTTTTTAAGCTATTTGTCCCATGAGCTATATATTGCAAAGGTAAAGAATGGAAATTTTAAAGGTAGCACTCAAGCAATTTACTTTGGAATGGCGGAGAAATACCATGTAGTAGGTAGGTATGGTGGACACAAATGGCATAGTGATTGGCTCAAGGATTTTGGATGCATGAGAAGTATTCCCTCTCGATACAAGGTTTAGGCTAGCAAGGTTATTTGAAACAAACACAAGGATGAACCGGTGCAGCAAAACTCACATAAAAGACATATTGTAAACATTATAAGACTCTACACCGCCTTCCTTGTTGTTCAAAACTCAATACTAGAAATTATCTAGACTTTAGAGAGACCAATTATGCAAACCAAATTTTAGCAAGCTCTATGTATTTCTTCATTAATGGGTGCAAAGTATATGATGCAAGAGCTTAAACATGAGCACAACAATTGCCAAGTATCACATTATCCAAGACATTTTACCAATTACTACATGTAGCATTTTTTCCAACCATATAACAACAAGTGAAGCGATCAACTTTCGCCCTTGAACATTAAAAGCTAAGAACACATGTGTTCATATGAACCAGGAGCGTGTCTCTCTCCCACACAAGGATGAATTCATTCAAAACTAAGATAACAAAACAAAAATAAAAGCACAGACGCTCCAAGTAAAATACATAAGATGTGACCGAATAAAAATATAGTTTCACTAGAAGTGACCTGATAAGTTGTCGATGAAGAAGGGGATGCCTTGGGCATCCCCAAGCTTAGATGCTTGAGTCTTCTTAAAATATGCAGGGATGAACCACCGGGGCATCCCCAAGCTTAGACCTTACACTCTTCTCGATCACATTATATCACCCTCTTCTATTGACCCTTGAAAACTTATGCCACACCAAACTTCAAGCAAACTCATTAGAGGGTTAGTGCATAATCAAAATTCACATGTTCAGAGGTGACACAATCATTCTTAACACTTCTGGACATTGCACAAAACTTCTGAAAGTTAATGGAACAAAGAAACCCATTCAACATAGCAAAAGCGGCAATGCGAAATAAAAGGCAGAATTTGTCAAAAACAGAACAGTCCGTAAATACGAACCTGAAAGGGGCACTTAACTTGCTCAAACGGAAAAACTCAAAACTAATGAAAGTTGCGTACATATCTGAGGATCACACGTAAATTTGCAGATTTTTTGATTTTTTACAGAGACTTCTGCTCAAATTCGTGACAGACAGCAAATCTGTTTCTGCGCAGTAATCCAAATCTAGCATCAACTTTACCATAGAGACTTCACTTGGCACAAAAACATGATAAGGAGAGGTTGCTACAGTAGTAAACAACTTCCAAGACTCAACCAAACAAAAAGTGCTGTAGTAAAATAAACAAATGGGTTATCTCCCAAGAAGTTCTTTCTTTATAGCCATTAAGATGGGCTCAGCAATTTCAAAGATACTCTCGCAAGAAAGAAGAATTGAAGCAAAAGAGAGCATCAAGAAGCAAATTCAAAACACATTTAAGCCTAACCCACTTCCTATGAAAAGGAATCTTGTACACAAATAAATTCATGAAGAACAAAGTGGTAAGCATATAAAAGCAACACAAGCGCAATTTCAAGATTTTCAACATAAAGAGGGGAAACTTAATATTATTAAGATGCATATAACCATGTTTCCCTCTCTCATAATAACTTTAGTAGCATCATGAACAAATTCAACAATATAACTATCACATAAAACATTCTTGTCATGAGCCATATGCATAAAATTATTACTCTCCACATAAGCATAATCAATTTTATTAGTTGTAGTGGGAGCAAATTCAACAAAGTAGCTATCATTATTATTCTCATCAAGTGTAGGAGGCATAGTATAATCATAATAAAATTTACTCTCCATAGTAGGCGGCACCAAAAGACCACTATCATTATAATCATCATAAATAGGAGGCAAAGTATCATCAAAGAAAATTTTCTCCTCAATGCTTGGGGGACTAAAAATATCATGCTCATCAAAACCAGCTTCCCCAAGCTTAGAATTTTCCATATCATTAGCAACAATGGTGTTCAAAGCGTTCATACTAATATCATTGCTACTAGCATGCAAATAAGATTCCATAGGTTTTTTAATTTTCGCAGCAAACAATCCATGTCTTAACTCAGGAAATAGAATAAGAAGCTCATTGTTGTCCATTATGCCTAACTAGTGTAAAACAAGAAACAAAAAGATGCAATTGCAGGATCTAAAGGAAATAGCTTCGAGTACTTACAACGGCGCCGGAAAATAGCTTAGTAGCCGAGATCCGGAGTGTGAGTACCTTTTACCTTTCCTCCCCGGCGGCCAGAAAATAGCTTGATGTCTACTCACGCTTCTTTTCCTGTAGTGTTGGGCCTCCAAGAGCAGAAGTTTGTAGAACAGCAGCAAGTTTTCCCTTAAGTGGATCACCAAAGGTTTATCGAACTCGGGAGGAAGAGGTCAAAGATATCCCTCTCAAGCAACCCCGCAATCACAAAGCAAGAAGTCTCTTGTGTCCCAACACACCTAATACACTTGTCGATGTATAGGTGCACTAGTTCGGCGAAGAGATAGTAAAACACAGTGGTATAGATGATGTAATAATACAGAAAGTAAAGATGCAAAAACAAGAACAAGCGGCGCCGAAAATAGCTTGATGGCGTAGGAAGCAATTCTTTGTGGTGGAAACAAGGCCTAGGGATCATACTTTCACTAGTGGACACTCTCAACATTGATCACATAATAAATAAGTTCTCTTTCCTTGTGCTACATATACTCTTGTTGGATGATGAACACCACTAATTGTGTAGGATTACACGAACCCTCAATGCCGGAGTTAACAAGCTCCACAACATTCGATATTCATGTTTAAGTAACCTTAGAGTATAATAGATCTTTGCAAAATAGACCAAGTACTAACATAGCATGCACACTGTCACCATCACACTATGAAGGAGGCATAGATCACATCAATACTATCATAGCGATAATCAACTCCATAACCTACAAGAGATTATGATCATAATCTACGACAAGAACTACACGATGCACACACTGTCACCATTACACCATGCAGAGGAATAGACTACTTTAATAACATCACATGAGTAGCACATAGATAAATAGTGATACAAAACACATTTCAATCATAAAGGGATATAAATAAGCACTTCACTATGCCATTCATAACAGTGAATAAGTATTCTGAAATATAGCCTAAGAGACCCACAGGGGCACACACTGTCACCTTTACACACGTGGGACAAGGAGTCTCCGGAGATCACATAAGTAAAACCCACTTGACTAGCATAATGACATCTAGATTACAAGCATCATCATATGAATCTCAATCATGTAAGGCAGCTCATGAGATTATTGTATTGAAGTACATAGAGAGAGATGAACCACATAGCTACCGGTAGCCCCAGTCTCGATGGAGAACTACTCCTCCTCATGGGGAGCAGCGTTGATGAAAATGACGGTGAAGATGGCAGCGGTGTCGATGGAGAAGCCTTCCGGGCACTCCCCGTCCCGGCGGCGTGCCGAACAGAGACTGTCCCCCGATCTTGGCTTCGTGATGGCGGCGGCTCGGAAGGTTTCGCGTACCGTGGCTTATTTTCCTCGGAGTTTTAGGTCGGGACCTTATAGGCGAAAGGGCAAGGTCGGAGGGGTGCAGGGCCACCGACACTAGGCGGCGGCCAGGCCTGGCCGCGCCACCCTGTCATGGCCCACAGGCCCTCCTCCGGTTCTCGTGTGGAAGCTTCGTGTGATTCTAAGATGTTGGGCGTTGATTTCGTCCGATTCCGAGAATATTTCCTTACTAGGATTTATGAAACCAAAAACAGCAGAAAACCGGAACTGGCACTTCGGCATCTCGTCAATAGGTTAGTTCCGGAAAACGCATAAATATGACATAAAGTATGCATAAAACATGTAGATATCATCAATAAAGTAGCATGGAACATAAGAAATTATAGATACATTGGAGACGTATCAATCCCTCTCAAGCAACCATGCAGTTACGATACAAGAAGTCTCTTGCGTCCCCAACACACCCAATACACTTGTCAGATGTATAGGTGCACTAGTTCGGCGAAGAGATAGTAAAATGCAAGTGATATGGATGAATATGAGTGGTAATAACAATCTGAAATAAATATGGCAGCAAATAACATGCAGTAAAATAGTAAATAAATAGTGATTCGATGTTTGAAAACAAGGCCTAGGGATCATACTTTCACTAGTGGCCACTCTCAAAAATGATATCATAAAGGAATATAAATATAAGCACTTCACTATGCTACTCTTAACTACTCTTCGGTTGGATAACGAACACTAATTCACCGCGTAGGGCTGCAAAAGCAAACCTTAAAGATGTATTCTCAAGTACTAATGAACACCACTCTCCGTGACTTTGAGCATTCATAGGAGGTACGAACACACCATAATTTCATAGATACATACAACTCAAATCATAATTCAGTGAACAAGTATTCTGTGAAATATAGCCTAAGAGACCCACACGGTGCACACACTGTCACCTTTACACACATGGGAGAAGGAGTCTCCGGAGATCACATAAGTAAAATGCACTTGAATAGCATAACGACATCTAGATTACAAAGCTCATGGTCACATAAAGATCACACCATGAGAGAGAGATAAACTACATAGCTACCGGTAGAGCCCTCAGCCCCGAGGGAGAACTACTCACTCCTCATCATAGGAGTCAGCAACAGCGATGGCGGTGGAGTCGATGGAGATGTTCCGGGGGCAATTCCCCATCCCGGCAGGGTGCCAGAACAGAGACTTTTGTCCCCCAAATCTTGTCTGCGACGGCAGCGGAGCTACGGAACTTTTCGTGGGCGGAGGCTTGTATATTTAGGGTTTTTGCGTCGGGAGCTTTATATAGGCGGAAGGGCGAAGTCGGTGGAGGCCTGGTGGCCCCAGACCACCCCTAGGCGCGGGCCAGGTCCAGGCCGCGCCTAGGCATGGTCTGGCCACCCTGTGGCCCTCCTCCGTCTCTTCTCTGGACTCCGTCTTCGCTCCGGGAAAAATAGGAACTTTAGCTTTTGTTTCATCCAATTTCGAGAATATTTCCTTTACAACTTTTCTGAAATACAAAACAATAGAAAACAGGGAACTGGCATTGTGGCATCTTGTCAATAGGTTAGTTCCGGAAAATGCATAAAAGTGCCATGAAGTGTAAACAAAACATATAGCAATTGGTGTAAAACAAGCATGGAGCATCAAAAATTATAGATACGTTTACAACGTATCAGATATCTATGTGTCATGAGTTTGACCTCTAATGAGTAAGTGTTGCCTCATTTTCCTGAATGTTAAGGACTACACCTCTCGTTTTGCAACTTCAGGTTACCAAGACTTTTCAACATACATGTTTGAACCAAGTATCGCAATGGGGTACCTTCATGCCGCATGTACAAAGGACCAAAGGAGATGGGTATCTCAACTATAGGCCATCCATACCGAGACAACATGAACAACAGACATTGAGCATCCTCTCTAACTCTTTATCAATTTTTTCTCTAACTCTTTTTTCTTTCCTTTTCTTTTATTTTCTTTTTCCACTTTTTTTCATATATAACTCGTTTTCTGTTACTTTTTTCACTCTTCCTATTGATGATGCTCGTTGCTGAAACTTTCACCATGATTAAGCATGATTTCGGTTAGCGGCCTATTGCTCTTCTGACAATGTATGCATACTTACTCTTAAATAACCTCCATTATTCCACAAGAGATAGCCATCAACAAAACAAAAGAAATGATGATCAACGCATGGTGCAATGCCCCAAAAGTGCAATGTGAAAGACTTCCCCAGTAAACGTGGTTACGGTCTAGCTCATTACTCATAATTAGTCAAACCCACAACATGCATAGTGGTATTTTCCTTCCAAACCTTACTTTATTATGAGCTTTAAATTACACAAAAGGATATTTTGGAAATGCTGGGGGCAAAACACACACATTATACTTAGAATAGAAACTAGAAATACCATACACAAAATAAATTTCAGCTTTTAGGCATTCCTCTTTTTCTTTTATAATCATGCAACTTAATTTACTTTGAACATTCAGAGATAGAGAGTTTGGTCCAGTAGTTCATGCATATGCATTATGAACATTCAATATGATGGTCCTTCAATTTGAAAAAACAAAACTAGACACAAATAAAACAAGGACGCTTCAATTTTTTGCGAAAATTCTATGCTGCTACAAAAATAGAGTTTAGAGGTGCTCAAACCAGGAGTTTTTGAATGAGTCCAGTGGGGTGTCGTGGGCATCCCCAATATTATGATATTCATCATACTTGAATCATTTTAGTGTGATATTCCTCCATTCCTTGTGAAAAAACTTCAACACAAAATTTTCTTCCCATTCTTTTCTATGGGGTAACATTATAGGTACAAAAAAATCATGCTTGCTGCTATTTTACTCAAGAATAAAATTATGTCTTCACGAACCAGAGAGCACATAATGCTATACTCATTCTAGCATATTAAAAGTTCCAAAAAAATCATTTTGATACTCAAAAGAATGGATCTAACATAGTAAGGTAGAATCTGTCTAGAATTTTTGCTGCAGTAAAATCAAATTTTTAGCATGACTTAGACACATCAGGAATTTTAGCCAATTTACGTGCATATAGAGGATAAAAAGTTACATGCACATATGTCATATGCAATTCAACCATTATGTCATTTACTTTTGCTAAAGCCTTTTTGGTTTAATCATCAGCATGTAATAAATCAATAGAGCATTTTCTATATTTTTGAGATTAAGTAATTTATATAGCTCTTTTGATATGACAGAATACTAGATCCTAAATCTAGAATGGCATGATGTGTTTCTTTGTCAATATATATTAAGATCTTGGGGATCCACGCATCCCCAAGCTTAGGTGGTATCATAGCCTCATTATTGTATCTCTGAATCTTTTCTTTAATGACATAGTTAGCAATATAGGAACCAAAACCAGCTTGATTGACATTAAAAGTGAGAACTTTTGCAAATTTCTCAAGTATAGCAATCAATTCATGCAAGCTACATTTATCAAGATCCAAGAGTGGTTCCCTAGCTTCACTAACCATTTTAACTTCTTCAATATTTTTTTCCCTATTGTATAGCTAAAAAATCTCATGGCTATCATCAAAATCATCTTCAGGAATTTTGGCATTTTCAAGACTTCCTATAATTTTTACTTCTATGAGGAAACCGTCTAGCATCACAAAAGCATTTTGGGATGTTAAATTCATGAAGCTGCCACCACTTTGATTATCAAGATACATTTTACATGTGCTTCCCAAACCAGTATAGAATAGATATATTAGCATCCAATCCTTAAACCCGCTTTTTGTTCCATACGCAAGCCCTCTAAATCTTTCCCAAGCATTTACTAGTAATTCATTATTATTTTTCTTAAAGGAAGTAATGATTTCTCTAATATGGCTTACTATTTCAGAAGATCCGAATCTTTCTACAAAGGCAGCTTTAAAATTAAACCAAGAGCTGAAGTTCTTAGGTGGCCATTTTAAAATCCAATCTAAAGATTTACCACCAATAGAGTAAAGAAAAAGTTTAACTTTGATTATATTATTATTCGTATTCCTCACATTAAGGGTTTTGCACTTTTCATTGAATCTTTTTAAATGCTACATAGGGAAATAATCAGGTCTTCCACAAAAGCGATGTTCATAAATGGCTTTTACTGCTTTAGGATCAATTTCAAAGGACTCTATGGGTATATCATTATCTTGAGGGAAAAAAATCACACTAAAAGGCCAATGAGTCCTTCTTTACGTGATTTTTAGAAGATAGTTACTGCTAATTTTTATGTGTTTTTCAATTTTTATGAAAAAGAACTAACAAGCAAAAACTAAAAACAAGCAAACAAAGACTAAAAGAAGACAAATAAAATACGATGCAAAATTTAAAAGAGATAAGAGAGCTCACAGTGGTGTTACCTCCCCAAGCTTTGGTGAGATGCAGTTGTAAGAAGATTCTTCTAGGAAATACCTCTTACGCAACAACCACTATGATGTAACTCTTTTCAGCTCCTCGGCAACGGCGACAGAAATACTTCTTGATGACTGTAAAAAACAACGCCAAAAGAATCTTGATACGTTGGAACTCCAAGTGCAAAGTGTTGTGTCAGTAGAGTATTTTCCCCACAAGGGTGAATCGAGGGTTTAAATCGAACTCTCGGGGAAATGAGCAAAGAGTATTATCTTCTCTCTTCTTCTAGCATCGTGTCTCAAACTCCACCGTGTGGTTGTCAAGCACAAATTTCGCGTAAGTAAATAAACACAAGTATAAATAAAGCGAGTAAAACTAGATGAAATGAAGCAACTAAGTAAAAACTGCTGGTGTTTTGGATGCAAATAAGATAAGTAAATAATTTTGTATTTTTGGATTAAAATAGTACATCAAATAGAAAACAAGATAAAAGCAATATAAATGTGTTCTTATGATAAAAAGTGGACCGGGATTCATGGGTTCACTTGACTATTCTCTCTTTTAAGTTGTAGTGGACAAATAGTAATTCATCAATGAGATATGAGGATGCAAACCAATAACTGAGTAAGATACACATTCATATGGGTATCACGTCCTGACATAGAGTTGATGCAACGCATCTCTCTTATACTGCACAAGAAAGGGAAAACTCCATGCAACCTTGTATTAAGAATTAACAGAGTATAGCCATAAGTATTTTGACATGATGTTTGAATATCAAATATGATACCTTGACCAAACAAGATCATCACTTTTGTCACGTGACGAACATAGCACATGCATTCACTTTATCCCTAGCGAGGTAGCAAAAGAAAAGACAAAGCCATAATAGATCATGAATTTGTTGTCAACATTCAATCACTAAAACCATGCTACTCCATCTAATACACAAATCACCCCACACACGCTCTTGCATAGATGTTGGATCAGAGCAAATACTTAAGAACGGGGTACATAATATGCATCTAGCAATACATCTTACACATAATACAATCAAATCTCATAGCACAACATCATAGAATAAGGATCCACCACATAAGTATATTACAAATACGGCCATAATCATGTGAGGCAGCTCATATGTCACTAAGAACTATGAAGAACATGAGAAAATAGATCAAGCTACCGCCACAAACCCGTAGTCCAAAGGTGGACCACTCTTCGTTGATCATGGTGATATGATGAAGACGTTGGAGAAGGTGGGGATCCCTCCGGCGGTGATACTAGCGGAGTTCCCCCCTCAAATCTTCTCTGTTGCAGCCTCTGTTTTCGTGTTTCTGTGTTTCTACGGCGCTCTCCTCACGAGAACTCTTCGGGACCATATATATAGTGATTTTTAGGTCAAAATACGTCGGTGGGTGAAAAGATCACGCAATTTGGATGATCGACGGCTTAAAGAGTGCATGTGGCGCGCCCTAGATGTTTGGGCGCACCACCTGAGCTCTTTTGGGCAGGCCCATCCAGGTGTGTTTCCAGGTTCTAGGGTGCTTCTCCCGATAAAAAAATGACGCTCCAAAAATCTCAGGTCAATTTGACTCCGTATAGGTCTCTGAAAGTGAAAAATACACAAAACAGGGATTTCCTACTCTGGAGAGTTATAAACAAAATAAAAGTGATCATTGGCAAATCCCCATAAATCAATGTAAAACATGGTATTATCATCATATATGTTGCAACTGGTTGACCGTAATCCTCTAGTTAAACCTACGGAATGTCATTTTCATTGCATTGTTACAAAAGAATATATTGGAAATTCTTACACAGATGCGACGAGCCAGCGACTACATCTGCATAGAGTATTAGTGCAGCTGTGCAGGTCATCTTCGTCCTTACCCAATAGCATACATTAGTAGTGCAGCTGTGCAGGTCATCACGTTAGATCTCGTTGATGGATTCAACATACGTACGTGTGCCCATGGTCAAGGAATTATAAAAGAAAGAAGTGTGTACGTGCGCGAAATATCTTTAAACCTTGCGGGAAACCAACTACGATTAGTTGGACAGCACGAAATCAATGTAAGTTTCAGAAAGTGACAGCCGCGTCTACGAAATCAAAATCTCACTCACGATCAAGATTCATGATCGATGCACATCAACATGCGAAACCATCCAAATTAAGATCAGCAGTTTTCTTACAGAAGCCGACGTACAAGATCAATGTCCAATACGATACAAAACAGAATGCATGAGTCTCATTACCCATGCCTCAGACAGGCCATCGATCGACAGATCGTCATGTTCGTACCAGTTAATTACTCCTCGCACCCGTGCGATATCTTGGGCGTGCTCATGCAGGAGGACACGGACATGGGCGACGACGGGAAGGAGAAGGACATGCGCGCGGACGCGGCGCCGCCGTGCGGCATCACGCGGGACGACGACTGCTGCGACCGGCGCCAGTAAGAGAAGGACGACGACAGCGCCCTCCTCCCGCCGGCCGGCGCGCCCCGCACCGACGACGACGTCCTCCTCCACGCGACGTCGCCGCCGGGAGCGCCGGGCGACGACGGCCACCACGTCGAGAGAGACGCCGACGCCAGGAACGTCACGCGCGGGGACGACGACGCGTCGACGACCGCCGGCTGCTCGTCCACGCTCTTGTTGGAATTGAGCTTTGCGAGCGGGGTTTGCTTCTTCTTTGAGCGGCGCGGCAGGTGGAAGCACAGCGCGGCGCACCCGGTGCCCATGTCCGGCCTCCGTGGCGCCCGAGCCCGCGGCGGGCTGCTGCTTGTTTCCCGGGACGATGGTGGGTTCGGCACGGCCGCATCTTGATCTTTGGGAGAAGGAGAAGCCATCGGTGGTGGTGCTCGGTGAGCTTGACGCAATGGAAGCGAGGGATTGCTTTGGACACACAACTGAACGTCGCTTTGCGAGCGGTTTATAGCAGAACGGAGGTCCAGCAGAACTATGTGTGGCTTTGCTTTTTTAAGCCGAACCCATTCACAGTTTATTCGTTAGCGTCAACTGCTCAACTAGAGAGTGGCCGGCATAACCAGGTGGAAACAATCTATAATAAGCGTGATTTTAGATTTCTTTGTCAAATTCCGCTGAAATGGGAATGACATGTCATCTTGCGTTGACAGATCTGAATGCAATGTAGTTAGGGTTATGCTAGGAGCCTCTGCCGTTGGCTAATACAGGAGAAATCACTCGTCTCCTCTCCGTTGGATCCACTAATGTGACAAATTTGTGATGTCCAATGTCGCAATAGAAAAAAGCTCCAGGCGGCGCAGTAGTTGTGTACCCCTCATCCAACATCGGTCGTAACAGTTACCTCACGCTCCCGTACGACAAAAGTGTTGCAACATCTTCAACACGCCCACACAACACAAACTTCTATACATACAATAAATCTTGATGTATTGCAACAAATGGCTAAGATATGTATCGCAACACACATGACTTGAAACAATATGCAATAAATTTGAAGAACCTAGACAACATCAGAAAATCTTCTCATATAAATCATAAAACCAAAATCTTTGCCAATGTCGCTTATGCATACACAACAAATACAACACACATTTGCAGCATGTCGAAACATTGTATGCAATGTAAAGAAAATTTTCAGGAGGGTTGTGTATCTCACCGCATACCCGAACTTGGTGGCGGCAGTAGTATATGACGCCGACAAATAGAGAGAAGTATCGCGACAGTGGGAAATCAAATGAGGCGGACGATGAGGCAGTTATAGCTTTGTCGTTTTTCTAGTCGACGAAGCAATGATGGTGCAAAGTGAGATATTGAGGATTTGGCCGAGGAGAGTGAAGCAGTGAGAGTGAAACATTTGGAAATAAAATAACCTCATAAAAGATTTCGAGTTAAACCACGTGTGGCTAGTGGAGATGCTCATGTGGGGAACCATTTCGAGTTAAACCACGCGTGGCTAGTGGAGATGCTCATGCGGGGAACCATTTTGAGTTCTGATGACTCAAGGATGAATCTCCCAGGAGTTGTGATGGCTCGAAAGCATTTCAAAATTTGAAACCAAAATAGATGTTTTAAAAACATGGTAAAACCGACATAAGATGAGGCATTAGAGCAACCAAGTCACAAATGTTTACCCAGAGCCAAGTTGTGAAAGTGCACCCGTCAGAAAGCATGAAGCGTTTTCCTCTAAAAGGGAAAACATGAAGCAAGAGAAAAGATGTAGAAAGAATATGTAGGGTCCGTTATCATCCACTTAGCAAAAATAACATATGAAGATCTAAGCAATAAGCCTTATGATGCATTAAGACTACTATTCATACCATCCTATAATACATAGAAAGATGAAGACTTCGAAAACATAAGACTCAAAACGTGAAGATACAAACATAAAACCCAGAGGTGGATGGTGGCTTTGTGCTACCATGTACGAGTACGCTGATTTAGAACCATGTGTTCAATGAAGAAGCGGGATCTACGAACCAAACTAATCATTATCCATAAATAAATATCAAAACATATTCATCATAAACAAATGCTTCTATACTCACACACACAACTACATTTGTTCTTGATTGAGCAGTCTTCAACCTTGGTGTGTTGCATCTAAGGCTTCAATACACGTTTGAGGCATCAACATATATGCATGGTTTCATCGAGGTTTAGAGGATCCATGATATTTGGTTCACTGTACAAGTCAGAGAAGTGCTTCTCGTCCATGAGCTTCGTGAAGATGTCGGCTAACTAATAGCTTCTCGGTTTCAAAATGATACAAGTTGATGTTTCCTTTGTCCACATGATCTCTGAGGAAGTGGTGAGAAACTTTGATGTGATTGGTTTTTTTTAGAGGACTTCAATGTGATTGGTGCAGGAGTACTGAACCGAGTTGTTGGCAATCTTGATGGCACTTTATTTATCACATAGAAGAGGCACATGCTTCACCTTGACCACAAGGTCCTTAAGTACCTGCCTCATGCATAGAAGTTGCACGCAACAAGCCCTGGCTGCAATGTACTCAGCTTTAGATAGATAGACTGAATTTTGATTATTTGGAGACCATGCATATTACCAAGGATCTTCCCGGAAACTGACATGCACCTAATGTGGACTTCCTATCAGCCTTGCAGCCTACATAGTACGAATATGAGTATCCCACGAGTTCAAAACTTGAGCCCGGCCTTAGGATACCACAAACCCAGTTAGTTGTGAATACTAAACATCTTATAATTATGTTCACTGCCACAAAGTGACACTCTTTTGGAGATGGTTGAAACCGTGCTCACATGGGGACCCTTATCACGATATCGCATCCAGATACAAAATGATACAACAAAGAACCAACCAATCATAGAATGAGACAACTTATGGTCCATAGGATTATCATCCTCATCCAAGTTGAGATTGTTGCTGCTATGTGTTAGAGTGTGTAGGCCTTTTGCCTTTTCCTTCTCAAACTTCTCTAGAATGTCTTTGAGGCACTTATCATGGGAGATGAAGATCCCATTGTTGAGATGGAGAATTTGGTTGGTTCTAAGCAACCCACCTGTTGTACTTGCACACCCACCTCTTTTGTCATTGGGCGGTCGTTTTGAGACCTTAGATTGTGATCTAGATTGTTTTCATCTCGAAAAGACCTATAATAAAGTTCAGCTCCCCCCATCATGGACATCTCAAATTATGTATACATTAGTTCACCAAAATCTTAGCTGGAAGTGGGGTTAGTAGTTCCAAATATGATATCATCAACATAGATCTGGCAGCATTCTTATACTTGATGAAAAGAGTGGATTCAATTTTCCCGAGGTTGAAGCTTTGCTTCATAATAAACTTTATAAGGAACTAGTTCCACATTCACGTGGGGCTTGTTTGAGGCCATAGAATGTCTTCTCTAGTTTGTAAACACATGATCTGTAAAGTGAGGATCTTCAAAACCTAAAGATTTATCCCGGCGTAATCTACACCCTTCACTTGTGTATAACCTTGACCTAGCCACTAGCCTGGCCTGTTACACACAACTTTTCCATACTCATCTTGTTCATGAAGATCCAACGAGTGCCGATGATGATGTGTTGCTCGGGGTCACAGCTCTCCATAAGCGTCCAGACTTTGATGTGACTGAAATTGTCTAGTTGTTGTTGCATAGCAATCAACCGGTTTGGATCCTGAAGTGCTTCATCTGCTTTCATGGGCTCAATAGAGGAAACAAACGAGGTGTGTTGACAAAAAAAGCAAACACGACAACGAGTTTGAACTTCCTTACTGACGTTGTTGAGGATCTTGTCACCAACATGATACTTTGATTGAGTGTCTGGAGATGAGGGTGGTTCACGCCGGGTAATCATTGAAGATTTATTTGTGCTGGATCTTCATGATTTGGATTTTCTAGCACTGAATCTTTAGTTTGCCTTGACGATTCTCGAGTCTCGTTAGTCGATTCACCCTTTTCTTCCGAGGCTTCAACTATTTAAATCCTACAAGATTAATTGTGCTTATGTAAATAAGGTCTTATGTGACTTCTTTGTTATGTGTCTCGAAAAACACTCGAATGTAATAGACGGAGCTAGAGATGGTGACTTTAGAAGCGCTTTGATGGAACTTTAGAGTTTGACAACATTCTTTTGCGTCGTTCTTTGTGCGATTGAGATCTTCTTAATTAATGAAGTCAAATTGTTGGCCTATATTTTCCAATATAAATTTCATTCTAGCCCTATATAGGTAATGAAACGCCGTGTGAATGAACAAATGCATAACGACAAACTGAGGGTAATTTGTCTACACAATTCCTCTGAATTTCAGTTATTTTCTTTTCAAGCAGCGGCTCTTCTAAGCACTCAGCAGGTCACTCTTCATAATGCCAGTTGCTTATCAATCATTGTGTACGTGCACTACGTTATGTGCTGAGTTTTTTCTTCTTAGAGAACCTTCTGTGACGAGTTATTTAACGCTAATCGCGCGCATCGTGCGCTGGCTCTTGGCCTGGATGAAGTAGCTTAATCGATAGCGTAAGTGGTTAATACTGGGGACACACTCCTTTGAGCTGGATCGCTGCGATGTCCTGCTAGCTGATTAGTTTTGGCGACATGAGGCTGGCGTGATCTCATTTGCATACTCCGGTGACAGCGATGGAGAAAAAAAAAATGCAGCGGTCTCGATCATTTTGTTTAACACAGCTTTGACCACAGTCCATAATTAATGGTTGGAATCGCGTCATCAAGCTGTGTGTTCGGATAATGGACTATGCAAATTGCAAAACTACGTGCTAATGAGTTGGTGATCTGTTCTTTTTTCCGGAAGCTTTTTTCCGGAAGCGTTCCTTGGATCGTCTATCATAGTCTGTCGCCACTTATTAAGCTTCTTAATATATAGGAGAATGCCCTAAGAAACTTGTTACCTCGAGGAAAAATCTTCAACAACCTTGAAAGACACGATCCTCCGTGAGATGATCATTTCTCATGAAACATATTTTTTTTTGACTCAAACGTCCAATTAAGCCTTGAGATGATTATATAACAAAACTTATGTTTCGAGTTTGCATATATATTCTACAATTGTGCAGCCAGGAAGGATAAACCCGGTCTGCACGCGAGTGCGTCAAATTGGCCCCCGAACTCATTAGAACCCTTTATTTTGTACAATTCAAAACATATTTTTAAAGTTTTAGAAATTTCTGAAAAGTACGTGCATATAGGCTATAATTTATAATGTAACTGTGCAAGGTCTCATTCAGAAATACAAAATTTCACATCTAAATGTGTGAATAGTGCACCTTCAAACCATGTCAGAAAAACTCTTTTGTGTAGCACATAATAGAACGTATTTCAGATTGAGATATTGCACCTTTGAGTATACATTATTGTCTACATGCAGATGTTTTTTCATAATCTTCTCAAATTTATCATTTTTGAATTTCTAAAATAAAGGTTTTAGCAAGCTCGTCCTCCAAAAGCATTTTCCAGTGTGGGCCTGCGTATCCTTCTATACACAATGTGACTTGTTTTTCTAGGGAACAAAGTGTTTATGCACCCAGGTGCATATGCACCCTTTATTAGAAGAAGTTTTACAGTGATTGGCATTTTTAATAACCTTACATCCACCTCGATCTAACGGTGGTAAATAGACGGAACCAAAAATATGGGACCGGAACCAAAATTTGTGGGACCGGAACTTTTAATATGTTTTACGAATATTAGAATAGACGAGCGTCCTTTTGAGGGGCCGAAACGTCCGATGAGATTGCACCAATCTTAAAGCAATTGACATATCTGCACACATCTTAAAGCAAGCAAACTGAGCATATCTCTCTCACCAAAATATCTCTCTCGTCTCTCCCCAATCCCCATTCATACTCTCTCACTGATGTGAAGGTCTCTCCGGCGATCCTTGGACGGCGGTGGCTGGAGAACCGAGGGCGATGGCTGCTAGAGCACCAAGGGCGGCAGCGGCTGGAGCACCGAGGGCGGCGGAGGCGGATGAGATTGAGAGCGTCTCTCCCCGGCGATCCCTGGACGGCAGCGGCTGAGCACCGAGGGCAATGGCGGCTGGAGCCCCCAGGGTGGCAGAGGCGAACGGGATTGAGAGTGGCGAGGAGGATGCGCCATATGCTCGACTCCACTGCTCACCCCCCTCAGCGCCCGCCTACCCGCGCGCCATATGCTCGACGAAATGCGGCGCCGACCTGGAGTATTCAAAAGCGACGTGTACAATCTCGATGTTGTATAAAACTACTGACAGTATGTTCCTCATGGAAAAAATCTTAGCGCAAGAGGTAAACTACGCTGTTTCCATGACAAGATGGGCGCGAGGCCATCCATGGTGGAGGTGGTGAGGGAGCTAGAGACGATATTGCAGACGACGACGGAGATGGATGGGATAGTACTGCCGAAGGTGCTGACCATGGATCCTAGCACACCCCTGGCAGCACGGTGGCGTGAATGAACAGTACTTGTTATCATCCGATGCCTCCGGCAGCAACCTGCTGAGCGGCGTTGTGCCCAGCATCAACCGTCGTTGAGAAACTAACTAGTACTATGAGCTTAGTCAATTGCTGATTGATATGTTCTGTCACCCGTGTTTGTAGATACATTATTAGAAATTAACATTACCGTTTTGCTCACACCCTTCTCGGTCGAGCACACAGCTATACTGCTCGGCGATGGTACAATGCACTTATGTCAGTTGGTACTATTGATCTTATGGTCTTAAGAAACCAAAGCCCCATTATTCACTACAAATGTGTATTGCTAAAGATGGATTCTCTGACTGAATTAAGAAATCTAACAAGTGATGACATAAATCCGTTTCAAACTTCTAAAAGTATGTATATCCTAAATCATTTCACTATTACAAATAGAACCTGAGCAGACAATCGGGATCATGACAAATAAAAAAAGAGCTAGATGCAAAAGTTCCAATACATCTAGAAATAAGAAGAGAATAGATTTTAGAGATTAAACACTTCAATATTTGTTCAACAAGCTCTAATTTATACTACTTGGATCCTCAAGAACCCAGACTGATATTTCAGAACCACCTTTATGTGCAAAATACAACTGCCCTTGTGATAGATAAATATCATAAGGGTAACCACGACATTCTGGCATAGGAAGAGGAATGGCTTTCCAATTATTTTCCTCCATGTCCAGGGCTACAAGTCTATGATCAAAGGTACATTGGTACAGCAACTCTCCAAACAAGTCACTTTTGGATAAGCGAGGTGTCTCTTTTTCATAGCCGCTCCAAGCATTGTCCTTGTAGCTCCAATCTTCAGTTTTGGACGAGTAAAACCTTTCCCAGACACATTTGCATGGAGCCCTCTGCCATCATTGTGGACGCAAGAAACGGCCAATCTGCAGATCAGTGGGGCAGAGGTTAGAATTGATAAATAAATAAATATATAGTGGCGAGAAAAGACACAATCTGTAGGGCGGGGCGGGGCGGCGGCGGCCCTCCTAGAGGAGCCCTGGGGAGGAGACCTGGGTCAAGGAGCATAAATCAGTGATGATATTTCAAAAAGACCAAAAAAACACGCAGATTTTCTCATGAACTCAAATTATCTTGAGAAAGTTAACAGGCTTTGATGATGGTACAACATTGACTGCAAAAATATGGGACTGAAGTTCAACAGGATAATGACTAATGTAAATACAAGTCGCTTCCCTCATCAGTTTACTGTTTCAACTTTCAACCCATTGGGGGGAGAGCAAGAACTTCGAAATGCATTGGAATCAGTTGTGGAAAGCGGTAAATGAATTCCACTGCACCTATACCAGTATACATTTCACTACAGTCACTCGTTGAGTTTTTTTTCGGTTCATGAACTTCGGAAACGAAAATCTTGAAAGTAAGCAAGGTTGCATGAGTGGTAGATCCAGCAGCGTCTACTGGTTGTAAAGCGTTCAGAAATCTATCTTCACAACAAACGAGCCTAGGTGTATAGAACTAGCTTACATCAAAATATAGAATGGTTAAGTTCATAGCTATATTGGCTAGAGAGAAACCTTGCTATGTGTAAAGATAAGTCAGAGATGTGAACAAGTAGACTTCATGGATACTAAAATATTTTATTTGATCGATCCCCTGGGTCCAGTGCGCGCCCCGGCGGCGACGACGACGACGCGTGCTGTTGATCCTCCGGGTCCGGTACGTGTTATCATCTCACGCAGCGTCGAGATGGAGGAGGCAGAAGCCGTCCTGCGACGCGCGATGGTAGCCTCCATCACAGCAACAAGGCCGGCCGTCTCCGCGGATCAAGTGGCCAGAGCACTCTACACCAGCTTCAACCTCCAAGCTGGCGACTTTACCGTCCACCTGCACCACCCAGAGGAATTCCTCATCATCTTCGCCACCCAGGAGCTCAAGGACAGGCTCTCCGGCGACCACTTCATCGGAGACGCGAACTTCTCGCTCACCGTCCGCCCCTGGTGCAAGCTTGCACACGCCGGCAGCGGCAGGTTCGAACACCGCGTCGAGCTCGAGCTCCGCGGCATCCCTGCGCAGGCCTGGAGCGTGTCCACGGCGGAGTCTATACTCGGAGATAGCTGCTGGGTCGAGAGGATTCACCCTGGAACACGCTCTAGGGCCGACATGGCGGTCTTCCGGCTCACCGCACGTACTCACAACCCTGCCGCCATTCGCCGGAGGGCCGTCCTCGAGATTGTCGAGCTCACCCCTGCGCACAGCCCGTCGGAGCCGCCCACCATCAGGACGCTCACGTACCCCATTTCGATCACGGTCGTGCCCACTGACGCCGTCGCCCCAAGGAACACTGATGATCAACCGCCGCCTGACGGCAACGACGACGCCGGCAACGACGCAGACGATGCTGGACACGCCCCGCGACGTGGCCCTCGCCGTCGCTGCCGCAAGCGGCGTCGCCCCGACACGGACGCCACGCACCCCGCCGGACGCGCAGACGGCATGGCCCTGGATATGCCTACCTGGGCCATGGATGGACTTCGGACGCGCGCCGACGGCGTTGGGATGGATGACCGCTGGGCAGACACTCGCCGGCCAGCTCCGCCACCGCGCCAGCGCCGCGCTACCGCCGCTGATGCACGCTCCATAGATGCATGGCCCCAACAGCAAAGGCTGCGCCGGCCACGTCAGCCTCGTCGCCAAACTAGAAATGGAAAGCGTGTCTGGCGCAGAAAAAGCCAACAGCATGGGCCCTCCACGACCAATGCTGACGTCGCGGATGTGTCCACCACGACCGCCCCGGATCCGAGGCTGCTGGAAGCTGCTGGAGCGCCAGCTGGCGCAAGCCCATTGGCTGACCCCCCACGTGATGTTGAGACCATGGTCCAGGAAACGACTGAGTCGCCGACCAATTCAAACTCTGCTGCTCCCACTGCGCTGCACGACAACTTGGGAGAGGCCTTTCCTGATGGGACCAACAGCCGTTCTCACCAGGACCCTTCCCTTAGTGAGGTGCCTGATTCGCTGCCTGATACTCTGCCGGGGCAAAGAGAGGCTGCTGCTTGCCAAAGTGCTGCGAAGGACCTGGTGTCCACTACCAGCCATGAGGGTACGACGCAGGACATGGTGGAGAAGACCGTGCACCAGGACGTTGTCCTCCTGGAGGCAACTACAGCTGGGCCAATTTCTCCGGCCCATACGCAGGAAGCCCAACAGGCTCAGCAATCACCAACCCGCATCCTACAGAGGCCTGCAACCCAGGAGACGCCCGCAGCAACAGGCACTGCTCCAACTCCAACACCTGACGACCGTGCCGCCCTGCGATCTGCACCCAATAGGTTTGCCTCGCCACCGATCACACTGCGCCGATCCAAGAACAACACCGTGGTGCCACCACAGCAGTGGACCCTGGGAGACTTCCTCAAGGCTGCCACCAAGCACCTGGACGCAGCCCTGCCAACCCCTGGAAGGAAAGCTCGTCGGCAGCCCCTGAACTTCGCACCACGCCGTGGACGATCGGCTTCCGCTGCAAGCAATGGCGCACCACCCACGGCTGAGCGTCGTGCCCAGACCCAGATCCTCCGAACTCTTGGCATCATAGGAGTGGACCAGATCATCACCGCCACCGAGATGACAGCCTACGATCACGTGTTTGCCGCACCAATTCCCCACGCTGTCCTAGCAGCGATTGCCGCATTGGTTGATCAGCAGACTACGCCAATTGCCGCAGCCGTCGACGTAGCTTGCGAGGGTTAATCATCGTTGTGTCGCCAGCCCGTCGATCCCCTTCCATATGGATCACGGCCTTCGTATTGTAATATGGAATGTTAGAGGTCTCAACGCGCGTGCTAGACGCCTGGCTATTAGATCGCTTATTGACACTGCAAGTGCATCCATCGTTTGCTTACAAGAAACAAAGATGGCCTTGATCTACTCGTCCATTGTTATGGAAACCCTTGGCCCCGAGTTCGACGACTATACTTACCTCCCGGCGCAGGGTACTCGAGGAGGAATACTCCTCGCATGGAAGAGCAGGGACGTGTCCATCACGGACCCATTGTTCACCATGAATGCCATTACCGCCAAAGTCACCGTCGGCACTAATACCCCGTGGTGGATTTCGGTGGTCTATGGCCCACAGGAGGACGAGGACAAGATCAGCTTCCTCCAGGAGTTGCGCGACGCTAGGGCAGACTGCCAGGGACCATGGATGCTTTGCAGGGATTTCAACCTCATCTACCGCGCGGAGGACAAAAACAATGGGAACCTAAATCGACGTATGATGGGGAAATTCAGACGCCTCCTCAATGACTTGCTGCTCAAAGAGGTCTATCTAAACGGGCGTCGTTACACTTGGTCAAACGAGCAATCCCCACCCACGTTGGTCCATCTTGATCGAGTCCTATGCACCACCGATTGGGAAGAGGCACATGGGGAATGCCACCTACGGTGCCTTGCATCGGTCGTCTCCGATCATAGTCCCTTGTTGTTGGACTGCTCCCCCATGCCCGCAACCCACAGGCGATTCCACTTCGAGGACTACTGGCTGCGCCTCGATGGATTCCAGGAAGTGGTGACTGAGGCGTGGAATTCGGTTTGAGACCACTGCGCGCAAACTCACGAGCTGGAGCTCTCGTTCCATTGGCAACGTGAGAGGCAAGATGGCCGTTTCGCGTGAGCTCATCTCTCGCTTTGACAAGGCGCAGGAGGACAGAATCTTGACGGCGCACGAGGAGCAGCTTCGGAAGCAACTCAAGGTTGCTTATCTTGGCCTTGCCTCCCTGGACCGAACAATCGCCCGGCAACGCTCCCGTATTGCCAATCTTAAGGATGGAGACGCCAACACCTCCTTCTACCACCGTCAGTGTACCTACAGGAGACAGAAGAATAGAATCTTCAGCATCGCCACGGACGCCCAGGTGCTCACCGCCCATGCTGACATGGCCGAGGCTGCATATGCGCACTTTGATGCGCTTCTGGGCACGGCTGTTGACCGAGAGCTCACGCTTGACCTCTCTACCCTCATTGAGCCCCAAGACCTGCACCACCTTGACGGTCCTTTTGGCGCTGACGAGATCTGGAACGCGGTGAAGAGATTGCCGGCACGCAAGGCGCCAGGGCCTGACGGGTTTACCGCCGAGTTTCTGCGCGCTTGCTGGCCCACGGTTAAGCAGGACTTCGTCGACGTTTTTCAGCAGCTCTTTGAGATGCGTGGCAGGGGTTTCAGCAAGCTGAACCAAGCCCTCCTCACCCTGTTGCCTAAACGAGCTGACGCGAGCCATATGTCGGACTACCGCCCGATCAGTTTGATCCACCTCGTCGCCAAAATCTTTGCCAAAGTCTTGTCTCTAAGGCTGGCTCCCAGGCTTGACAACCTTGTCAGCAACAACCAAAACGCATTCATCGCGGGGAGGAGCCTCCACGACAACTTTGTTCTAGTGAGGCAATCTGCGAGGCTTTTGCACCAGTTGGGTGCGCCAAGAATCCTACTCAAGCTGGATATGGCAAAGGCATTTGACTCCCTCTCGTGGTCCTTCCTCTTTGAGATCATGAAGCAATATGGGTTTGGAGATAGATTCCTTGAGTGGCTGGCCATACTCCTATCATCGGCAAGCACCCGCATTCTACTGAATGGTGAGCCAGGGCCGCCGATTTGGCACCAGCGGGGCTTGCGCCAGGGAGATCCCCTATCGCCCCAGCTATTTGTGCTTGCCATCGATATCCTCAGCAGACTCTTCAAGCGAGCTGCCGAGCTGGGAATCATGCAGAGGTTGCACCCCCGGAAGCTGATACCGCCCATCTCTTTATATGCCGACGACGTCGTGCTCTTTTGCCACCCATCAGCTAGTGACACCGCGGCTGTCAGGGAGATCCTCAGCTTGTTTGGCCGCTCCTCTGGCCTCCGAGTCAACTTCACCAAGAGCTCGGCCACGCCATTGCGATGTAGCCCGGAAGAGACCGCGCTGATCACGGAACAGCTGGGCTGCCCATTGGCAAATCTGCCCATCACCTACCTCGGCATCCCATTGACTATCCGGCGACCCACCGCTGCCCAACTACAGCCGATCGTCGACAATATCGCTGGCCGTTTACCGGTTTGGAAAGCGGGGCTCATGAACAAGGCAGGCCGTTTGGCCATGGTCAAATCCGTGCTATGCGCGATACCCATACACCAGCTACTAGTCTATGCGCCGCCGAAGAAGTCCCTCAAGATGATCGAGAAGATAAAACGCGGCTTCCTGTGGGCTGGGCGTGCCGCCGCCAATGGCGGCCACTGCCACGTCAATTGGAACCGCGTGTGCCGGCCCATTGCTTATGGTGGCCTGGGCGTCCAAGACATTGAGCGTGCCGGCCTCTCCCTGCGGCTGCGATGGCTTTGGCTCTCCCACACCGACGACAACCGTGCTTGGAGCGGCCTCGAACTACAATTTTCAGACGTGGAGCGAGCTCTTTTCTCTGCCTCCACAACCATGTGCATTGGCAATGGACAAAGGGCATTATTCTGGGAGGATCGTTGGATCAATGGCAGGGCGGTCAAAGAGATTGCACCTCTGCTGTACAACTGCATCCCTAGGAGACGGCGCAAAATCAGAACTGTAGCAGAGGGGCTTCATGGGAACAGTTGGGCCAGGGACATCCAAGGTGTCCTTGGAGTTCACGAAATCGGGCAATACCTACAGCTATGGCACCTGGTCCATGCCACCACACTCAGCAACACCCCTGACAGGCTACTTTGGAAATGGACAGCTTCGGGAACCTACACCGCTAGCTCATGCTACCTAGCCACCTTCCATGGATCAACAACTTGTTACTCCTGGAAGCTCATCTGGAGAACATGGGCGCCGCCGAAAGTGAAGTTCTTCCATTGGTTGGCCAATCAAGACAGATGCTGGACCGCCGAGCGCCTTGCTAGACATGGGCTTCCCCACCATCCCAGATGCCTGCTCTGTGACCAGGCACCGGAATCTATGCACCATCTCATGCTGGAATGTCCCTTTACTAGGCAGATATGGCATGAGATCCTGGCTTGGTTAAGAATGACGGCAGCAGCCCCTGACAGCGAACCCACCATCATGGATTGGTGGCACCAAGCCAAACTGGACACTCCCAAGCCGCTTCGCAAGGGCCTCGCTTCTGCTACTCTTCTTATCCCCTGGATGACATGGAAGCATAGGAACTCGTGTGTTTTTGAGGGTGCCCAGCCATCCATCCCTCTACTGCTCTCCAACATCAAAGAAGAGGTCTTTTCATGGGCAAAGGCTGGGGCAAAGGGGCTACGAGTAGTTCTGCCATCCACCTGGGATGTGCACTGATCTTTTTGTACCAAATAATGTATCCCACCTCCTAGGAGGTTGTAAACCTTATTCTACCTTTTCAATGAAATGAAGCGCAAAGGTCCTTTGCGTTTTCTCGAAAAGAGTAAAATGAAAACTGATATATCTTTAAGAAATTGTAGTACAAACAAACATTATGCTATGAAGATACAATGGATGTCCAAGCACAGTTGCACAACTCACAGAGTATCCATAGACATTACGAGCTGAACAATATACATAAAAATAGACAACCGCTGCGTACCAACAAGAAGCAACAACGGTCCCAGCCTCTAGCTCCAGCCTTCAGTTCTTATGTCCGCAAGAATCAAGAGAAGAAATAATTCAACCATCTACAATGTTTCAGAATATAATCGAGCTCCTAAGTAAATTCACATGCTAACTGAATCTCCAGGCAACCAAAAGGCAAAGAAATGGCACTTTGTGTTCAAATCTTAGTGTTGTAGTTAATATTGTGGCTCCCTAGCGAAGAACAATCAATATGCTAGTCGTAATGCAGTATTATTTTTTATGAATCGCAGCTTACCGACGGCCACATAAGCGACTGAAGGAGGCGACACTCCGGCTGATTCCGACGGGTCCGTGACTCCCCCGGCGATCCACAGCAGATATTTTCTTCATCTGGCAAGAGTTTCACCTGTTTTCCAGCAGGAAGTTATGGAATGCTTAAAAGTTTAATTCTACAACATCGTTCATTTCCCTGGGCCTGTTGACCAGCTACAGTACACTTCTACGTTTTCTGTGTTCAAATTCTCGACTCCAGGGAAGTAGTAATTTAATTGCTGGTGTGAATGATGTTGTTTGACCTTCTGCTTTCCAGCTTCGAGTTCAGATCTCGTTGTAAACTGTATTAAGAAATCGTTTTTATTTTCGAATGGGGTTATCATCAATAAAGTGAACAATACATAGCTTTTCCAGATCAATCTTTCGCTTATGTATCTTGCTGAACAATTTGGAGTATCAATTTTACATGAGCACATAAATTTAGTCAGCAACCAAATGTTCAGTGGACAGAAAAACACCAGGCTATCAGATTCTAAACTGCCAATCACAAGCCGATCGATCCTATCAGCACACAGTTGCAACAAAGTTCAGACACTAAACTGACCTTGTGAGTTCAGGCAGTGGAGTCCGATCCTGCGGGCGAGGAGGATGGCGGCGGGCGCCTGCTGCAGCTCCGAGGCGCGCGCCCTCGTGCTGAGTCCCCGCGACGGGCCAAGGGCCGACGTGCCGACGAGCGGTGACTCGCGACGGGGCGTCGGCTGCGGGGCGGCGGCGTCGGCTGCGGGGCGGCGGCGTCGGCGGGGCGGCGGCTGCGTCGCGGCGGCGGACGCTCGTGGGATAGTTCTTTCCGTGTTTTCTATCGAGATGAATCTCACAATCCGATTTGATTCTGATTTTTTTTTATTTGGAACATTGATTAAAACGTCCGTTCCGGAGCTCTTTTACGGTGTTATATCATTATAGAACTTACAGGAAATTTATCACAGATTTAATCAACGGTTACGAAAAATTACATTAGACGGAACCAAAATTCGATTAGACGGAACCAAAGTTCCATGCCAATCACCGTAAAAGAGATGTATTTTGAATGTATTTAAAAATATTAAAAATACAAAAAAATCTCCTGTATATCTTAACATGTTACATGATCATAAAATTATTTCAGAAAAAATGACATGTTTTGTGCAAATTTTGATGATAAAAAAATCCATTTCTCGAGATATTTTTTTATCTTTTTACACACGGTACAAAAAATATTGGTTTTATGTGAAACTTTATGTGTGCACGTAGAATATGTTCCTCTACATGCTATTTTTTCTCTAAACTTTTTGACTTTCTAAAACATGTCTTGTACATACCGGCTGCATATGCATCCGGGATGAGTTTTGAGTTCCGCGAATTTACTTCAGGCCCACATACATGAAGGCAGCCCAACTATATCCAGGCCAGCTCCAAAGGATTTCCAATTATTTTTGGCCTGACACATCTTGGCTCTCCAACGCCAAGGGCGGAAACCCTCCCCAACCTTTCAGTTTTCCCTCCCAAATTCCCCCCAAAATCCCCAAATCCACACTCCCTTCGCAGCCACTTGCACTTTCCCCAAATCTCCCACCGCCGACGCACTCGCGGCCTCTTCGCCGGCCACACCTCGCCTCCGGCCCAGCTACGGAGAGCGGCGGCGGCGGCGGAGATCTCGTGCTAGGTTAGGTGCCGTCGGCTGAAATCGCCTTGGCGGCGCTCGAGCTCCTCCCTCCCGCGGCCGCATTTCGAAATACCGAGGCATCCCCGCCTCGCTCTTCCATGGAGACCTCGACGCCGCAGTCGCCTTCGCCGGCCAGGTCGCCGGGCAGGCCGGCGAAGCCGCGGCTCTTCATACAGGAGATGGTTCTCCGCAACTTCAAGTCCTACGCCGGGGAGCAGCGCATCGGCCCGTTCCACAAGGTCTGTTCCTCTGCCCCGCAGGCGCGAGCCCTAGCTAGTTTCTACTTTGACGTGCTCGGCTTGTCGACCCGAGGGAAGGGAGTTAGGGCGGCCGCGGGTGGCACGCACGGTGTTTCCCCTCTTCCGCTCTCAGACGTTTTGGTCGTTTTGGCAGCTGATTTGACTTCGAGGCCCTAGGAACATGTATATGTATCTAGAGTTGCATTTTTCACTTGATCTGTAAATCCTGTAAACCCTAGAAATTCCAACTGGATAACAGCTTTACTTAGGTTTTGACGCCTCGAGAGGAGTTTTGTACGGTTAGTTCGAGATTTGCATCTCTGGTCTCCCCCATGCCTGCGGAAATTGTAAACTATTGGCACTACTCGTTATCCCTTCAGCTTCTGAGTTCTGCTCTGCCTCGTCTAGTTGTGTCCACAGAAAATATGAACGGAAATTCTGAAACCCTGTTGTGCCACTGACACACTCTTCAGTTTTTTCTGTTCAATTTGTTCTAGCTGCCCAATCAGCACCTTGAAGCGCAGATACCTACTTCGATTGTGATATATTGAGCACACGCAAAAATTCTCAAACTAGCATATATATGCATTTTTTTCATCTTTCACTTTCTAGAAGCATCGTTTAAAATTTAAGATGCTCAACTAAATCATGTGGAAACTAAACACCAAAAGTGGTGCCTGTGCTATTTTGCCAACTTTCAGGTGTATTTGGTGATCCTTGTCCTGCAAGTGCCATCCCGTGTTTTTTTTTTCTTAAGTATGATTAACACATCGGTAGTTCTGAAACCATATGACTCGATTTGTATGCTTTTCTCTCTCGAGAAAACTCGCTTTGTGCAGTTAAATTCAGTGTTTGTTGCCACTGGTCATTTTCGTGCCGAACCTGCAATTTCCTTAAGATAAGACTGATCCAAGTGCAGTTGACTGAAATAATGACATGACATCCTTTAATCCCCAAATATACACAAATATTCTCAGGATGCAGAACACTTGTATCATAAGTCATACAATCACAACCTAGTCAATTATAGTCTGTAAGCAGATATACCAGCAAAGAGTAAACTAGAGTTCCAGCCTTCTAGCTTTTCAGGATACAGAACTACCATACTACAGATAAGACTCATGCACGATAGGATTGTCCTGATTGCATGCTTTTTGTCTAGCGGTTCTCGCTGAGTGACAATTCCTATATGTAACATTTTTCTTGGTTGCAGAGTTTCTCAGCTGTTGTTGGGCCAAATGGCAGTGGGAAGAGCAACGTCATTGATGCCATGCTCTTTGTGTTTGGGAAGCGTGCAAAGCAGGTGAACATTAATAGTACACATCGTAAATGTTTTTATGCCACTGGAATATTTGTTTGCAACGTGGTACATACGTATTACATGTCAATGTGTCATCTCGTTTTGGCCTATCCAGTGGTTAACGGCCAGCGCTGTCATGCCAGTCTAAGAGGCCCAGTGATTTCGAAGTTCAAGTGTAACAGCCTATGGTTCCTCTGATATTGTATAGCAGACAAAGGCAACACATAATTCTTTGCCTCAGGGTAGCATATAAGCTAGCATGTTGGTACTTTGATGGTACTACCTCCGTTCTGAAATATAAGCCTTTTTGGAAAGCTAACTTAGCTTTCTAAAAAGGCTAATATTTTGGAACGGAGGTAATACTAACTTCTTTGGTTGCTAAGTGGGATATATTTAATAGTTGGACATGGCGTGGCCCTTATTTATGAAGTATTGTCCTCCTATATTTCAATGGCCGTTTCCTGCTTAGATTTCTTTGGATGTTTTGGTTAACAATGAAAAGTACTTAA
Organism: Lolium multiflorum; assembly: GCA_030979885.1. NCBI lineage: Eukaryota > Viridiplantae > Streptophyta > Magnoliopsida > Poales > Poaceae > Lolium > Lolium multiflorum. The sequence continues at coordinate 212,998,636 of CM061747.1, read as the reverse complement.
GTATTCCCCAGCTCATGAAAGATGACCTTTTCGTTCACTAGATGTTATCTTAACTTAGACGATATATTTTTTAGTTGTTTTGCGCTATATATATTGTTTCTGATTGGTTCTTCCCTAACTGCAGATGCGCCTAAACAAAGTCTCGGAGCTCATACACAACTCCTCCAACCACCAGAACCTAGACAGTGCTGGGGTTTCCGTCCATTTTCAAGAAATCATTGATTTGGTATTTCCTGAGCCATGTACCTATACTTTCTTATCGTTTCATTAGTGCCATGATTCACTGTTGCTTTTTTCCTGGCCATATGCAGGATGATGGAAACTACAGGGTTGTTGAGGGCAGTGACTTTGTCATAACAAGAGTTGCGTTCCGTGACAACACATCTAAATATTACATAAATGACCGTGGAAGCAATTTTACTGAAGTAACTAAACTGTTGAAGGGCAAAGGAGTGGACCTTGATAATAATCGCTTTCTGATCCTTCAGGTTCTGTGCAGTTCTACATGTGAATTATACTGATACTTTAGGATATCTGTTACATTTGATTACCTTCATAAATTCCCACATGTTGCATATTCCTTGATTTAAGTCTACATGGAATAGGTTGGCAGCCATAAGGTGCTTTTCTATCTGTGTTTTGCCGATATTACATATGCTGAACTTCTGAGCTGGACACTGTACAGGGCGAGGTTGAGCAAATCTCCCTAATGAAACCAAAATCTCAAAGTCCGCATGACGAGGGTTTTCTAGAATATCTAGAAGACATCATTGGTACAAACCAATATGTTGAGAAGATTGAAGAAGCTAACAAACAGTGAGTTTCTTAACAGAAAATTCAATGCCTGTTGTCATGATGAGTGTGCACTGTCCATTTGTTGTGATGTCATCATTCTCATTTTCTAATACCTTTAGGTTGGAAGTGCTCAATGAAAAGAGAACTGCATCGGTTCAAATGCTGAAATTGGCTGAGAAGGAAAGGGACAGTTTAGAGGTGCTGATCAGATGTCATGAATTGATTCTTTTGGTTGATTAACACTATTGACATAGTTATCTTCGTGTAGAATGCGAAAAATGAAGCTGAAACATACATGCTGAAGGAACTGTTGCTTTTGAAATGGCAAGAAAAGGCAACCACAATGGCTTCTGACGATGCTACATCACATGTTACCCAGCTCAAAGACAATGTTACCGACCTTGAGAAGAACCTTACCTCTGAAAGGTGATTTATTGCCGCGGTTGTAGTTGAATTTTACAGCCACAAGTTCAGAACTGATTGTTTTTGTTATAATCCAGGGAACAAATTAAACAGAATACTCAAGATCTTAAGAAAATGGAGTCTGTTTACAACAAACATGTCAAAAGGCAAGAGGTATAGTTTTAAATTACATTTTCTTTAACCTATGTTGCTGTGAATTGAAAGTTAAATTATCCCTATATACGTAGTGACTGTATTACTAGTTTTACTCTAACTTTACCATATTAAATGCCCCATTATTATATTTGCTCTCTTTTTACATGCAGGACCTTGAGAATAACATGAAAACCTGCAAGGATCAATTTAAGGAGTTTGAGAGAAAAGATGTAAAGCACAGGGAAGATCTAAAACATCTTAAGCAGAAGATTAAAAAGCTGGAAGACAAAGCTGAAAAGGTATGTTAACATGATTGCAGATGTAGTTCAAGCAATAAAGTCTCAAGTTTCGTGTTGTTGCAGGATGTTGCAAAAATTGAAGGGTCAACAAAAGAGATTGAAGAGTCATCCAATCTCATTCCACAGCTTGAGGAAGAGATACCAAAATTGCAAGAACAATTTAACCAAGAAGAGAAAGTGCTGGAGCAAATTAAAGAAAGCTCCCGAGGTGATATTTTTTCTTCAACATTTGCCTGTTTCTCCCCTATTTATCAAACTGTTCTGTTTGATAGCCTTTTTTGTAATTACAGAGGAAACTGAGAAACTACGTGCTGAACTTACCAAAGTAAGGACTGAGCTTGAACCATGGGAAAATCAAATTATTGAGCATAAAGGAAGGCTGGATGTTGCTTCCGCGGAGAAAGAATTGATGAAACAGAAGGTTCGGTCCTCGCCTTTAACTTCTTTATACAGTGAACAATAAATGATACCATTGTCGGTTTTTCTTCAATACGCTTTCCTCCATGATGAGTCACTTGACTGCCAGTTTTGAACACATGTTTCATCGAGGGCACTAGAAATCCTCACCATTATCCCTCAGTTTTGCCATCACATCGTGGACCTGCGTTGGGCACACATATTCATAATCACATTGCAGTCACGTCACTAGGCAAAACATATTCTTTTGGCCAAGCAATGTAATATATAATGTTCTGACATTTATTAATTTACATGAACTTATTACCTGTTTTCAGCATGATGGAGCTCGAGCAGAATTAACTGATGCTCAAAACCAGATGGAAATCATCAAAGAAAAAATCAAAACAAAGGATACACACATTACAGAGCTCCAAGGAAAAATAGAGAAACACCAGATTGAAGCATCTGAAGCTCGTAAAGTTGAATCGGTAAATTACTTTCATATCAGTTTGAGTCATTTCTTCGCATGGGTACTATTAAGTTCTTTCAACTTTTGTGAGTTTCCTGAATCCTAACTTGGGATTTGTAACAGGAATGCCTAAAAGAAGAGGAGACCCTAATTCCTCTTGAACAAGCAGCTAGACAGAAAGTTGTGGAGATCAAATCCACAAGGGATTCTGAGAAGAATCAAGGCACTGTGCTGAAAGCAATTTTACAAGCTAAGGAATCAAAGGAAATAGATGGCATTTATGGCAGACTAGGTGATCTTGGTGCAATTGATGGTAAGATATAATCTATAGCCACAAAAGAAGACTTTTGAATGCACAAAGCTAAACTATTCCAACCTTTTCTTGTCTATGTTGATTTTCCACACCTGAGTTTTGCCTCTTTATTTTGTGCATGGAACACATCTCTCTTTTTTTTTTTTGCTCAGGAGACAAATTCTCATTGGCTTGGACTTGAACCAGGTCACAGGGTATAATGGGGATGCTGCCCACACACTTCCCCAGTAGGACCAATTGTATCTGATAGAACACGTGAATGTTATAAGCACTTTTGACATCAGAATTCTTTCATACATCTTTTTTTCAAATGTATTTTAATAGTGTACTTCTATTGAAATCTAAAGCCATTGTTAGGTACTGTTCACTATGCAGATTGTATAGTTTTTGCGGAGGTGAAATTTGTTTTTGACAAATTCTGTACTTTATTGTACTGAAATTATGCATAAGTTCTGCTAAGACCCTTTCTAGATGAGAGAGATGGGCTGGACCTAACCCCTCCCACCCAAGTCTTAGAATTGAATGATTTTTATTAGACAAATGTGGTGTATATTATTGTGAATCAAAAGTACACTGAAAGGGTTTTTGGGTAGTCTTGAAATTCCATGTGTACATATTATTATATGCTCAAATTATGCTACAAAAGCTTAGGCCATCAGTAATTATACCAAGTATTCAGGTTTAGAAAAGTAATATTTACATTGTGTTAAGGCTTTATCAAGGATACATCATTGGTAAAAAAATCAATAGTTTCTTTGCTGTTTACTTGTATTAGCCTGTTAGGTCAAGGCTTCTCCAGTCAGCATCTCTTGATACCAGTACACAAAGCCCCGACAGATGTGACAAGTTTGGACACCCTCTTATTTGATAGATTAGTATTGCACTTACCTTTTGCTGTTTCTCCAGAATTGTGTGTATCGGTGCTGTACTATACAGTCTCATCTAAAATTGGTGTTACTGAGTTTGTCAACTCATGGTCATTAAATATCTGTAAAATTTCTGTAGTTATACTCTGAGGGGGGGTCATTCTATACTTGTAAGATAAATATGCCTTAATTTACTAGAAACTCATGCCTTACAATTTCTGAGGCACAATATCTTTGTAGAAACATTTGTTAAGATAAATATGCCTTAATTTACTAGCTATTATGCCTTCAGATAAATATGCCTTAATTTACTAGCTATTATGCCTAAAGCTATTATGCATTAAGATAAATATGCCTTAATATCTTTGTAGAAAACATTTACTAGCTATTATGCCTTAATTTGCAGCAAAATATGATGTTGCCATATCAACAGCGTGCGGTGGGCTTGATTATATTGTTGTTGAAACAACAAATTCAGCCCAAGCTTGTGTTGAACTATTACGGAGAAGAAATCTTGGGATTGCTACTTTTATGATACTGGTAATTTCCGGTTTATTTTCCTTTTGCTTCCTTGTTTACTTGTATACAAACTTCTTCCCTGCTGGTTTTATAACGTTATGCTTGATTTTGGTATTTAACTTTTACAGGAAAAGCAATCCCATCATCTTCGTAAGCTAAAGGAGAAAGTAAAAACACCCGAAGGAGTTCCACGCCTCTTTGATCTGGTAAAGGTTAAAGATGAGAAGCTAAAGTTAGCTTTCTTTGCTACCTTGGGCAATACTGTTGTTGCAAACGATCTTGATCAGGTAAACCCTTAAGTTACTTTGTTTGTTCTACTTGGTCTATTTGCATCTGTCTTAGCTGCTTGCAGTTATAATGTGCCTTATTCATTTGTTTCTCTAATAGTTTCTAAATTGGTTTCCTTTAGCATTTTCATGGAATTGTCATAAATTTGGAAAATAACTTTATTTAGGGGATGCATCATATTCTGTTAAGAAACAAATACTGCTCCTTCTGATTACATTATAACAGTAAGATGAAACATCTATTTTTGTCAGGCTACTCGAATTGCATATACTGCAGATAGTGAATTCCGCCGGGTAGTTACCCTTGACGGTGCACTTTTTGAGAAGTCTGGGACCATGAGCGGTGGTGGTGGCAAACCACGAGGTGGCAAGATGAGCACATCCATCCGAGAAAGCGTCTCAGAAGAGACTGTTATAAATGCTGAAAATGATCTCAGAAAACTTGTTGATCAACTCAACAGATTGCGTGAAAGTATTAATGATGCTAAAAAACGCTACCGGTCCCTGGAAGATGCTAAATCTCGTCTCGAGATGGAATTGGCAAAAGCTAAAAAAGAGGTACCTAAACTACAAAATTTCTTTTTATCCTTGAGTTGTTTGTTATATTCAGATCACCTTACTTTTGCTTCTCCTGTAAAAGGTGGAGAGTATGAATGCCCAATACAGTTACAATGAAAAGCGACTAGATTCACTGAAAGCTGCATCACAACCCAAAGATGATGAGCTCGGCAGAATGAAAGAGCTGGATGATATCATATCTACCGAACAAGTTGAACTAAAGAAACTTGCGAAGTCTTCCAGCAAGCTCAAAGATAAGGCAAGTGCACATACAAAGTTACAAACCTTGAAGTCTCATTTCTTGCAAAAGCTAGGTCAATGTGCTTTATTAGCGTTAGCTTCAATTTTATAGAAAAGTGTAAAACAAACTTAAGATTCACATCTCCCCCCAGTTGAATGCCGTGTCCCATGAAGGTTGTCTGACATTTGTCAAAATTTGGATGTATCTAGATGCTATATAGTGTCTAGATACATCTAAGTTTTGACAAATCTCAGACAACCTTCCGTGGGACGGAGGGAGTAGCAGTTTAGTTACCAAATACAGTCTCTACTTCCTAACGTATCTTCATTTACTAAATGTACAACAGGCTTCAGAACTTCAGCAGAAAATTGAAAATGCAGGGGGGCAGGTGCTCAAGGATCAGAAGGCAAAAGTTGCAAATATCCAATCTGTAAGTACATCCTTGCTTGTTTGTTTCCTTTTTCTGGTATGTGTGTGTCTCTCTCTTGCTGATGCTTATGAATTTGTACTTTAAACATCAGGAACTTGACAAAACAAGCTCAGACATCAACCGCCACAAAGTAAAGATAACTACATGCGAAAAGTTGATTAAAAAATTAACCAAGGGCATTGAGGAGGCCAGAAAAGAAACAGAAAACCTGGTTTCTCAAAAGGAGAAATTGATGTCTGTTTTCAAAGAGACAGAGAAGAAGGCTTTTCTTGTTCAAGAAGAATATAAGAAAACCCAAGAGGTAGTTTAGTTATGTTGCTCTATGGTCTGGACCCTGACCGGCTTGTTGCATGTTTGGAAGGTTAATTTTAGTCCGTTGAACTTGTAGATGATTGACAGCCATAAAGAGGAGCTTGACAAAACAAAGGAAGACTACAATAAAACGAAGAAAGTGGTGGATGAACTGAGAGCCTCTGAGGTTTCTTCCATTAATTTGGATTCTATTAATGTCTTAATTAACTTGGTCAAGATGGTTCTTTTTCTGACCTCAGCTTTTCTTGAAGCAAAATAACACAAACTATTTGTGTAAAAAACAGGTTGATGCAGAGTACAAACTGCAAGACACAAAAAAGCTTGCCAAGGAGTGGGAAATGAAGGTGAAAGCATTTGGGAAAAGGCTTGTGGACATTCAGGCGAATCTTGCTAAGCACATGGAACAGTATGTTGAAATGTTATTTTTTCAGTTATTTTATGAATCATGTATGTTTTTTATGCCTTATAAATGGTACGTGTTTTCCTCACAGAATCCAAAAGGATGCTATTGATCCTGAGAAACTTAAAGAAACACTCAGTGATGAGCATCTCAATGAAATGTGTGACCTGAAAAGAGCAATGGAGATGGTGGCATTATTGGAAGCACAACTTAAAGACTTGAGTCCAAATCTGGATTCAATAGCAGAGTATGGATTAATGCCATATAACTGTTGACAAAACCTTTTCCCGTCAACTTCTTCTTAATTACTTATCTTGGTTAAACCAGGTACCGCACAAAGGCTCGTTTATATGGTGAACGCGTCGATGAGCTAAATGCTACCACTCAGGAGCGTGATGATCTTAAAAAGCTATATGATGGGCTGCGGAAGAGAAGGTATCATCTTGCTTTCTGTTTTATTATTTGGATTGATTGATTAACCTCCTTACATGCAATATATATTGTTGCAGGTTAGATGAGTTCATGGCAGGGTTCAACAAAATTTCTCTGAAACTGAAAGAGATGTATCAGGTATGATTATGTATAGCTAGTATGTAATATGACACTCCTTTCACAAATGAAGTCCAACCACTCAGCTGATGGCTATGGCCAAGGATGAAGGCTCACGCGAGTACACACACTGCAGACATACTTGTGCTTTTCTTCTCTTGTTCTCACTAAATAGAATACAGTACCTTAAGTAGCGCACACACATGCAGATGGTCAAGCACACACTTTGCTTGATCCATAACTATCGCCGCTAGCTGGTAGTAGATGACAACTAGCAACCACCATGCAGGCCACGCCACCACTCCTCGCACCTGGAGATCATGCTCATTCACTCTGCACAATGACTGATTACCAGGTCACTACTAAAGCCTATCACCAACAGCTAGCTCTATCCATGCATGCGTGTATCTCTCCTACTAGCTAGGCATGCAACTAACAAACACTTTCAGACTTGGTACCGTACAGTCATAGCACCAAGCTAAGTAGCTAACACACACACTAACAAGCTTTGCCTTGTGTACACCTGAACACATCTCTACGGTGTGCACATTGCCACAACTTCAACTAAATCCAAAACCCAGAAACACAACTGAGCGCACATACACAACAAGGTTAACTCCAACATCAGCTACCATGGAACGGACCAGGCACAAGAGTTAATTAATTATACTGTAACCATATTAACTTTAATGGGCCGACAACTACACCTCTTCTCAGCTTTCCATGGGCTTATAGGGGTGTGAAAAATGTGGTAACTCTACTCACGCTTAGCCTGGTGATATCAGCTCATTGTTGCAACAATGATGTATTCATTGAATTGTCTGTTGTGCACGCTCACTTGTGGATGAGATCTTGTTAGCTACAAAACATTATAATTTCACAATATTGTTTCAATAAAATATGTGCGAAGTTGGTCAAAATTTTAACTGACAGCACTGTGTACAAGAAGAGAAAACAGATATTTATTTTTTGATGTGTTGTGAAATGATTTCACAATATTGTGTTGTTGTCTTAGATGATTACTCTTGGAGGCGATGCGGAGCTGGAACTTGTTGATTCGTTGGACCCATTTTCAGAAGGTGTTGTTTTCAGTGTAAGACCTCCTAAGAAAAGCTGGAAGAACATTGCCAATCTATCTGGTGGCGAGAAGGTATTTCTTTATCCTTACTTGTAGAAGTGTCAGAAACTAAGTTAACGTTATTTTATGCATACACATGGCATGTGGAAAGTCAATATCAGAACTTTCCATCTACTAGAAATTTTACAATTTTACTTTTAATCAATAATAATAGGTGCATATTCCGAGAGCATAGAATTCATGTCCACTTTGTTTTGGTTTTCTAATACATAACCATTGGCTTTACCAATCATTGCATATGGAAATTTGAGAACACCATAATAATCAGAAAGTTGTACTGCATTATGGCGCTCATTTAATAATTAAGACACTTGTTTTGTCTCACATTTAGAATAGAAAAGATAAATATGTTTAAATAAAGTTGCATGCCTCATTTAGGAGGCCAGAAATAGAAAGGAAGTGAATATCTAGTATATTAATCTTGATTCCAGGCACTTGAGAGTTAGCCTCCTTCAAATCACCAACTTCTCTGAAAGTGCACACTAAGTTTTTTATTGGAAAAAACTATCTACTTATGCTTCCTGTTTAACACGGCTGTTACATATTTAAGATAGCACAGTGCATCAAAATTATTTCATTATAGAGTCAAATACAATTCTCCAGGACCTGAAATAAGCATCTGAGCTGTGTTTGATTTATTTCTGCGGTACACCTTCCTTCTTGTTGCACACAATTCAAATGTTGATTACAATCCCTTACACTTACTCTTTGTGGTGCAATCCACATGTACTGCCAAATATTTATCATCTTAATATTACCCGCTGGGCATGCACCAATTCAAACATTTTTTGTGGCACAGACGCTTAGCTCCCTGGCTCTGGTGTTTGCTCTTCACCATTATAAACCAACTCCATTGTATGTTATGGATGAGATAGATGCAGCGTTGGGTAAGCCTTGTGACCATTCTCTTTAACTAATACTATCTGTCATTTTAATAGACTAATCAAACTGCTGCTTATAGATTTTAAGAATGTATCCATTGTTGGACATTATGTGAAAGATCGGACCAAAGATGCCCAGTTCATTATTATTAGGTAAGTTTATTCAGCCCATCCTTCTCACGTCTTACATTTTCTCTTAATTGCTTCTATACCTTATATTCAAACTGGGAAATTGATCTAAAATTCCTACCTATTCAAACAAACCTTATGAAAAAGATAAGATATACACAAGGTTTACCAGTTCGTGTGCAATATTTATAATGGAGACAATACCTCTACAAAAATGGCCAAAATTGATCTAAAAAGGCCATGCAATCCGAGTAAAAATAGCATTTCATGTTTGTTTGATTATTAATCTCGCGTCTGTTACCCTATCTGCAGTCTCAGGAACAACATGTTTGAACTAGCTGATCGGCTGGTTGGCATCTACAAGACAGATAATTGCACCAAGAGTATAACCATCAACCCTGGTAGCTTCGCTGAGAGCATGGAGGCAGTCTAGTGTACCTTAGAGTTCTATCTGAATGTAATGTTCGCTGGTGCCCTCGTGGAACCGAGGTTCCTTAGGCATCAGGATTTATCGTACTGCTAAGCTAGTTTTATGCCATGTAAAGATACTAATAGAATGAGGCTAGTACATTTGGTCACCTAAGGTGTGATTGTATGTATGTAAAAGAAAATATGAACGTGGATTGCTGACGTTATATTTGTTTGACCAATTAACTTTGTGCTCTCAACATTGCTTTAGAGCCGAAACAACGTTCTTATTTGCCATTTTCAGAAAGGACGTTCAGCCAGAACGATCTGAGGTGTAGTTAAATAAAGGAAACTATTATTTCGTGTGAAATGCACTCTGTGCTTAACTCACTTTGGTGTTTGTACGTTTTGATTGAGTTGTTGTAAGCACTTTGTATTGTTTTGTTAGCATCAGTGCTTGTGACAACAGTCATTTGTAAACAACCTGTACGGGCAAAACTGAGTCGATCGGCCACCATCCGCAGGTACGACTTGATGGTAACGTGTGATCCCCTGAGGCACATGCGACGATCCGTGACCAGTCCACTGAAATCGCACGAAAACAAACCGAGTTTAGAAGCTGAAAACCCTTGGCCTTTGCCGCATTTGGTAGATCCTCAGGTAAAATGGTCGTGCACATACATGGGTACCAGAGATCAAAGCCAAAAATCAGCAGAAACGAAGCATACAGGGAACACCAACACGAGCACCAAGGAAGACGAGATCGAGGTTGCTAAATTTTCTGAATCAGGCAGGTTTATGTACACACGGATCAGCGATCACGCTCCTCCCTAATCACCTTCTCTACTTAGCTAGCAGCCTAACACGTACCATGAATCCATTATCCTACCACTAGAGCTCTGCACTCGCTCGTGCGCAAGAGATCAGGAGCCGTAGAGCAGCGAGGGCGGCTCGTTGAGGTCGAAGGCGGGGACGGTGGGCCCGGTGCGGAGCTCGAGCACCGTGGACGGCAGCGCCGGCGCGGCGTCCTCCATCTTGACCGGGAGCAGCGGCTGCGCGAGGAAGTCGAGCACGGTGGAGGAGAGCCTCCTGGCCGGGAAGTAGACGCAGTGCCAGGGCGACGGGCGCGCGACGTCGAGGCCGCCGCCGAACAGACCCGGCCCCGGCGCCGTCGGCGGGCGCGGAGGCAGCAGGGCCCCCGGCTGCAGCGGCAGGTGCGGGAACGGGTAAGGGTGCTGGCCCTGGCCGGTGCCGAAGTTGGTCCTGGCCTTGGGCCCGCGCAGCGCGAGCGCGGCGCGGTCGTAGGCGAGCGCCGCGTCGACGGGGGTGTCGTAGGTGCCGAGCCACACCCGCGTCTTTTTCCACGGGTCCCGGATCTCCGCCGCGTACCGGCCCCACGGCCGCTTCCGCACCCCGCGGTAGTGCGCGTGCGGCGGCTGCGCCTCCGCTCGCCCTCCCGCCGCCGACGCGCTGCCGCCGCGGATGCCGCTGGTGTCGCGCTCCTGTTTCACCCGCTGCATCTGCATGGTAGCAGGCTCGCTAGCTTCACGGTGTGGGTAGCTAGTTGGCCGGAGCTGCTGGTACTGCTGCTACTGCCAAGCTCGGGCGATTCTCTGGAGCTCAGCAAAGACGAAGGGGTGGCTCTTATACGGGGAGGGAGGGGGCGAGAGGATGGGCTTGCTGCAGCTCTACCGCCCTTGCTGCCTAACCTATGAGGAGGCTATGGCGCGCCTCGTGAAGTGGGGAGGCAGTAGTATAGGTTTTCTGGGGCTCCGTCCGAGTTTGTAGGCGTCGGGGGGCTTGAGGGAGGCTGTCGCTGACCGGGCCTACTAGAGAGCTAGGTAGCTCGTGGCCTCGTGCGGTGCCGCTGCCCCTGCCCCTGCCGCCGCGCGATTCGACAGCGAGCGGGGCCCTGCAGCCCCTGCCAAGGTGACGCAAGCCCTACACCATCCATCTGTCTGCCCATCCTTGATCCATGATCCATGCCAGCAGCCCCTGTTCCGTCCCGTCCACGGTCGTCTCCATCATCCCACCGTCCCGCCGTACCGCGCCCGCGGCGCGCACGGCTACCTGGCTAGGCGTTGCCCGTAGCCGCACTCATTGACTAGCACGGGCAGCGCGGTGCCGTGCGTGGCTGGGCAAAAAGACCTGAGCCCGGCCGGCCTGCCCTCGATACGTTGTGTCACGTACGTTCATGGAGCAGGATGGATGTCCGGTGTTGCCCAATGGAAAAAAAGAAACGTACAAAATTGACAAAAAATGACGTAAATGCGAAACAAATTTGGAAAATAAACTTTCAGCGAAAAAATCACAGAAATAACTCTTTTGTGCCGCGCGCCGAGCATCACGACACCGCACACACGTCCACATGAACTCGCAGGGCCAAGTGGCCGAAAGTGTCGCGTCCTTGCGCTCGGTGTCACGCGGTGCCGCGGCACATCGACTTGGGATAAGTAGGGCCGAGCCGGCCCATGACTGCCAGTTCACTCACACGCGCATGCGCTGGCTAAGGTTCATCCCTCCAGGCGACAAGGGTGGCGACCACAGTTTACTCTCCCCCTTCTCTAATCCTCCCACCCAAAGCTCACAGATTTGAGGAATTTCTCCGAGATTCTTGACCTCAACCCCTTCCCCTAGGTATTCTCGCTCAATCCTCTCATTTTCATCCGAAAATTTCATCACATTTGCTCAAATTTTGATATTCTAGGGAGACAATAGTTCATCAAAATTTCTAGGAATTTATATGCACTTTTAACTGTGTAGCATGTGAGTAGCACTTGCATGACTATGTTTAGGGCTTTTGTGCTCTAGATTTTGTAGTCACATGCTCATATATTAACTTTTTTATTTTATCACATTTGTTCACTTGTCAGTTTTCATATTGTCACATTTGCTCACATTAGTCTTTTGACATGCTTACAAGGGTAGGACGATGCTTATGGATCCTTCCTACGATGATAAACACCATGTATATTTGATGCCCGAGAAGAAGGTAATATAAAAGAAACCAAGCATTTCATATAGTTTTACAATGTTAAAATGGATATGGAATAATCAAGCTTGTATGTGTGTAGTCTTGGAGATATGCCCAAGAGGCAATAATAAAGTGGTTATCGTTGTGTTTATGATAAATGTTTGCATCCCATGCTATAATTGTATTAACCGGAAACATTAATACTTGTGTGTTATGTAAACATATAAGAGTCCCTAGTAAGCCTGTCGTTAAACTAGCTTGTTGATTAATAGATGATCATGGTTTCCTGATCATGAACATTGGATGTTGTTGGTTATGTCATTAGGAGAATGATATAATGGACACACACCCATAATAAGCGTAGCATAAGATCAAGTCATTAAGTTCGTCTTGCTATAAGCTTTCGATGCATAGTAACCTAATTCTTCGACCATGAGATCGTGTAAATCACTTACACCGGATGGATGCTTTGATTGCGTCAAACGCCACTTCGTAAATGGGTGGTTACAAAGATGGGATTAAGTGTTCGGAAAGTATGAGTTGAAGCGCATGGATCAAGAGCGGGATTTGTCCATCCCGATGATGGATAGATATACTCGGGCCCTCTTGGTGGAATGTCATTCAATTAGCTTTCAAGCATGTGACTAGGTCACAAGGGATGACATATCACGTACGAGTAAAGAGTACTTATCGGTAACGAGGTTGAACTAGGTATGGAGATACCGATGATCAAACCTCGGATAAGTAAAGTATCGCGCGACAAAGGGAATCAGTATCGTATGTTAATGGTTCATTCAATCACGAATTCATCGTTGAATATGTGGGAGCCATTATGGATCTCCAGGTCCCGCTATTGGTTATTGATCGGATAGGAGTTCGATCATGTCTGCATAGTTCGCGAACCGTAGGGTGACACGCTTAAGGTTCGATGTTGTTTAGTAGATATGAATATGAGATGGAGACCAAATATTGTTCGGAGTCTCAGATGGGATCCATGACATCAGGAGGAGGTCCGGAATGGTCAGGAGAATGAGATTCATATAAGGCAAGTTATGTTTCGGAATTGTTCTGGAAGAATTCTGCTATTTTGTATTCCAGAAAAGTTGTTCTGGAAATATTCTCGGAATTAGACGAAACAAAAGCAGAAGTTCTTATTTTTCTGTCACAAAGACGAAGTCCAAAGTGGAGACGAAGAAAGGCCGGGAGGGGGCCAGGCGACCCCTAGGCACAGGCCCACCCCTGGCCGCGCCTAGGCATGGTCTGGGCCCTCCAGGCGCCGGCCCTAGATGGGTTTTGGGAAACCCTAGTCGTACCCCCCACTATATAAAGAGGGTTGGGGTGGCCGGCTATAGCCTCTCCGGACGCGACCCTAATCTGCCACCTCTCCTCCCTCCCAGTTTCTTCTGCTCTAGCTTTGGCAAAGCCATACATGAATTCTCCTCCACCACCACCATCACGCCGTCGTGCTGCTTGGATTCCGAGGGTATTTACTCCTCCGCTGCCCGCTGGAACGGGGAGAGGAAGGACTTCATCGACATTGTACGCGTGACCGAGTACGGAAGTGCTGCCGAATTGCAGCATCGAAACGATCGTCTACATCAACCACGAGATATGATCTCGTTAAGGCTTTGGATCTTCGAGGGTTACTCTCTCTTCTATCTTGTTGCTCGATCTCATAGATTAGATCTTGGCTTTTCCATAGATTGGATCTTTTTTTTTTTTTGAGATGCATAGATTGGATCTTGGTTTTATTCATCTTTGCGGTAGAATTTTTTGTTTTACATGCAACGAACCCAACAGTGGTATCACTACCGTGTCTATGCATAGATCTGTTGCACGAGTAGAACACAATGGTTTTTGTGGGCATTGATGCTCTTGTTGTCGTTTGCTTTTCTTGTACTTTGCTTTCCAATCACTGTCTCCTAGTTATAAGAACTTCGTGATGAACTACAATATGCAGTGCATGAACAAGGAGTTGCCTGAACTCTTCTCCATGCTGAAAACTTCCGAAGTGGAGATAAAGAAAGATCAGCAAGTGTTGATGGTCAACAAGACCACCAGTTTCAAGAAGCAGGGCAAGCCTAAGGAAAAGGGCAACTTCAAGAAGGGCGGCAAGAAAGCTGCTGCGCCTCCTAAGAAGCCCAAGGCTGGCCTTAAGCCTAATACTGTATGCTATTACTGCAAGGGTGATGGGCACTAGAAGCGAAACTGCCCCAAGTACTTGGCAGATCTGAAGAGCGATGACATCAAGAAGAAAGGTATATTTGATATACATGTTATTGATGTGTATCTTACTAGTAATCGTAGTAGTGCCTAGGCATTTGATACTGGTTCGGTTGCTCACATTTGTAACTCGAAATAGGAGTTGCGGAATAAACGCAGACTAGCGAGGTGACGAGGTGACGATGCGCTTTGGAAATGGATCCAAGGTCGATGTAATCGCCGTCGGCACGCTCCCTCTACATCTACCTTCAGGATTAGTTTTAAATCTAAATAATTGTTATTTGGTGCCTGCGTTAAGCATGAACATTATATTTTTATTGCAAGACGGTTATTCGCTTAATTCAGAGAATAATGGTTGTTCTATTTATATGAATAATATCTTTTATGGTCATGCATCTGAGATGAATGGTTTATTCTTATTAAATCTCGATAGTAGTGATATACATGTTCATAACATTGATGCTAAACGAATTAAAGTAAATGATAATTCTAAATATATGTGGCACTGTCGTCTTGGTCACATTGGAGTGAAGCGCATGAAGAAACTCTATTCCGATGGACTTCTTGAATCACTTGATAAATGCGAAGCATGTCTAATGGGAAAATGACTAAGACTCCATTCTCTAGTATGATGGAGCAAGCTACAGACTTATTGGAAATAATACATACCAACGTGTGTGGCCCAATGAGTGTGTAGCATCGCGCGGTGGTTATCGTTATGTTCTAACCTTCACGGATGATTTGAGTAGATATGGGTATATCTACTTTATGAAACATAAGTCCTAAACTTTCGAGAAGTTTAAGGAATTCCAAAGTGAAGTAGAAAATCAGCGTAACAAGAAGATTAAGTTTTTGCATTCTAATCGCGGAGCTGAATATCCGAGTTACGAGTTTGGCATGCATTTAAAGAAATCCGGAATACTTTCACAGTTGACACCGCCGGGAACACCACAGCGCAATGGTGTGTTCAAACGTAGTAATCAAACTCTCTTAGATATGGTTTGGTCTATGATGTCTCTTACCGATTTGCCGTTATCCTTTTGGGGTTGTGCATTAGAGACAACCGCATTCACTTTAAATAGGGCACCATCTAAATCCGTTGAAACAACACCGTATGAATTGTGGTTTGGTAAGAAACCTAAGTTGTCATTCCGGCCTTAAAGTTTGGGGCTGCAAAGCTTATGTAAAGAAGTTACAACCTGACAAGCTTGAACCCAAAGCGGAGAAATGCGTCTCCATAGTATACCCTAAAGAAACAATTGGGTATACCTTCTATCACAGATCCGAAGGCAAAGTTTCCGTTGCCAAGAACGGATCCTTTCTTGAGAATGAGTTTCTCTAGAAAGAAGTGACTAGAAGGAAAGTAGAAATCGGCGAGGTTATTGAACCTTCTCTCGGACTTGAGAGTAGCGCAGCACCGGAAGAAGTTTTCGTGCCGCCTGCACCGATAAGAGAGGAAGCTAATGATAATGATCATGAAACTTTGAACGAAGTTACTACTGAACCCGCAGGTCGATGAGGGTTCGTACCACTCTTGATTGGTATGACCCCGCCTTAAATGTCATGTTGGTTGACAACAATGACGACCCTGTAACATATGAGGAAGCAATGATGAGCCCAGATTCCAACAAATGGAAAGAAGACATAAAATTCGAAATGGGATCCATGTATGAAAACCAAGTATGGACTTTGGTGGACCTACCTGATGGCTGCAAGGCTGTTGAGAACAAATGGATTTTCAAAAGGAAAACATATGCTGATGGTAATATTACTGTCTATAAAGCTCGAATTGTCGCGAAAGGGTTCCGACAAATTGAAGGAGTTGACTACGATGAGACTTTCTTACCTGTAGCGAAGCTAAAGTCGTGAGGATTTTGTTAGCCATCGCTACATTTTTCGATTATGAAATTTGGCAGATGGATGTCAAAACTGCGTTCCTTAATGGTGACATTGAGGAAGAGTTGTATATGGTACAACCCAAGGGTTTTGTCGATCCTAAAGATGGTGACAAGGTATGCAAACTTCAGCGCTCCATTTATGGACTGAAGCAAGCATCCCGGAGTTGGAACCGACGCTTTGATAAGGTGATCAAAGACTTTGGACTTATACACACTTTTGGAGAAGCTTGTATTTACAAGAAAGTGAGTGGGAGCTCTGTAGCATTCCTAGTACTGTATGTAGATGACATATTGTTGATTGGGAATGGTATAGAACTTCTTGAAAGTGTCAAAAGCTATTTGAATTAATGTTTTTCAATGAAGGACCTTGGCGAAGTAGTATACATTTTAGGCATCAACATTATAAAGATAGATCTAGACGCTTAATAGGGCTTTCACAAAGTACATATCTGGACATGGTTCTAAAGAAGTTTAGAATGGATGAAAGCAAGAAAGGGTTCTTGCCCATGTTGCTAGGTAAGATTTTGAGTAAAACTCAAAGTCCGGCTACGGCAAAAGAAAGAGAAAGGATGAAACAGATCCCCTTTGCCTCTTGACGAGGGTGCTCCCACAATGCCCACCATGAGGGGCTTAGGGTTGACGGAATCCTGCAGGCTGACACGAGACATCGGATACCAAACAAACGGGGAGAGAGATTTACCCAGGTTTGGGGCCCTCGATGAGGTAAAACCCTTACTTCCTACTTGTCTGATCTTGATTATCGAATATATCGGGTTACAATGGGGTAAGGCTATGGTTGCGATCTGTTCGAGAGGCTAAGGTTCTAAGGTTCTAGCTCCTGACTTGTGGCGAATCTATGTGTTGAAGTTGTTCCCTGTCAGACCCTCTCATGGCCCTTATATTGCAGGCTAGGTCCCGAGAAGTCTGTTCGGATTCGACTAGGTTACAGAGAGATCTACTCTAATCTTTCCTTGTTTAACGTCTTCTTGCCTTGTTCATCAAGAATCCTTCTTCGTGTGAATCTCCTTTACTGGAACCGACGTATGGGCCCACCTTAGTCGATGGGCAGTCTTCATGGGCCCCTGGTTGGGACGTAGGAGGTAACCTAATGTTGGTTACCCGAAGGGTCAGTAGCCCCCGAGTGACTGGCCGAAGTAAAGCTTCGGGCAGGGACTATAATTGCCTTCTGCTGAATGTCCATAGATGTCGAAAAGACTTGATCCTTTCTCATCATTTTGAAGTCGAAATTGCTTTTTATCGGGTGCGCATCCAGCGCTCCCGATGGGAGTAGCCCCCCGAGTCTAGGAACGGATGCTTGCAACCGTGCGTAGACTCAAGTTGTACTACTCGAAGATTCTGATGCCGATGTTTTTCTAAATTGTCATAATTATTCGATATCTTTTTCTATATCGGGTCCTTTAAAACTTCGAGTGAAGTCATGTAATATGATAGTACCTAAGGGATAAGAGTAATGTGCCCAGTTTTACTCGATAAATCGATGTTGGCTAACTGTCGATGGCAAAACATCGTTACTCTACTCAGAATCAAGTCCCCGGGCTAGATCATGGATCTTCTGAAATCTTCGGGTTCGTTTTCCTTTGTCTTCAATAATTTTTATAGGGTGAGCGTCCAACGCTCCCGATGGGAGTAGCCCCCGAGTCTAGGGATGGATGCTTGCAACCGTGCGTAGACTCAAGTCAAGCAACTCAATGTTGTAAATTCCTTCGGATGCTTTATGAGGAGTCGATACTTTTGGTGACATCATCAGTGATGTGGCTTCTGCGGTGGCTCGATTGACAGGACGTGACTCAATGGGCCCACCCTACTTCTGCGCGGTCAGTTAGGAAATGACTGATCCTTGCGCATTGACCGAGGTGCCTCCTCGATTTCCGCATGCAATGGGGGTAATTTGTCCTTTGGCGTGATGGTCTTGATGACACGTGGTGACCTAACGCAGATCCCCCCGCTCAAATTCTTGGTAACTCCCCCTTTTATAAAGGAAAACATAGATTTTACTCCCTCTGTTCTCCCTTTCACTTCTTTCTTCTTCCTTTGTTCTTCCCTCTCACAACTACTGCGCCGCCACCACCGCCGTGCTTCAATCCACCGTCAGCTCTTAAACATATTCCAAGATGGTGAATAAGAAGGGCTTTGCTGCTACCTCCGATGTTGCTTCAAGCACCACCGTCCCCAAGGCAACCGCAGATGCAATGAAGAAGGTTGCGTCGGAGGCTTCCGCCGCGGCGGCCAAGGATGCCCCCGACGATTGGCCCGCTTCGACAATGTCGAAGTGCGACGAGAAGAAGGCACGCAGCCTCAGCATGATCCCTTCTGAAGAAGGTAATGTCATCTTACCAGGTTTAGCCTCACGCCCCAATCCTCCTGCCGGTTTTACCGTAATGTTTGTAGCGTTCTTTTATCGTGGATTATCCTTGCTTGCCCACAAGTTTCTCCGGCGTCTTCTGCACTCGTACGGGATCCAACTATGGCAGTTAACCCCAAATTCTATTCTCCATCTCGCGATTATTATCACCCTTTGTGAGGCTTTTCTTGGCATTGATCCTCACTAGGCCTTGTGGAAGAAGATTTTCTTCGTCAAACGCTACAACAGTAGCAGTGGATCCTTCGTCACTGGTGGAGTTGGCTTTGTTGTCCGAAAAGAGGTGAACTACTTCAACTTTCCAACGAGAGAGTCAGTCCAGGGATGGAGGTCGAAGTGGTTCTATCTTAAAGATTCATCGGCAGCTGGCACGTGCCTGCCAAAGTTTGTTGATGTCCTTGAAGCTGTACCGAAGAAGTCCTGGAAGAACATACTGACATCCAAAGAAAAACCTGTAGCCGTCAAGTTGTTTGAAAGAGTTCTTCGGATAAAGGAATCTGATGGCCAAACTATGATGGGTACTGAAACTGTCGCTGTGTTCCTAGAACATTGCATTCAGCCAGTTATGTCCAAGCCAATGTTGCAGAATTGTCTGAAAATGAACTGCTAGATGAAGTTAGGTGTTTGACCCATTTTAGCCAAGAGGACTCGATTCCACTTCTAGACCTCCACGAGCCTTATGATTTAGACCACCAACCATCTGAGGTGATCCTTTTTAATCTCTTTCCCGCTCATACTTATGCTTTCGTTCTATAAAATTTTGTTTCACCTTATCAAATCTTTGTTTAATCCGACAGGTCCCATCAACTCGAATACTTTCCGATCGCGTCTGAAGATGAAGAAAATCCCAAAGAAGGTGGTTCTACCGCCAATATAGAATCTTGTGTTGAGATATCTGAAGATAATGAAGTCCTCAAAGGAGAGGATAATGATCCTGCCAATCCCGAAGCTTCTTCTGCAAATCATAGAACCCTTGACGATGAACTAACCGATACAGCGGAGTCGAATCATGACAATGTTGCTGATCATGCTCCCTTTGTTCATGCAGCTCCGGAGAAAACCAGCGCCCAGCCGCCAAAGAGGCCTTCTGGCGGCTTTGCGGACGAGGATGACTTGCTACTTGATTTGTAAGTTTCTTCTGCTATTCCCAAAGTTGCTTTGTATTCTTCTATTTATCTTAGAGATTCATGTGCCTGTAGCGATGAGGGCTTTATAGAGCCTCCTTCGAAGAAGGTGAAGACTAGTCCCAGCAGGCCAACTCCCGCAGCATCCGAGGCTTCCGTTCCGCCAACAGTCGCAGCAGCCCAACCTTCGACCGCTTCTTCTCTCTCGAAGGGAAACAAAGTTCCTTTGGAAGCTGCCATTTCCCCTTCTCCCCGCGAGGAACCCGTAAGTATTTCAACTTTTGCTTTTCTTGATAATGGTTTCCCCTCTTCCAGCCCCCGAGTCTATATTCGACTGCTTGCAATCGAGTGTCGACTCAGAAGGTGTTTGCTTTTAAGATGTTGACGTAATACTGCTCTACCTCATCTTCTCTTCTCTTTATAGGGCATTTAAACTGCCATAACCAACTTGATGGACTTCGCCTCTCAGTTCTCTTCACTTCAAGCCGATAAAGCTCGGCTTCAAGAGGATATGATGTCGACGAACTCGAAGCTTGATCAAGAAGTGAAAATAGCTGCTACCGCCCATAAAAATGCGGACTCTTTGAAAAAGGAGCTTGATCAGCTGAAGAAGAAGCTGAAGGAGGAGGAGAAAGAGAAGGCCGAAGCCCAAGCTGAGAGGAAGGAGAGGGAGGATCTTCTGCACAAATCCACCTTGGCCCTGCTTGGTAAGTTCACTGTTTTGTCTTTGAATTCCTTTTACTTAACTTCATTGGCTTTCAATTTTTGGTCTTATTTTCTGTAGAAGCTGTCGATATTCCTTCTACTTCCGTAGGCAAGCTCCCGGCTGATTCTTCCTCCGATGCTATCTCTTTCGCAATTGAGTCCGGCGACCTCATCCGAGCTCTTCTCCAGAAGAACAAGGCGGTCCTGTCGAGACTGCATGCCATGATCTTCCCAAAAGCGGATCAGCAGAAGACACTGGGGTAGCTTACGGACACTTTCTCCGTCAACACCGAAGGCACCATCGAGGTATTCAAACGTACCTCATGTACCTACGACGCTCTCCTTTCTTTCCAGCTTCTAATGGGGCACGGCTTCAAAGCCAAGATGGAGCTGCTGACGAAAGAGCTGCCGAAGGATCAAGATAGGCAGGCTACCGACCTTAGCCTTTTCAAAGTGTCAGCACGCAAATGTGCATTGCAGCTTCTTGAATTGGCATCGGCTAATAAACCAGCTGCCGGAGGAGCTGCCCCAAGTTTATCGACACAGACTCAAGCTCCCTGAATTTTTCTTTTATCAAGTTGTAATTTATCGTTTGCTCCAAACAATGCCTTTTCTAAGGCCTTCATTTGTAATGAATTCAAAGCTGGCAATGTTGCCAATTTTCCCTTTCGAATTGTGATGTTTCCTACTTCTGAATGCACGCTCCCGATGGGAGTGAAACCAAATGACATCGTGTATATACTTTGACATATTCGATGGTGTACTTTTTGCAGGTGACTCCTGTACCTTCCTTTGTCGAAGGTTCTTCGGCCGATGACTCTAACAATGATCGGCTTCAGCGTATGAAGACCCGAATTCTTCAGATGGAGAGAGATATGCTTGGTATCCATGCCATGGCTTCTATTATAAAGAAGAAAGGCGAACTAGCCATTGATGCAGAATGATATGCACTAAGCGAGCTGCAAAAAGCTACATAAAGCTTGAACTGTAAGTGCTTGATACTCCTTTGATTTATTCGATTGATGTGATAATTCTCCTGATCTTGTTGTAACATTGTGTTTGTCAGTCATAACTTATCTAAAGAAAACAAGTGAGTACATGAACGTGTAGATGCTTTGACAAATCTCTCGCAATTGAATGAAGTTTTCTGGACGAACAAGTCGAAGGCTGCAACTATTGCAAAGTTCCAGGACCGGGTGCAACAAGCTTCTTCATCTCTCTTTTGGAAACATACTTTTATGAATCATGATCATCTGCCCCTGAGGTGGAGGAAAAGCATCATTAGAAGCACGAGTTTGAACTTGCTGAACTTGATGCTGAGGTGGCGGTGGAGGGTTCGGGGGCTGTGGCTGCCCCTTACCCGTTTCGTAGAAATTATGAATATCGATAAACTGTCGATAGTCCCTGAGAAAATGGCTCGACTTTTTGGTGTTATCCTTGGGGTCGATGTACGCGTGTATGTAGCAGGGAGCGTTTTTAGCTGTTCGGCAAACGGTAACTCTGGGACCCATGGAGGTCGCTCCCTGTAGTTGCCGCGATTTCCCCCAGAACCACTGCGGTTGTTATCCTGACGATCATCACGCCTGTCACCACTCTGATCATCGTACCGATCATCACGCCGATCGGAATATCCGACAGCTACAATGTAGGTGTCATCGTACCCTTGGTCTTTCCTCTTTTTACGGCGATCACGTCGATGGCTTGAATCATGCCTCTAGTCATCGTCTTCATCGTCACTGCGCGGACGCGGCTTCCTTACATGATCTTCTCCATCAGCCCAACTGTTGGCAATCTCCATAAGCTTAGTAATAGTTTTTGGCTTCTTCCGGCCAAGTTCCTCGATGTAAGATTCTCGTCAGATGTCGTCGTTGAAAGCATCAATCGCTCTGTTGATGGAAACATCTTCGGCAGCGTTTAGGAGTTTAGTAAAACACCCGATGTACGCGCGCATTGATTCCTTTGGCTTCTGCTGACAATGACGTAGTTCTTCGATTCCGACAGGTCTCTTGTAAGTGGCCTGGAAGTTCTTGACGAAGGCATCGATCAAATCTTCCCAGGATGTGATAGATACTTTCGGCATGCCTCTCAACCATGCTCGTGCCGAATCTTTCAGGTAAAGTTGCAGGCACTGCATTGCCGCTATTTGGTTTCCCTTGTGTAAGATCACAGTTTGCAGATAATCATCTGTCCAAGACCTCGACTCCTGCTGCCATCATATTTAGCATCATCGGTGGGAGCAGGCTTGAATCTGTTTGGTGGCATCGTTGACAAAGGATTAACTTGTCAATGCCTACAGATTGTAGACTAGGTTTTGCTAGAAGTAGAGGGCAAGTAGATCTCAAAGGTTTAGGGAAAAGTACTCGACGATTATGAAAACTAGGGTTCGTTGACAGTAGATTCGATCCTTTCTTTGTCCCTCGACTCCCCCTTATATAGGAGGTGGAGCCGAGGGTTTCGTTTTGTACAAGTTACAGAGTCCGGGACGGTTTCTAACTCATCCCGCCGGATTACAAATAACACTTCCTATTACAACTCTAGCTTTCCTTAATATATCTTGGGCTCCGAATCTTCTTATTCTTCGGATAATGGGCCTTCGTAAACTCCGGGTACTATCTTCGGCAGCCCATTTGGGATGCCTATGTCAGTAGCCCAGATTTTGCTTGAATCGTAGAATCAAGGAAATCTCGACAATTATATTTATTCGAGAACTTTTATTTATACTTCTTCACATAAAATTCTATATTGTACAGGGATAACGGTAGTTGGGGCTAGTTCATCCGACGGATCAGGTACTAGTTAACTGCTCTAGTGGCAATCCGCAAAACCTACTTCAAGATCACGTCCTGGACATGATCTCGGGATACTGGTGCAAACTTCGACGGTGCCGCTTAAGGTCTTACCATTCCGTCGAGTCCCGTCAAATTTATCGGGTACCTAACGCGTCCGTCGGATTTTTCTTCGTATCCGTTGATACGGATAAAGTAGCAGACCAGTCTTTGGCGATGCCACGCCCTAGAACGGATCCGGGGTCTTACCTTCGCAAATTTGCGGCATTCAGAAATTAATCGCAACTTTGGCGTTCGAGAATATATTGTCGAGTGCTTTTCGCCTTTGGAATAGCACATTTTATCGAGTATTTGATGACTTATTTTGTCTTCCCGATGGGAGTATATGTAGAGTTATATGTGTAACTCGAATATACTCACTGCTACTTCTTTATTTTGATAAAATTCATCGGGCACGCGAACAGCGTTCCCGATGGGAGTAGCCCCCGAGGCTACATCCAAGAACTTGTGCTTGGGTGTAGGCTCCACAGATTAGTATCCGTTGCCGCTATATTTATAATCTTTCTCGACAATTTTATATTTATCGGGTGCGCGACCAGCGCTCCCGATGGGAGTAGCCCCCGAGGCTATGAACAAGTGCTTGCATTTGGTCATAGGCTCTCGCCATTTCCATCTTGTCATACTCGAAGTTTTTCTATTTTTCCAAAGTAGCCCCCGAGCATTTGGGCAAAAACTTGTATTTGATCAAAGGCTCCCGAGATAATCTTGCGTTGTCGATAAACTTTTGAAAACTCGCAGTCGAATTTTTCTTTTATCTTGACGACGTCATTGCTGATGATAGCCACGATCTCTATTTTGGAAACTGACCATTATCACTTGTTTCGCTGCCATGTGGGTCCCAATTCCTGATCGCCGGACACGTCGTGCAAGTGGAGGACACATGTTCTCCCCTTTTTCGCACACGTTCTGTAACCTCGTTAATGTTAAAATACCATTGTGCCCTTGTATCCACGTGGCGATCATCTGCTGCATTCTTTTTTCATCCAACGGTTCCGTCGTTTCACCGCACCTGTATATAAGGTCCTCTTCTTCTTCTCGAACACTTCCGCTCGCGCCGTCCCCTGCTTTCCTCTGCAAAATTTCCTCGTGCGCTCCTCATCTCTCAAAGCTCTTCACTTCGTAGCTACAGCTCTCCGCCATTGTTGATGCCACCGCGTCGATTGACCAGGCATAGCACACCTGATTCCTCGATGGCCGCCGCGGATCTAGGAGCCGCGGAGTAGGAGAGGTCCAAGATCACGAATCAGGACCTCAATCTCCTGAAGAAACTGGGGATTACCAAGAAACCCAAAGCGGTTTGCTTCCCCAGTGAAGAAAGCTACCCAACCCCTCCAATGGGGTATCGGGTAAGTTTTGTTGATCATCTCATCCGCGGTCTTGCCGCCCCATTCACCCTTTTCTTCGCGGGTTACTCTATGTTTATGGTCTCCAACTTCACCATCTCACGCCCAACTCTATCCTTCACATTTCTATTTTTATCACCCTCTGCGAAGCCTTCCTTGGTGTCCAGCCTAACTGGGCATTATGGAAGCGCATTTTCTTTGTCGCCGCAATGGCTCTGCCAATGTCGCCTATAATATAGGCGGTGTTGTTATTTCGTTCGCTCCTCTGTCAACTACTTCGACGTCAAACTCCGATTCCGTTCAAGGGTGGCGCAAGAAGTGGTTGTACATTCGTGAAGAAAACCACGGATGCGCCGAAGACAACATTCCTCCTTTTGACGGTGCCGAGAAAATCTTCGCCGCCGTTCTTGAGGCTACCGAGGAAGAAAGGACTTCGACAGAGGCCCTGATGACTCGTATCCATGAGTTGCAAAATACTCGTGGAAAAGAATTATCAGGCATCCAAATTACGGCGTACTTCCTTAGGACTAGGGTGCAGCCTCTTCAGGCTCGCAAAACCCTTCGGAATTACACCGGCGATGAAGACGCAGATCGCCTGTCGACGAATTTGGAAGTCAAGGATTTGGATAGACTTATCCGTAATTTCATCTCTCAAGAAGAAAGACTCCATCCCTTCCACTTGTCGCGTAAAACCATACAGCGCCGCCCATGCGCTTCCCAAGGTAAACATTGTCGCGTAATCTGTCGATTGCCTTGCTTTTTGTGTTGTTATTCATTTCTGACATCCTTCCCTCTTTATATACAGGACCACCCAAATCTTGTCTCACTTCCTCCTCTTCCTGAAGGTGGGGATGTCGAAGAAAGGGCCGTTATCTCCGATGACAATCCAGATGCCCCCTCGTTTGCAAATGAACCCGCAGAATCTGCGGGATCCGACGAAAAGGAGGATGTCTCTGAAGCCACTGCATCGGCACAATCTCCTCCTCCTGCTGTTTCTCCAAGGAACAAAAGGAAAAGGGATAATGCCGAAGATTCCGGCACCTCCAAAGTCGACGAAGCTGTTCCTTCGCACCAGAAGGCAGGCTATGATCCATACCTCGAGTCTATCATCAGTTCGTAAGTGCCCTTTTTCTTGTTTACTTGTACTCGAAGATTCTTGTCTATCTTGCTTTTTTATATTGTCGACGCTTGCTCGTAGTGATGATGAAGAAGAAGTACCAACTGCTGATGTGGCTGCTCGAACGAGCACGTCACATACAGTAATCGCCTCGGAGACGGCAGTCGAAGGAGAAGAAACGTCGCCTCCTCGACAAAATGTCGGCGCTGCTACTCCTCCGGCAAGCCCCCTTGTCCCTTCACCAAAAGGGCAAGGGTTGAAATAAATCCAGAGCTTACTCTTCAATCGAGTAGCTCTTCTAACCCTCTCTTGGATGATGTAAGTTGCTAACACTCTTGTCGTTGTTTATATTTTCTCTGTTTGCTCCTATGTGTCGTCATTTTTCTCATGCCAACATTTTCTTTCTTTGTCTCTCTTTAACAGCCTATGATCAAAGAGCTTCTTCGCATCGGTGCCCAATTCGTTGGGTACCGTGATTACGCCCAAGACTGAAGGTAATGCCCGACTATTTTTTGCTTCCTTTCTGCATGACTTGTCGACGTTTATAGCTAATCTTGTCGGGCAGAAGCCAACGAACGTGCTGACACGCTTGCTCTAAAGTTAGAGCAATGTGAAGAGGCTCGTAAGAAGGCCGAATCAGATGCAGTTGAAGCTAGGCAAGAAGCTGACAAGGCTAAGGCTGATGCTGCTGGTGTCGAAGATCTTCGGAAACGTCTGCATGACGCCGAGACTTCACTAAGCGATCACATAACTGCGCAACCGCGAAGCGGCGATCACCAAACGCATTAAAACACAAAGTCGTCGCTTTGTTGGTAAGCATTTGCACCCTCTGGATTTTCCTTTTTTGCACTTGTTTGTTGACAAAAATTTCTATTTTTATTTTGTCAGATAGGACCTCGCAAGAATTTGAACTTGAGGATCCTGACAACGATGTTCTTCTTGATGCCGTTTCATTCCTTGAGTTTCATGGGACGGAAGCGCGTGAAGGCATGGATGAAGCCATGGCGGGGTTGTCGAAGCTTTTCCCCTACTTCTTCCCGAAGAAAGAGGAGACGTTTCCTTGGCCTTGCCAAGTGCTTTAATCCTCCCGAAGATCTTGGGCTGAAGATGCGCCATGAGAACATGAAGATTGCCGTGGAAAGCACTGTTGCCCTAGTTGCTGACAGTCAACAAACTATTGACTGGGCAAAAGTTGGCGACACGGAGCAAATAGAGCAAGCAAAATGGCGATCTTTGATCAAGGCGGCAAAGCTTAACACGAAGAAGATCCTGGCCTATCTCGGGCCATCTTCGACTCCTAGCTCTTCAAGGCGGAGGTCTAGTTTTTGCTTTCTTTATTTCCTTTGCTATTGTCGCCATTCTAGTCTTGGCGACAAGTTCCCTGCCAGTCCCTTAGGAGAACTTCTTTTGTAATGGCCATGTAAATTTTCTACAATCAATGAAATTCCTTTTGGCGCTATCATTGATTTGGGGTTTTTCTTTTTCAGTTGATATTTGATAATTATTCAACGAATCCTTCTTCTCCTGATGCTGCTCCGCTTCTTCCTTGTCGAAGAAAGTAAGAACCGATGACAATTTCCTTGAAGGTTCCTCCAGCACACCTTTGTCGGAAGATTTACAAGAACTTCGACAACAACTTCAGTCCACGAAGAAGCAAACTCTGGCAATGATGGAACAGTCTCGGAGAGCATCGAACAAGAACAACTTGCTCGTCGACAAGAAGAAGAAGCTCGGCTGCTAAGGATGCTGCTATTTTGGAGCGAAGGTGTGCCGGGAAAATAGCATGCTCGAGCGATGTTGGAAGCTAGCACGGATATGCTAGGTATGTATCTCAAGCTTTCGATGCCTTCTCTTTATTTTGTTGTGCCTTCTTCCAAGTTTCTTCCCTTGTTGTCCAATAGGCTCAGTTCTTGATGCTGCGCCGAAGATCTAAGAGTAAATGAAAGAACAAATCTTCTTGTCAACCTTTCTCTGAACCATGGCTCTTTATTTTGGGCCACTCCTGAACGAACCCAGCAGATTGTCAGGTTCCAAGATCGTGCTTGCCAAGCGAATTTCTAAATTTTTGCACGACGACGTTGACCCTTGTTTTCAAGACTTTGTTTCCTCGGAATGAGGTTCCTGCGACTCTTCCTGAATTGACCTAGAGATGCTCTCGTATTCATAATTTCGTACGAGCCCAACTGACTGCTGGAGCAAGATTTGCCATGATTATGATAAATATTTGCCATCCAAAGTTGGACCTGTCGACGATTGTCGTTGATTGCATGGCAAAGAAGACTCGTCGCAAGAATAATATTGATGCAATCAACGAGATGGTGACTCCTGTGGCCGAGTCGATGATAGACGAGCTTCTTCGGATGGATGCAGAATTCTTCGTCAAAGGATCTTATGCCGAGCATAGAACGACCAGAGGCTTGTCAATAGATACTATTTTGGGTTCTGATTGATTTGTAAAACTTTGTCGAAAATATTTGTTGTATACCGCAGAATGCTCTATATTGTCGGAGCCCCCGAGCCTGTTTGTTTGGAGTTTGTACTATTTTTCTCTTCCCAAGGTTCTTTCTGAGCCGTAATAAAACACCTTGATGGGCTGCATGATCTTGGCGTCGAAGTTCTATATTTTGTTTGTCGGGTTTTTGGACCAGAGTAATGAGATATTCTGACGTGTGCACTATATTTAATCATGACCAACTTCCGATTTATGTATTTGGCGAGGTATTATTGTACCAAGGCGAAATATTTTCAATAAATCGAGTTTGTCTGTTTTGATATTTGAGGGTGCAGAGTCCCTGAGTAAGTCGACGAATAAGAAGTATATCTTCACTATCTTTATTATATTGCACCGCGAGCCCGCCTCATTAAAAACCTTCTCCGGCCCCACTCGGTGCCGAAAAAGGAAAAGAGTGCGTCTGAAAACTCGCGGGCGTTTCGGTACATTGTATGTTTACAGGAGACTATATTTCGGCATCTAAGCGTAAAAACGCCGAGCTGTGCCACGTTCCAGGGATTTGGCTCGGCAATCCCTGTCTTCTTGTCTTTGATTCTGTATGCTCCTCTTCAATTACCTCTGTGACGATGTAGGGTCCAAGCCATGGTGACTCGAGTTTCGTGACTTTCGGGTTGAGCCGCGAACTAAGTCACCAACTTGAAAAGACCTTGGGCGCAATCGTCGACTGTGGTAATTCTTAGGTCCTGTTGATATTTGGCGACTCGTGACAGGACTTCATCTCGAGCTTCATCAAGTGCATCGACATCGTCCTCCAAGGCTTCTCTCGAGGTTTCTTCATCATATTCTGTGACTCTTGGAGAATCGTGCTCTATTTCTATTGGCAGGACTGCTTCGGCGCCATGGACCAGAAAAACGGCGTTTCCTGTGTCGCCGTATTTGGTGTTGTTCGGATACTCCACAATACACTTGGCAACTCCTCCGGCCAAGTATGCCGAGCTTTTTCCAATGGTCCTAGCAGGCGTTTCTTAATGCCATTGCAAATAATGCCATTGGCTTTCTCGACTTGTCCATTGGTCTGTGGATGTGCGACAGACGCAAAACTCAATTTGATGCCCACTTCTGCGCAGTATGCTTTGAACTCCTTGGACGTAAAGTTGCTGCCGTTGTCTGACAATGCTGTGAGGGACTCCAAATCTGAAGACGATGCTTTTCACGAACTTAATCGCCGACGCGCCGTCCGGTGAATTTATCGGCTTTGCTTCTATCCACTTTGTAAATTTGTCGACAACGACCAGCATATACTCATAACCTCCTGGCGAGGCTTTGTGTAGTTTTCCCACCATGTCGAGACCCCATTGAGCAAGGCCAAGATAATGGGATTGGCATAAGTTGGCTTTTCTGGTGTGATCCCATGGAAACGTGTGTCGGTTGGTTTCAGATTTGCTAGGGATATGTTCATCTTCCTCAATGTATCCGCATACATGAGGTTTAAGCTGCTGCCGCCATCTATGAAAACTCTCGACACGTCGAAACCAGCGATTACTGCGGGTAAAATGAGTGCTGATTGTCCTGGTCGAGGAACTTTGTGCGGGTGGTCTGCGATTGTGAAGCCGATGTCTTGCCCCGACCAATTAGGTACTTTTGGTGGAGGCATCTTCTCTGCCATGAACACTTGTCGCGAGATTACCTTACGCTCTGTTTGATGGCCTAGCCTTCTGAATCATCGAGACCGCACCGTTAGAGTTGGGGTCAACATATGGAGGTGGATGTGCTGCCGCAATTCTAAGCTGGTGTCGATTTTCTTCGGTAATTGCGGGAGGAGGTGGAAGGTGGATCTCGCTCCTTGGCTCCCGAGGGTTTCTGTTATTTGCTTGGGCATTTGCAATTCCTGCGGCTCGCAACATTGCCTGAAAATTACGGCAGTCTTTCTGGAGATGTCCTGACTGCCTCTTTCCATTGTTGTCGAGGTAAAAGTGCATTTGACACGGACCGTTCATCATCTCCTCGGGAGATACGTAAGGTCTTTGAGTCCTTGGTCCACTATTTTGCCTGTTGCCACGAAAATCACCTCTATTGTCGCCTTGTTTCATTACTCCTTTGATAATCATCTCGACTATTTCCTCCAGGATTTCCTCGAAACCAGCCGATATATGGCCGGGAGCATCGTTGTTGTAGAACTGGCGAGAAAATCGCCTTCTATTTTGATAATTTCGACCACGATCCTCTTCTGGCGACCTGTGTCGCTTGTTGTATATTGCGTCTTCTCCATCTGCCCATTTATTGGCTATTTCCATGAGTGCTGATATGGTCTTAGGGTTAGTTCTCCCTAAGTCCTCGACGAAATCTCCTCGCCTGATTCCTGCCACAAACGCATCTATTGCCCTCTCGTCAGATATATCTTCTGCCGAGTTCTTTATGATGTTCCACCGCTGTATGTATTTCCTCATCGACTCGTCGTGTTTTTGTCGACACGCTCTCAACTCCTCCAATGACGCAGGTTTTTTGCAGGTGGATCGGAAGTTTTTCACGAAGATGTCCTCGAAGTTATCCCAGCTGTCGATGGAACTTGGGGGGAGTTTCTTTATCCAAGATCTCGCGGCACCGCTCAAATGAACTTGGATACTTTGCATAGCTGTTGCTCTGGTTCCTCCTACCAGCTTCACCATCTCGAGATAATCCACGAGCCAATCCTCGGGATCTTGCAGGCCGTCGAATTTCTTGAAATTTTCGGGTAGCTTGAACCCTTTTGGGACTCGAGTTTTTCGAACTCTTCTCGTGAAACACGGGAGCCCACACATATCTTCGTCGGCAACTTCTGGTGAGTGCTGACGCTCCCTTCTTTCTTGTCGCGCTCTGTCCACCCTTACTTGGACTGCTGTGTCTCTTGCTCCACTTGTTCTTGGTGGGTCTTGAACTGCTGCGGTGGGTCGTGGACTATTTTGCCTAGGATTTTCTTCGGGAGGCGTTGTTGCAAACGCTGTTCCCATAACTCCTACTCCGGCCATCGCCATATTGAACAATGGTTCTCTCGGGTCTCCGGGAGGTGGTCTGGATGCGAGGATGTAAGCCTGTGTTGCCATGTAACCTGCTTCTGGTGTTTTTGGGATGATATTTCCCCTTTCATCGATCGTCATGAAGGACATGTCGAGATTTTGAATTAGATTCCCCTTTCTCCTTCGGGTATATTTTGCAGCCGAGATCTTGCTCTCCTTCGAGCCTCTCTGTTACTATCTCCCGAGGTTCCTGAAAGTCCTCGTTCAAGCTGCTTCTTTCCTCCTATTCAGGGATGCTGTCTGTTTTTCCAACTCTCTGCTTACCCGAGCAAGTATATATTGATATGCGTAACTCTTGTACGGTAGCAGTAGTATTCATTGGTTCTGATCCATCCATGGCTCTCGCAGCCCTATCCCACGCAGCTTGCGGGAGTTGGACTTTTGCGCGAGTTGAAGATCCGGCATATTTAGTGCCTAGACCTGTCCTGAGATCAGCGGGATCGACGTATGGATTTCCCAAATCGTCGAAAGCCTCTGACGTTTGGTTCTGATGTCGTTTCTTCTATTGCACAGATCTGGTGGTATTTTGCGTATTGATTTTTGTCAAGGTTGGTGACACCATCATACAGAGTGGTGAAGACCTTCCCGATGGCGACAGATTTGTCGACGATGTTGGAGTCGCTGCTTATAAAGGAGTCCGCAGACGACTCGAAGGATGTGTTGCTGAAGATCTTGGCGAGCTTTCCGCTTGCCTTGTTGTCGACGAAGTATGGCGACGAAAACTCCTCGTCACTCGACGAAAAGTTAGAATCGACCGCTGAGAATTCGACGAGATCGGAACTTCGAGACGGTAGGATCCTTCCTTGTTGACGCCAAATCGGAATTCTCCGAACGTCATGACGATGGGCTCCTCCAGATAGGCACATGCATCCATACGGGAGGGCGGGTGAGGAATAAAATTGAATAGATCAGTTTTTCCCTTGTTACCTCGATCCATCGCGTTGCTTGCTGTTGATGAAGTCGAAGATCTTGAACGTGCCATCGAGATCAGCTCCTTGCAACCTCTAATTCCCACAGGCGGCGCCAATTGACAAAGGATTAACTTGTCAATGCCTACAGATTGTAGACTAGGGTTTTGCTAGAAGTAGAGGGCAAGTAGATCTCGAAGGTTTAGGCGAAAAGTACTCGGCGATTATGAAAACTAGGGTTACGTGACAGAATTCGATCCTTTCTTTGTCCCTCGACTCCCCCTTATATAGGAGGTGGAGCCGAGGGGTTTCGTTTTGTACAAGTTACAGAGTCCGGGACGGTTTCTAACTCATCCCGCCAGATTACAAATAACACTTCCTATTACAACTCTAGCTTTCCTTAATATATCTTGGGCTCCCGAATCTTCTTATTCTTCGGATAATGGGCCTTCAGTAAACTCCGGGTACTATCTTCGGCAGGCCCATTTGGGATGCCTATGTCAATCGTCTCCCAAATCTTGTAGCTTAAGCAATCGGCTCCTCGAAGTTCGCCGTCATATTCCTGGGTCTCCTCGGAATCGTCGCTATCGTATCCTTCCCTTGCAGCATGCCGACAGCGAGCTTTGTCGATTTTGCTATGTGTAATATCATCACGAGCATCTTTTGAACGATGCTTAGATCCACCGCCCTGATGCGTAGTTTTCTCCTTCCTAGGGGTGAGCTTGTCTCCGAGGATTTCGAGGCTCTCAAACGCACCTCGATGAGCTTGTGCCATGGGACCATTGGGTGTCGGCTGGTGATTGATCGTAGGCCGCGAGATTAGCTGTTTCCCTTTGACAGTTTTTGGCCTGAGCATGCCCGGTGTCCATAGTCATGAAGGAATTGGAAAGATTTGAAGTGGTTTCCCTCGCATCATCTTCGAAAGTCGAGGAAGTCATGGCCGATATCTTCCTGTACCTTGGTTGCTGTGGGACGCGCTTCCATGTGATGCTCTACATCGCTCGCTGGACTGGTCGGCCGCATGCCGGCGTCGATAGAGATCAGCTTGCTGTTCGCCAACCAACCCGATTTATTTCAAAGATAGTATGATATGCATTGAGGGTCCCCGCCGAAACTCCAGAGGGGACTCGAGTGTTGTGGCTATAGCCGTGGGTAATTTCCACTCTTCCTCAGTGATAGTGTAGTCACTATTATCTTTGCTAGCGCTATTCTCAATGTTGCGGCGTCCTCCTCGATTGATGCGTTGGGTGTGTTCACCTTCCGGGAGGTCCTTCTCCATTGACCGAGTTGAGGATAGCGTTGATTTAATGATGCGCCACGCTCAGGTGGCTGCCTTGGCAATATTATCGATACTTTGTCATCCGAAGAGTACTTGGCGCTGCAGACGAACGACGTGTCATCCGAACCTGCCCGTGCCTGGTGTCATAGTTGAGGCAATAATATGACGTTAGATCGGACGATGCATAATCATCAGATCCAACAGACATAGATGATATCGAACGGTGCGGAGCCGATGATGGCGAAGACGTTGGTGTTGATGATGATAACGTAGCCGATAGATTAACCGAGACCGGAGTCGATGCGGTCGGTCCGCAGCTGAAGAAGCCAAAGTCCTTGACGGCTGGGGGCGAATGGATCAGGTAGACAAAGGATGCCCTCGGCATCGGCGGAGTAGTGGACTCTCCCAAACGTCTTATCAACCCGTGTAGACCCGAGAAGATTGAACGATACGACGCTGTGCGGAGTAAACTCGAAGGACCAGAAACGAATCAAGTTCCCCAAGCTTGGTGATGAAGGAGCCGACGATGGCGTCGGCAATGTGTGATGGAGTCGTAGCCGACATGATCCAAGCAGCCGATGACGCGCCTTGTGCCGCTGTTTCCCACATATGGCGCCAGTTGATGAGGGTGCTCGGCAATGCCCACGATGAGGGGCTTAGGGTTGACGGAATCCTGCAGGCTGACACAAGACATCGGATACCAAACAAACGGGGAGAGAGATTTACCCAGGTCCGGGGCCCTCGGTGAGGTAAAATCCTTACTTCCTGTTTGTCTGATCTTGATTATTGAATATATCGGGTTACAATGGGGTAACCGAAGGCTATGGTTGCGGTCTCGTCGAGACGCTAAGGTTCTAAGGTTATAGCTCCTGACTTGCGGCGAATCTATGTGTTGAAGTTGTTCCCTGGCAGACCCTCTCCTGGCCCTTATATTGCAGGCCAGGTCCCGAGATTTCTGTCCGGATTCGACTAGGTTACAAAGAGATCTACTCTAATCTTTCCTTGTTTAACATCATCTTGCCTTGTTCGTCAAGAATCCTTCTTCGGGTGAATATCTTCTTGGAACCGATGTATGGGCCCACTTGGTCGTTGGGCAGTCTTCATGGGCCCTTGGTTGGGCCGTAGGAGGTAGCCTAATGTTGGTTACCCGAAGGGTAATGCCCACATCAGGCTCTATCATGTATGCCATGTTTATATAGACTTAGCCACATGTTGTTAGTGAGCCTGAACATGATCACAGGATGTTTCATGACATTTCGGACAAATCAAGAATAGTCCTTGGTACTTGAAAAGGACTAAGGATATGTTTCTTTGTTATGGAGGTGACCAAGCTCGTTGCTAACCAGTTACACCGATGCAAGTTGGAACACTGATCAGATGACTCTAAGTCTTAATCTGGGTACGTGTTTATTTTGAATGGTGCAACAGTGAGCTGCATGAGTGCCAAACAAAGCGTGGTGGCGAAGTCTTCTGAATCTGAATACATAGCGGCTTCGGAAGCTTCATCGGAAGTGATATGGATGAAGAGGTTCATTACTGAGCTTGGTGTGGTTCCTAGTGCGTTGGATCCGATGACCATCTATTGTGACAACATGGGTGCCATAGCCAATGCACAGGAGCCAAGGTCACACAAGAAGCTGAAGCATATCAAGCTACATTTTCATGTTATTCGCGAGTATGTCGAAGATGGTGACATAAAGAGTTGCAAAGTACACACAGATCTGAATGTAGCAGATCCGTTGTCTAAAGCTCTCCCTAGGGCAAAGCATGACCTACACCAGAACGCCATGGGTGTTAGGTACATTACCATGTAATCTAGATTATTGACTCTAGTGCAAGTGGAAGACTGTTGAAGATATGCCCAAGAGGCAATAATAAAGTGGTTATTATTATATATTTGTGTTTATGATAATTTTTTGCATCCCATGCTATAATTGTATTAACCGGAAACATTAATACTTGTGTGTTATGTAAACATATAAGAGTCCCTAGTAAGCCTCTTGTTAGACTAGCTTGTTGATTAATAGATGATCATGGTTTCCTTATCATGAACATTGGATGCTGTTATAACAAGGTTATGTCATTAGGAGAATGATATAATGCACACACACCCATAATAAGTGTAGCATAAGATAAAGTCATTAAGTTCGTCTTGCTATAAGCTTTCGATACATAGTAACCTAATCCTTCGACCATGAGATCGTGTAAATCACTTACACCGGATGGATCTTTGATTACATCAAACCACTTCGTAAACGGGTGGTTATAAAGATGGGATTAAGTGTTCGAAAAGTATGAGTTGAAGCACATGGATCAAGAGTGGGATTTGTCCATCCTGATGACGGATATATATAC
Source organism: Lolium multiflorum (assembly GCA_030979885.1). Taxonomy (NCBI): domain Eukaryota; kingdom Viridiplantae; phylum Streptophyta; class Magnoliopsida; order Poales; family Poaceae; genus Lolium; species Lolium multiflorum. Next base: position 212,962,428 of record CM061747.1, on the reverse strand, counting down.
TCTGGGCCCTCTTGGTGGAATGTCATTCAATTAGCTTGCAAGCATGCGACTAGGTCACAAGGGATGAAATATCACGGTACGAGTAAAGAGTACTTATCGGTAACGAGGTTGAACTAGGTATAGAGATACCGATGATAGAACCTCGGATAAGTAAAGTATCACGTGACAAAGGGAATCCGTATCGTATGTTAATGGTTCATTCGATCACGAAGTCATTGTTGAATACGTGGGAGCCATTATGGATCTCCAAGTCCCGCTATTGGTTATTGATAGAAGAGGAGTCTCGATCATGTACGCATAGTTTGCGAACCGTAGGGTGACACGCTTAAGGTTCGATATTGTTTAGTAGATATGGAATATGAGATGGAGACCGAATATTGTTCGAGTCTCGGATGGGATCCAAGACATCACGAGGAGGTCGGAATGGTCGGAGAATAAGATTCATATAAGGCAAGTTATGTTTCGGAATTGTTCGATGTTTTGTATTCAGGAAAAGTTGTTTTGGAAATATTCTCGGAATTGGACGAAACAAAAGCATAAGTTCTTATTTTTCTGTCACGAAGACGGAGTCCAAAGGGGAGACGGAGAAATGCGGGAGGGTAGCACCACCACTAGGCGCGGGCCTACTCCACGACGCGCTAGGCATGGTATGGGGCCTCCAGGCGCCGGCCCTAGATGGGTTTTGGGAAACCCTAGTCGTACCCCCTTGTACAAAGAGGGGGTAGGGTGGCCGGCCCTGCCCCTCGAACGCAACCCTAATCTGCCACCTCCTTCCTCCAAGTTTCTCCTGCTCCGGCTTAGGCGAAGCCCTGCAGGAATTCTCCTCCACCACCACCACCACGCCGTCCTGCTGCTGGGATTCCGAGGGGATCTACTCCTTCGCTGCCCACTGGAACGGGGAGAGGTAGGACTTCATTGACACCGTACGCGTGATCTGTGCGGAGGTGCTACCGGATTGCAGCCACCGGAACGATCGTCACATCAACCACGAGATCTGATCTCGTTAAGGCTTTGGATCTTCGAGGTTAGTCTCTCTTCTATCTCGTTGCTCCGATCTCATAGATTATATCTTGGCTTTTTCGTAGAAGAATTTTTTGTTTTACATGCAACGAACCCAACATGTAGGTCCTTGGACCCCTCAGACTTAGGTGTCACGAGGCATCCTCAGCGAGATGTCATACAATGAGAGATATCCGAGCACATCCGAAGCTAGGTTATGCTCCCATTCATCCATATTGTCCCGGTCAATGCCGAATATGAACCCTTCAACGACCACCGCGCTTCTCGATCGTTGGAGACCGAAGACGTCCAGTTTTCACCTCCGCCGGTGAGATGACCGTGACTATTCAGGACATGTCGATGATCCTTGCACTCCCCATTGAGGGGAAGCCTCTGTGTATCGAAACATCTTGTGACAGCTAGCGAGGAAGATGTTTAACCTTATTGGTAAGGTCCTGAGGACACTATAAACAAGAAGGGAAGAAAATAAGGGTCTCCGTCGGGGCTACTTTTCCTTGGATCTCATGGAACTTCAAGACCTGCCCGGAGGATGCTAGCAAGGATGAGATTAAGTTTACGCACGTGTGTATGTGTGGTATCTTATCAACATGACTCTCTTTCTCGACATGAGTTGGAATACCACTGAATGGCAATGTCTCAAGGCGTTAACCAATATGGAGACCAAATGGTACGTTCGGCGGCATTGACCTTCTTGTGCCGCCAAGTAATCAAAATTTTCTATTTTGTCCATCTCTACATGTCATTCCAACTTATACCATCACTAAACTTCATTTGCCATCATGTGTAGTTGGACGAGCTTGTTGTAGGACTCGAAGTGAAGCTGACATTGGTGGTATGTCTGCCCTTTCTCCTTGTATCAACTGGAACGCTTTGCGGCCGATTTTTTTCCCTTTCAAGGACTTTGAAGATCATGCATTCCAAACCCCGCATTCGGCTTCCCTCCAACTCAACTACATAACTCGGGTCCAGCCAGCTATCAAATCAACCCTAACTTATTTCAAGACCTCAACGTAGTTAGGACTACGCTCGAACACCAAGTCAACCTCTCCAGGTCTAGATCGATGTTTCCTTTCATAAAAGTGTCCTTGTCCAGATGATGAATATGGAAAATTCTCCCATCCCTAAAATAAACATAACAACACAATCATAATGTTTTTTGATAAATACCTAAGCAAAGATTACACAAACATCATAGTCATGAAGCCGCAACCTAACCTACAAATCTAACTAAAACCCTAAGAGCATCTCCACTAGCGGCCCCGACAGCGTTTTGGGGGCCGGCAGCGAAAATGGGCTCACACCGGTGCGCCCCAAACGGTGGTGGCGCTTTTCGAGCCCAATAGAAGCGTCGGCAACCCGTGCCCCTTCGCCAGGGCGCGCTGGCGCCTCGCCGGAACGACGGTTTTCGCGGGTGGGGTGCCTGTCGGCGAGAGGACGCGACGGTTCGCATCGGAAACAACGCGGGAAGTTGGTCATCGGAGTTAATGGACTCCCGTGGAAACCCAAGCAGCGGCGGCGACCACGCGGCGTCCACCTACCATACCCACGCGCCTTCAATGCGCGTCCGCCGCCTCCCTTAAAACCCGGAGGCGCGCACTTCTCTCTATTCGCCGTCCAACCCTAGCCGCCATCGTCCAACCGCCGCGCAAACCTCACGCAACCCGCCGACAATGGCGCACAACGACCAGCCCGGCGGCAGCGGCGGTGGCGTGCTCCGCTCGTTGCAGCTTAGCCTCGACGAGGCCAACGTCTTTGTACTAGCACCGCATCCCCGTGCCCGATGCGAGTACAAATTATGCAGGCTAGCACGTCTCCAATGGCGGCTTCATCCTGCTGCCCGCCAGGAGCACAAACGCGGGCCCTTGCCAGGGAACGGCGGGCCTGATGACGTTGGAGGAGAGGAGCTTGCCGGACAACGCTCTCGACAGCCTGACATGGGCATGGCGTTTCGAAGAGCGCGTGCGTCGAGCTCGCGTGGACGGCCAACCGCTCGAGCGGCGCTTCAACACCGTTGGCCGCCGTTCTGGTGGTACGGTCGCGACGTCGACAACACGCTCCGCCCGCATGTCCGCGGCGACAGAAACGGGACCCGGTGTACTTCCCACAGGCGGCGTGCATGGCGCCAGCGCCGACCTAGGGCTCAGAAAGGACCGCGGCGTCCGGAGCTCACGCACCGGATCGTCGAGCGTCGTCGCGGGCACGCACTCGACCGCGCCTCCTTCCGGAGGCGTCGTCATCCGCGATGAGGCGGGCGCGCGTCCTCTTCTCTGTCCTGTTGGACGACGGGGGCCGCCGCCCCTGCGTCAAGGAGGAGGATGCCGCAACGTCGCGACCACTTCCACCGGCGAAGAAGACATGGTGTGAGAAGGAGGCCGAGACGCAGGCGGCCCTCCGTGGCGACGACGACGATGAGGGAGTTCCCCGGCTAGAACTTCATTCTCGCCGCTCCATCGACGAAGACTACCGACATATCGCAATCGACCTCGGAGGCGGCGGTGTGGTCCGCCGGGGACCATGGTGCCAACCGTCGACCTCGCCGGACCATCGAGCTGCTAGCGCCAAAGAACGAGAAGGCCGACGAGGACGAAGTTGGTCCTTCGGGCCATCCGGCGACGATAGCGACGACCTGGACTTCAGCGCCTTCGACTCCTGGCGCACCTAGATGTTTTATTTAGTTTTTAGTTTAAATTCGCGTTAAATTTGAACAAATTTCGTTAGAACTTCATATGAATATCGTTTTAAAAATTGATTTTAAATTTCAAAATCTATCGGGGCTGGCATATTGTTATGAATTTGACCGAGTCGAGGTGGGCGCGATCAAGATAGACGTGAAGATTGTACATGGAAGAAATACGTGAATCGGCCTTTTATACCAAGTTGGGCTAAATTGCCCATGTATCTGTAACATATTAGATCGCATCTTAGTTTAGAAGTTAGAGTTTTACCCGTGCACGGTTTGGTGTACGCCCGCATTAGAAAGTCCCCTGGACTATAAATATGTATCTAGGGTTTATGAAATAAACAACAACCAACGTTCACCACAAACCAATCTCGGCGCATCGCCAACCCCTTCGTCTCGAGGGTCTCTCCGGTAAGCACCATGCTGCCTAGATCGCATCTTGCGATCTAGGCAGCACGAGCTCCTAGTTGTTCATGCGTTGCTCGTACTGAAGCCTTTTTGATGGCGAGCAACGTAGTTATTATAGATGTGTTAGGGTTAGCATTGTTCTTAGTATCATATGCTGTCGTAGTGCAACCCTTGCGCATCTAGCCGTCCCTGTGCCTCATCATGGGTGCAGGGGCGGCACCCCGCTTGATCGTTATTTAGTAGATCTGATCCGTTACGGTTGCTCCTTGATTCATCAAGGATTAGTTTAACATCCGCAATAGTTAGGCCTTACAAAGGGTTGGAGGATCCAGCGGCGCGTAGGGTGTAGTTTGCTGGCCCTAGACAGGATGTTCCGAGGATCAACCTCGTGTTGGTTTTTAGGCCTTGTCTAGGATTGGCTTACGATCACCGTGCGCGAGCGCGAGGCCCAATCGTGAGTAGGATGATCCGATTATGCGGTGAAAACCCCAAATCGTCGTGGATCTCATATGCTTTATCTTGATCAAGCAGGACCACCATATATTCGGCCACCTTGGACGAATCATGGAATCGGCTCCATGAGCCGATTCACAGGATAACCTGAGAGCCGATCGAGGCTCGTATTTAACGTGTACGTGTGTGCCCGCAGGAAACAAGCGAGGCATCATCCACACCTTCCTGACGAGGTATAGGTCAGGTGGCACGCCCTTGCAATTTGCATCGGCGCGCGACCAGGAGGCTTTGCGGGCCGTCGCTCTGAGGGATTGGGGCCAGCCGCAGCCCTAGTTGTTCCCGGCTCTGGTGTTGACCAGTCACTGCCCGCCGGTGGGTTTCTGACGTCAACACATTCTGGCACGCCCGGTGGGACAATCTTCAACATCAACCACATCGCCGTCTACATCGGAGATGGCGGAAGAAACTCCGGTCACTTACGAGGAGCTCAATGGCGAGCTCAAGAAGAAGTATGACGAGGTCAAAGCCTTCCTCGAAGCCGACCTCATCGGCTCTTTCCACAGGACCCGCTCCCATGGCATCAGATGGAAGGGGTTCTCACCTGAAGGCGCGCTTGATGGAGTGGACCTATCCACCCCGTCAGAAGAACGCACCAGGTCGCTGCGTCAGGAGATCAACTTCATGGTGGCTCATTCTCTACACCGCCATTCTGAGAGCCTGGTGAATACGTTGGAGCGCGTGATCCAGGAGATCATGAGCCGCCAGTACTCTCCGTCAGGACCAGCTCTAGGGACTCACCAAGGAGAAGTGCCACTCCAGTCCCGTCCACCGCTGCCGTTCGCGTTGGCAGCGCCCGAAGCGCCGAACTCATCGGCCTACGTCGTCTACAAGATTGGTGGTGACCCCAGTGACTACCAATTCCTACATGACGCGCCCAAGGAGATCCCGCACGGATACGCATGTGCATACGTGCCAGACTGGGCACTCTCGAACCAGGTTGCAACAGCGGGGACTTCGGAACAACTGGAGGAACGTCGGAGGCAGACCCCGAGAAACGACGTGGCTAGCTAAATACGCTACCCCGACAAAACTCCCGAGCCCAGCTCCTGCAGTTGGCTCAGAACCGGAAAAACAAGCATGGCTGGTTAAGTACGCCACCCCGGCGAACCTTCAAGGTTCGGCACCTTCCGCCATCACCGCGGATCAGATTTGTACGATTCTGAAAGATCAGTTCGGCATGATGCCGAAAAGGAAGACGTTCGGCTATACCAAGCCGTACCCCAACGAGTACGAATTGATCCCGCTACCACCCAAATATCGGCTCCCGGACTTCACAAAGTTCAGCGGATCAGATGGTTCCAGCTCCATCGAGCATGTGAGCCGATATTTGGGCAGCTGGGCATGATCTCAGCGTCAGACGAGCTGCGTGTGAGGTACTTCTCACAGTCCCTCACAGGATCGGCTTTCGGTTGGTACACATCGCTGCCACCGAACTCAGTCCAGACTTGGAAGCAGTTGGAAGAGCGGTTCCATGAGCAATATCACTCAGAGGCTTCCGAGGCTGGCATTGCCGATTTGGCACAAGTACGACAGAAGCGCGGGGAAACAGTGTCGGAATACATCCAGCGCTTCAGGACCGTTAGGAACCGATGCTATTCGGTTCACGTAAGCGAAAAAGAAGCAGTCGAGTTGGCGGTGGTGGGTCTATCATCATCGATCAAGGACGTGGCCTCCCAAGCGGACTACCCTTCATTAGCACACATGGTGCAGAAGCTGTCAGCGTATGAACAGCGCCACCCAGATGTCTACCAGGACAAATTCAAGCGCGTGGTTACCATGGTTGACGCAGGCGAAGATGAAGGTGCTACGGGAGAACAAGAGGTCGCAGTGGCTGAGTGGACTCGAGCGGCAGGCCCAGTAACCTGCAAATGGGTGAAGCCACCAGGGCCTCCAAGAGGGTTCGACTTCGACGTGACGAAAACCGAGCAGATTTTCGATCTCTTACTCGCGGAGAAGCATATAAAGATACCCGAAGGCCACAAAGTTCCTACGGTGCAAGAGCTGAACGGAAAGCCATACTGCAAGTGGCATAACACGTTCACCCACACCACTAACGACTGCAGGGTGTGGCGTCAGCAGATCCAAATGGCGATAGAAAATGGGCGACTAATTTTTAACCAGTACGCCATGAAGGTCGACACACACCCCTTCCCCGCCGTCAACATGGTGGAGCTTACCCACCTCGGAGGGTGCCAGCCAGATTTCTCAGCCAACATCAACATGGTAGAGCTTGGACACCACTCTGAGAAGGGCGGGGATGAGGGCAGCTGCTCTCATAGCAAAGATACAGAGGAGGCCGCTCCATGCGATCGGCTCCGTCAAGATGGCAAGCGCTACGTCACAGAGGGAGAAGTGAAGAACATAAGATATCAACGACCCCTCTCTGATCACCTCCTCAACAAGTATGTGAGTCGGTATGACCAACGCCGGCGACACGGCGACGATGATGAAAGAGATCGTCTGGCCAGAAACGACAGAAGGCATCGTCGGCATAATCACGATGAGGAGCGACAGGAGCGCCACGCCAGGGAGCAAGACGATACGGGCAGGCATTGGGACTGCCCCTTCTTCAGACATTGCTGGGATTCAGGAATGAGCCGATTACCAACAATCGGCAACTGCCCAGAATGCAACCAGAAAAAGAAGGAGGCAGCCAACGTGTCTGTGTTCGAGCGCTTAGGGCCTCTCCCACCACAAAGCAGACGTGCTGAGACCCCTCGGTTGGAAGATCTCGAGGATTCGGAAGACGAGGGGGAAGACGAAGAAGACAGGTACCACCGTCCAAGGTGGTGCTGATGGTCTCAGCCATTCGCAAAAGCGCAGGGTTCAGCGATTGCGCGGTCTGGAGGAAGCCGAAAGGTTATACTTGCATACGCTGAGGAAGGCACGACCTGATCTGGCTGCGAAAGTCCGAGGACCTGGATGAGGAGGGACTGCCGCAAAGAAAAGAGTGGCGCCCCAAGCAAAGGAAAGCCGATGATGAAACATCGGCTGGCACAAACATGGTGCTCGTTCGTCCGGCGAAGTGTAGAGCTCCACGATTACACGATGCACCCGAGGTGGACAACAGCAAGCGCACCAACGTGATAAAATCGGAGATTGGGCTGGTTTTATCCACCGGCCTGGGCGAGTAGCAAGACTACGTCAATAAGCAAACGTGGCGAGGCTGATCCTTGCGATCGGCCCTCCAAAAATTTATGAAGGGACGTTACAAAACCTTCACCGAGCAAGCAACGTGGAGGCCGATTCCAGCAATCGGCCAAAATTATCCTCACCATCTATTTTGCCTGGGATCAACGTTTGACCCAACAAGGACTACCTGAAGAGCCGATACCATCAATTCTCTTGACAGAATCGGCTCGGGGGGCACCTAGGTGGATAAAACATGAGGATATGAGATAATACTATCAAGTATGGGGGCCGATACACAAATCGGCCTAAAAAATTCAAATTTTTACAGCCGATGCAAGGGCATCGACTTTAGAATTGAGAAGTAGCCGATGCGCGGCCATCGACTCAAGAGGAATAACTGTTACGATCAGAGGGTCAATGGAGCACGAAGGGGGATTTTAATGGAAGAACTCCTCTCTTCAAGAGCAGCCTGGACGTGCAGATCAGGTCAAGGATGGATCGCATGAGATCCGCCAAAGGAAAGGAGCCGATCTGACCAGCAGGGCGCTAGGAGCGGACTGAAGAAACTCGGGGGGCAGCTCACCTTGAAGGCTCTCTGCTCTGGGAAGCCGATTTATGTGCAAATCGGCTGGCTCTGCATGATCAAGCCCATGCTCATTCAGCTAATTTACGCGTCCTCGTTTCTGTTTTTGCCTTGGCTAAGACTCGAGGGGCGACAGGCCTGGTAGATGTTCTATTGAGGAGCCGATTGGGGTACCATCGGCTGATCTTTCGTCGCAACCTTCTTCGCAAAATGATGAGCGCTCGCTGAAAGGGATCGCTGAAACCGGTGGGGGGAATTTTAAGGGCTCTCCTGGAGATCCCACAGTATCTACCGGAAAGAGAATCATCAGTTGAAGGATGGAAGGGTAAAGGTCGAAGGACCGATGCGTTGCTATCGGCTCGTTACGCATTGGCAAAGGGGACGAATCGGCAAGATCAGTATGAGAGGGAATCGGCTAAGATAAGCTAAAAGGAATCGGCAAAATCAGATTGGGGAAAGTTCTTTATTGAGAGATTTCTTACATAGAAGAGCTGATTGCCCTCAAAAGGGAGTACTAAGGGGGTACATTGCCCCGTCTACTTCTACGGATCCTATGCTAAGGGCCCTATCTACGGGCCATTGCTGCCCTCGTCGTCGCCGTCATCGCCGCTGTCAGCGCTGCTCCCGGCCGGCTCGTCGTCGCTGCTCCAGCGGCCGCCGGCAGGACCTTCATTGTCCTCATCTTCCTCGTCGTCGTCGTCGTCGCTGTCGAAGTCACTCAGATTCCCCGGCCAGGGGCAATGGCGCTTGGCCGGCGGCTCGGGGGAAGCTGTCGTCGTCGTCGTCCTCCTCTTCCTCCTCCTTCACCTCCTCGGAGGTGGCCCCATCCCAGGGGAAGCGGTCATCCTCGCTTTCTTCCACCGCTTCCCTGTCGGCGAGGAAGCGGAGATCGCTCTCCCCATCAGTCAGGGACTTGTCGTCCTCTGACCAGATGGAAAAATCATGGCTGGGCTCATTCCCGGCCTCGATGGCGCGGCGAGTGTTGGCCGCGTGGACCTCCGCTGGGTTCCACTCCGGCGTCGGCTCGCGGGAAGAGGAGGACTCGATGGGAAAGCCCGATGAGGCGGAGGAAGAAGAGGACATGGTGGCGCAGGAGGGCTTTTGGAGTGCTAATGCGAAGGAGAGGAATAAGCGTGCGGGGTGGTTAAATAAAAGGGATATAGTGGAGTTTAATGCCCAAGCAGTTTCCGAGGACGTGGTGCCGGAACTGTCAAATCGCGAGGACGTGGTGCCAGAACCGTCAAATCGCGCAGAGAAGGCGAGGAGGCAAGACGTCATCATGAAGCATACTGCGACGTTTGCTCTGCCACGACATGACCCGACGAAAGAAAGCGTAATGATTTTGGAAATGTCATTTCCAAAACCAGGGGGGCATGTGTTATCACCAGAATTTGACCGAGTCAGAGGTGGGCCGCGATCAAGATAGACGTGAAGATTGTACATGGAAGAAATACGTGAATCGGCCTTGTATACCAAGTTGGGCTAAATTGCCCATGTATCTGTAACATATTAGATCGCATCTTAGTTTAGAAGTTAGAGTTTTACCCGTGCACGGTTTGGTGTACGCCCGCATTAGAAAGTCCCCTGGACTATAAATATGTATCTAGGGTTTATGAAATAAACAACAACCAACGTTCACCACAAACCAATCTCGGCGCATCGCCAACCCCTTCGTCTCAAGGGTTTCTCCGGTAAGCACCATGCTGCCTAGATCGCATCTTGCGATCTAGGCAGCACGAGCCTGCCTAGTTGTTCATGCGTTGCTCGTGCTGAAGCCTTTTTGATGGCGAGCAACATAGTTATCATAGATGTGTTAGGGTTAGCATTGTTCTTAGTGTCATATGCTGTCGTAGTGCAACCCTTGCGCATCTAGCCGTCCCTGTGCCTCATCATGGGTGCAGGGGCGGCACCCCGCTTGATCGTTATTTAGTAGATCTGATCCGTTACGGTTGCTCCTTGATTCATCAAGGATTAGTTTAACATCCGCAATAGTTAGGCCTTACAAAGGGTTGGAGGATCCAGCGGCGCGTAGGGTGTAGTTTGCTGGCCCTAGACAGGATGTTCCGAGGATCAACCTCGTGTTGGTTTTTAGGCCTTGTCTAGGATTGGCTTACGATCACCGTGCGCGAGTGATGACCCACAAGTATAGGGGATCGCAACAGTCTTCGAGGGAAGTATTACCCAATTTATTGATTCGACACAAGGGGAGACAAAGAATACTTGAAAGCCTTAACCGGAGTTGTCAATTCAGCTGCACCTGGAAACAGACTTGCTCGCAAGAGTTTATCGGTAGTAACAGTTTTATGGCAGTGGAAATAGCGAAATAACAGCAGCGGTGAAATAGAGACAGCAATAGTGATTATAGTAAACAGCAGGATTAAAATACTGTAGGCACAGGGACGGATTAACGGGCGTTGCATGGATGAGAGAAACTCATGTAACAATCAAAGCATGGGCATTTGCAGATAATAATAAAACGGTATCCAAGTACTAATCAATCAATAGGCATGTGTTCCATATTTAGTCGTACGTGCTCGCAATGAGAAACTTGCACAACATCTTTTGTCCTACCAGCCGGTGGCAGCCGGGCCTCTAGGGAAAACTACTGGATATTAAGGTACTCCTTTTAATAGAGTACCGGAGCAAAGCATTAACACTCCGTGAACACATGTGATCCTCACATCACTACCATCCCCTCCGGTTGTCCCGATTCTTGTCACTTCGGGGCCATTGGTTCCGGACAGCGACATGTGTATACAACTTATAGGTAAGATCATAAACAACGAATATCTTCATGAATCAATAACATGTTCAGATCTGAGATCATGGCACTCGGGCCCTAGTGACAAGTATTAAGCATAACAAGTTGCAACAATATCATAAAAGTGACATCTACGGATACTAGGCACTATGCCCTAACAATCTTATGACTATTACATGACCAATCTCATCCAATCCCTACCATCCCCTTCAGCCTACAGCGGGGAATTACTCACACATGGATGGGGGAAACATTGCTGGTTGAGAGGCGTTGGCGGTGATGGCGGTGATGATCTCCTCCAATTCCCCGTCCGGAGTGCCGAACGGAGACCTGGCTCCCGCGACGGAGTTTCGCGATGTGGCGGCTCTCGGAGGGTTCTGGCGATGTCGACTTCTCTCCGTGCGTTTTTAGGTCGAACCCGATAAGTAGTCCAAAAGGGGGCGTCGGAGGCCGGCCGAGGGGGCACACCATAGGGCCGCGCGGGCCCCGGGCCGCGCCGCCTTGGTGTGGGGCCCTCGGGCCTCCACCTCCTTCGCCCTTCTGGCTCCGTCAATATTTTGGTAAAATAGGGCCATCTGAAGAAATTCCGAGGATTTTCCCGAAAGTTGGATTTCTGCACAAAAACGAGACACCAGAGCAATTCTGCTGAAAACAGCGTTAGTCCGTGTTAGTTGTATCCAAAATACACAAATTAGAGGCAAAACAATAGCAAAAGTGTTCGGGAAAGTAGATACGTTTTGGACGTATCAACTCCCCCAAGCTTAGCTTATTGCTTGTCCTCAAGCAATTCAGTTAACAACTGAGCGATAAAAGAACTTTCACGAACACATTTGCTCATATGATGTATATATTCTCATGCTATGGCTAATACTTAAGCAGTTCATAATGAGATACATGCAAATAAGATCATCCAACAGCTATGTCAATCATGGAGAAGTACCAACAATTAATAATAAGCACCATGAATCATGTATATAAGCAGGATTGCAATGTTCATAAGAGAATATGATAAAGTGGTATCTCGCTTGCCTGTATTTGATCGGCAAAACATAAATGCCGAGGCACCTCTTGAGTTCATAGAAAGACTAGAAGTAGTGATTGTCAAAGATAAAAGCATCAAAGTTATACCACAATCAATCATATTTTGAGACAAGCATATTATACTAAGAATGACAGTTGTGCTCTCAAGATAGTGCTCAAAGAAAGAATGGAGACACAACATAAAAGTAAAAGATTGACCCTTCGCAGAGGGAAGCAGGGATTAACATGCGCTAGAGCTTTTCATTTGTAAAGCAGGAGTAAAATTATTTTGAGAGGTGTTTGTTGTTGTCAACGAATGGTAATGGGTACACTAACTACCTCATCAACCGGACTCACAAGAGCGGCTCCCATTTATTTATTTTTGGTTGGCACTCCTTCCAACCTTTCTTTCACAAACCATGGCTAACCGAATCCTCGGGTGCCTGCCATCAATCACATACCATGAAGGAGTGCCTTTTTATTTAAGTTTTATTATGATGATGACACTCCCCCAACCTTTGCTTACACAAGCCATGGCTAACCGAATCCTTCGGGTGCCGTCCAACAATCACAAACCATGGAGGAGTGTCTATTTAAGTTAATTAATTCGGGACTGGGAATCCCATTGCCAGCTCTTTTTGCAAAATTATTGGATAAGCGGATGTGCCACTAGTCCATATGAGAGTCCGTCAAAAGTAAATGACAAGGTCGAAAGCTAAACACCACGTACTTCCTCATGAGCTATGAAACATTAACACAAATTGAGAAGCATTTTGAAGGTTTTAAAGGTAGCGCATGAGAATTTACTTGGAATGGTTTGAAATGCCATGCATAGGTATTTATGGTGGACACTTATGGAACAACTTGGTTTTCAGGTGTTTGGAAGCACGAGCGGCGTCACCGCTCAGTACAAGTGAAGGCTAGCAAAAGACTAGGGAGCGACAAATCAAGAGAGCAGTAACTGTCATAATTATGCTTGCGGCAAAATAAATTAACGGAGGCATAAAAGTGATACAATAACTCTGAAGCAATATAAATCATCGAGGCTTAATTGACTTTTTGTTCAGTCATATGCATGCGTGAGCATGTGCCAAGTCGATATAAATGAGTTATTCAGAGGAGGATACCACAATGCCATACTTACTTATGAATAAAACAATGCAAGCAAACATCCATGACATGCTACTCATATTAATAAATTGAAACTAAACATGAGAGATCATGAGCTACTAGACTTTCTCAAATAACATATACCTCACATGAACCAACTAAGCATGCTCATATGGATGAGTATATGTACAAAAATGAAAGCAAATAGAGTTCATACCAGCCTCTCACCACAATCAGATTGTCGTAGATCGTCATTATTGCCTTTTCACTTGTGTAGCTTGGATAATATGAAATGAAAACCACGCTCCAGCCACCGAAGACCATTGAACTCATGATGAACTTTACAAACCAAAGAAGAACAGCAAATATTTTTGGCGTTTTCGAATTAGAAATAAGAACGAAAGAAAACAAGCAAACAAAGCAAAATCTTTTTGGGTTTTCTCATAGCAAACTAACGATAGCAAATAAAGCAAACTAAGAGCAAGGAACCAAATAAATAAATGGTGAAGAGAAACAACAGAAATATTTTTGGTCTTTTTGTGTTTTAGGAAAGAAACAAAGCGAAAACAAAAGAATGCAAACTAACAGAAACACAGAAAAGCAGGATGACAGAAATCTGCCAAATCCTGACAGCAGTACAGAAATAGAATTTAACAAAAATCTTCCATTGCTCAGACCAAAAAGTGTTCAACTAATGAAAGTTAGATAACAACCTGGGGAACATGCTCAAAAATTGGAAACTCAAAATAACGTTCTGGCTGTGCGTACGAATTTTTTTGGTAACAGCACAGAATCTGTTTTTGGACAGCACTTCCCCAAATATCATCTCCCTCTCATTAGAAAACCACTCTAGAGACTAAACAAGTATGTACAAGTATCCAGCCATCATAATATGCAAAGAATGAGTGATGCCGGTATACCTCCCCCCAAGCTTAGGCTTTTGGCCTAAGTGGAGTTCATTCCCACGGTCCCCATGAAGTGGTGTCTTCGTAATATGACGAAGAACGACCCGGTTCCATGTATGTGCTGGAGGAAACGTCGGGGTACGTGACGGTGTAGTCGTAGGAGGGCTCGGCGTTCTCGGAGTCATGTTGCTGGTGGAATTCTTGTATCTTCATATGCTCTTCCACCACCTCCTTTGTTAGCGACCATGATTGCCTGTCAATATTAAACAAACCCTGCTGGGGAAGAGGGATTTCTTTCTCATTCCCATCAGCAAACAACATTTTATAGACAATATTATCTATGGTGGAGTTAGTAGTAACAAAATGATGGCTCTTCATAGCAGCAATATCTAGCTTCCTAGGGGTTAATGGTACATCATTAGAATCAAGAGGAATATCTAGATGTGTTAGAATGCGTGATGCAATAGTTCCTCCAAAAATAGGCCCCCTGCTAGACAAGCGGCGAGCAATAAGAGAACCAAGATGATAAGGTGTCTCTCCAGTAAGTGCAACATTCAAGAAAGCAAGATGGTAGCTAGAGATGTTACTAGTATTTTCTCTACCCAAAATGCTAGTACCAATGTAATATGCGAAATACTTAATAGCGGGGAGTTGAATGTTTCTTATCTTCCCTCGCTGGATGGTGCGGCAATCATCCCCGGTGATCCCTCGGTAGAGCTCCAACAAGTCCCGGGGGTTGTCATCAATCCTCCTTGCTGTACCTACAGGGGCAATACCCAATGCAAAACAAAATTCCTCCAATTTCATGGTAACAGGAATATCATAAATCTTGAATGCGACTGTCGGCTCATATTCCGTGTTGTGGAACTTGAAGCTCTCAACGAAAATTTTGGTGAGCCTGTAATATTGTCCCCTCTCGTCTCCCACGTAGGTGGCTAGGCCTGCCCTGTTGACGAGGGTGAAGAAGTCATCCAATAACCCTGCATTGGTTAGAAACTCATAACAAGGGAAGGATGAAGCATTAGGGGCCCCATGGTCCTCCTCGGGCGCGAAGCTAGGCGCGATGACATCCTCATTGTAGGATCGCCTAATTTGAGTAGACGCCCTTGAGGGCCTACCGGTGCTGGTTGTTGCTTTCTTGAACAACTCTCCAAACTTGAATTTCTTCATCTTCCCCTTCTGAAATTTTCAACAATCATTATAAAATTTGATTTCAAGGTGTGTAATTGAAGGGAACTACTATAGGAACTTGCTAGAGTGCTAAACATGCATCAAAACTAATTTCTACCACTTAGAACAAGCATGCAAGCTCACTAAACATGTTATCTACAGCAGCAAAATATTCAAGATATACTCAACCAAATGAAATTCTAATTGGACAATCAAAGGAGTCACATACCAAGGAGTAAATGTGCCAAATTTCAGACAGAAATCTGGGCTGAGCAAGGAGATCGAAAAATCGCGAGTTCTTGAGCAGAAACACGAGTGAGAGAAACTTGGTACGAGTTTTTCGGGAGAGAGAAGGTGCTGGGAGAAAGAGATGGTGTAGTGGGGCAAGGGGTGGCCCACACCACATGGTGGCGCGGCCCCCTTGCTGGCCGCGCCGCCCTATGGTGTGGCACCCCCTGGTGCCCCACAGGTCATCCTCTGGTGCTCCCAGGTGCCTCGTCGAAAAATAGGACCAACGGTGTAATTTTTGTAATTTTTAGAGAACTTCGAAAAATGCACATTTCTGGGTATTAAATTAATGATTACTGCGCAGGAAAATGATTTCTAAAATCTTAAATGACTAAAGCATATTGCAAAACAAAAGTGCTACAGCAAGTAAAATAGGTGAAGGGAGAGAGAAAGAAAGAAGTGTTGTTTAACTCTCCTATGCAATAAAATATACTTGTTAACAAGGTTGATCAAGTCTTGCTACCAAATAAATTTTATATGACATAAGAAGAAATAAACCTCAAATCAATCATGTTACCTTATATTGAATTGATATGGATCCAATCACAAGAGTTTGATATTCTTCTTTAGGCTCATATATAGGACAATCAATGGATCCCACTTTGATAGTTTTCACATTAAAAATTGTATTGACTCCACATACTTTATCAATCCTCTTGGGAAAATAGACAGTGTGTTCCTTATCATCAACATTGAAAGTAACCATGCCTTTATTGCAATCAATAACAGCCCCTGCAGTATTAAGAAAGGGTCTTCCAAGAATAATGGACATATTATCATCTTCGGGCATTTCCAACACAACGAAATCAGTTAATATCAAGCAATGCTGAGTAACTTGAACAGGAACATTTTCACATAAACCAACAGGAATAGCAGTAGATTTATCAGCCATTTGCAAAGATATATCAGTAGGTATCAATTTATCTAAATCAAGTCTCTTATAAAGAGAAAAAGGCATCACACTCACACCTGCTCCCAAATCACATAGAGCAGTTCTAACATAATTATTCTTGATGGAACAAGGAATAGTCGGTATACCTGGGTCGCCCAACTTCTTTGGAATCTTACCATTGAAGGAGTAATTAGCGAGCATAGTGGAAATTTCCTCATTGGGAATTTTCCTTTTGTTAGTAACAATATCTTTCATATACTTTGAATAAGGAGGCAATTTAATAGCATCAGTCAAAGGAATTTGCAAAAATAAAGGTTTCATCCAATCACAAAATTTATTATAATGTTCCTCCTCCTTTGATTTTAGTTTCTTAGCAGGAAAAGGCATTTGCTTTTGAACCCAAGGTTCTCTTTCATTACCATGTTTCTTTGTAATAAAATCTTCTTTAGTGTACTTTTTATTTTTAGCATGCTTTTCAGGTTCCTTTTCAATTTCTTCTTTATCAGGAGCATCATTCTTATCATTATCTTCCTCATGTTCATTACCACTTTCAGTTTCAGCATCAGAAATAGAAATACTATTAGGATCATTAACAGGTTCAGAGGATTCTACAACATTCTTATGTTTCTTTTTCTTTTTCTTAGATGGAGAACTAGTTTTAATTGGTTGAGAATCTTGTTCAACTCTTTTGGGATGCCCTTCAGGATATAGAGGATCCTGGGTAGAAGCACCACCTCTAGTTGTTACTTCACAAGCATGTTTTTCTTTAGAATTATTTCCCAACAAGTCATTTTGCACTTTAGTAAGTTGATCAATTTGAGTTTGAACCATTTGAAAATGTTTAACAAGTATCTTAACATCATTGGAGGTTCTCTCCACAATACCATGCAATTCACTAATAGCTCGGAATTTTCCATTAAATGATTCTCTACTCTCATATTAAAGTTTTCTTGCTTAACAATATAATTATCAAATTCATCTAAGCATTGAGCAGGAGATTTTGAATACGGAATATCTTCTCTAGTAAAGTGTTGAAGCGAGTGTACCTCAATCATGGATGAAGGGGGAATTGTCTCACATATATCTTCAATAGGAGGTAAATTCTTCACATCTTCAGGTTTAATACCCTTCTCCTTAAGAGACTTCTTGGCTTCCCTCATATCTTCATCATTCCATTTAATCATACCCCTCTTCTTCACTATCGGTGTCGGGGTTGGTTCAGGTGTAGACCAATCATCATGATTCCGGCCTATTTTAGCCAATAATTCTTCAGCGTCGTCTGGAGTTCTTTTCCTGAAAACACAACCAGCACAACTATCCAGGTATGCCCTAGACTCAATAGTTAGTCCACTATAAAATATATCAAGTAAATCATGCTTTTCCAAATCATGGTCAGGCTAAGCTCTAATAAGAGAACAAAATCTCGCCCAAGCCTCAGGCAATTTCTCTCCATCTTCCTGGTCAAAATTATAAATTCTCTGCAAAGCAGCATGTTGAGCACTAGCAGGAAAGTATTTGCGGAAGAAAACATCAAGCAATTCTTTTGGACTTTTAATAGAACCAGGAGGCAAATTATTATACCAAGTTTTAGCATCATCCTTTAATGAGAATGGAAAAATTTTAGCGACAAAATAAGTACGCATCTTGACATCATCAGAAAACACGCCACTAAGAGTAGATAACTCAGTCATGTGTTCAACAACACTTTCTTTTTCAGTACCACAAAAGGGTGTTTTCTCAACAATAGCTATATGAGATAGATCAAGAGAAAAATCATAATCTTTATCCCTAATGTTTATAGGAGATGTGGCAAATTTAGGATCAGGAGATGGTTTATATCTAACAGCATGTTCTAAGCAACAATTTTTCTTGCATCAGTAGTAGCATTGCATTTTTCAATAAAATCATCATCAAGCTCTACATAATCTTCATCAAGATCATCACTAGAATAATCAAGTTCAGGTGATTTAACAGGTGTAGCAGCATTAGGAGTTTCAGTATTTTCAATTTGTCTAGACTTAGCAATTGTAGCATCTAGAAAAGATCCCAATGAACCACTATCATCAAGCACAGCAGAAACATTATCAATATTATGAGAATTTTCAGATTCAGCAGAAGTACCAGCACGCGAAGCATGTGGCGGTGAAACAAGTTTATCAATCACAGATGGTGAATCAAGAGCAGCAGAGGTACTCAGAGTTGTACCTTTTCTTGTAGTGGATGGTAATATGGCGATCTTAGTATCGCGAGGTTTACCCATAATGGAGAATTTGCAGCGAACAATATCAATCCAAGTGAACTTCCAAATAAAGCTATGCTCCCCGGCAACGGCGCCAGAAAATAGTCTTGATGACCCACAAGTATAGGGGATCGCAACAGTCTTCGAGGGAAGTATTACCCAATTTATTGATTCGACACAAGGGGAGACAAAGAATACTTGAAAGCCTTAACAACGGAGTTGTCAATTCAGCTGCACCTGGAAACAGACTTGCTCGCAAGAGTTTATCGTAGTAACAGTTCTATGGCAGTGGAAATAGCGAAATAACAGCAGCGGTGAAATAAAGACAATAGTGATTATAGTAAACAGCAGGATTAAAATACTGTAGGCACAGGGACGGATTTAACGGGCGTTGCATGGATGAGAGAAACTCATGTAACAATCAAAGCATGGGCATTTGCAGATAATAATAAACGGTATCCAAGTACTAATCAATCAATAGGCATGTGTTCCATATTTAGTCGTACGTGCTCGCAATGAGAAACTTGCACAACATCTTCTGTCCTACCAGCCGGTGGCAGCCGGGCCTCTAGGGAAACTACTGGATATTAAGGTACTCCTTTTAATAGAGTACCGGAGCAAAGCATTAACACTCCGTGAACACATGTGATCCTCACATCACTACCATCCCCTCCGGTTGTCCCGATTCTTGTCACTTCGGGGCCATTGGTTCCGGACAGCGACATGTGTATACAACTTATAGGTAAGATCATAAACAACGAATATCTTCATGAATCAATAACATGTTCAGATCTGAGATCATGGCACTCGGGCCCTAGTGACAAGCATTAAGCATAACAAGTTGCAACAATATCATAAAAGTGACATCTACGGATACTAGGCACTATGCCCTAACAATCTTATGACTATTACATGACCAATCTCATCCAATCCCTACCATCCCCTTCAGCCTACAGCGGGGGAATTACTCACACATGGATGGGGGAAACATTGCTGGTTGATGGAGAGGCGTTGGCGGTGATGGCGGTGATGATCTCCTCCAATTTCCCGGCGGAGTGCCAGAACGGAGACTTCTGGCTCCCGCGACGGAGTTTCGCGATGTGGCGGCTCTCTGGAGGGTTTCTGGCGATGTCGACTTCTCTCCGTGCGTTTTTAGGTCGAACCCGATAAGTAGTCCAAAGGGGGCGTCGGAGGCCGGCCGAGGGGCCACACCATAGGGCCGCGCGGGCCCCCCGGGCCGCGCCGCCTATGGTGTGGGGCCCTCGGGCCTCCACCTCCTTCGCTGGCTCCGTCAATATTTTGGTAAAATAGGGCCATCTGAAGAAATTCCGAGGATTTTCCCGAAAGTTGGATTTCTGCACAAAAACAAGACACCAGAGCAGTTCGCTGAAAACAGCGTTAGTCCGTGTTAGTTGTATCCAAAATACACAAATTAGAGGCAAAACAATAGCAAAAGTGTTCGGGAAAGTAGATACGTTTTGGACGTATCGAGCGCGAGGCCCAATCGTGAGTAGGATGATCCGATTATGCGGTGAAAACCCCAAATCGTCGTGGATCTCATATGCTTTATCTTGATCAAGCAGGACCACCATATATTCGGCCACCTTGGACGAATCATGGGTGAATCGGCTCCATGAGCCGATTCACAGGATAACCAGAGCCGATCGAGGCTCGTATTTAACGTGTACGTGTGTGCCCTGCGAAACTAAGCGAGGCATCATCCACACCTTCCTGACCAGGTATAGGTCAGGTGGCACGCCCTGCAATTTGCATCGGCGCGCGACCAGAGGCTTTGCGGGCCGTCGCTCGAGGGGTGGGGCCAGCGCAGCCCTAGTTGTTCCCGGCTCTGTGTTGACCCATCGCCGCCGGTGGGTTTCGACGTCAACACATATGGGGGCGCCGGTGTGGGAGCATCCCAATTGAGGATGCTCACGGCGCCCCCATACGGCGATGTCGGCTCCCTGCTGAAAAGATCGTATGACACCTAGAGGGGAGGGGTGAATAGGTGTAACCTCAAATCTTAATTATTTTTCAATTTAGGCTTGACACAAAGGTACATTCTCTAGATATGCAACTATGAATTCACTTATATGACAAGATAGCAAGCAACAATACAAGATACAAGTAGTAAAGGCGGTGAGAGGATAGAGGTAACCGAGGTGGAGCACACGGAGAGACGACGATATGATTCCTGTAGTTCCTTCCTTGTAAAGGGAAGTACGTCTACGTTTGGAGGGGTGTGGTGCCACGAAGGCCAACCAACGCCACGAAGGCTCACCCATTCTCTGGTGAGCAATTGAAAGTTCAGAGATGGTAAACCTAGAGGGGGGTGAATAGGTTTCTACAAATTTTAATTCTTTCTTTGCAATATTAGGCTTTGCGGAATATAAAGGTGAGCCTAATGCAAACTAGGTGAGGCACCCTATATGATGATACAAGTAACTCAAGCACGAAGGCTCTCTCAGGCAGTTATATCACAAGTAAAGAGTTCGGTTAGAGATAACCGATAGCACACGGAGACGAGGGTTTATTCCCGTGTTCCCTTCCTTTGCAAGAAGGTACGCCACGTTTGGAGGGGAGGAGGTCCCACGAAGGATTCCCCAACGCCACGAAGGCTCACCCTATTCTCCGGAGCCTATCCCACGAAGGAATATCCCACTCACTTGTGGTAGACTTTGAGGCAGCCTCCAAACCTTCACAATCTTGTCAGGAGAAAATCCACAACCCGGATGCTTCCGGACCTCTTTTGCCCACCTAGGGTTTCCAAGTAACCCTAGAGAGGAAGTATCTTGATGAATACAAGGGGAACAAGATTTGGCTCGGTGGAACTATAGATCAAGGCCTCCTCTATCTTTTCCCCGGAGGGATTTGAGTTTGGGTGGAGGAGGAGGGAGATCTGAGGCTTTTGGTGTTTCTATCAATGGAGTATGAGAGAGAGCTCAAGAACAGTTTGTAATGTAGTGCCTAAGTGTTCTGAGGTAGGTGAAGGGGTATTTATATGGTCACTTGAAATCCAGCCGTTGCAGACCGTTGACAACTTGTCCAGCTCAGCTTTTCGTCGAGGGAGCTGGTCAGCCCGACCTGGGGCCGGGCCATCCGGTGCAGGGGTCGGTCCAACCGGGCCTTCGACCGGACCATCCGGTCCAAACCGGACCTGGCGCCGGGCCATGACCGGGGCGGGTCTTCGTCGCGCAGTACATGGCTCCGGTTGTCACCGGAGCAGGAGCCGGCCGGTGCATCCGATCCATAGCCGGTCGGCCGGTGTTAGACCGGGACCAGGCCGGTCCAAACCGGGCCACACGGGCCAGCACCGGGCGAAGGGAAAACTCCCTGGATAGTGCCCGCTTGGCACCGGTCCAGGGCCGGTCGCGCGGCCTGCCGGTGCAGCGCCGGTCCAACCGGCCTCGGCCGGCCCGAGGCAGGCCTTCTCCATTTCTATCGAAGTGGGGGTCTCCCTTCACCTTCTTGTTCCATTGATACACCATTATGCCTATTTGGCTAATACCTGGGAATAATCTCATAGACATGTACTAGACCAATTACTCTAGCATCGGTGTCATTGTTACCAAAATAATGGGTAAGGGTAAAATACCCTTACAATCTCCCCCTTTTTGGTATACGATGACAAACCGAGCTAGAGTCACATATAAATATTATGATAAGCTCAAACCTTGATTCCATATAAGATATTAAGACAACTCCCCCATAATGTGTGCACTTGGAGAATTTGCGTTTGAATGCAAAGTGCACCATTTGTAGAATATGAGAAGCTCCCCCAATATCTTTAGGAAACAAGCATGGTATGGACAGGCATATATCAAGATATAAGCATAAAGCATAATCATCCTAACATAGAGATTAAGCATACAATAACTTGTCCATACACGAATTATTCAAAGTAGCAAATGGTTCCGGAAATGAAAGCAAGCAAATAGCACAAGCCAAGTAAGAAGCAAATAAAGTATCAAGCATGGCTTGTGCAACACCCAAGGAACCCCGTGGTCCTAGACTCTACTCTCTTCTCCCATTTGGCATCGAAACACCAAAAAGGCGAAGGAAAGAGTAGGGATGCTAGCGCTCCCATCAGTAGAACTATGTCCCAGAGGGTAGGGAATCCTCATCGCCATCCTCATCATCATCTTCTTCTTCCTTATCTTAATTTCATTTATCATCATCATCTCCATTTCCAGCAGACTCAGGAGCATCAGCAGATCTAG
Organism: Lolium multiflorum; assembly: GCA_030979885.1. Lineage (NCBI taxonomy): Eukaryota > Viridiplantae > Streptophyta > Magnoliopsida > Poales > Poaceae > Lolium > Lolium multiflorum. Next base: position 212,939,490 of record CM061747.1, on the reverse strand, counting down.
TCCTGGGAGGAGGAGCACCACCATGAGAAAACAAGGAGAGGTCAAAGTTCTGGAGCATCTCATCATCAATGGGAGGCATCTCCCAAGTTGGTGCAACCACATGCTCCATATCAGGTCCAGGTGGAGGAACAGGATGGTTTCTTTCAGCCATGAACTCATTTTGGCACCTCCTAGTCTCTTGGTTCAAGGCAAGGCTTTGATGAGCCACATCATTGGTATTCCTGCACATCTGCCATAGGCTAGCCAAGAAGCGAGAGGCACCCCGCTTGGGGCGCATAGAATAGCTGGAGCTTGCATGGTCATGCCTTTCCTTGGACCGGCGCTCAGAAGGCATCATAGATGGGACTTCCGGTTTATTTCCCTGTTGAGGAATCTTGAATGGTTCCATCTTGATCAGTTGATCTTTCTTGTTGAAAGGAGCTGACACAACTGTATAGATGAGCTGCTGAACATACTGAGCATAGTTTGGAGTCATACGTCTGTGAACAGAGTGCCTCAGCTCACAGTAGAGGAAGTCACAACCATCAATCGTCCTAATGTTTTCAGGACAGCAGTAGTGCATGAGGTCACGATGGTAGGCTCAACATTCACTTGAGTCTCCTGACTTGCTGACGAGGCTCTCACGGAATATCTTGGTAAGCACCAAATAAGAGTAGTACATCCTGGAGATGGTTGGAGGAGCAGCTGTAGGCTCCGGAGGATAGCAGAAAGCAATGTCCCCATGAGTGAATTGCTCTTGAGAGTGAATCTGAAAACCATGAGCACGACCACTACCAAATCCCATGGCTTCACAAAAGTCAAGGTAGTTGCAAGTGTATTTCTCTTTTCCAGTCATCCAAGTCATGGTGCGAGCAGGATCATCATGAGAAAACCGGGGGAATTGACGGACAAGGATTGGGCAGTACAACCCAACTCCCTTTGTATTGCCAGGCTTCAAGCACACAAGATCAAGCAGCCCCATCTTCTGCAAGGTATCAACCACAAAGCGGTACTTAGTGGCTTGGAGCATGGTAAGTTCTTCCTTGTTGATGGCCTTGGGCTGCACAATGACACCATTCTTCATACAACCTGCAGAGTTGTAGAAATCATCCCACATCTGCATCTAAGTATTGGTCCAGAATTCCCTATCTCCACCAAGGTAAGTTCTTTCCTCGAACCGATAGGGATTCTTCTCTCTGAGTCTTCTCCAATCAGCAAGATGTACTGTACCAACATTATATGTTGGCACTTGCTCAACAAGATCATCATCTGGAATTACCTGTTTGCCTTTCCTTTTCTTGCCAGTGGACTTGGTCCTACCTCCTACTGAACCACCTGGTTCACTGCGAGCTGCTCTACGAGTGCTGGTTCGGCACCCCGGGGGCCTCTCATTCCTGCCCCTCTTGGCAACAACACCACGTGTGTCATCACCAGAATCTCCTGTGAATGAGCAAGTAGAGCGAGAATAGCAGTGGGATAAGTGTACATGTCATCAGAAATAAGGAGGCCAAAGAGTCTAACATATGTACAAGTGTTTTGACGAAGTTGCGCGAAAAACTGGCGATCCGGCGCATCGGCCGGTCCCACCGGGCGTGAGACCGGACTGGCGGTCAGCTAGTCGACCGGGCGACACGCCGTCCGGCCGGTGTGAGGGCCGGTTGGCCGGGCCATAGGCCGGGCACTGTCGATTTGTTAGGTGTTGCCCAGATTTTCAATCACAAAAACATGCAAAAGCTCATATACTTGCACATATATTACAACAATGTAGAGTGAAACATGTGCATAGTGGTGAGAGACACTCTAATGGCATGAGGACTTAGACAAACCCTAACCCTAACCCTAGTTTCTCAAATCCCTCAACAAATGTGCAATGTATGAGGGAATCAAGATGTAGGAAGGAGAGGAGGGGGTTACCCGAAGACATTGCTCTTCCTTGCCCAAGGGAGCAAGAAGAACACCAAGAAGAGGCTTGAGGGGAAAAAGCCCAAGAACTCCAAATAGAGCTTGAGAGGGACCAAATCCCTTGGTGAAGATCTTCCAAGGTGCCTGATCTATGGTGGAGTGGAGTTTGAGGAGGTTCTAGTGGTGGGAATGCCCTAGGGAGTGGTGGAGAAGTAGGGGCGATGCCAATGGAGGCTATGGTGGAAGGGGAAGTGAGGAAGACCCCCAAGGGGTAACTTCCAACCCACTTATGATGTCGCCGACCAGCGCACTCGACCGGGTGGGGACCGGGCGGGCTGGTGCTAGGGCCGGTCCAACCGGGCCTGGGACCGGCCAACGGATTTTTGCCTCTTTTTGCCCTATTCTTTGTGCAATTGTGTGTGTATGATCAGAAGATGAAATGTACATATAGATAGATAGATGTATGATGAGAGGAGCACAAACATGGGGTAGGAAACACAAGATTTTCTAGGCATACCCATTGGAGTGAAATCCAAACAAGATGTAAATAGCAACAATGGGCATGATTCGAAATATATCAAGAATCATAAATCATTTTGGAATAGTTTTGCAATAAGATCATTTAGCCTCATATAGTGAAATCATTTTGCAATTGAGGCTAATGAGGGGCGGGGGATTACTCCCCCTATGTTAAAGCGCAAATGTCATGAGACCTTGAAGAGACATGCTTGGGTCCATATAATGACATTGGGTCTATTTATGTTGCACACATAGGTATGCATCATACCAAGACATGGTAAGATGACTATCCCCATATGTGTTGCACAACTAAGCTAGATAGCAAGATAAATGCAAGAATATAGTGCAAGAAGTTGTTCAATCTAAGTTGTTAGGATCAAGAATACCAAGTTCTCCTCTCAAGTTTACAAACCGGGCTTCATCCAAAGGCTTAGTGAAAATATCCGCCAATTGGTACGTTGTTCCCACATGAGTGAGATCAATGTCCCCATTGGCAACATGATCACGTAGGAAGTGATGGCGAATGTCAATGTGTTTTGTGCGGCAATGTTGAACTGGGTTATTGGCGATCTTTATTGCACTTTTGTTGTCACATAGAAGAGGCACCGTACCAAGAGACACACCATAGTCTTTCAAGGTTTGCTTCATCCACAACAACTGAGTGCAACAAGATGTCGCGGATATGTATTCGGCTTTGGCGGTGGATAGGGCAGTGGAGTTTTGTTTCTTGGATGACCAACTCACCAATGACCGGCCAATGAATTTGCAAGCCCCGGAGGTTTTTTAGATCATAAATTTGAAGTAAAAAATAAGAAGTGGATAGAAATAGAAAGCAAAAAAAAAAGGACAAACCAAACCCAAAACCGAACCTAAAAAACCAGAACAAAAAACCAGAAAACCCAAAAAACAAACCTAGAAGGAAAAACCCCGCGAAATGGGATGAAATACCCAGGTCGAGTCACCTTGATCATCAAGCCAAAGGTTTGTGATTTTTCGCTCGCCAAAACCCTGATGGACGGGGGAAGCTCCATTAACATCATGTACTAGGGCACCTACCGGCGTCTGCAGCTCCCAGACTCGCGCCTTAAAAATACGAGTGTCACCTTCCTCTAGAAGGTGATTTTACTGATAGACCACTACTTCCCGAAAATCACTGCATGCCAGAAATTCCACCCGTGAATTTAGGGAGCATCGCAGTACAAGTAGTATCGTGGAAGAAGCGCAAGTTTCACAAAGTTGCCATTAGCATGGAATATGACATTTAAGTTCATTGCAAAGGAGTTTCTGACGAAAATTAAGTCGGAGACAACATTTTAGGAGTCCTTCAAGATTCTTTTCGAACAAGACAAAGCTAGAGCTGGATGAAGGAATGGTGAATCTCGAAAAACTCCGGGAGCTACTGTCATGGATATGCTACGTCATCTTCATTGAATCCTCCAGATCGGCATATGCCCTTTATGGTGGTGAGGCCTATGGCCTAACCAGGCGGCCCAGTTGCCTTAAATTAGCGAAGGAGGGATCTGGTCCGGAGACAAGTTGTCGGATCCAGCCCATGTCAAAGCTCCTTTGGATCTGTGACGTGCACGGCAAGGAACACTTAATGTAGTCTAAGTTAGTAGTATCCAGTAGGATCTCTACCTTTGTAAACCCTAGGTTTGAAGCTTTTATAAGCCGAATCTTGGGAACCCTTGGGGCAGATAACAACACAACTCATTGTAATCGCGCACTTGTTGCCTTATTGTGAATTATAGAAGCACGTAGGATCTCACCGACGTTGCGAGGTCTAAAGCTGGGCAACTCATGTGACCCCGTTCCGGTGACTCCTCGCCCTATGGCTCCCCCTCTCTCCCCTCCTCGAGGCTCCCCTCACCGGAGTACCCTCGAATATGCAATGACGCCCACGATTGCATAACATTGCATACACGCTTTAATGCAATTAATTGCAATTGTCCTTGTAAATAAGCTATGTTTGGCATGTAATTACGCATAGGGGCGAGACTGCTTGAGCGGTCTAGGGTTGCGTAAAATTGCACACTTTTGCAATAAATTTCAAGTGTCTTTATGCGATAAATTATCTTTGCAAAAAATACCCAACAATGGAGACATTAATTGAGCAGACCAGGATTGTGTACAATTGCCTACACGCTTTATGGCAATTAATTTCAAGTATCCTTATCCAACAAACTATATTTGGAAAATATTTACAAGCACCAGGAGAGATGTTTCCATCTATAAAAGGGGTTTCCATCTCCTCTTTCGTTCCAAAACTTATCGCGAGATCAATATCTCAAGATATATACTTCTAGCTCACAAATCACTATCCACGACGAGTATGCCGAAGAAAGGGAGTGGTTCGGGTGTGCGGGAGATCAACGATGAGGCAAAGAAGGCAAGGGTTGCATTTTTGCAATCTGAGGTAGGCCGGTTAGAGAGAAAAGCAGCGATGGTGGAAGAGAGAGCTAGACACAATACCGAACAAATAAAATATCTTGAGGAACAAACCAAGGGTACGGTTGCAAGTTATCTCTTCCGCAAGGAAGGGGATCTTATCCTGGAGGAGCTTTTGGAATTATACCAAGAGCTCAAGCGGGTCCAGAAAGAAATTGCAGATCGGTTGTCTTTGGAGTCAAAGGGGTCAAGCATGCCACCACTGCAACTACCACTATCTCCCGGGAAACGTCATGCTAAGGAAGAGAAGCCATGAAAAGTTCATACTCGGTCCATTTGAAGGTCATGTTTTGGTGGTAGAAGCGTATTTGTTTTAATTCATAATGTAATTTTCTCTTTTATTTCATAGTGAATAAGTTTCCTTGAAATGCTACATGTATCTGACTTTATAAAGGAAACATTTTTTTAACAACAGGCGTTTTCCGCAACTTAGTAAGTAACATCGAGGCGATACGAAAACATGAGTTCACCTCTAGCCTTTGCATCACATGATGCACATAATTCATAAAGGTGAAGCCGGACCAATGTATAGACTACACCGCTATCAAGGCTAGATAAATAACTCCACTTGTGTATATTTATCCGTAACCATCTTTAACAAGATTTTTTTGGTTAACTTAACTAAAATATTTGATAGAAAATAAGTTCCAGAATATGTGCACTGATGATGCGTAGATGTACACGTCCGTTGGGAACCAAGACAGGTATGGTGGTTAAGTTTTTCCTCAAAGAAACCAAGGTTATCGAACCAGTAGGAACTGTTGAAAACCCACCGGCGGGCAGTGGCGGCCAACACCGTAGAGCCGGGAATGACTAGGGCTGCGGCTGGCCCCAGTCCCTCAGAGCGACGGCCCGCAAAGCCTCCTGGTCGCGCGCCGATGCGGGTCGCAAGGCGTGCCACGACCTATACCTGGTCAGGAAGGTGTGGATGATGCCTCGCTTACTTTCCTGCAGGGCACACACGTACACGTTAAATACGAGCCTCGATCGGCTCTCAGGTTGTCCTGTGAATCGGCTCATGGAGCCGATCCACCCATGATTCGTCCAAGGTGGCCGAATATATGGTGGTCCTGCTTGATCAAGATAAAGCGTATGAGATCCACGACGATCTAGGGTTTTCACCGCATAATCGGATCATCCTACTCACGATTGGGCCTCGCGCTCACGCACGGTAAACGTAAGCCAGCCCTAGACAAGGCCTAAAAACCAACACTAGGTTGATCCTCGGAACGTCCTGTCTAGGGGCAGCAAACTACACCCTGCATGCCGCTGGATCCTCCAACCCTTTGTAAGGCCTAACTATTGCAGATATTAAACTAATCCTTGATGAATCAAGGAGCGACCATAACGGATCAGATCTACTAAATAAAGATCAAGGGGTGCCGCCCCTGCACCCATGATGAGGCACCAGGACGGCTAGACGCGCAAGGGTTGCACTACGCGAGCATATGATGCTAAGAACGATGCTAACCCTAACGCGTCTACGATAACTACGTTGCTCGCCATCAAAAAGGCTTCAGTACGAGCAACGCATGAACAACTAGGCAGGCTCGTGCTGCCTAGATCGCGAGATGCGATCTAGGCAGCATGGTGCTTACCGGAGGAACCCTCGAGACGAAGGAGTTGGCGATGCGCCGAGATTGGTTTGTGTTGAACGTTGGTTGTTGTTTATTCCATAAACCCTAGGTACATATTTATAGTCCAGGGGACTTTCTAATGTGGGCGTGCACTAAACCGTGCACGAGACAAACTCTAATTTCTAAACTAAGATACACGGGCTAGCTAGCCCAAACTTGGTAAATAAGGCCGATTCACATATCTCTTCTATATGTATATCTTCAAGTCCATCTTGATCGCGGCCCACCTCTGGCTTGGTCAAATTCTGGTGATAACACATGCCCCCTGGTTTGGAAAGGACATTTCCAAAATCATTATGCTTTTCTCTCGTAGGGTCATGTCGTGGCAGAGCAGAACCGTCGCAGAGTCCCTCATCATGACAACTTGCCTTCTCAACTTCTCCGCACGATTTGACAGTTTTGGCACCACTTCCTCGGAAACTGCTGTGGCATTGAATTTCTATTATGTCCCCTTTTATTTAACTGCTACGAACAGTTCTCCTCTGCATCTTCTTCGCATTAGCATCTCGAAAAGCCCTCCTGCGCCACGATGTCTTCTTCTTCCTCTGCTCCATCGGATTTTTCCAGCCAGTCCTCCACATCCCGCGAGCCGACGCCGGAGTACAACCCAGCAGAAGTCCACGCGGCCAACATCCGCCGCGCCATTGCGGCCGGGGAGGAGTCAGACCATGACTTCTCCATCTGGTCAGAGGACGACAGGTCCCTGACCGACGGGGAGAGCGATCTCCGCTTCCTTGCCGATAAGGAAGCGGTAGAAGAAAGCGAGGATGATCACTTCCCCTGGGACGGGGCCACCTCCGAGGAGGTGAAGGAGGAGGAAGAGGAGGACGACGACGACGACAGCTCCCCCGACGAGCCGCCGGCCAAGCGCCATTGCCCTTGGCCAGGAAATCTGAGTGACTTCGACAGCGACGACGACGACGACGAGGAGGACGAGGACAATGAAGGTCCTGCCGGCGGCCGCTGGAGCAGTGACGACGAGCCGGCCGGGAGCAGCGCCGACAGCGGCGAGACGGCGACGACGAGGGCAGCAACAGCCCGTAGATAGGGCCCTTAGCATAGGATCCGTAGAAGTAGGCGGGGCAATGTATCCCCTTTCGAGGGCAATCAGTTCTACTATGTAAGAAATCTTTCTTATTAATGAAGAACCTTTCCCCAATTTGATTTGCCGATTTCCTCTCCCACTGACCTTGCCGATTCGTCCCCTTTGCCAATGCATACTGAGCCGATAGCACCGTATCGGTCCTTCAAGATTCGCCCTTCCCTTCTCCAACCGATGATTTTCTAAATTTGGCAGAAAATGCAGTATCTTCAGGGAAACCTTCGAACTTTCCCAACCAAACCTAACAATGTTCTTCAATAATCATCACTCGTGAAGAAGGTTGCAATGAAGGACCAGCCGTTGGTATCCCAATCGGCTTTACTGCTGAGCAAAAACAAAGCATCCACCAGGCCTGCTGCCCCCCGAGCCTTACTCGAGGCGAGACTTAGCCGAATTAGCCTGGGCTTGATCATGCAGAGCCAGCCGATTTGCACGTAAATCGGCTTGCAGAGAGCCTTCAAGGTGGGCTGCCCCCCGAGTTTCCTCAATGCGCCTCTTCGTCCCTGCAGGTCAGATCGGCTCCCTTCTTTTGGTGGATCTGATGCGACCCACCCTTAACCTGATCTGGACACCCAAGCTGCCCTTAGCATTGTTCTTGAAGAGAAGATCTGAGCTGTTAAACTACTCTCTTGAGGAGTTCTTTCATGGGGGCTTCTCTTCGTAATTCACTAGGGCTGACCTTCTGGTTAACAATTGTATCTCTTGAGTCGATGGCCGCGCATCGGCTATTTCTCAATTCTAAAGTCGATGCCCTTGCATCGGCTGTAAAATGTTTAAAAATTTTAGGCCGATTTGTGTATCGGCCCCCATACTCAGTATTATTTCATATCCTCGTGTTTTATCCATCTAGGTGCCCCCCGAGCCGATTCTGTCAAGAGAATTGATGGTATCGGCTCTTCGGGTAGTCCCTGTTGGGTCAAACGTTGATCCCAGGCAGAATGGATGGTAAGGATAATTTGGGCCGATTGCTGGAATCGGCCTCCATGTTGCTTGCTCGGTGAAGGTTTTGTAATATCCCTTCATCAGTTTCGGAGGGCCGATCGCAAGGATCGGCCTCGCCATGTTGCTTATTGACGTAGTCTTGCTACTCGTCCAGGCCGGCAGACAAAACCAGCCCAATCTCTGACCTTAGCATGTTGGTGCGCTTGCTGTTGTCCATGTCGGGTACATTGTGTAATCGTGGAGTACTACATTCCGCCGGACGAACGAACACCATGTTTGTGCCAGCCGATGTTTCATCATCGGCTCTCTTTTGCTTGGGGCGCCACTCTTTTCTTTGCGGCAGTCCCTCCTCATCCAGGGTCCTCTGAACTTTCGCAGCCAGATCAGGTCGCGCCTTCCTCAGCGTATGCAAGTACAACCTTTCAGCTTCCTCCAGACCGCGCAATCGCTGAACCCTTCGCTTTTGTGTATGGCTGAGACCGTCAGGGCACCACCTTGGACGGTGGCACCTGTCTTCTTCGTATTCCCCTTCGTCTTCTGAATCCTCGAGATCTTCCAACAGAGGGGTCTCAGCATGTCTGTTTTGCGGTGGGAGAGGCCCTAAGCGCTCGAACACAGATACGTTGGCTGTCTCCTTCTTCTTCCGGTTGCATTCTGGGCAGTTGCCGATTTTAATCGGCTCATTCCTGAATCCCAGCAGTGTCTGAAGAAGGGGCAGTGCCAATGCCTGTCCGTATCGTCCCGCTCCTTGCCGTGGCGCTCCTGCCGCTCCTCATCCTGATTATGCCGGCGATGTCTTCCGTCGTTTCTAGTCAGACGACCTCTTTCATCATTGTTGTTGTATCGCCGGCTTTGGTCATATCGACTAACATACTTGTTGAGGAGGTGATCAGAGAGGGGTCGTTGGTATCTTATGTTCTTCTTCCCCCTCTGTGACGTAGCGCTTGCCATCTTGACGGAGCCGATCGCATGGAGCGGCCCCCTCAGTGTCCTTGCTCGAGAGCAGCTGTCTTCATCCCCATCCTTCTCAGAGCGGTGTCCAAGCTCTACCATGCTGATGTTGGCTGAGAAATCAGGCTGGCACCCTCCAAGGTGGGTAAACTCCACCATGTTGACGGCGGGGAAGGGGTGTGTGTCGACCTTCATGGCATACTGGTTAAAAATTAGTCGCCCATTTTCTATCGCCACTTGGATCTGCTGACGCCACACCCTGCAGTCGTTGGTGGTGTGGGTGAACGTGTTATGCCACTTGCAGTATGGCTTTCCGTTCAGCTCTTGCACCGTAGGAAACTTGTGGCCTTCGGGTACCTTTATGTGCTTCTCCGCGAGTAAGAGGTCGAAAATCTGCTCGGTTTTCGTCACGTCGAAGTCGAACCCTCTTGGAGGCCCTGGTGGCTTTACCCATTTGCAGGTTACTGGGCCTGCAGCTCGAGTCCACTCAGCTACTGCGACCTCTCGCTCTCCCGTTGGACCTTCATCTTCGCCTGCGTCAACCATGGTAACCACGCGCTTGAATTTATCTTGGTAGATATCCGGGTGGCGTTGCTCATATGCTGACAACTTCTGCACCATGTGTGCTAATGAAGGATAGTCCGCCTGGGAGGCCACTTCCTTGATCGATGATGATAGACCCACCACCGCCAATTCGACTGCTTCTTTTTCGCTCACGTGAACCGAATAGCATCGGTTCCTAACCGTCCTGAAGCGCTGGATGTATTCTGACACTGTTTCTCCGCGCTTCGTCGTACTTGTGCTAGATCGGCAATGCCAGCCTCGGAAGCCTCTGAGTGGTATTGCTCATGGAACCGTTCTTCCAGCTGCTTCCAGGTCTGGATTGAGTTCGGCGGCAGAGACGTGTACCATCCGAAAGCCGATCCTGTGAGGGACTGCGAGAAGTACCTCACGCGCAGCTCGTCTGACGCTGAGATCATGCCCAACTGTGCCAAATATCGGCTCACGTGCTCGATGGAGCTGGAGCCATCTGATCCGCTGAACTTTGTGAAGTCCGGGAGCCGATACTTGGGTGGTAGCGGGATCAATTCGTACTCGTTGGGGTACGGCTTGGTATAGCCGATCGCCTTTCTTTTCGGCATCATGCCGAACTGATCTTTCAGGATCGTACAAATTTGATCCGCGGTGATGGCTGCAGGTGCCGAACCCTGAAGATTCGTCGGGTGGCGTACTTAACCAGCCATGCCTGTTTCTCCGGTTCTGAGCCAACCGCAGGAGCTGGGCTCGGGAGCTTAGTCGGGGTATTTAGCTAGCCACGTTTGCTTCTCGGGTCTGCCTCCGACGTTCCTCTGTTGCCCCGAAGTCCCTGCTATAGCAACCTGTTTCGAGGGTGCCCAGGTGCTGCAGTCTGGCACGTATGCGCATGCGTACCCATGCGGGATCTCCTTGGGCGCGTCCGTAGGAATTGGTAGTCACTGGGGTCACCACCAATCTTGTAGACGACATAGGCCGATGAGTTCGGCGCTTCGGGCGCTGCCAACGCGAATGGCAGCGGTGGACGGGAGAGTAGCAATTCCCCTTGATGAGTCCCTAGGGCTGGTCCGGAGAGTACTGATGGCTCATGATCTCCTGGATCACGCGCAGCGCGACGCGCTCCAACGTGTTCACCAGGCTCTCGAATGGCGGTGCAGCGAATGAGCCACCATGAAGTTTATCTCCTGACGCAGCGACCTGGTGCGTTCCTCGACGGGGTGGACAGGTCCACTCCATCAAGCGCGCCTTCAGGTGTGAACCCCTTCCATCGATGCCATGGGAGCGGGTCCTGTGGAAAGAGCCGATTAGGTCGGCTTCGAGGGCAGACTTGATCTCGTCGTACTTCTTCTTGAGCTCGCCGAGATCCTCGTACGTGACCGGAGTTTCTTCTGCCACTTCTGATGAAGATGGTATGGTGTCTTTCGCCATCTCTGATGTGGATGGCGAGATGGTTGTCGTTGAAGATTGTCGTTGAAGATGTGTCGTTGAAGATGTGTCCCACCGGGCGTGCCAGAATGTGTTGACGTCAGAAACCCACCGGCGGGCAGTGACTGGCCAACACCGTAGAGCCGGGAATGACTAGGGCTGCGGCTGGCCCCAGTCCCTCAGAGCGACGGCCCGCAAAGCCTCCTGGTCGCGCGCCGATGCGGGTCGCAAGGGCGTGCCACCTGACCTATACCTGGTCAGGAAGGTGTGGATGATGCCTCGCTTACTTTCCTGCAGGGCACACACGTACACGTTAAATACGAGCCTCGATCGGCTCTCAGGTTGTCCTGTGAATCGGCTCATGGAGCCGATCCACCCATGATTCGTCCAAGGTGGCCGAATATATGGTGGTCCTGCTTGATCAAGATAAAGCGTATGAGATCCACGACGATCTAGGGTTTTCACCGCATAATCGGATCATCCTACTCACGATTGGGCCTCGCGCTCACGCACGGTAAACGTAAGCCAGCCCTAGACAAGGCCTAAAAACCAACACTAGGTTGATCCTCGGAACGTCCTGTCTAGGGGCAGCAAACTACACCCTGCATGCCACTGGATCCTCCAACCCTTTGTAAGGCCTAACTATTGCAGATATTAAACTAATCCTTGATGAATCAAGGAGCGACCATAACGGATCAGATCTACTAAATAAAGATCAAGCGGGGTGCCGCCCCTGCACCCATGATGAGGCACAAGGACGGCTAGACGCGCAAGGGTTGCACTACGCGAGCATATGATGCTAAGAACGATGCTAACCCTAACGCGTCTACGATAACTACGTTGCTCGCCATCAAAAAGGCTTCAGTACGAGCAACGCATGAACAACTAGGCAGGCTCGTGCTGCCTAGATCGCGAGATGCGATCTAGGCAGCATGGTGCTTACCGGAGGAACCCTCGAGACGAAGGAGTTGGCGATGCGCCGAGATTGGTTTGTGTTGAACGTTGGTTGTTGTTTATTCCATAAACCCTAGGTACATATTTATAGTCCAGGGGACTTTCTAATGTGGGCGTGCACTAAACCGTGCACGAGACAAACTCTAATTTCTAAACTAAGATACACGGGCTAGCTAGCCCAAACTTGGTAAATAAGGCCGATTCACATATCTCTTCTATATGTATATCTTCAAGTCCATCTTGATCGCGGCCCACCTCTGGCTTGGTCAAATTCTGGTGATAACAGAGCCAAGAAGCACGTGAATGTTGTTGGTGGAGGAATGTAGTGCGGCCCAACACCAGTGAAACCGGCGCCAACGTGGAACCTGCACAACACAACCAAAGTACTTTGCCCCAACGTAAGTGAGGTTGTCAATCTCACCGGCTTGCTGAAAACAAAGGATTAAGCGTATCGAGTGGAAGATGGTGTTTGTTTGCAAAGAACAGTAAGAACAATGATTGCAGTAGAATGTATTCAGATGTAAAAGAATGGACCGGGGTCCACAGTTCACTAGAGGTGTCTCTCCAATAAGATAACTAACATGCTGGGTGAACAAATTACAGGCGGGCAATTGACAAATAAAGATTCAATACATATCAACGATGATTACTATGTGATTTAATCAGGGCATTACGACAAAGTACATAGACCGCTATCCAGCATGCATCTATGCCTAAATAATCCACCTTCAGGTTATCATCCGAACCCCTTCATTAAGTTGTAAACAACAGATAATTGCATTAAGTATGGCGCGTAATGTAATCAACACAAATATCCTTAGACAAAGAATCGATGTTTTATTCCTAGTAGCAACAGCACATCCACAACCTTAGAACCTATTGTCACGATCCCAGATTCAATGGAGGCATGAACCCACTATCGAGCATAATTACTCCCTCTTGGAGTTACAAGTATCAACTTGGCCAGAGCCTCTACTAGCAACGGAGAGCATGCAAGAACATAAACAACACATATATGATAGATTGATAATCAACTTAACATAGTATTCTATATTCATCGGATCCCGCCAAACACAACATGTAGCATTACAAATAGATGATCTTGATCATGTTAGGCAGCTCACAAGATCTAAAAAATGATAGCACAAGCGGAGAAGACAACAATCTAGCTACTGCTATGGACCCATAGTCCAAGGATGAACTACTCACGCATCAATCCGGAGGCGGGCATGATGATGTAGAGCCCCTCCGGTGATGATTCCCCCTCTCCGGCAGGGTGCGAGGCGATCTCCGAATCCCCGAGATGGGATTGGCGGCGGCGGCTCTCGCAATGTTTTCCGTATCGTGGCTCTCGGTACGGGGGTTCCGCGACGAAGGCTATTTGTAGGCGGAAGGGTAGGTCAGGCGACGCGAGGGCCCAGACCACGGCCGGCGCGCCGGCCGGGCCGCGCCGCCCCTATGGTCTCCACCTCGTGGCCCCACTTCCTTTCCCCTCGGTCTTCTAGAAGCTTCGTGTAAAAATAGGACCCTGGGCGTTGATTTCGTCCAATTCCGAGAATATTTCCTTACTAGGATTTCTGAAACCAAAAACAGCAAACAGGAACTGGCACTTCGGCATCTTGTTAATAGGTTAGTGTCGGAAAATGTATAATATAAAGTATGTATAAAACATTCAAGTATTGACATAAAAGTAGCATGGAACATAAGAAATTATAGATACGTTTGAGACGTATCAAGCATCCCCAAGCTTAGTTCCTATTCGTCCTCGAGTAGGTAAACGATAACACAAATAATTTCTGAAGTGACATGCTACCAACATAATCTTGATCAACATTATTGTAAAGCATATGAGATGAATGGAGTGATCTGAACAAAAGATTGCTAACAAAGATAATGACTAAACAAATGAATCATATAGCAAAACTTTTCATGAATAGTACTTTCAAACAAGTATCAATAAGACTTGCATAAGAGCTAACTCATAAGCAATAAATTCTAAGTAGAATGCATTGAAGCAACACAAAGGATGATTAAGTTTCAGCAATTGCTTTCAACTTGTAACATGTATATCTCATGGATATTTGTCAACATAGAGTAATATAACAAGTGCAATAAGTAAACATGTAAGAATCAATGCACACAGTTAACACAAGTGTTTGCTTCTAAGATAGAAAGAAGTGGGTAAACTGACTCAACAATAAAGTAAAAGAATGGCCCTTCGCAGAGGGAAGCATTGATTACTATTTTTGTGCTAGAGCTTTTGTTTTGAAAACATAGAAACAATTTTGTCAACGGTAGTAATAATTCATATGTGCTATGCATAATACTTCCTACAAGTTGCAAGTCTCATGCATAGAGTAGTAATAGTGCTCGCACCTTGTCCTACTTAGCTCGGAAAACACGGATTATCATCGCATAACATATGTTTCAACCAAGTGTCACAAAGGGGTACCTCTATGCCGCCTGTACAAGTGTCCAAGGAGAAAGCACGCATTGGATTTCTCGCTTTTATTATTCTCAACTTAGACATCCATACCGGGACAACATAGACAACAGATAATGGAATCCTCTTTTAATGCTTAAGCATTCAACAACAGTTAATATTCTCATAAGAGATTGAGGTTGTATGTCCAAACTGAAACTTCCACCATGATACATGGCTTTAGTTGGCTGCCCAATGTTCTTCTCTAACATATGCATACTCAAACCATTTGATCATGAAATCGCACTTACTTCAGACAAGACGAACATGCATAGCATCTCACATGATATCCAACAAAGGTAAAAAGTTGATGGCGTCCCCAGAAACATGGTTACCGCTCAACAAGCAACTTATAAGAATTAAGACACATAACTACATATTCATCACCACAATAGTTTTTAAGCTATTTGTCCCATGAGCTATATATTGCAAAGGTAAAGGAATGAAATTTAAAGGTAGCACTCAAGTAATTTACTTTGGAATGGCAGAAAAATACCACATAGTAGGTAGATATGGTGGACACAAATGGCATGGGTTTTGGCTCAAGGTGTTTGGATGCACGAGAAGCATTTCCTCTCAGTACAAGGTTTGGGCTAGCAAGGTTGTTTGAAGCAAACACAAGTATGAACAGGTAGAGCAAAACTTACACAAGAACATATTGCAAGCATTATAAGACTCTACACTGTCTTCCTTGTTGTTCAAACACTATACCCGAAAATATCTAGACTTAGAGAGACCAATCATGCAAACCAAATTTTAACAAGCTCTACGGTAGTTCTTCATTAATAGATTAAACTACATGATGCAAGAGCTTAAACATGATCTATGAGAGCTCAAACAATTGCCAAATTACCAAACCATATGCACCATTTTCTGATTCCAACCATATAGCAATTTACCGAAGCAATCAACCTTCGCCATGAACATTAAAGCACAATTAAGAACACAAGTGTTCCATATGAAAAAGCGGAGCGTAATATCTCCAATATAAGAATGGTGGGATCCAACTTTATTCAAACCAAAACGAAAATAAAATCAAACCGACGCTCCGAGTAAAGAACATAAGATTTGATGGAATAAAAATATAGTTTCACTAGAAGTGACCTGATAATGTTGTCGATGAAGAAGGGGATGCCTTGGGCATCCCCAAGCTTAGATGCTTGAGTCTTCTTAAAATATGCAGGGATGAACCACCGGGGCATCCCCAAGCTTAGACCTTTCACTCTTCTTGATCATAGTATATCATCCTTTTCTCTTGACCCTTGAAAACTTCCTCCACACAAACTTCAAGCAAACTCATTAGAGGGTTAGTGCATAATTACAAATTCACATATTCAGAGGTGACACAATCATTCTTAACACTTCTGGACATTGCACAAAGCTTCTGAAAGTTAATGGAACAAAGAAACTCATTCAACATAGCAAAAGCGGCAATGCGAAATAAAAGGCAGAATCTGTCAAAAAGAACAGTCCGTAAAGATGAATCGGCAGGGGCACTTAACTTGCTCAAACGGAAAAACTAAAAACTAATAAAAGTTTCGTACATATCTGAGGATCACGCTCGTAAATTTGCAGATTTTTAGATTTTCTTACAGAGAGCTCTGCGAGAATTCGTGATAGACAGCAATGCTGTTTCTACGCAGCAATCCCAAATATAGCATCAACTTTAGCATAGAAACTTTACTTGGCACAAAAACATGATAAGGAGAGGTTGCTACAGTAGTAAACAACTTCCAAGACTCAACAATACAGTAAATAAAATAAAACATGGGTTATCTCCCAAGAAGTGCTTTTCTTTAACGCCTTTCAGCTAGGCGCAGAAAGTGCAAATCAAGTATTTTCAAGAGATGATGCATTAACATTCTTACCAGAGGCTTTGAGCCTACTCTTCTTACTCTTTGGTTTAGGAAATACATGACCGCATCCGGGTGTAGAGGTAAAATTTAGAGTGCCTTTCCCCATATCTATGATTGCTCCCATGAGTTTCAGCAGGGATCTTCCAAGCGTGATTTGTCCTGTCCCTACACATTCAACAACAAGATAATCAGTGGATACCGTTCTTCCAAGAAAGGTTGTGAAAACACCTTCAGCTATTCCCTTAGGAATTATAACAGAATTATCAGTAAGAGTTATTCCTTCTCCTCCTTCAGTAAGTTCCCAAAGTGTCAAAGATTCATAAATGCTTTTAGGCATAAGGCAGAACTCAGACATAATATCACAGCGGGCATAAAAAATTTCACCACAAATGGTAACTTTTATAGTAGGCACCCACATTGAAGGTTCAAAGCTTAATGGAACATAATCATAAAATTCGCGAATATGGTTGTACCCTTCTTTTAAACAAGATATATTCGTTTCGAGAGTGTTTAATCTATTAAGAATGCTAGCAAGAGATGAATCAAAGTTACTAGCTGAGCTAGACGATGTGACCAATTTTTTTACGGCATTAAAAGCTTGATCTCCATCACAATGAAGGAAATCTCCTCCCACTACAGCATCTAAGGCATATCTATAACGAAGAATAAGCCCAAAATAAAAGTTACTAAGAAGCAAACTTAGAGGCATTTTAGGTTCAGTTTTACTATAAGAATCAAAAATTCTAGACCAAGCTTCTTTAAAACTCTCCTCACCCCCTTGTTTAAAAGTAAAGATCGATTCCTCAGGTGATAGAGCAACAGCTACAGGACTAGTCATGATAATAAAATAAATGCAAGTAACTAATTTTTTTATGTTTTTGATATAGAGCTAGTAAATAAGACAATAAGTAAAGTAACTAATTTTTTGTGTTTTAATATGTAGCAAACAAGACAGTAAATAAAATAAAGTAAAGCAAGACAAAAACAAAGTAAAGAGATTGGAAGTGGAGACTCCCCTTGCAGCGTGTCTTGATCTCCTAACGGCGCCAGAAAAAGCTTGATGATGCTCGTAGATGTACACGTCCGTTGGGAACCCCAAGAGGAAGGTATGATGCACACAGCGGCAAGTTTTCCCTCAAAGAAACCAAGGTTATCGAACCAGTAGGAGCCAAGAAGCACGTGAAGGTTGTTGGTGGAGGAATGTAGTGTGGCGCAACACCGGTGAAACCGGCGCCAACGTGGAACCTGCACAACACAACCAAAGTACTTTGCCCCAACGTAACAGTGAGGTTGTCAATCTCACCGGCTTGCTGAAAACAAAGGATTAAGCGTATCGAGTGGAAGATGGGGTTTGTTTGCAAAGAACAGTAAGAACAATGATTGCAGTAGAATGTATTCAGATGTAAAAGAATGGACCGGGGTCCACAGTTCACTAGAGGTGTCTCTCAAATAAGATAACTAACATGCTGGGTGAACAAATTACAGGCGGGCAATTGACAAATAAAGATTCAATACATATCAACGATGATTACTATGTGATTTAATCAGGGCATTACGACAAAGTACATAGACCGCTATCCAGCATACATCTATGCCTAAATAATCCACCTTCAGGTTATCATCCGAACCCCTTCCAGTATTAAGTTGTAAACAACAGATAATTGCATTAAGTATGGCGCATAATGTAATCAACACAAATATCCTTAGACAAAGCATCAATGTTTTATCCCTAGTAGCAATAGCACATCCACAACCTTAGAACCTATTGTCACGATCCCAGATTCAATGGAGGCATGAACCCACTATCGAGCATAATTACTCCCTCTTGGAGTTACAAGTATCAACTTGGCCAGAGCCTCTACTAGCAACGGAGAGCATGCAAGAACATAAACAACACATATATGATAGATTGATAATCAACTTAACATAGTATTCTATATTCATCGGATCCCGCCAAACACAACATGTAGCATTACAAATAGATGATCTTGATCATGTTAGGCAGCTCACAAGATCTAAACAATGATAGCACAAGCGGAGAAGACAACCATCTAGCTACTGCTATGGACCCATAGTCCAAGGATGAACTACTCACGCATCAATCCGGAGGCGGGCATGATGATGTAGAGCCCCTCCGGTGATGATTCCCCTCTCCGGCAGGGTGCCGGAGGCGATCTCCTGAATCCCCGAGATGGGATTGGCGGCGGCGGCCTCTCAGTAATGTTTTCCATATCGTGGCTCTCGGTACAGGGGGTTTCGCGACGAAGGCTATTTGTAGGCGGAAGGGTAGGTCAGGGGGCGACGCGAGGGGCCCAGACACAGGCCGGCGCGGCCAGGGCCTGGGCCGCGCGCCGCATTATGGTCTGGCCACCTCGTGGCCCCACTTCCTTTCCCCTCGGTCTTCTGGAAGCTTCGTGTAAAAATAGGACCCTGGGCGTTGATTTCGTCCAATTCCGAGAATATTTCCTTACTAGGATTTCTGAAACCAAAACAGCAGAAAACAACAACTGGCACTTCGGCATCTTGTTAATAGGTTAGTGCCGGAAAATGTATAATAATGCTGTAAAGTATGTATAAAACAAAGTATTGACATAAAAGTAGCATGGAACATAAGAAATTATAGATACGTTTGAGACGTATCATGCACCACCTACACAGAAATAGCATTTTTTTCATTACAGGCTGGTGGTTGGGTTCTTCATCAATGAGGATCAAGGGTCAATTCAAAATCTCATCATCATCATCATCATCATCATCATCACCACCACCACCATCTTCATTTTCTTGTTCTTCTTGTTCCTTTTCTTATTCTTCTTCTTAGAACATGGAGTTACCTCTATCTGCCCACATTGTCTCAGCACAGTAAATCATTTTTGTCTTCCATGTTTCATTCTTAGATTATTTGACACCATGACCAGCCAACGTCACCAACCATTACATTTTCCTCACCCAACACAAGGTCATCAAGACCAAAACCTAAGTTCTACTTCTAAAGAATGCAACATGCAAGAACTAGCTTAACTTAGCTGGCATAAGGGTGGAAGAACTTATCTTTAAGGATCTTGAATCTATTTTTTAATGTAGCAAATGTGGTCTCAACAATCTTTAATCTAAGTATAGAGTGTCTGAGTTTGAACAATTTATCAACACTCTTAGCATTGTTCCTTGTAGATGACTCGTTAAGATGGTACCTGGCTTTGTTGAAATGTGAAAGAATGTCATGGGTGAGAACTTAGGTAGAACTTACCGTTAGGGATTTATAAACCATCAGCATTGGACATGTTGTTAGCAAGAATGTTTATATCATGGGTGAGTGGCGAAAGACAAGATTTTATTTGCTTTTCCCACTCTTCTAAATTAGGAAAAAAATACGACCTTTATTCAGAGATTATTGTTAATAGAGTAGTAAATTTGTTGCTTTTCAAATTTCTCTACCTACATAAATACAGAAAAATAAAGTGAACCAATTAAATATAGTAGTATAGATAACCAAATTTATGTTAGTGCGTATTTGATGGAGCTTTACAACACTATCAAAAACTCTTGAAACATTGGGACTCCAAGTGCAGAGTGTGTAGTATAGAAAGCAATTTTCCCCACAAGTGTGACTCGAGGTTTATATCGAACTCACGAAGAACTGATCAAAGAGTTATCTCTCCTCTATACTTCTAGCAATCCTGCAAAGTAAAATAAAGCCTTGTGTCCCCAACTCCACCATGTGGTCAAGCACAAGGTTTCGCGTAAGTAAATAAAACACAAGTAGTAATTAGACAATAAAACTAGATAAAATAAAGTAACTAAGTAAAAATAGTAAAATGGTTGATTGTTTTGGGGGTTTTGGGCAAATAGGAAAAATAAATATTTTTGTATTTTCAGATTAAAATAGTGCAGCAAATAGAAAACAAGATAAAAGCAATATAAAGGTGTTTCTTATGATAAAAAGTGGACCGGGGTTCATGGGTTCACTTGACTATTCTCTCTTTTAAGTTGTAGTGGACAATAACAATTCATCAATGAGATATGAAGATGCAAAACATGTAAAAGATACACATTCATATGGGCATCACGTCCTAACATAGAGATGATGCAACACATCTCTCTTATATTCCACAAGAAAGGGAAAATCCATGCAATCTTGTATTAAGAGTTAAGAGAGCAGTGATGCATGTAAAATGCATACATGAACTTTGTCCTTTATCATGTTTAATTACCACATATTGCAACATATATGATGTTAATAACATGTTTTACATTGATTTATGGGATTTACCAATGATCCTCTTTATTTGGTTTATAACTCTACAAAATAGGAAAACTCTTTTTTGCGTATTTTTCACTTTCAGACACCTAATCGGAGTCAAATTGCCCCGGGATTTTTGGAGCGTCACTTTTTCATCGGGAGAAGCACCCAGAATTGCTATTGTCTACTACAACTTAAAAGAGAGAATAGTCAAGTGACCCATGAACCTCGACCCACTTTTGTATCATAAGAAACACTTTTATATTGCTTTTATCTTGTTTTCTATTTGCTGCACCATTTTAATCCGAAAAACACCAAAAACAACCAACCTATTTACAATTTTTACTTAGTTACTTTATTTCATCTAGTTTTACTCGCTTTATTTTTACTTGTGTTTTATTTACTTACACGAAACATTATGCTTGACAACCACACGGTGGAGTTGGGGACACAAGGCTTTTATTTTACTTGCATGATTGCTAGAAGAAGAGAGAAGAGAATACTCTTTGCTTAGTTTCCCTAGAGTTCGATATAAACACTCGAGTAACCCCTTGTGGGAAAAATACTCTGCTGACACAACACTCTACACTTGGAGTCCCAACGTATCAAAATATTTTTGGCGTTGTTGTTGGGGAGTAATCAAGACACTTCATAAAGCCCCGTCGACTGTCATCAAGAGTATTTATGGTGCCATTGTCGCGTAGCTGAAAAGAGTTACATCATATTGGTTGATGCGTAAGAGGTATTTTCTAGAAGAATCTTCTTACAACTGCGTCTCACCTAAGCTTGGGGAGGTAACACCACTGTGAGCTCTCTTATCTCTTTTAGATTTTTGCATCGTATTTTATTTGTCTTGTTTTTAATCTTTTCTTGATTGTTTTTTAGTTTTTGCTTATTAGTTCATTTTCATAAAAATTGAAAAACATAAAAAATTAGTAGTAACTATCTTCTGAAAATCATGGGGGAAGAAATACTAAATTGTGTGATTACACAAACACTCCTAATGATCATTTTATTGCTAAACCTATCACTACACCTGAGATAACTGCTGAAAGCTTTGAAGTAAGTCATGGGTTATTAAATCTTATGACTAGGGAACAATTTGGCGGTGGCCCCACTTCCTTTCCCCCTCGGTCTTCTGGAAGCTTCGTGAAAAAATAGGACCCTGGGTGTTGATTTCGTCCAATTCCGAGAATATTTCCTTTGTAGGATTTCTGAAACCAAAAACAGCAGAAAACAGCAACTGGAGCTTCGGCATCTTGTTAATAGGTTAGTGCCGGAAAATGTATAATAATGTTGTAAAGTATGCATAAAACATTCAAGTATTGTCATAAAAGTAGCATGGAACATAAGAAATTATAGATACGTTTGAGACGTATCAAGCATCCCCAAGCTTAGTTCCTACTCGCCCTCGAGTAGGTAAACGATAACACAAATAATTTCTGAAGTGACATGCTACCAACATAACCTTGATCAACATTATTGTAAAGCATATGAGATGAATGGAATGATCTGAAGCAAAAGATTGCTAACAAAGATAATGACTAAACAAATGAATCATATAGCAAAACTTTTCATGAATAGTACTTTGAAGACAAGCATCAATAAGACTTGCATAAGAGCTAACTCATAAGCAATAAATTCTTAGTAGAATGAATTGAAGCAACACAAAGGATGATTAAGTTTCAGCAATTGCTTTCAACTTGTAACATGTATATCTCATGGATATTTGTCAACATAGAGTAATATAACAAGTGCAATAAGTAAACATGTAAGAATCAATGAACACAGTTAAGACAAGTGTTTGCTTCTAAGATAGAAAGAAGTGGGTAGACTGACTCAACATAAGTAAAAGAATGGCCCTTCGAAGAGGGAAGCATGGATTACTATTTTTGTGCTAGAGCTTTTGTTTTGAAAACATAGAAACAATTTTGTCAACGGTAGTAATAATTCATATGTGCTATGCATAATACTTCCTACAAGTTGCAAGTCTCATGCATAGAGTACTAATAGTGCTCGCACCTTGTCCTAATCAGCTCGGATAACACGGATTATCATTGCAAAAGATATGTTTCAACCAAGTGTCACAAAGGGGTACCTCTATGCCGCCTGTACAAAGGTCTAAGGAGAAAGCACGCATTGGATTTCTCGCTTTTGATTATTCTCAACTTAGACATCCATACCGGGACAACATAGACAACAGATAATGGATTCCTCTTTTAATGCTTAAGCATTCAACAACAAATAATATTCTCATAAGAGATTGAGGTTGTATGTCCAAACTGAAACTTCCACCATGATACATGGATTTAGTTAGCTGCCCAATGTTCTTCTCTAACAATATGCATACTCAAACCATTTGATCATGAAATCGCACTTACTTCAGACAAGACGAACATGCATAGCATCTCACATGATATCCAACAAAGGCAAAAAGTTGATGGCGTCCCCAGAAACATGGTTACCGCTCAACAAGCAACTTATAAGAACTAAGACACATAACTACATATTCATCACCACAATAGTTTTTAAGCTATTTGTCCCATGAGCTATATATTGCAAAGATAAAGGAATTAAATTTTAAAGGTAGCACTCAAGTAATTTACTTTGGAATGGCATAAAAATACCACATAGTAGGTAGATATGGTGGACACAAATGGCATGGGTTTTGGCTCAAGGTGTTTGGATGCACGAGAAGCATTTCCTCTCAGTACAAGGTTTGGGCTAGCAAGGTTGTTTGAAGCAAACACAAGTATGAACAGGTACAACAAAACTTACACAAGAACATATTGCAAGTATTATAAGAATCTACACTGTCTTTCTTGTTGTTCAAACACTTTACCAGAAAATATCTAGACTTAGAGAGACCAATCATGCAAACCAAATTTAACAAGCTCTACGGTAGTTCTCCATTAATAGATTAAACTACATGATGCAAGAGCTTAAACATGATCTATGAGAGCTCAAAACAATTGCCAAATTATTCCAAACCATATGCAGCATTTTCTGATTCCAATCAAATAGCAATTTAACGAAGCAATTTCAGCCTTCGCCATGAACATTAAAGCACAACTAAGAACACAAGTGTTCCATATGAAAAAGCGGAGCGTAATATCTCCAATATAAGGATGGTGGGATCCAACTTTATTCAAACCAAAACGAAAATAAAAGCAAACCGACGCTCCAAGTAAAGACCATAAGATGTGATGGAATAAAAATATAGTTTCACTAGAAGTGACCTGATAAGTCGTCGATGAAGAAGGGGATGCCTTGGGCATCCCCAATCTTAGATGCTTGAGTCTTCTTAAAATATGCAGGGATGAACCACCGGGGCATCCCCAAGCTTAGACCTTTCACTCTTCTTGATCATAGTATATCATCCTCTTCTCTTGACCCTTGAAAACTTCCTCCACACCAAACTTCAAGCAAACTCATTAGAGGGTTAGTGCATAATCAAAAATTCACATATTCAGAGGTGAAATAATCATTCTTAACACTTCTGGACATTGCACAAAGCTTCTGAAAGTTAATGGAACAAAGAAACTCTTTCAACATAGCAAAAGCGGCAATGCGAAATAAAAGGCAGAATCTGTCAAAACAGAACAATCCGTAAAGACGAATTTTGCAGGGGCACTTAACTTGCTCAAACAGAAAAACTCAAAACTAATGAAAGTTGCGTACATATATGAGGATCACGAACATAAATTTGCAGATTTTTTTGATTTTTTTACAGAGAGATCTGCGCGAATTCGTGACAGACAGCAATTCTGTTTCTGCGCAGCAATCCAAATCTAGCATCAACTTTACCATAGAGACTTTACTTGGCACAAACATGATAAGGAGAGGTTGCTACAGTAGTAAACAACTTCGAAGACTCAACAATACAGTAAATAAAATGAAACTTGGGTTATCTCCCAAGAAGTGCTTTTCTTTAACGCCCTAGGCGCAGAAAGTGCAAATCAAGTATTATTAAGAGATGAAGCATCAACATCGTTACCGAGGAGTTGGGAGTTTTCTCAACAATGCATTGTATCTGGTCTATATAAGTAACTCCTCTTTCATTGCTCCTAGGCTTACTATTCTCATCAAACAAATTTTCAGGAACAAGCCAAGCATAGTTATTTTCTAAAGCTTCATGCATCCCTAGGAGCTTACTAGGTATCGGTGCTTTAATTTCCTTACCATCATTAACATTATTAGTGTACCTTATTCTATCCATGTCCATCTTTTCAAGTGTTCGTTTAAAATCAGGGAAGAAACCAAGCCTCTTATGCTTGATAAAAACTTTTCTAGCTTCTTTAGCTATATCTTCAAATTCTCTAACAAGGACTTTTAAAACAAAATCTCTCTTTTCTCCCATCTCCATATTCGAAAGTGTAAGAAACATATGTTCACTACAAGAAAAGTTGCCATGGCCGACGAAGTTGAAGTCGCGCCGTGGTTGCTGGTGTACCATGGCCGACGATTTTTGGTCCCTCCGTGGTGCATGTCAAAACTTTTTTTTTCTCGTTTTTGAGGCCACCTAGCCCGACGAAAGCGGCCAAAACGTCGCGTATGGTGGCCCGGGACGTGGTGCATCTCGAAATCTCGGGTTCGCCGGCCGAGTCAACGCAAATCCGCACCGCCGAGGGATGTAGGGCCCAGATGGCAGCCTCTCTGGCATTGTTTTTTTCTAGATCGCGCCATCTCGTTCAACGTTCTCCGATCGAGCCGTTTACGATGCAGGATCATGGGTCCCGCATGTCATCCTCTATGAACCAAAATTCTTTCTATTCTTGGATTTTTTTGACCCCCTGATTTCTGGCTACTTCCTTTTTCTTTTGATCCCTTGCCGCCTTGGAAACGTTGAGACCGCTGCTGCTAAATGGGACCCGCATGTCATCCTCTATGTGCAATCAACTTTCTTTTCTTGGAGTTTTTTTGGCACCTCAAATTTGGTCACTTGCCTTTTTCTTTCGATCCCCTGCCGCCTCTCAAACGTGATACTGCTGCTAACTGGGACCCGCATGTCATCCTCTATGTACTATAAAACTTTCTTTTCTTGAATTATTTTTGGCACCTCATATTTGGTCACTTACCTTTTTCTTTCGATCTCCTGCCGCCTCTCAAACGGTGATACCGCTGCTGCTAAATGGGACCCGCATGTCATCCTCTATGTACTATAAAACTTTCTTTTCTTGGATTTTTTGGCACCTCATATTTGGTCACTTGACTTTTTCTTTCGATCACTGCTGCCTCTCAAACGGTGATACCGCTCCGCTAAATGGGACCCGCATGTCATCCTCTATGTAATAAATTTTTTTTCTTGGATTATTTTTGGCACCTCATATTTGGTCACTTGACTTTTTCTTTCGATCCCCTGCTGCCTCTCAAACGGTGATACCGCTGCTGCTAAATGGGACCCGCATGTCATCCTCCATGTACTATAAAACTTTCTTTTTTGGATTATTTTTGGCACCTCATATTTGGTCACTTGACTTTTGCTTTCGATCACCTCTGCCTCAAACGGTGATACCGCTGCTGCTAAATGGGACCCGCATGTCATCCTCTATGTACTATAAAACTTTCTTTTTTGGATTATTTTTGGCACCTCATATTTAGTCACTTGACTTTTTCTTTCGATCCCTGCCTCAAACGGTGATACCGCTGCTGCTAAATGGGTCCCGCATGTCATCCTCTATGTACTATAAAACTTTCTTTTCTTGGATTATTTTTGGCTCCGATATTTGGTCACTTGCCTTTTTTCTTTCGATCTCATGCCACGTTTGAAACTTTGAGGAACCTGCTGGCTCATGGGACCCGCATGTCATCCTCTATGTGCTATAAAAGTTTATTTTCTATGGTTTTTTTCACTCTCTGATTTTTGTCTATTTCCTTTTTCTTTTGATGCCCTGCCGCCTTGGAAACGTTGAGTAAGCTGCTTACTCATGGGACCCGCATGTCATCCTCTATGTACAATCAAGTTTCCTTGAATTATTTTTGGCTCCTGATATTTCGTCACTTGCCTTTTTCTTTCGATCTCATGCCACGTTTGAAACGTTGAGGAACCTGCTGGCTCATGGGACCCGCATGTCATCCTCTACAAACAATAAAAGTTTCCTTTATTGGAGTTATTTTTGACCCCTAATTTCTGGCTATTTGCCTTTTTCTTTTGATCCCTGCCCCTTTGAAACGATGAGGACGCTGTTGGCAGGTCGGTCCCATATGTCATCCTCTATGAACAATACAAGTTTCCTTTGGTGGATTTATTTTTACCCCTAATTAATTTCTGGCTATTTCCTTTTTTTCTTTGATCCCCTGCCGCCTTGGAAACGTTGAGGATGCTGCTGCCTCATCGGTCCCGCGTGTCATCCTCTCAGAACGATAAATGTTTTCTTTTCTTGGATATTTTTACCAACTGATTTTTGGTTTTTTTTATTTTCGATCCCCTGCCGCCTTTGAAACGTTGACGACCTGCTGGCTCATGGGTCCCCGATGTCAGCCTCCCCGTACAAGAAACATGTGATATCTTGATTATTTTGCAGACAATAAACAGTGTATTTCGCTCTGAGCTATTGCAAACGGATAAATTAAATCTTTATTTTTACAACATATATCTTGAATCTCCTTGTTTTTTGTTTTGGCGAAGCATAGGACTTTCCTGTTTTTTTTGAGAAAAATCCGAACTATCATGTTCTGGAGTGGGCTGAAATTGTACGTGTCAAAAGGCCCAGAAGGATAGTTCGAAGGCCCAGATGTCCAGATGCAGCCCAATTGAAATCTTTCTTTTCTTGGATTTTTTCACCCCCTGATTTCTGGCTACTTCATTTTTCTTTGGTCCTGTGCTTGAAACTTGTCAACACCCGGATTTTTAAGTCCAGATGCCTATTATGCCATTCCTCGCAATCCCAGGAATATTGTTTTTGCGAGACATAATAGCTTGATATCACAACACATCATTTATTACAACACATAATCGTCTTACAACAAAGGATCACATGATCCAGTCTTAATACATCATAGAGGATCTAGAGATCCTATTACAAAACACATAGCGGAAGCGAAATAACGGTCATGGTCCATCTGTTCCACAGGCAACTGTTGACGTCAGGAGCGGTCCTAGTTGTCGTAGACGTTCTGATGTCCATCTTCCTCGTACAGCTGTTCACCTTCATAGTCGGCCATTTGAATAGCCAGGGACAAAGCCATGAGTACTTTTTAAAGTACTCGCAAACTAATACTAGTGTAAGCACTATCAATTGTGGTAAGGGGATACTAAGCTCTAGGTTTATTTGCATAAAGCCAAGTTTATTTCATAAACATTTAGTAAAGATGCTTGAATCAAATAGACTATCTCAAGTGGGAACATTAGTGTCATTCCCACAACTCTGTTGTGGTCCAACTCAAAGTCACCATTCACCGGTCAACTTCAAGTCACCAGTCATATGTCACATTTTTGAAAAGGGTCTGATGACGGAACAGTATGGCCTTTCCAATCGTCCGTAACCGTGGACACGGCTATTCGAATAGTTCTACACTCTGCAGAGGTCGTACACTTGTGCCACAATATTTGCAATAATCCGTCAGGGTTAACTGGCCCTGATTTATCATACTCCGTATGCGGACTACCAACCATAACCTTTCACTTATATACTCTAGTACAGGCACCTCTCCCCATGAGCTTGGCCTCCCGGTGAGAACCAACCTGTTAACCCGGGAACTGCACAGGGCTTGGGCCGGACAATTCACCTCGTTCACATCATTCCGCAATATCTCATATTGCTTCGGAGGCAGCCCTTGGCATAACCCCTATGACGCTTGTTTAGAGGGAACCCATACTAAAGCACATAAATTTCTAGTTAAGCCCGTACCCATTTTGGGTATTGTGGGGGTACTTTCAAAATTGGAATGGTATCGCATCCGAACCCAACCATCAGTTTTATATCAAAAATCACCATCTTCTCATGGTCATATTTACCTTCAAAGTCATTCAATGGAATGAACCATCACTCCAAGGTTTCAACTTCATTTCAAAGTCACATGTTCCCATCTAGAGTAATCAATTTTATTTGTTTAGCACTAGCAACTATTCATGAGGGGAGCTAACCAGCTTGTCTTGCTCTAGGCTAACTTTGATGCTTTTGTTCTGCTCTATATCTACACCAAGTGAAACATGAATCAAAAAGTAAGCTTTGCTAAACCAAAGTCAAAAACTTGTAGGGTAGAAACTTGGGATAGGATCACTAAGCATAAATAAAAGGGGGATGAGGCCTTGCTCTTGTAGAGCTTTGCCTTATGGTATCTTGCAAGAATATTAGCTTGCTTGTAGGGGTAATATTAATATCAGCTTGCAGTAGACTAGCTTGCAAAGGTATTAGCTTGCCTTGATTGGTGAAGTGATCAAAGTATTCTTCTTCTTCCTCTTGGTAGAATACTTCCTCCTCTTGATAGTCTCCGGTACTAGCGTCTATAAACGAATACGAGGATACAATCACCAAACAATACTTAAGCACTCTTAATTAGCCTTAGTGGCTCACACAATGATCTAGCATTACTACTTAATATTTATTACAAGATTATGCTAGGTTTTCCTTATTTAATAATAGGAAAATAATTTCCTCTCATTGAAAAATGGAGTTAGGGTTTCTCTTTAGTTTGTGAGAAAATAATTTCCTCTCATTGAATCTTCTTAAGATTTAATTTCTCTTATGAATAATATATGACCTAGGTTGACTAAAGTCAACCTCTTCATACTTACCATTTGAGAAAATGATTTAAATGAGGTTCCATACTTCATGCAATTTAATGCTAACATGGTAGTGTTTTAATGTCACCAAATAATTTAATGTGAGGTTACTTAGATTATGATCACTACCTCATATTGTATTACTTGAGAACAAGATTTAAATGAGAGGAGTATCTCTCATACGATTTAACACATAGTGGTGATTTATTTAAAGGACTATTATTGAGGTGTTGTTAATACTCTCAAATAGACAGGGATGATCCTATGTTGACCAAGGTCAACACTTCACACTTAGTATTTTGAGAAAGTGAGTTAAATGAGATTCATCATCTCATGTGATTTAATTAATTTAAATATTATTTAGATTTAAGATTTATAAGGGAGCAAGTATGAGCTTAGGGAATTAAAGGTCAACACATTACTTCATTTTATTTGAGAAGGATAAATTAAATGAGGTGAGCACCTCATAATATTTTAGTAACACCTTGTAATGGTTGAACATTATTAATTAATTAAAAATGAATTTTAATTGACCATGGGATCTACTTCATATTAATTTGGTTGAGGTAAAATTTAAATGAGCCCAAAGTCTATCATATGATTTAATCAATAGACTTGAAATATTTAAATACTACTTATGAGAAAGATTAAGTATTTTCAAATATAAACCTATGGGTCATTAATTATGTGCTATTAATTCTTATTGAATTATTTGGACAAATGGTTTATGTGAGAAACTATACCTCATATAAGTTAAACTATCATCTAATGATTAGCCTCTCTAATTAACCAAGCATGAGACTTATTTGGTCTAGGTCAGTACCTCTATTTGAATTACTTAAGATCACAATTTAAATGAGAGATAAGCCCTCATACTATTTAAATAATTCTATGTGTATTAAATATTCTAGAAATGGTTCCATAGCCATTATTTAACTCTAGTTTATGATCA
This sequence comes from Lolium multiflorum, assembly GCA_030979885.1. Taxonomy (NCBI): domain Eukaryota; kingdom Viridiplantae; phylum Streptophyta; class Magnoliopsida; order Poales; family Poaceae; genus Lolium; species Lolium multiflorum. Next base: position 212,908,842 of record CM061747.1, on the reverse strand, counting down.
TGCAAAACAACCATGCTATATTTTTGCATAATCAATTATATTATGTCAAATGTGATTTATTAGAGTTGGAATCAACTTAAAATCATTTCTAGATAATTTCTAATATTTATTTGAAGTCAGAAAAGTCCCTGCCTTGTTATTTTTATCATTTAAATTTATTTTCGAATTTGGACATGAGGCCAGTGCCATGATTTAGACAATTTCATGAGCTTTCTAAATATATAAAATTTACTAAATTTGGTTTAGTAGAATTTAAACTATTAAATTTTGAAGTTGGCACCAGTATTGAATTTGAACTGAATAGATTAAATGGAATTTGAATTACCGGGCCACGCGGGAAAATAAACGGGCTAACCAATTTAAACGAAACTGGGCCGGCCCAACTAGTGCTGACCACGCAGCGGGCTGCCTGACAGGGGGTCCCACTCGTCAGTGGCTGTTAAAACAGCGAAACGGTACGAGCGATAGGATCCGTTAGATCAGAACCTGATCGAACGGCCGAGGCTTCGTCGTCTCCGACGAGATGCCGGCGTGCTGGCGGCGTACCTAGGGGGTCGGAGGGAGCTGTAGGCCGCCGGCGGTCGATGGCGAGGGTCGAGGCGACGTTGGCGAGGTGGTAGAGGCTCCTGGTACAGTGGCGGAGCTTGGGGAGGCGGGGATCGATGGCGAGGATCTGCGGGCTCCGGCGGCTCCGAGCTTCGAATTGGGGCGACTCCGGCGAGTTCTAGTGAAATTGATTGGTGGGGAATGATCAGTGAGAAGAGAGGAGCGGATGGGATGCAGGGAGAAGGCGCCGATCATCTCCTTTTATAGGGTCGCATGGTGGCCGTGGTGTGCTGTGAAGGGTCGACCATGGCGCGGCGTCTACGGCGCGCGAAGAGGCAGGCTAGGATGCGCGTCGTGTAGGCGACGGCTAGGCGAAGCTAGCGCGCTTGATGGCGAGCCAAATGATGGCCTGTGGCGTCCTGGCGACAGTGGTGTACGCGCAGTACCGGCGCGGCAGGTCGGCGATCATGGCGACGGCTAGATGGTTCCCGCGAGCCTAGTTGGTTGTCTAGCATGGTTCGGGTGCGGTGTAGGGCGCGGGTGCACGAGCAGAGAGGGAGGGATGGACAAGCGTCCAGGCGAGCGCGTGCACTGGCGGGTACCGTGGCATGCCAGGGCGCGCTCACCGCGTGCCTGGCACGTCCTGGGCGTGCATGGGCGCGCCTGGCTCGGCCAGTGTGGTGCTCGATTCGATCCAGGGAAGGTACAGGCATAGTCCTTGTGCATTGGAGAAGCTACTTGACATAGTTTGATGGGCCAGGGAGGGGTAGAAGGTAGGGTGGCAATGGAGTGGCATGGTACACGGCATGGAGAAGAAAAGTGCTCCATTCCACTTTAATCGACCAGAGCCAGTACATGCACTGATGCAGGGGTTGTACAAGAGTGTGATGATCACCAAAAGAAAGTGGTGGAGGCTTTGGACCAGAGGTTTATAGCATGTTTCTCATTTTCAGAATTGTGCACACAAGGTGCTCGACACAATGGCCGCATGAACTTTTATTTGGATTTTTGCAATTCTTTTTGGTGGAGCTGATTTATGTATTAATTGTGATTGAATGGTGGTGGTGGTGGTCAAATTGGTCAAGGTTTACAAGAATTCCAAAATGTGCTCATCTTCACATTGTTTCAAAGTCTCCACTTGTCACTCTTATTCTGGTCAACCTAGTCAATATTTTCCATGATGGTCAACATGAAAAGTACTCACCTTGACATGGTCTTGGATGACATGGCTTTGGTTGACAAAGTTTAGATTAGGTTTTAAGAATTACAGGGGTGCAAAGTGGTGAAGAAAATATTTTTCACCCAAATGACCATTATCACATGTATGTTGAAATCCTTATTTTTCTTGATTTGATTCATGATCCAAAGATGCAATTGTGTTAGTTTATCATATTAAAACATTTTAGAAGCAATGGGGCAAGCAAAATTGGCCTTGGTGAATGATTTGCATTTTGGCATATGTGTATGTGAGTGAATTTTGGGAATTCTCTCCCTATTTGATTTCTATCCATTTGATTTGACTTTGGTTGACTCTAATGTGGTTCTTATGAGTTTAGAAACATTTTAAGAGCATTGAAACTAAATCAAATGGCCTTATTCAAAGATTTGCAAAATTGGCCTTAACACATAAGAAATGAGGTGTCCAATTTTCATAACTTGTACTAGGGTTGTTCTTGCTTCACTTGAACATGGGTTAGGGTCCATTTAGTGTTATAATAGGTTTAGACATGGTGTCACACCATTTAGTCAAGGTTTAGAGACCTTGGTCAATGTTTGGTGAAATGCCTATGTGTCACATATGCTTTTATGCATATGTGGTATTTTATTTTTAATTTGACTTGGTTTGGCCCAATTGGTTTTGTTGAATGTTGAAATGATATTTGGAGATGATCCAACCATTCACAACAAGTCCTAGGGTTAGTTCCCTTAAATTCACATATTTGCTATTTAGCTCTCCTATGCCTCTATGGCATTTTTAATTTCTTTATATTATTTTTAGTTTCAACTTGGCAATGATTTAAGAAGTGCTATATAAGGTTTACAAAGCTTTTCTAATCTTTTAAATAGAGTGAAAGGGTCTAGGGTAAATATTTATAATTGTAGCCATAGGCACATATGCCTTTTTCTCATTTAATTTCCTTTTATTTTATTTTCACTAGAATGATGAGAAGAGGGGTGAGTCTTTAGGGTTTATGATTATTTCAATTACTCATAACAAGCAATCATGGCAATAGCACAAGAATTATGCAAGATTATTACTTACCAAGCTTAATTTAATAAAAGTTTTTGTTGGTTCCAAAATTTGGAACTAGGGAACTTTGTTTGTTTTGTGTTGTATTTTCTGGGATGTTACAAACCCTTCCCCCTTAAACAAATCTCGTCCCGAGATTTTAAGAGGAGTTAGGTTCCTAAGAGAGATTGAGTATTTTGATTAACAGGAAGGCATACTTGTCGGGTCTGGGGTGCTTCCTGGGCTTCAGTAGCAGTCATGTGGTAGAAACGTCCGTTGTTGTTGTTCTGGTTCCTTCTACTTGCGAAGCGGCGTTGTTGCTGGGCAGGTGCAGCGGTGTTGGAGGCAATCTTGGCAAGCTTCTTGGGGCATTCTTTGGAGAAGTGGCCTACAACTCCACATTCATAACAGTTTACCGTTGACTTGTCCTTCGGTGCGACGGGGATGGTATTACTTCCAGTTCTCTGGCCAGTGTTGGTGTTGGTGTTGTTCCCACTGTTGTTGTGGCTGTTGGGGTTGCGGTTGTTATTGTTGTTGCCTCCGGGCTTCGGGGGTCCTCCGTGGTTGTTGTTGTAGTTGGGGCGATAAGTCTGAGCAGGTGGCCTGTTGTTTCTGGGGGTGAATCCTCCAGAGGAGTTATTGCGGTGCTTCTGGGTATGGTGGGGTCCACTCTGGTTCATTATTCTACGCTTGCGGTTCTCATTGGCCTGATGCAGCTTTCCTTCCATCTGAGCTCGAGGGCTTCGAGGTCAGCGAACGGGATATTTACTAACACAGTTTGCATCTCGTCATGCAGTCCGTTCAAAAGCTTTCCTTTCTTTTCTCATTTGTGTCGGTCTCATCCGGGGCGTACCTTGACAGAGTGAGAAACCTGTCGCGGTATTCCACCACGGACATTCTTCCTTGCTTGAGTTCACGGAACTCGTCTCTCATTTTCTTGATTAGTCCTTGAGGCACATGGTACTTGCTGAACTTCAGTTTGAAGTCTTCCCATGTCATCATCTGTCCTGCATTCATTGCACGGGCACTAGTCCACCAGGCTCTTGCAGGTCCTGACAGGTAGTGGGTGGCAAACAATACTTTTTCTGCGGCTTCAACTCCCGCAACTTCAAGGTTGTTTTCTATTGTCTGGAGCCAGTCATCAGCATCGAGGGGTTCTTCGGTTTTGCTGAACATTGGCGGGTTGGTGTTCTGGAAATTCTTCAGCTTTGACCCAGGGTGATCATGGTTTCCATGGCCTTGATTATTCTGAGCTATCTGTTGCAGAGCAGCAAGGTTTGCTTGGCGTTCAGCTCTTTCGGCTTCCCGGTCTGCCATCATTGTTTGCAGTAGTTGCATCATGGCATCCTGATTTGCGTTGCGGTTTGGGGGTGCCATCTAAACATGTAGGTAGATCATGAGATAAGAGGGAATTTTCTATGGCTTATTTTGAGTTAAGTTTAAACTTAAGATATTTTCAGGATGAACATAACACATATTTTATTTATTCACAATAAACATCACACATTACAAGCTAAAGCACTAAGGGTTTTAAGAACCCTTCTTCCACAATCTACGATACATGGTGCGGGATACAACTCACACCTACGTAAGTGAAGCTAGTGAAACTATTCCTCAGGGTCTTCATCCACATCGATGGGAATGATCCCATCCTCTGCAGCCTCCAGAAACTCATAGTCTTCCTCATCGGTGAACTCGTCATCCTCAAAGTCGTCGTCATCACTCAGGAAATCATCGCCTCCTTGGATGTCTTCTCCATCCTCCTCCATCTCCTGGATCTGGTCCTGCTGTGTCCGGACAGTCATCTCTAAGGTGCGAATCTTCTCGCGAAGACGGGTGATAGTAGCGACATTCTTGGCGCGCTGCAGGCGAAGTGACCTGCGGTCCTTGGCGAGTAGCCTGATGGCGTCAGCATGATGAGCCAAAGCCATCTGAGCACGGTGGGAGTGAACACGTGTCAACTCCAGGTCCTTCCGGGTCTCATGAAGCATAAAGTCCAAATGCTGCACATGGATCTTGAGCACCGGGTGCGAAGAGAGTGCCATGGGTTCCCCCATGGTGTCGTGCCTCGCGAAGTGGGCGAAGCGGCTTCCCCGGAGTGCGGCGATGTTCTGTCCACACACCCGAGCAAGTCCCTCCTGAAGGGCGTGAGCAAGACCGTCCACCCAGCTGTATGCCTTGAAGGAGAAAAGGATCCTCTCCGAGATGGGAGGTTCCGAGCTTCCCTTCAAGTCAGCGGTGATCATCCACTGCTGTTCCCCAGTGGGGGTGTTGTGGATCCGGACTCCGTGGAACTTGGGAGGTGGGCGTTCGAGCCTCTCGGACACTAGGTACAAGTCGCGCTCAAACACCAGACTTCCTCCGTTTTCCAGATCGTAGGTCTCCGTCTGGACGTAAGGCTCCATCTGAAAGTGAAATGGATGAGTAAGTTAAAGAGAACAAGTGTGGCCACATTTTAATGGATTTATAAGGAGATGCATAGCTTATTTTTAAGAAGATCTGGTAGAGAAGAAAATGAATAAGTTTTCATAAATACTCACTTTATTTGTTTTTGAAACTAACATTTTTCTGAACGTCCATTCTAACTAGGGTCTCCTAAGGTCAAACAATGGCTCTGATACCAACTTGTCAACACCCGGATTTTTAAGTCCAGATGCCTATTATGCCATTCCTCGCAATCCCAGGAATATTGTTTTTGCGAGACATAATAGCTTGATATCACAACACATCATTTATTACAACACATAATCGTCTTACAACAAAGGATCACATGATCCAGTCTTAATACATCATAGAGGATCTAGAGATCCTATTACAAAACACATAGCGGAAGCGAAGTAACGGTCATGGTCCATCTGTTCCACAGGCAACTGTTGACGTCAGGAGCGGTCCTAGTTGTCGTAGACGTTCTGCTGTCCATCTTCCTCGTACAGCTGTTCACCTTCATAGTCTGGCCATTTGAATAGCCAGGGACAAAGCCATGAGTACTTTTAAAGTACTCGCAAACTAATACTAGTGTAAGCACTATCAATTGTGGTAAGGGGATACTAAGCTCTAGGTTTATTTGCATAAAGCCAAGTTTATTTCATAAACATTTAGTAAAGATGCTTGAATCAAATAGACTATCTCAAGTGGGAACATTAGTGTCATTCCCACAACTCTGTTGTGGTCCAACTCAAAGTCACCATTCACCGGTCAACTTCAAGTCACCAGTCATATGTCACATTTTTGAAAATGGTCTGATGACGGAACAGTATGGCCTTTCCAATCGTCCGTAACCGTGGACACGGCTATTCGAATAGTTCTACACTCTGCAGAGGTCGTACACTTGTGCCACAATATTTGCAATAATCCGTCAGGGTTAGCTGGCCCTGATTTATCATACTCCGTATGCGGACTACCAACCATAACCTTTCACTTATATACTCTAGTACAGGCACCTCTCCCCATGAGCTTGGCCTCCCGGTGAGAACCAACCTGTTAACCCGGGAACTGCACAGGGCTTGGGCCGGACAATTCACCTCGTTCACATCATTCCGCAATATCTCATATTGCTTCGGAGGCAGCCCTTGGCATAACCCCTATGACGCTTGTTTAGAGGGAACCCATACTAAAGCACATAAATTTCTAGTTAAGCCCGTACCCATTTTGGGTATTGTGGGGGTACTTTCAAAATTGGAATGGTATCGCATCCGAACCCAACCATCAGTTTTATATCAAAAATCACCATCTTCTCATGGTCATATTTACCTTCAAAGTCATTCAATGGAATGAACCATCACTCCAAGGTTTCAACTTCATTTCAAAGTCACATGTTCCCATCTAGAGTAATCAATTTTATTTGTTTAGCACTAGCAACTATTCATGAGGGGAGCTAACCAGCTTGTCTTGCTCTAGGCTAACTTTGATGCTTTTGTTCTGCTCTATATCTACACCAAGTGAAACATGAATCAAAAAGTAAGCTTTGCTAAACCAAAGTCAAAAACTTGTAGGGTAGAAACTTGGGATAGGATCATTAAGCATAAATAAAAGGGGGATGAGGCCTTGCTCTTGTAGAGCTTTGCCTTATGGTATCTTGCAAGAATATTAGCTTGCTTGTAGGGGTAATATTAATATCAGCTTGCAAGAATACTAGCTTGCGGAGGTATTAGCTTGCCTTGATTGGTGAAGTGATCAAAGTATTCTTCTTCTTCCTCTTGGTAGAATACTTCCTCCTCTTGATAGTCTCCGGTACTAGCGTCTATAAACGAATACGAGGATACAATCACCAAACAATACTTAAGCACTCTTAATTAGCCTTAGTGGCTCACACAATGATCTAGCATTACTACTTAATATTTATTACAAGATTATGCTAGGTTTTCCTTATTTAATAATAGGAAAATAATTTCCTCTCATTGAAAAATGGAGTTAGGGTTTCTCTTTAGTTTGTGAGAAAATAATTTCCTCTCATTGAATCTTCTTAAGATTTAATTTCTCTTATGAATAATATATGACCTAGGTTGACTAAAGTCAACCTCTTCATACTTACCATTTGAGAAAATGATTTAAATGAGGTTCCATACCTCATGCAATTTAATGCTAACATGGTAGTGTTTTAATGCCACCAAATAATTTAAGGTGAGGTTACTTAGATTATGATCACTACCTCATATTGTATTACTTGAGAACAAGATTTAAATGAGAGGAGTATCTCTCATACGATTTAACACATAGTGGTGATTTATTTAAAGGACTATTATTGAGGTGTTGTTAATACTCTCAAATAGACAGGGATGATCCTATGTTGACCAAGGTCAACACTTCACACTTAGTATTTTGAGAAAGTGAGTTAAATGAGATTCATCATCTCATGTGATTTAATTAATTTAAATATTATTTAGATTTAAGATTTATAAGGGAGCAAGTATGAGCTTAGGGAATTAAAGGTCAAAACCTTACTTCATTTTATTTGAGAAGGATGATTTAAATGAGGTGAGCACCTCATACTATTTTAGTAACACCTTGTAATGGTTTAATATTATTAATTAATTAAAAGTGAATTTTAATGGGATCTACTTCATATTAATTTGGTTGAGGTAAAATTTAAATGAGCCCAAAGTCTATCATATGATTTAATCAATAGGCTTGAAATATTTAAATACTACTTATGAGAAAGATTAAGTATTTTCAAATATAAACCTATGGGTCATTAATTATGTGTTATTAATTCTTATTGAATTATTTGGACAAATGGTTTATGTGAGAAACTATACCTCATATAAGTTAAACTATCATCTAATGATTAGCCTCTCTAATTAACCAAGCATGAGACTTATTTGGTCTAGGTCAGTACCTCTATTTGAATTACTTAAGATCACAATTTAAATGAGAGATAAGCCCTCATACTATTTAAATAATTCTATGTGTATTAAATATTCTAGAAATGGTTCCATAGCCATTATTTAACTCTAGTTTATGATCATGCAAAACAACCATGCTATATTTTTGCATAATCAATTATATTATGTCAAATGTGATTTATTAGAGTTGGAATCAACTTAAAATCATTTCTAGATAATTTCTAATATTTATTTGAAGTCAGAAAAGTCCCTGCCTTGTTATTTTTATCATTTAAATTTATTTTCGAATTTGGACATGAGGCCAGTGCCATTATTTAGACAATTTCATGAGCTTTCTAAATATATAAAATTTACTAAATTTGGTTTAGTAGAATTTAAACTATTAAATTTTGAAGTTGGCACCAGTATTGAATTTGAACTGAATAGATTAAATGGAATTTGAATTACCGGGCCACGCGGGAAAATAAACGGGCTAACCAATTTAAACGAAACTGGGCCGGCCCAACTAGTGCTGACCACGCAGCGGGCTGCCTGACAGGGGGTCCCACTCGTCAGTGGCTGTTAAAACAGCGAAACGGTACGAGCGATAGGATCCGTTAGATCAGAACCTGATCGAACGGCCGAGAGGCTTCGTCGTCTCCGACGAGATGCCGGCGTGCTGGCGGCGTACCTAGGGGGTCGGAGGGAGCTGTAGGCCGCCGGCGGTCGATGGCGAGGGTCGAGGCGACGTTGGCGAGGTGGTAGAGGCTCCTGGTACAGTGGCGGAGCTTGGGGAGGCGGGATCGATGGCGAGGATCTGCGGGCTCCGGCGGCTCCGAGCTTCGAATTGGGGCGACTCCGGCGAGTTCTAGTGAAATTGATTGGTGGGGAATGATCAGTGAGAAGAGAGGAGCGGATGGGATGCAGGGAGAAGGCGCCGATCATCTCCTTTTATAGGGTCGCATGGTGGCCGTGGTGTGCTGTGAAGGGTCGACCATGGCGCGGCGTCTACGGCGTGCGAAGAGGCAGGCTAGGATGCGCGTCGTGTAGGCGACGGCTAGGCGAAGCTAGCGCGCTTGATGGCGAGCCAAATGATGGCCTGTGGCGTCCTGGCGACAGTGGTGTACGCGCAGTACCGGCGCGGCAGGTCGGCGATCATGGCGACGGCTAGATGGTTCCCGCGAGCCTAGTTGGTTGTCTAGCATGGTTCGGGTGCGGTGTAGGGCGCGGGTGCACGAGAAGAGAGGGAGGGATGGACAAGCGCGTCCAGGCGAGCGCGTGCACTGGCGGGTACCGTGGCATGCCAGGGCGCGCTCACCGCGTGCCTGGCACGTCCTGGGCGTGCATGGGCGCGCCTGGCTCGGCCAGTGTGGTGCTCGATTCGATCCAGGGAAGGTACAGGCATAGTCCTTGTGCATTGGAGAAGCTACTTGACATAGTTTGATGGGCCAGGGAGGGGTAGAAGGTAGGGTGGCAATGGAGTGGCATGGTACACGGCATGGAGAAGAAAAGTGCTCCATTCCACTTTAATCGACCAGAGCCAGTACATGCACTGATGCAGGGGTTGTACAAGAGTGTGATGATCACCAAAAGAAAGTGGTGGAGGCTTTGGACCAGAGGTTTATAGCATGTTTCTCATTTTCAGAATTGTGCACACAAGGTGCTCGACACAATGGCCGCATGAACTTTTATTTGGATTTTTGCAATTCTTTTTGGTGGAGCTTATTTATATATTAATTGTGATTGAATGGTGGTGGTGGTGGTCAAATTGGTCAAGGTTTACAAGAATTCCAAAATGTGCTCATCTTCACATTGTTTCAAAGTCTCCACTTGTCACTCTTATTCTGGTTAACCTAGTCAATATTTTCCATGATGGTCAACATGAAAAGTACTCACCTTGACATGGTCTTGGATGACATGGCTTTGGTTGACAAAGTTTAGATTAGGTTTTAAGAATTACAGGGGTGCAAAGTGGTGAAGAAAATATTTTTCACCCAAATGACCATTATCACATGTATGTTGAAATCCTTATTTTTCTTGATTTGATTCATGATCCAAAGATGCAATTGTGTTAGTTTATCATATTAAAACATTTTAGAAGCAATGGGGCAAGCAAAATTGGCCTTGGTGAATGATTTGCATTTTGGCATATGTGTATGTGAGTGAATTTTGGGAATTCTCTCCCTATTTGATTTCTATCCATTTGATTTGACTTTGGTTGACTCTAATGTGGTTCTTATGAGTTTAGAAACATTTTAAGAGCATTGAAACTAAATCAAATGGTCTTGTTCAAAGATTTGCAAAATTGGCCTTAACACATAAGAAATGAGGTGTCCAATTTTCATAACTTGTACTAGGGTTGTTCTTGCTTCACTTGAACATGGGTTAGGGTCCATTTAGTGTTATAATAGGTTTAGACATGGTGTCACACCATTTAGTCAAGGTTTAGAGACCTTGGTCAATGTTTGGTGAAATGCCTATGTGTCACATATGCTTTTATGCATATGTGGTATTTTATTTTTAATTTGACTTGGTTTGGCCCAATTGGTTTTGTTGAATGTTGAAATGATATTTGGAGATGATCCAACCATTCACAACAAGTCCTAGGGTTAGTTTTCTTAAATTCACATATTTGCTATTTAGCTCTCATATGCCTCTATGGCATTTTTAATTTCTTTATATTATTTTTAGTTTCAACTTGGCAATGATTTAAGAAGTGCTATATAAGGTTTACAAAGCTTTTCCAATCTTTTAAATAAAGTGAAAAGGTCTAGGGTAAATATTTATAATTGTAGCCATAGGCACATATGCCTTTTCTCATTTAATTTCCTTTTATTTTATTTTCACTAGAATGATGAGAAGAGGGGTGAGTCTTTAGGGTTTATGATTATTTCAATTACTCATAACAAGCAATCATGGCAATAGCACAAGAATTATGCAAGATTATTACTTACCAAGCTTAATTTAATAAAAGTTTTTGTTGGTTCCAAAATTTGGAACTAGGGAACTTTGTTTGTTTTGTGTTGTATTTTCTGGGATGTTACAGAAACGTTTAGACCGCTGCTGCAAAATGGGACCCGCATGTCATCCTCTATGTACAATAAAGTTTCTTTTCTTGGATTAATTTTGGCTCCTGATATTTGGTCACTTGCCTTTTTCTTTCGATCTCATGCCACGTTTGAAACGTTGAGGAATCTGCTGGCTCATGGGACCCGCATGTCATCCTCTATGTACAATAAAAGTTTGATTTCTTGGATTTTTTTCACCCTCTGATTTTTGGCTATTTCCTTTTTCTTTTGATCCCCTGCCGCCTTTGAAACGTTGAGTAAGCTGCTGGCTCATAGGTCCCACATGTCAGTATGAACGATAAAGCTTTCCTTTCTTGGAGTTTTTTGACCCCTAATTTCTGGCTACTTTCTTTTTCTTTTGATCTCAAGCCGCATTTGAAACGTTGGGACCGCTGCTGCAAAATGGGACCCGCATGTCATCCTCTATGTACAATAAAGTTTCTTTTCTTGGATTATTTTTGGCTCCTGATATTTGGTCACTTGCCTTTTTCTTTCGATCCCATGCCACGTTTGAAACGTTGAGGAACCTGCTGGCTCATGGGACCCGCATGTCATCCTCTATGTACTACAAAAGTTTATTTTCTTGGGTTTTTTTTCACTCTCTGATTTTTGGCTATTTCCTTTTTCTTTTGATCCCCTGCCGCCTTGGAAACGTTGAGTAAGCTGCAAACTCGTGGGACCCGCATGTCATCCTCTATGTACAATCAATTTTCTTTTCTTGGAGTTTTTTTACCCCCTAATTTCTGGCTACTTTCTTTTTCTTTTGATCTCAAACCGCATTTGAAACGTTGGGACAGCATGTCATCCTCTATGTACAATAAAAGTTTCTTTTTTTGGATTATTTTTCACCCTCTGATTTTTGGTCACTTGCCTTTTTCTTTCGATCTCATGCCACCCTTGAAAACGTTGAGGAACCTGCTGGCCCATGGGACCCACATGTCATCCTCTATGTACTATAAAAGTTTCTTTTCTTTGATTTTTTTCACCCTCTGATCTTTGGCTATTTCCTTTTTCTTTTCATCCCCTGCCGCCTTGGAAACGTTAGTAAGCTGCTGACTGGTGGGACCCGCATGTCATCCTCTATGTACAATCAAGTCTCTTTTCTTGGATTTTTTTACCCCCTTATTTTTGGTCACTTGCCTTTTTCTTTCGATCTCATGCAGCCTCTGAAACGTTGAGAAGCTGCTGGCTCATGGGACCCACATGTCATCCTCGATACTATAAAAGTTTCTTTTCTTGGATTTTTTCACCCTCTTATTTTTGGCTGTTTCCTTTTTCTTTTGATCCCCTGCCGCCTTGGAAACATTGATTAAGCTGCTGACACAAGGGGCCCGCATGTCATCCTCTATGTACAATCAACTTGCAAGATCTTGGGGCGGAAGAGCTTGTATAAGTGGGACCCATATGTCATCCTCTATGTACAATAAAAGTTTCTTTTTCTTGGATTATTTTTTGCTCCTGGTATTTGGTCTCTTTCCTTTTTCTTTCGATCTCATGCCGCCTCTGAAACGTTGAGTAAGGTGCTGGGTCATGGGACCCGCATGCCATCCTCTATGTACAATCAACTTTCTTTTCTGGGAGTTTTTTTACCCCTAATTTCTGGCTACTCTTTTTCTTTTGATCTCAAGCCGCATTTGAAACGTTGACACCGCTGCTGCAAAATGGGACCCGCATGTCATCTTTTATGTACAATAAAGTTTCTTTTCTTGGATTATTTTTGGCTCCTGATATTTGGTCACTTGTCTTTTTCTTTCGATCTCATGCCCCCTTTGAAACGTTGAGGAAGCTGCTAGCGCATGGGTCCCGCATGTCATACTCTATGAACAATAAAAGTTTCCTTCCTTGGAGTTATTTTTTACCGCTAATTTCTGGCTACTTCCTTTTTCTTTTGATCCCCTGCCGCCTTGGAAACGTTGAGTAAGCTGCTGACACAAGGGGCCCGCATGTCATCCTCTATGTACAATCAACTTGCAAGATCTTGGAGCGAAAGAGCTTGTATAAGTGGGACCCATATGTCATCATCTATGTACAATAAAAGTTTCTTTTCTTGGATTATTTTTTGCTCCTGATATTTGGTCACTTTCCTTTTTCTTTCTATCTCATGCCGCCACTGAAACGTTGAGTAAGGTGCTGGCTCATGGGACTGTACAATAAAGTTTCATTTCTTAGATTTTTTTACCCACTGATTTTTGCTAACTTGCCTTTTTCTTTTCGATCATATGCCGCCTTTGAAATTGAGGTCGCCGCTGGCTCATGGGTCCCACAAGTCAGCCTCTATGAACAATAAACCTTTCCTTTGTTGTATTTATTTTTTACCCCTAATTTCTGGCTATTTGCCTTTTTCTTTTGATCCCCTGCGGCCTTTGAAACGATGAGGACGCTGCTGGCAGGTCGGTCCCACATGTCATCCTCTATGAAGAATATAAGTTTCCTTTTTGGATTTATTTTTGACCCCTAATTTCTGGCTATTTGCCTTTTTCTTCTGATCCCTGCCGACTTCGAAATGATGAGGATGCAGCTGGCAGATCGGTCCCACATGTCAGCCTCTATGAACTATAAATGTTTCCTTTGTAGGATTTATTTTTTACCCCTATTTTCGGGCTACTTGCCTTTTTCTTTGAAACGTTGAGGACGCTACTGTCTCATGGGTCCCACATGGCATCCTCTCTGAACGATAAACCTTCATTTCTTGTTAACGACAGGTTTATCAGTATTATTTTCGCAGACTAATACAAGCTCTTTGGCTCCAAGATCTTGCAAGTTGATAGATTAAATCAAGGAATTATTAGGATATGTTTTAAATTTCAAATCCACTTTATGAATTTTTAAAAATACCGTTATCCATGTGGGTATGGAGCGATCAAGGATTTTCATATTGGGCATGAGCAGTTTCAAAAATTGGAACCCTATAATTCAAAATAAATAAAAACAACTTTTATGTAGAATCTCCGTGTATTTTTTTTTGCCAATCATAGGATCTGTGTTTCATTAGAAAAGGGCCGAAATTGCATGAGCAGAAAGGCCCATTTGAAGTTATTGGGCTTCGACGGCCGGAGCAAGTAGACCGATAACAATTACCATGTAGATGTTCCTTGGCAACCCAAAAGTGAAATATTGGGCCCAACAGGGGAAGGTTGAACAGTACTTTTTCTATTGGGAAGGTGGTACATGGGGTTATCCTGACAAAAAAAAATGGAACATGGGTTACTGAAGGTTGCCCATTTGTGCCTAATATGTTTGTCAGCAGGAGCTTTACCTTCCGCCGCCGCCGCTCCGCTTCCGCCGCCGCCGCCATGCCTCGTCGCGGGTCGAGCTACCGGTACGGCGGCGTCTCGAGCTCGGGGTACAGCAGCGTCCGCGCGCGCCCCAAATTAAGGTACTTCCTCCTCGGGACGGCACCTACGATAGGCTCGGCTGGCCTTGGGGCATTTACCCCTAGCCTCTTCCATGCTCAAGTTTTTGAAATGTTTCTGGCTCTGTTCAACACTGGATCAAATTTGTCAACATGACCATTCTTATGGAGTAGCAACGAGTTGAATCTCTCAAAACTCTTTAAGTTCTGCAATATAACGACTAATTGGTACTACCTTATACAAAATGATTACATATCCTTATTTTGGAAGCAAGCAATCACACACTTATAGTTTGCTAGTCAGCTGCACGTAACGTTAAAAATCGGCAATTATAATGAATAAACCTGTAATTTTCACTTAAAATGCATTAAGGAGCATCAAATTTGACAAATCAAACCATGTCGTACTGAAAATTGACATGTCTTTCTCATGCAGAAATGTAAAATTATCCATGCATGTGCGTTTATACAGGTTAAGTTTTGCACGTATTATTTTTTGTAACTTTTCTGACTACCTTCAAAGCTCCAATCCTTCTTCATCATCTTTGTTGTACCGCACTGATGCAAGTGAATGCGAGCTGCTCGCCAGACGCGACTTCGTGTCCGATATGTGTACTATGCCTTCTCCATCTAGTGCTAGTTACGCCTCTGTGCTAATTAATTCAGCACAAACCTCTGTCATTGCAGCTGTGACTCACCTCGACCATTGGAGCCCAATCACAAGAGCGAGCTCAGTCTCAACCAGAGAGGCATGTGTCTCATGGTTAGCTATCTACAACTTGCTGTCTTACTAAAACCGTGCCTATCATAGAGATCACCTCGCTGGTGTAGCAATGGCTGCAAGTAGCTGCTAGCATGAGCGAAGGGGATAAGGAAGAAAAGATTTAAAAAATGGGGTGGGGCCAACAAGCAGGAAAGCTATCTACTAGCTTTATGGATGTTTCTGGAATTGGGTAGAAAATAGTAGATGACACTGTAGCAGCGAATCCCAGAGACCAAAGGCCGTTGGATGATGTCTAATGAACGGCAGAACAAAATCGGCGAAATTAGCTTGAATTTTGATAATAAATCTTGGGCATTTTCCCTCGAACATGATTTATCAACTTTGGGTAGTCTCTGGACTAGTCTCCCTCGTCCACCAATTATTATCATACTACTGCGGAAAGTTGAGGGCAGTCCCTAGTCCCGAGCACTTCGCCCACTTCCCCTGGCCTCATCCCAGAGATCTCACACCAACCACCTCACCGTCGACTAGCCGCCTGTCTACAGCCCTCCGAAGAATCCCCAATGGCGGCGACGCCCCTACTAGAGCGCTCCTCACGCGAGCGCATCATCGAGTCTGGCCCACATGTCTTCCGTGCCTGCCGTGTGTCGGCAAGCACGACCGACTTCTCCGTCGGCGAGCCGCCGGCCGTGGGCGAGGGCGAGGCGTCCCCGTACACTATGACAGTGCACATCTTCTTCTCGAGGACGTACGAGCTCAGGAGGATGGCCGGCCCCCTCCCTGCCCCACTGGATGAGGACGATATCACCACTACACCCTGCGAAGAGGTGGTGCTGGATCTTGGCTTGCCTCCGAGGAAGCTGCGTAGTGGGGGCAATGTCGTGCGAACTATGCGCGAGATTCTTGCCCGTGTATGGCTGCTCAAGAACCTGAACCTCACGGAGGAGGAGTGGGACATCATCATGCCTTACGATGTTATGCACCTGATGTGGCAGCAGGCGTGTCGTCGGCTCGGTGGCCTCCACTTCGACCTCACCCTTAGGGTGGACCACCGGCTCATCGTCAACTTGCCGGCGCTGCAGGACAGTTGGGTCCTAGTTGCGCCGGAGGACGGCCACTGCAGCATATGCATGCTGGGGCTGTCGCAGCGCACAACGGTGCGTCTCCGGGGATGCAAACACCCGTTCCATAGGAAGTGCATCTTCTCCTGGTTTGTAACGAACGCCAGCTGCCCTATCTGCCGCGATAAAGTGCTGACCCATCTTATTTTCGATTTGTAGCATAGTATGAATAAAAACCCTGTATGATAGGGATGCCATGCCAACTTGAATCCTATGTCAAGAGAAATTCTATTTGATTGTGGTTATAAGATATTCTGCATTAGTTTGATCTATTATCATTCTATTTTCCTATGGGATATGACCCTATGAATCAAACAGCATGTGATTACTTCCACACAATTAAGTTTGACCAACTTTTAGTAGGACAACAAACATAAATAATTAGTCATCATGGGATTACAATCCAACAGATAATTGTCTTCAGGACTCATACATTTTCCAAATAGAAAAATCAAAACAAATCATGGTTCTTCATCTCACAGCATGATACAGAGACAAGAGTCTATCATCATCATCATCATCATCATCATCATCACCTCCGTCTTCATTCTGATATTCGTGCATGGTCTCATCCTGCTCGTCCTGTCCATTCTCCTCCTGAGATTCACCAGGTAGCTTCAGTTTATCCATCTCTTTGTCGACTATGCTAACCTCAACAGTGAAATCTACTTCTCCATCATGTGCAGGGATACCTGTATCCAACGAGGTTTCATCAATGTCAGCAACTTTAGTTTGCATACAACCAGCGAAATCATCTTGCTGGGCACCAATTATTGGATCCGCATTCTCATCCAAATCATATATGTTCCTTGCCACAAACTTTTGCACATACTGCCATCCTTTTCTAGATCTGTCTTCCAAGAAAAGTACCTTGGCCGCTTGAGGTACCAAAATATAAGGATCATCCTTGTACCACTGAGCAGTAGTATTGACTGATATGAAATACCCATCATTTCTGGCACCTTTGCCCTTGTTTGGATCTTGGTTGTACCAATAACACTTAAATAGAACCACAGATCGGACAGTAACCTTATCACTATAGAACAACTGAATAACCTCTTCTATGTGACCATAATGGTCAAATGACTCTGATCTCTTTTTTCTGGTTGTCAAGTGATCTCCACTGGTTGTGATGCCACTATTTCGTGTCTTCAAATGTTGTTCACGCTCATAGGAGCTGTAATGGACACCATTGGCATTGCAAGCTGCAGCTACCAACACCCTCTTATCTGGACCACGTGATAGGACAAGGAGATCAGCACTAACAGCGCCTGGATTCTCCGCATGGAGTTTCGAGATCTACGATTACAAAATAGACAAGAGGTCATCTCATGTGAAAACACATAGACAAGTCAGAGTGCAATTGAACATCTTACATATTTCTCAAACCAGTCCTGAAACCCACTCCCACGTGCCGATAGCTTTCCATTCGTTTCCATGTACAACCTGCAAAACATAGCCAAGTCAGCTGAATATATTTCATTTTGATACAAGTTCATAGTATATGCGAGGAACTGAGTAGTTCGTGTGCATAGTACTCACTTAACATATTCATCAGCCTCTGTAGCATTATTCAGCACATACCAAGACAGCTGTTCAAATTCAGACTGCTCTAATGTTTTTTCGGTCCTCTTTCCTATTAGCTCAACACCATGATTAAAAACAGATCCTCCAACTTCCAAAATTCTGCGACCCCGATTGAATCTGGTCTCAATATCAGGAATATATCTTGAGGCAAATGTATATGCTTCAGCAGCAATATACGCCACTGCAATGCAAGCCTCCGGTCTAGCTTTGTTCCTAACTGTATTCTTGAAAGTGCACAGTCGACGTTCTATAGGGTACATCCATCCATACTGTACCGGACCTCTTAAAAGTGCCTCATCAGGTAGATGAACAGCCAAATGCACCATCACATCAAAGAAGGCTGGAGGATATATCAGCTCCAGCTTGCACAGGATTACTGCTATGTCCACCTTAAGACGTTCTACAACAGCTCTGCTTAGAGTTTTACTACATATTTCCCTAAAGAACCTTCCCAACTCTGCAATCACGTTGTACATATTTGGCTTCACTAAATCTTTAATGCCAATAGCTAAAAGCCTTTGCAGCAGGATGTGACAATCGTGAGTTTTCAACCCTTGGAGCTTGTTTCCTTCAGCATTGAGACAATTTGCAATGTTGGAAGCAAATCCGAACGGGAACATCACACCTCGGAGGTACTCACAAAATAATCTCCTTTTAGGCATCGGCAATGTGAATTCCGCGCCTCGAAATTTATAATGTTTTTCCTTGCCTTTGTTCACTTTGTCATTACGATCCAGTTGCAAGTGCCTGTTAACATTCAATGTTGCACAATCAATCCTAGCATTTGAGCTATCTTTTGTCTTGGATGGAATGTTGAGTAATGTGCCGACAATGCTGTCACATATATTCTTCTCCATGTGCATGATATCAATATTATGCCGAAGCTTCTTACCAGCCCAATACGGCAAGTCCCAAAGAGTGGTCCTGCGCTTATAAAATATTCTCGGTCTATCATTTTCCATTTCCTTCCTCTTGGTACGTGCTGCTATTTCACCTCCCATCTTCCTTTTGGTAGCTGCTAGACTCAGTTCATCTCCTCTCTTCTTCCTTTTTCTATCTGCTACTACTGCTGCTGCATCTTCTGTATTCTTCTCTGCTGTACCTGCTGTGGCGGCTGGTGGTTTTCCTGGTTTAACATTTCTGACCGCTTCTAGGTGCGCCTCCAACTCGTGACTCTTAAAGTGCTGCGGTTTAGTCTTTTTACAGGCCTGATCACCAATAAATTGCAATTTTTTTCTATTTTTTCGGAAACTGTGATCTAATGGAAGGAAACGGCGATGGCCCATATAGCATATCTTGTTTATTATCCTCACTGCCAGCTGATCAGTATCACAGTGAACACATGCATTATAACCTGATGTTACTCTGCCTGACATAGTGCCCAAAGCTGGATAATCATGGGTGCAATACAGTACAGCAGCACGTAATAGAAAATTTTGTTCTTTAGGTTGACACACATCCCGTGTAGGGACACCCTCCCATAATGTTTGCAAGTCTCTAATAAGAGGCTGCATGAACACATCAAAATCCTTCCCAGGAGATTTGGGACCTGGGATGAGTAAGGCCATCATACAGTTCGACTGATCGGTGCATGTCCAGGGAGCCTGGTTGTAAGGTGTAACTAGTACTGGCCACATGCTATACGAGTTGCTCATGTTGCCAAATGGGTTGAATCCATCTGTAGCAAGGCCAAGTCTCAGGTTCCTTGGATCTGCAGCAAAATCTGGATGATCCAGGTCGAATTGCTTCCATTCATCGCCATCAGCAGGATGCCTCAGTAAATCAGGGTCGGGCGTGAGAATCTCTTTGTGCCATCTTGTTTCCCGAGATGTTTGTTCTGAAGCAAACAACCTCTGCAATCTTTGTACAAGTGGAAAGTATCTCAGAACCTTCCAAGGAATCTTTTTCTTACCACCAGCTCCATCATGTTTCCATCTTGATTCCTTACATACTGGACATTCATCGAGGTCATTATACTCCATCCAAAACAGTGCACAGTTATTTTTGCAAAAATCAATCTTCTCATATCCAAGTCCCAGTACCTTGATGTACTGCTTCACCTCATAAAAGGATTTTGGCAGTCCAGCCCCAGGGAGTGCATCGCTGTATGTCTTCGCAACTGCATTGAACGCTTTATTGGTAATCCCCTGGTATGACTTGTCATGAAGTAATTTCACAATTAATTCGAATCTTGACACAACAGAACCAGGGGCCACTAAGCGCTTAGCATCTTCTATCAGGTCATGGAAAAGAGGCTTTTTGTGATAACCATGGGGCTGTTGGCTTGCATATGGATACAGATCCCGTAACAAATTAGCAGTAACCTCATCCTGGACGAGATCTTCAGGCTGATAACCATCAGAATAAAGAGGATCAATAATGTCAGGCTGATCATAGTGTTCACCATGGTTAATCCACCTGATATATGTCTGGTCCATCCCATAAACGAATAAATGATCTGAGACTACATGTTGAGGCTTGGACCCAATATTCAAACATACGCGGCATGGACAAATCACTTCCTTTGTCTTGTCGCCGTCAGTAAAATCACTAACGTGCTTCATGAAGTCTTCAATACCACTCAAATATGTTGGTGTGGTTAATGAGTCAAATAATATCCAAGTTCTGTCCATCTGTTGAGGAGATAGATGGTCAGAGAAGCGATAAGCTATTTCAACAAACAGGTCACCTACGAATGTAAGCAAGCATACCTGAGCAAACAGGTCGAATATAAAACTATAAATGCTACATTATTTGAGCCGATTTCAGCAAACAAACTGAGTGCAAAACTACGGCTACCTAGCGAACAGATTTTTTTAGGCTGACCACTGGGTTTCCCCACTTTGTATTTTTTTATTAATAAAAAGAGGGAAATATGTACAAAAGTTGCTGGAGAGCAGCAACTAAAAGGATCATAGATCCCAAGCAGCAAAATATATATATAATGTTCTACCCATGATATGATTTCCTCTTTGCCTTATGAACAAGGAGAGCAATTTCATCCTTGAATCTCTTGTGCCATCTATAAATGCTTGGGGGGGAGGGGCGAACAGATCTATCGAAAGCAATACAATACCAACACATTCTTTCTTCTTTTTTGCCGTAATTCCGCCGATCTATTAGCAGTGCAAAGAAGCCAAAAGTAATAAGATTACATACAGGTTCATAGACCACCAGGGCCGTACCTGAGAATACGGAGGGCCTGAGCAAAACAAGAAATAGAGGCCCTCAACATGATCATTGGCAACTAAAATGATTTTATATATACTACTCACTCCATTTCAATAAACAATGCACCCTTGTTTTTCGTATTTTATCTTCGAAAAAATATTAATCTATATCTCTCTATTTAAAAATGATGTTTCAATTTTATGTAGATATACATGTATTTAGATGAGTTTAGTTTGCAGATACATGCAAGTTTTGATGAAGTTGAAACATATTTTTCAGGATGAAGTATATAAAAAAATTGATATAAAACTGGTATCATTAGAAAGTATTTTCCAACACGATTCTAACAATGCTGCTTATGTATTATATGATCGTGATATTGTTGTCCTATTTATTTGGTCAAGGTTCACATTGAAATGTGGTAAAATAAATTAAAAGAAGTGCATCATGTGAAAAAGCAATCTAAGAATTCAAAAGTGCTAATTGTTAGTCGAAACATGACATCATTGAGACAAAATATTAATATTCATTGGAAGACTAACTGAATTAGCTGCACTCGCGATGAAAGAGAAAGAGAAGATACGGGTAAGAGCAAGTACAATAAGGTACAGTCTTTTTGTTTGTTTGTTTGGGTTGCTCATCAAGCTTATCGCTCGATACAATAAGGTACAGTCAGCGGGAGTGGTGTTTGGAACATGGGTGCATAGTGGGTGGTATCATAGAGTACTATCATAGATATGCTATATTTATTATAGTGGAGTATTGAAAATGGCATATATAGAAGGGGATATTGAGAATTGAGAGTGGCATAAACACAACTTCAGTTTTTGTAATGGCATAAACACAACTTGTGAATTGAGGAGTGGCATAGAACCAATTAACACTTGTTTCAATAACAGCCATCAAAAGCCAATCGAACGCACGAGAATGGATCCAAAATTTACCCATTTTAAGTTTCACGAGAAAATTTTAAACTTAAAATTCGTACTGCCTAGAAGTTTTTGAAACAAAAATCCAGTAAATCTTATATGTCGGGTTATGCATTCTGGGGGAGTTTCATCAGATTCAGCCATATTGTTTATCAATAAACCTCATTTTATGTTTTACAACCAACTTTAAACTTAAAATTCAAACTGTCCAGTAAAAAGAACAACATTCCAGTAAATCTTATATATTTCTTCTGCATTCCGGGAAAGATTGGTCGGATTCAAAAAAAATAGTTTGGGAATAAACATTGTTTTTGTCTGGAAACGACTTATTGTAGAGTGATTTTTGGTTGGATACATTCATGTGTGTTCGATTGGCTTTGGATGGCTGATATTGAACCAAAGTCAACGCTGGGCTTTTGACCTAGCTGAACGTCACTGGAGCTGCGTCAAAAGTCCAGCCATGACTTTGTCTCAATAACAGCCATCAAAAGCCGATCGAACGCACAGGAATGGATCCAACCAAAAATCACTCAACCGCTGGAATTTTGACCTGAAAGTCACTGAAGCTGTGTCCATACTTGCCCAACAGGTTGCGTATGAATGTAAACCAACATATCTGAGCAAACAGGTCGAATATAAAACTATATAACTAAATGCCACGTTATTTGAGCCGATTTCAGCAAACCAACTGAGGTCTATTTTTTTTAGGCTGGACAGTGGTTTCCTCGCTGTGTATTTTTCACTGTAATAAAAAAGAGGGAAAATGTTACTGGAGAGCAGCAACTAAAAGGATCATAGATCCCAAACAGCAAAATCTAGCTAAAAAGGTTATACCCATGATGATAAGCCATGATATGATTTCCTCTTTGCCTTACAAACAAGCAGTGGCGGACCTAGGATTTTAGGAAAGGGTATGACACAACAAAATTTTGGAGTTTCTATTGAATTTCTTTTGTCCTAATAAAAATAATTAAATAAAATACTTTCTCGGATTCATACTAATTAACTCAAATTTGTCTAGATATAAATGTATCTACTCAACAAACTTGTCTAAGATACATCAGTATCTAGACAAAGTTGAGTCAATTAATTTGGATTGAAGGGAGTATGTCAAAATGATTAAATAAAACAGATTTTGCATATAATCAAAATGTAAATTGTTGAAAAATGCACCGTTGACGGGGTGCTCTAATTTTGAACTGAATTCTCACTAAATATATATAATTAATCATATACTTGACTACCAAAGATTAATTATCAGTTGATTAATCGTATATACAGTAGCAAGATATTTCCTTTGATTAATCATGATATCTAATCAGGTCATGGTGCATGGCCATAGCTGGCCTTGTAGGCTTACACGCGAGACAAAATCGCACATCTTGAAAAACATGCAAGTAGACTGTTGGCTAAAGCCAATGCATTAATCAATCGGATGTCTAATCAATCGGTTACATGCACTAGCTCAGTGTTCGCATGGCTGCACGCCACATGTATTAGCACCGCATGTATACATATACATCACTCATCTTGATTAATTGCTCAGCTCATTAAACTATCAAAGATCTTGCACGGCTTGGACGCAGGGTATGCCGTGGCATATACGGCATACCCTGTAGATCCGCCACTGCAAACAAGGAGAGCCATTTCATCCTTGAATCTCTTGCGGCTTCTGTAAAAGCTTGGGGGCGAACAGATCAATCGAAAGCAATATAATACCAACAAATTCTTTCTTCTTTTTGGCCGTAAATCCACCGATGTATTAGCAGTGCAAAGAACCCAGAAGTAATAAGATTACAAACAGGTCCATAGAGGACTGGCACCAAGCGACGACTACAAACATTGGGCAATGGTGAGCAGTACAGTGTACAGTACGAACGAATTCGAGCAAATAGGTAAAGCGGAAAACAATGTCAAACAAACACATCGAGAGGAAAACAATATCAACCGATCGATTCGAACGAACTAACGAACTTATAAGGGCTGGGCGACGGCGACTGACTTCGATTGAGCTATAATGAATCGTACTTGCCCAGGCCTGAAGATAGCATGCATACCGTGAGGATCTACCAGCTGACCGCGCCTGCCGGTGCGGCTGGAGAAGAACGGCGCCACCAGCAGTCGCCGGCTGACGCGGCTGATAGACAGCGTGGGGAAGTTTTGGTGCGCGGCCTGGTTCACCGAGGGTGTGTCTAGAGAAGAACAGGGCGCCGAAGGAGGTGTCTAGAGAAGAACAAGGTGGGCTGGGTGCTGAGTTAAAGGCGAGCGTTCGAAATATTGGGCGCGCGTTCGAAAGTTTAGGTGCGCGAGGGAGGTGTCTGCTGTGCTGAGTTAAAGGCGAGCGTTCGAAATTTCCCCGTCCTCTTCTTTTTTGGGCTAATCTATCTATACCTCTATTCTATCTACATGTTTTTTATTTTTTTTCTATTCTATACATGAGTTTTTGAAATTGAATTTTTTCACTCTGTCAGCCTTCCGGCCAATGCTCATTTGAAGTAATTGAAGCTGTTGATTTGCAGCTTAGAGGTGCTATCTACCGCTCATCATACAAGGACTCTTCAGATCTAAACGGCTGTGAATGCACGGATTCGTCACCCATCCTTCCCTTGGACTGGCGATGCTGAAAGCCTGAAACACTGGAACCCTCTAGATACTTCGGGATACCTCACTGCCCCACATTATTAGACAGGCCTTTTCCGACACGGGAAGTCAAAAGTTGGGGGCTCCATGCAGTACATATGAATACTCGCTAGCTGCATGGTCTAGAAGCAGACTAGAGTAAATCATCAATTCGTCAAATCAATTGGTGTATAATTTTTTTTAGCAGCTAAGACGCCGGCATGAACCATTTTATCAACTTGAATGCTTACTACATGACATAAGAAGACTATGTACTTTGGTTTTTCATTTTTCTGATTTTTTAAATTTTGTGCCCATTTGAATCTTGGTCAAATCCTAGGTTTGACCAAGATTAAACAAGTTTAAAACATGAAAATGAAAAGGTAATCATGGATCCTTCTTAGTCACTCTAAAATGAAGCTTTTGGGATGTTCTTGAAATTTCCATGTTTGAAACCCAAAACGACTTCTCTTCATGCTTGACTTCATAAGACAGAGTTTAGGGGTTAGGGGGTAGATACATGATTTGTCTAGTTTGCATATATCTAGACCTTTTTTGTCAACTTTAATGCTTACTATATGACACAAGAAGACTATGTGCTTTGGTTTTTCATTTTTCTATTTTTTTGAATTTTTTGCCCATATATTCGAATCTTTGTCAAATCCTAGGTTTGACCAGGATTTAAACAAGTTTAAAACATGAAAATGAAAAGGTAAGCCTGGATCCTTCTTAGTCACTCTAAAATGAAGCTTTTGGGAGGTTCTTGAAATTTCCATGTTTGAAACCCAAAACCACTTCTCTTCATGATTGACTTCATAAGACAGAGTTTAGGGTTAGGGGTAGATATATACATGATTTTCTGGTTTGAATATGTCTAGACCTTGTTTATCAACTTGAATGCTTACTATATGACATAAGAAAATTATGTGCTTTGGTTTTCATTTTTCTGATTTTTTTATGCCCGTTTGAATCTTTTGGTCAAATCTTAGGTTTGACCAAGATTTAAACAAGTTTAAGACATGAAAATGAAAAGGGGAGAATGCATCCTTCTTAATTAGTCACTCTAAACTGAATTTTGTAAGAGGTTTTTGAAATTTCCATGTTTGAAACCCAAAACCACTTCTCTTCATGTTGGACTTCATAAGACAGAGTTTAGGGGTTAGGGGGTAGATACATGATTTGTCTAGGTTGAATATGTCTAGACCTTGTTTATCAACTTTAATGCTTACTATATGACATAAGAAGACTATGTGCTTTGGTTTTTCATTTTTCTATTTTTTTGAATTTTATACCCATATATTTGAATCTTTGTGAAATCCTAGTTTTGACCAGGATTTAAACAAGTTTAGAACATGAAAATGAAAAGGTAAGCTTGGATCCTTCTTAGTCACACTCTAAAATGAAGCTTTTGGGAGGTTCTTGGAATTCCAATGTTTGAAACCCAAAACCACTTCTCTTCATGATTAACTTCATAAGACAGAGTTTAGGGTTAGGGGTAGATATATACATGATTTTTCTGGTTTGAATATGTCTAGACCTTGTTTATCAACTTGAATGCTTACTATGTGACATAAGTAGACTATGTGCTTTGGTTTTCATTTTTCTATTTTTTATATTTTATACACATATATTTGAATCTTTGTGAAATCCTAGGTTTGACCAGGATTTAAACAAGTTTAGTACATGAAAATGAAAAAGGTAAGCCTGGATCCTTCTTAGTCACACTCTAAAATGAAGCTTTTGGGAGGTTCTTGAAATATCCATGTTTGAAACCCAAAACCACTTCTCTTCATGATTGACTTCATAATACAGAGTTTAGGGTTAGGGGATATATACATGATTTTTCTGGTTTGAATATGTCTAGACCTTGTTTATCAACTTGAATGCTTACTATATGACACAAGAAGACTATATGCTTTTGTTTTTCATTTTTCTGATTTTTTTTGAATTTTATGCCCGTTTGAATCTTTTGGTCAAATCTTAGGTTTGACCCAGATTTAAACAAGTTTAAGACATGCAAATGAAAAGGGAAGCTTGCATCCTTCTTAGTCACTCTAAAATGAATTTTTAAGAGGTTTTTGAAATTTCCATGTTTGAAACCCAAAACCACTTCTCTTCATGCTTGACTTCATAATACAAAGTTTAGGGGTTAGGGGGAGATACATGATTTGTCTAGTTTGAATATGTCTAGACCTTGTTTATCAACTTTAATGCTTACTATATGACATAAGAAGACTATGTGCTTTGTTTTTCATTTTTCTATTTTTTTGTATTTTATACCCATATATTTGAATCTTTGTGAAATCCTAGGTTTGACTAGGATTTAAACAAGTTTAGAACATGAAAGTGAAAAGGTAAGCCTGGATCCTTCTTAGTCACAATCTAAAATGAAGCTTTTGGGAGGTTCTTCAAATTTCCATGTTTGAAACCCAAAACCACTTCTCTTCATAAGACAGAGTTTAGGGTTAGGGGTAGATATATACATGATTTTTCTGGTTTGAATATGTCTAGACCTTGTTTATCAACTTGAATGCTTACTATATGACATAAGAAGACTATATGCTTTTGTTTTTTCATTTTTCTGATTTTTTTGAATTTATGCCTGTTTGAATCTTTTGGTCAAATCTTAAGTGTACCCAGAGAAGTACCAAGAAAGAGAAAATGGGAATCCCAATTTGCACGAATGTCTATACCTCGCTGCTTTGAGAACTTGGCTCCGTGGAAGATGTTTCCGCAGGCAGGAGGGCTGCGGGAAAACTAAGGCCGCCCGACCTGAATATACGATTGAGAGAAGGTAAGAAAAGGAGGGGATGATAAGTTGTGAAAGACATAGAAAGATGCGCAAGAACGGAGGATCGCCTGAAGGTAGCAGTCGCGGGCTGCGACGCCCTTGAAGACTCTTGCGCAGAAGGCACCTCGACAGCAGCACAGGGACGCCATTGCTGGGATTCCCTCAGCTTCGCCGCAGCCGCACGAGCCCTTCTGTGGCGAGACTTGCTCCCGGTCATGGTGGCGAAGTAGTATTCCAAGAGGTAAACAAAGTGGTGAACTGAGGAAGACGGCAAGAGCAAAGGTTAGTTCTTAAATTTGGCCTCCCCGTCTCCTCGGCACCTCGCGAGTAGTAATACTGGTCAAAGAGCAAACTTCAAGGCAGAGACTTGGTGGGCCATTCATCTCCAACTATACTTCCTCCGATCCGAATGATACCAAATTTTTGAATGACAAATCACCCAAAACAGTATTCCAAGAGTATATGTAAGCTTTCATTTTGGAGTGACTAAGAGCATCCACAACGTGTAGCCAAAAGTGGTTCCATATTTGATTTTTGGCTTTTGGAACTAGTTCCATACATTGTAGAGGTAGTTCCAAAACCAGAAAAACAGGGAACCGGAGCAAGTAGGTGCTCCGATGCCAAATTTCACTTTTGGCATTTGGAACTAGTTCCCTACATTGTGAGAGTAGTTCCATATTGGCTTTATGTGTTGTTTTAGCTTGATGGCGGGACCCACGTTATAAATATTTGGAACCACTACATTGTGGAGCTATTGCTATATTTCACACCAAAGCCAAATTCACCATCGTATCAGATTTGGCAATAGCAACATTGTGGATGCGCTAAGAAGGATGCAGGCTTACCTTTTCATTTTCATGTTATAAACTTGTTTAAATATTGGTTAAACCTAGGATTTGACCAAGATCAAATGGGCATAAAAATTCAGAAAAAATCAAAAAGATGAAAATCAAAGCACATAGTATTATTATGTCATATAGTAAGCATTCAAGTTGATAAACAAGGTCTAAACAACAAACTCGACATTATGAAGTCAACAACATGAAGAGAAGTGGTTTTGGGTTTCAAACATGGAAATTTCAAAAACCTCCCAAAAGCTTCATTTTAGAGTGACTAATATATATAAGAAGGATCCATGCCTGCTTACCACCTTTTCATTTTCATATTTTAAACTTGTTTAAATCCGTGTCAAATTAAACCAAGGATTTGACCAAAAGATTCAAATGGGCATAAAATTTAAAAAAAACAGAAAAATGAAAAACAAAAGCATATAGTCTTCTTATGTCATATAGTAAGCATTCAAGTTGATAAACAAGGTTTGGACATGCATATTCAAACCTAGGCAAATCATGTATCTACCCCTAGCCCCTAAACTCTATCTTATGAAGTCAAGCATGAAGAGAAGTGGTTTTGGGTTTCAAACATGAAAATTTCAAGAACATCCCAAAAACTTCATTTTAGAGTGACTAAGAAGGATACAGGCTTCCCCTTTTCATTTTCATGTTTTATACTTGTTTAAATCTTGGTCAAACCTAGGATTTGACAAAGATTCAAATGTGCATCAAAATAAAAAAATCAGAAAAATTAAAAACCAAAGCACATAGTTTTCTTATGTCATATAGTTAGCATTAAAGTTGATATAAACAAGGTCTGGATATATTCAAACAAGAAAAATCATGTATCTACCCCTAACCCTAAACTCTGTCTTATGTAGTCAAGCATGAAGAGAAGTGGTTTTGGGTTTCAAACTTGGAAATTTCAAGAACCCCCCAAAAGCTTCATTTTAGAGTGACTAAAGGATCCAGGTCGGGCTTACCTTTTATTTTCATGTTTTAAAATTGTTCAAATCTTGGTCAAACCGTATCTAGGATTTGATCTAGATTCAAATGGGCATAAAATTTCAAAAAAATGAAAAACCAAAGCATATAGCCTTCTTATGTCATATAGTAAGCACTCAAGTTGGTAAACAAGGTCTAGACATATTCAAACCAGAAAAATCATGTATCTACCCCTAACCCTAAACTTTGTCTTAATTATGAAGTCAAGCACGAAGAGAAGTCGTTTTGGGTTTCAAACATGGACATTTCAAAAACCCTCCCAAAAGCTTCATTGTGGTGTGACGTACTAAGAAGGATACATGCTTACATTTTCAACAACCCCCCTAAAAGCTTCATTATAGAGTGACTAAGAAAGGATCCAGTCTGGCGGGCTTACCTTTTATTTTCTTGGTTTAAACTTGTTCAAATCTCGGTCAAACCTAGGATTTGACCAAGATTCAAAATGTGCATCAAAATTTAAAAAAATTAAAAACCAAATTAAAGCGCATAGTGTTCTTATGTCATATAGTAAGCATTAAAGTTGATAAACAAGGTCTAGACACATATTCAAACAAGACAAATCATGTATCTATACCCCTAACCCCTAAACTCTATCTTATGAAGTCAACAACATGAAGAGAAGTGGTTTTGGGTTTCAAACATGGAAATTTCAAAAACCTCCCAAAAGCTTCATTTTAGAGTGACTAATATATATAAGAAGGATCCATGCCTGCTTACCACCTTTTCATTTTCATATTTTAAACTTGTTTAAATCCGTGTCAAATTAAACCAAGGATTTGACCAAAAGATTCAAATGGGCATAAAATTTTAAAAAAATCAGAAAAATGAAAAACAAAAGCATATAGTCTTCTAATGTCATATAGTAAGCATTCAAGTTGATAAACAAGGTTTGGACATGCATATTCAAACCTAGGCAAATCATGTATCTATCCCCTAGCCCCTAAACTCTATCTTATGAAGTCAAGCATGAAGAGAAGTGGTTTTGGGTTTCAAACATGAAAATTTCAAGAACATCCCAAAAACTTCATTTTAGAGTGACTAAGAAAGGATACAGGCTTCCCCTTTTCATTTTCATGTTTTATACTTGTTTAAATCTTGGTCAAACCTAGGATTTGACAAAGATTCAAATGTGCATCTATCAAAATAAAAAAATCAGAAAAATTAAAAACCAAAGCACATAGTTTTCTTATGTCATATAGTTAGCATTAAAGTTGATATAAACAAGGTCTAGATATATTCAAACAAGAAAAATCATGTATCTACCCCTAACCCTAAACTCTATCTTATGTAGTCAAGCATGAAGAGAAGTGGTTTTGGGTTTCAAACTTGGAAATTTCAAGAACCCCCAAAAGCTTCATTTTAGAGTGACTAAAGGATCCAGGTCGGGCTTACCTTTTATTTTCATGTTTTAAAATTGTTCAAATCTTGGTCAAACCGTACCTAGGATTTGATCAAGATTCAAATGGGCATAAAATTTCAAAAAAAATGAAAAACCAAAGCATATAGCCTTCTTATGTCATATAGTAAGCACTCAAGTTGGTAAACAAGGTCTAGACATATTCAAACCAGAAAAATCATGTTTCTACCCCTAGCCCTAAACTTTGTCTTATGAAGTCAAGCACGAAGAGAAGTCGTTTTGGATTTCAAACATGGAAATTTCAAAAACCTTCCCAAAAGCTTCATTTTGGAGTGACTAAGAAGGATACAGGCTTACCTTTTCATTTTCATGCACTACAAGAAAAGTTGCCATGGCCGACGAAGTTGAAGTCGCGCCGTGGTTGCTGGTGTACCATGGCCGACGATTTTGGTCCCTCCGTGGTGCATGTCAAAACTTTTTTTTCTCGTTTTTGAGGCCACCTAGCCCGACGAAAGCGGCCAAAACGTGGCGTATGGTGGCCCGGGACGTGGTGCATCTCGAAATCTCGGGTTCGCCGGCCGAGTCAACGCAAATCCGCACCGCCGAGGGATGTAGGGCCCAGATGGCAGCCTCTCTGGCATTGTTTTTTTCTACATCGCGCCATCTCGTTCAACGTTCTCCGATCGAGCCATTTACGATGCAGGATCATGGGTCCCGCATGTCATCCTCTATGAACCAAAATTCTTTCTATTCTTGGATTTTTTTGACCCCCTGATTTCTGGCTACTTCCTTTTTCTTTTGATCCCTTGCCGCCTTGGAAACGTTGAGACCGCTGCTGCTAAATGGGACCCGCATGTCATCCTCTATGTGCAATCAACTTTCTTTTCTTGGAGTTTTTTTGGCACCTCAAATTTGGTCACTTGCCTTTTTCTTTCGATCCCCTGCCGCCTCTCAAACGGTGATACCGCTGCTTGGGACCCGCATGTCATCCTCTATGTACTATAAAACTTTCTTTTCATGGATTATTTTTGGCACCTCAAATTTGGTCACTTGCCTTTTTCTTTCGATCCCCTCCCGCCTCTCTCAAACGGTGATACCGCTTGCTAACTGGGACCCCATGTCATCCTCTATGTACTATAAAACTTTCTTTTCCTGGATTATTTTTGGCACCTCAAATTTGGTCACTTGCCTTTTTCTTTCGATCCCCTGCCGCCTCTCAAACGGTGATACCGCTGCTGCTAAATGGGACCCGCATGTCATCCTCTATGTACTATAAAACTTTCTTTCCTGGATTATTTTTGGCACCTCAAATTTGGTCACTTGCCTTTTTCTTTCGATCCCCTGCCGCCTCTCAAACGGTGATACCGCTGCTGCTAACTGGGACCCGCATGTCATCCTCTATGTACTATAAAACTTTCTTTTCTTGAATTATTTTTGGCACCTCATATTTGGTCACTTACCTTTTTCTTTCGATCCCCTGCCGCCTCTCAAACGGTGATACCGCTTGCTAAATGGGACCCGCATGTCATCCTCTATGTACTATAAAACTTTCTTTTCCTGGATTATTTTTGCACCTCAAATTTGGTCACTTGCCTTTTCTTTCGATCTGCCGCCTCTCAAACGGTGATACCGCTGCTGCTAAATGGGACCCGCATGTCATCCTCTATGTACTATAAAACTTTCTTTTCTTGGATTATTTTTGGCACCTCAAATTTGGTCACTTGCCTTTTTCTTTCGATCCCCGCCGCCTCTCAAACGGTGATACCGCTGCTGCTAAATGGGACCCGCATGTCATCCTCTATGTACTATAAAACTTTCTTTTCTTGAATTATTTTTGGCACCTCATATTTGGTCACTTACCTTTTCTTTCGATCCCCGCCGCCTCTCAAACTTGATACCGCTGCTGCTAAATGGGACCCGCATGTCATCCTCTATGTACTATAAAACTTTCTTTTTTTTTTGGCACCTCATATTTCGTCACTTGACTTTTTCTTTCGATCCCCTGCTGCCTCTCAAACGTGATACCGTCTGCTAAATGGGACCCGCATGTCATCCTCTATGTACTATAAAACTTTCTTTCTTGGATTTTTTGGCTCCTCATATTTGGTCACTTGCCTTTTTCTTTCGATCCCCTGCCGCCTCTCAAATGTTGATACCGCTGCTGCTAAATGGGACCCGCATGTCATCCTCTATGTACTATAAAACTTTCTTTTCTTGAATTATTTTTGGCTCCTCATATTTGGGCACTTGCCTTTTTCTTTCGATCTCATGCCACGTTTGAAACGTTGAGGAACCTGCTGGCTCATGGGACCCGCATGTCATCCTCTATGTGCTATAAAAGTTTCCTTTGTTGGATTTTTTTCACCCTCTGATTTTTGGCTTGCCTTTTTCTTTTGATCCCCTGCCCCCTTTGAAACGTTGAGTAAGCTGTTGGCTCAAGGGACCCGCATGTCATCCTCTATGTCCATCAACTTTCTTTTCTTAGATTTTTTTTCACCCCCTAATTACTAGCTACTTTCTTTTTCTTTTGATCTCAAGCCGCATTACAAACATTGAGACCGCTGCTGCAAAATGGGACCCACATGTCATCCTCTATGTACAATAAATCTTGGATTATTTTTGGCTCCTGATATTTGGTCACTTGCCTTTTTCTTTCGATCTCATGCCGCCTTTGAAACGTTGAGTAAGCTGCTGGCTCATGGGTCCCGCATGTCATCCTCTACGAACAATAAAAGTTTCCTTTCTTGGAGTTATTTTTTACCCCTAATTTCTGGCTATTTGCCTTTTTCTTTTGATCCCCTGCCCCCGTTGAAACGATGAGGACGCTGTTGGCAGGTCGGTCCCACATGTCATCCTCTATGAACAATAAAAGTTTCCTTTGGTGGATTTATTTTTGACCCCTAATTAATTTCTGGCTATTTCCTTTATTTTTCTTTTGATCCCCTGCCGCCTTGGAATTGTTGAGAATGCTGCTGCCTCATTTTTCTTTTGGTCCTGTGCCGCCTTGGAAACGTTGAGACCGCTGCTACAAAATGGGACCCGCATGTCATCCTCTATGTACAATAAAGTTTCTTTTCTTGGATTATTTTTGGCTCCTGATATTATGTCACTTGCCTTTTTCTTTCGATCTCATGCCGACTTTGAAACGTTGAGGATGCTGCTGCCTCATGGGTCCCGCATGTCATCCTCTCAGAACGATAAATGTTTTGTTTTCTTGTATTTTTTTACCAACTGATTTTTGGCTTTTTTTATTTTCGATCCCCTGCCGCCTTTGAAACGTTGACTCCGCTGCTGGCTCATGGGTCCCCGATGTCAGCCTCCCCGTACAAGAAACATGTGATATTTTATTTTGCAGACAATAAACGTTGTATTTCGCTCTGAGCTATTGCAAACGGATAAATTAAATCTTTATATCTACATAAACAAACTTATATGTTGAATCTCCTTGTTTTTTGTTTTTGCGAAGCATAGGACTTTCCTGTTTTTTTTTTGAGAAAAATCCGACCTTTCCTGTTTTGGAGTGGGCTGAAATTGTACGAGTCAAAAGGCCCAGCAGGATAGTTCGAAGGCCCAGATGTCCAGATACAGCCCAATTAAAATCTTTCTTTTCTTGGATTTTTTTCACACCCTGATTTCTGGCTACTTCATTTTTCTTTCGGTCCTGTGCCGCCTTGGAAGCGTTGAGACCGCTGCTACAAAATGGGACCCGCATGTCATCCTCTATGTACAATAAAGTTTCTTTTCTTGGATTATTTTTGGCTCCTGATATTATGTCACTTGACTTTTTCTTTCAATCTCATGCCGACTTTGAAACGTTGAGGAAGCTGCTGGCTCATGGGTCCCGCATGTCATCCTCTATGAACAATAAAAGTTTTCTTTGTTGGATTTATTTTTTTCCCCTAATTTCTGGCTATTTGTCTTTTTCTTTTGATCCCCTGCCCCCTTTGAAACGATGACGACGCAGCTGGCAAGTCGGTCCCACATGTCATCCTCTATGAACAATAAAAGTTTCCTTTGATGGATTTATTTTTTACCCTAATTAATTTCTGGCTATTTCCTTTTTTATTTTGATCCCCTGCCGCCTTGAAATAGTTGAGGATGCTGCTGCCTCATGGGTCCCGCATGTCATACTCTCAGAAAGGTAAATGTTTCTTTTCTTGAATTTGTTTACCAACTGATTTTTGGCTTATTTTTTCTTTCGATCTCCTGCCACCTTTAAAACGTTGACGACGCTGCTGGCTCATGGGTCCCCAATGTCAGCCTCCCCATACTGCAAATCCTCTTTCTGCAAAGGTTGTATTTCTAGATAGATAAGGTGGATTCGAATCTGCCATGGTTCAGGCAGCTCAGGTAAGCCTTCTTGCACTAATTAATGGAAGTAGTGTATCGCAAGGTCAAGACATGTGGCTCAGTGTAATGAATCTATATGAATCATGTTGTGGGTTCAATCTGATAGTTCTCTAACAGGTCAGCCAAAATAGAAATTAAGTTTTTTTCTAAAAGGGAAATGCAAATTAAGATGAACACAAACATTAGTTATCATAATAGCTGATCATACATACATACTTGCTAAGAGCAAAAGCTTGCCAGAGTTTTACCACCCATACAATTAATTAGCAGTTCAGATAAGATAACCTTATATAAGTATAACTACAAATGCATTTGCTAAGGGCTCATGGGACAACAGAACTAGACAACCGCGAACTTTATGACCAGCATGTCACAGCGGCATCGAAAGATCTTGACCTTCAACTTTGATCCAATGCGAAGTTTGGCACCGTCAATGAACTTTTTCCACCTGGAAGTAACAGCCAAGCGGCCATCTGTGGGACTGACAGAGTACCGTCCCTCCACGGTGAGACCTTCACTCTCCATGACGAGGGATATCTTGCCCCTTCGGCCAGCATTGAGATCCTTGGAGATACTTTTAGGCAATTTCTGATTCAAAGCAAGAGATACCACCAAAAATTAGTCAATGGCACCAATGCACTGAACCATGTGAGACTTTGAGCAGAGAAGACATCAAGATAAGAGCAGTTATGCTGTCATATACTCACGAACATAGCCTTCAGATGCGTCCTGGTCACCACACGGGTGGCCACAGCAATGAGCTGAGACCTCGGTGATCTGGCTGGGGCAGGTGCATGAGCCTGGGCTGGTACACGAGCTGGTGCTGATGCAGGAGACTGCTGGGCAGGTGCAGTAAACGGTGCCTCTAGAGGAACCGGTGCTGATGCAGGAGACTGTTGGGCAGGTGCAGTAAACGGTGCAGCTAGAGGAACCAGTGCTGATGCAGGAGCCTGCTGGGCATGTGTAGTATATGGGGCCTCTACAGGAACCAATGCTGATGTAGGGGACTGCTGGGTAGATGCAGTAAACGGAGCTGGTACAGGAACCGGTGCTGATGCAGGAGAGTGGGAAGCCGGTGCCGGTGCTGGTGTGGTTGCCCTTTGTGACATCCGCTCCTGTTCCGTCAGGGGATCTGCAGCTTTGATCATGTTAAACCCAGCAAGCTAGAACAGAGGGAATGGTTTAGAACAACTGCTCAGAATGCAGTTATCAAAAGATATGAGTAGAAAAAAGTTACATATTATATATTTGGAAGTGTCTCCAACTCTGTAAGCAGTTACGTATATCTGCCCGTTTGAGTTTCTGATCCTCAGCTCGTCGCCCTTCTTCAGACCGTAGTCAAAAGCAAACTTTCTCCAATCATGTCCATACAAATATGTGATGGCCTGCGTCTTGTAGACATACACCTCATAGACCGTGTAGGTGTTCATCAATTTGCCATTGCCATGCATAGTGAAAGATCCTTCATGCGGACACATCTGGTTAATCATTGGACGAAGTTCACAAGGTACAGTCTGCATGTGAAAATTGATACAAATGTAAGAAGCAGGAAGACTAAAAACAAGACTTTACTATATGCCAATTCATGCTAAACCACTGAGAATACATACCTGTAACTCTGTGAAGGAGCTACTAGAAAGGTAGATAGAGCCATAGGAGGTGTTATATGCGGGGTATGTACATGGGCCCGCCATATTCCCGCAAGCTCGGCATCGGGATGGTGAAGGAAACATGGGAGGTACTACTGGTGCGTAGCGCTGAACGTAAGTGGAAGAATTAGGTTGTGTAAAGTGCATAGTTCAGAGCAATGCAAATGTTGACAAGCAAGTGCATAACACTATGTTACAAACTGAACAGTGAAAAATTAGTGTATGATGAATATAAGCATGCTAATTTGGTGTTTCCGAATTCCAAAAAGCATTAGACAGAGCCAGTGATAATATCAGACATAAATCATGGCATGTATATGTGGCTTAAGAAAATATACCCGAACCCTTGGATGGTTACGGCCCGGCTGATCCTTGGACTTGAGCTTATATAAGCATCCAGAAGGTGGGGCTGACAGTAACTTGGTGGCAGCCTCTGCAGATGCCTCATCAGCAGCAGTTGCAATCCTTTTGACCAATGAAGGCTTAGCAGTTTCAGTCTGCATATAAAAATTGAAGAGCAACAGACATCAGCAGTGATATATAAAATGAATCTATGAGACACTGATGCATATAGTGCTGGATGTAAGTGGAAGAATAGGTGTGTGTGTTTCTGAACTATTGGTAAGCATTAGACAAAGCCGGCAATAAACAGACAAAAATCAAATCATGTATGAGGATTAAGAAAATATACCTGCTTACTGAAAAGGGTACCACCCAGCTGGCCCGTGGCCTTGTGCTTGAGGAGGTTTTCAGAAGATGGTGGCAGCACCATCGTCTTCACAGCAGCCTCATCAGGATCATTTTTTATCCATTTGAGTAGAGGAACAGAAGTTTCATCCTGCATATGAATAGCAACAGAACTCATCATTGATATTTAATAAATCTATGAGATAGACTGATGCAAATAGTGCGGGTGTAAGTGGAAGAATAGGGTTGTGCATAGAGAACAGTTGACAACAATGCAAATGATTACAAAAGAAGCCAATGGAAATCAACAGTTTATATACTGGATGAGACAGACTGAAAAGTGAAAAATTAGTGTATGATGATTGTAAGCAAACGCAGTGTTTCTGAACTTTTGGTAAGCATTAGACAAAGCCAACAGTAATTAAACAGATAATAATGAAATCATGTATGTGGATTAAGAAAATATACCAGATTCATTAAAAGGTCACCACCCAGCTGGCCCATGGCCTCGTGCTTGTAGAGGTTTTCGGAAGATGGTGCCGGCACCATCGTCCTCACAGCAGCCTCATTAGCCCCATTTTGCATCCACTTGAGTAAAGGCGCAGCAGTTTCAGCCTGCATAAGAATGGGAACAGATCTCAGCAGTGATATTGAATGACTCTGAGACAGACTGATGCATATAGTGCTAGATGTAAGTGGAAGGGTATGGCCGTGTATGGACAACAGTTCACAACAATGCAAGGGTGTGTTCGGTTCTGAAACAGCGTGGAATGGAATGGAATGGTTCCATTTCAGAGGAATGGAATGGTTACATTTTTGTTCGGTTGGGAAAAATGGAGAGCAGAAGAGATCGAGGTTAAACTAACCAATTGTCTCAAAATTGTAATTAACAATTGCAAATGACATTTTAATCTCAAAGTCGTAATTAACAGCGCCTAATGGTGCTCTTTTAATCTAAAAATCGAAATTAACATCATTTTATGTTGGGTTAGGGGAACTGGAGTAGATGAACATTACTGTATGATGATTGTAAGCAAACGAATTTGGTGTTTCTAAACTTTTGGCTTCGAGATCTTATGGGTTTCAACTCTAGCCTACCCCAACTTGTTTGGGACTGAAAGGCTTGGTTGTTGTTGTTGTTGTTGTAAACTTTTGGCAAGCATAGAAAAAACCGACAATAAACAGAGAAAAATCAAGGCATGTTTTGTGGATTAAGAAAATATACCATATTCATTAAAAGATCACCACCCAGCTGGTGCGTGGCCTTGTGCTTGTAGAGGCATTTAGAAGATGGGGGCGGCATCAACATACTGGCAGCCTGATCAGCCGCAGTTTTGATCTTCCTTTTGAGTAAAGGCCCTAAAGTTTCAGTCTGCATATGAATAGCAAAACAAAAGGCAGACCTCAGCAGTGATATTGAATTACTGTATGAGATAGACTGATGCATATAGTGGATGCTCTTAGCCTTTTGCAGCGTGAACACTAGCTATGGACAGACAAAAAAACTAGTTAACTCAGCTTTGTCTAGATATGAATGTACTACCACCATCCAAAAGCTTAAGCCTTATTTATTTTTGAGAAATCAAAACAAGCAAAGTTTGACCAAAATTTTAGAACATTCTATCAACAAATATAATACTGTGTAGATACCGTAGGAAAATATATTTTATTATCTATTTAATGATATTAATTTTGTATTTTGCATGTTACTGATTTTTGGTAAAAGCTTAGTCAAACATGGTATAGTTTGACTTTCTAAAAATAATATAAGCCCAAAGCTTTGGGATGGAGGCAGTAGTATCTAGAGCTAAAACACATCTAGATACATCCGTATCTACAGATAGTTGAGTCAATTAATTTGGATCTGAGGGAGTATCAGATTCAGACTACATCATGGTAAGTTGGTTAAAAAAATTACCCCTGGGCGGTCCCTGCCCAGCTCGGCAGTGGCATTTCGCTTCTTGTGCTGCAGATCGGGCCATGCTCCTGCAGCAGGTGGGGCGCTATTCTCGTTCCCCATAGCCTCAGCACGGAACCTGGAGGTACCAACCTGATACAGAGAATATAGAGCATGGTGTCACAGAGGCTTTACGCACAAACAGCTGAAGACATGTGCTACTTTAAGCATATTCCAGAACAGGAACAGATTGAGGATGCAGAGACCAGAGAGACACTTAAAAGGTAAAGAGTG
Organism: Lolium multiflorum; assembly: GCA_030979885.1. Lineage (NCBI taxonomy): Eukaryota > Viridiplantae > Streptophyta > Magnoliopsida > Poales > Poaceae > Lolium > Lolium multiflorum. The sequence continues at coordinate 212,869,311 of CM061747.1, read as the reverse complement.
GATAAGCAAACGGAGTACCTGCTTCGCGGGGCTGGGGACGCAGCTCAGGCTCAGCCAACTGCCCACATGCGTGGTGGCCTTACGCTCCATTGCCCCCACCGCCGAGGTCTTGCCTTTCCTGTACAAGCTGACAAAAGATACAGTGAGGATCAGCAGAAACTACAAAGGTTGCAAATGTCGACAAATAAAGGAAGAACACCCCAATCCAAGCAAAGGTAGCCCCCGCCCCCCACCCCCATCAATCACTCCCAGCTCGAGGGTGACCAGAAAGACACCCCTTCGCCCAGAATAGGAAAGAGATGCGCAAGATATCGAGGAGAGGAAAAAAGAACCGATCTCGAGAAAGGAGAGAACATTACTAGTCCTACCTAATCCGCTTGGGCTAGATGCAGCTTGCCCCTCCAAGCTGGATGCCTGGACGGTGGAGGCGAAAGGAGGGGATCGAGCTAGCGGCTTGCATCCGTCGGCAATCGGCACTCGATCGGGAGAGAAGGGGTGCTACATAAAGGGGAGGGGTAACATATTTTATTACACAGTGAACTTACTGATGTGACTAGTCATTACATGTCTCACTGAAACTAGGGCCCATAGTGTGGCACCCCAAATTTACTTGAAGCTGCCCGGCGGGACGCATTGGCGCGTCAAGAAACCCCCGAATTGTAGCGGGGAAATGAAACATTTCACAAAAATTCGAAATTCAAGCACACCGCCACGCGCCAAGCACGCGGCTGTTCCTTCCTCTTCCTCGGTTCCTCCTCCCCTATCCGAAAAAACCCCAAATCCCAAGCTCAAACCAAAAAAAAAACAAAAAACAAATCCCCTGGCCGCCATGCATGTCCTCGTTAACCCGCTGGAGATCGTTCCCGGACGATGCGGACCACCCGCCCTGAGATCCAGAATTCCGTCCACCTCGAGGCACTGCGTGCTGTCTCGCAGCAGCGGCTTGAGGGCGCTGAAGAGGAAGTTCCGCCGGAAAGTGCTCATGGCAACCGTGCAAGCTCACCGGCGTGCTGTATCCCGAGAGGAACTGGTCAAAGCTTTGCTATTCGCCACACACAAAAAATTGCGGGCCAAGATCTGGTCAAAGCTTCGTCGATGGCTTGCCGCGAGAGGCTTGGAGTCCAGAGTCAATAAACTAGCTGCTCGAGGACTTGGGCGGTTTACACGGATTCATATTAACTGACTCAAGTTTGTTAGTCTAGTTAACAAATGCATCTAGATACATCCATATCTAGACAGAATTGAGTCCATTAATATGAATCAGAGGGGAGTACCTGAAAGTGTTTCATGCTACCAACTAATGCGCTGGCAGGAATCGCTGTAGAAGTAATTGTGCTACTACTTGTACGATGAACTGATTGTGTGGGTGTCGAATTTTGCAACGCGATCATCCACTGAATGCTTAATCTAGCGCCAAAGGCGTACAAATCATAACATACTACAGCACCAGAACATAAGAGTACGAATCATAAAGTAGCTCAACATTTTGCATCAGGGCTGGGTGGTCCTGAGACTACCGGGACGCCCCTGATGATCTCCGGGTGTGCATCCTCTTCAACGCAAAGCTGTGTACTCGGTCCACGGCCTCCTTCTGTAGGCTGGATAATCTCAGGTGCAGGACCTTCGTCTATGAGAGGCTCGTCATCAGTACCATCCACAGGTGCATCAGGGCTGGGTGGTCTTGAGACTACCCGGACGCCCGTGATGATCTCCGGGCGTGCATCCACTTCAACGCAAAGCTGTGTACTCGGTCCACGGCCTCCTTCTGTAGACTGGATAATCTCAGGTGCAGGACCTTCGTCTATGAAAGGCTCGTCATCAGTACCATCCACAGGTGCATCAAACTGAGATTCATCTTCAAATCTCCCATCAAACTGAGAGACCTCTTTAACTCTATGCTTCTGCAATTAGTACATCAACCGATTAGACAAACATCTAAGGGATGCAACCTGAACAAATGCCGTTTTACATATTTACCTTCTCATCTGGCACAGCACATGTCCCAGAGCTGAAACCCGTTTCCTGAAGCAAGCGCTTTTTCTCTCCTTCCCGTCCATCCATCTGCAACAAGTTAAATTTGAGTACAGAACCTTGCACAGCAATGCAAACTATTGATTGAAACAGCGGCAGCATCAATATAAATAATTAACTACATATGCCAGCACACATACAGTGTGAGCAAGATCTGCTTCTCCTGCTAAAGGATCATTATATGGTTCACCATGCTAAACCCGCCTAACATATGTGCGGTCCATCCCAAAAATGTGTAAATGATCTGCCACTACAGGGTGAGGCCTCTTCTCACCATTCATACATGTGCAGCGCGGGCAATACACGTCCAGGTTGTGACCATCATGAGCTCTAATAAACCCCATAAAGGGTTGAACACCATTTATATATGAAGGGGAACATAAGTGTCCATGCAGTTTCCAAGTTCTGTCCATCTGTTTAATTATGAGATACAGTGGTTGGTGATTAATTTAAGGCGAAGTAGGAAATGTATATCCATCGAGTACAAAACTATACTACATGATTATGCATTTCAGCAATCATGTCGAGTACAAAACAAAAAATGCCCATCGACATTTTAGCAAACAGATCGTGTACAAAACTCTGCCATGGCATTTCAGCAAATTAACGGATCGAGTGCAGAACTGACTCTATATGCCCACGCAAATGAACAAATTGATCGATGACAAATCGAGCGGAAAACTATAAAGTGCCAATTAGTTCGAGCATACTGACGAATTTTTTTAGCAGCATCAAGAAAATATAAATCGTTAGGCTGTCTTGCCCGATACATGATTGAGCTAGAGATAGCAGCCCTACCGTGGATCAACTTGACCGCCGGTGCGTCTCGAGAAGAACGACGGGGAGGGGAAGCTTCTTCTTCGCACGGACGGGACGGGGAGGGGAAGCTCTTCGCACGGACGGGGATAAGTTGTGTACGGGTGGGTGGGGGGTCATGCGGCCGGGCCGCCGGGGTGATAATTAAGGTTGGTAGGTGGCGTTTAATGGAGTTGCGTGTGTAATTTGCCGTGCACAAGGTTGAGGAATAGGCGGTTCCCTTTGCCGCGCGCACAATTCAAACTATCCCGCCCATGTAGTTTAAATTCGCCATATTTTCGTTAAATCGACATAAAGTCATGTGAGTGGGGGAAAATTAGCAAAGTTGCTTGAAAAATAGTAAAACTCTGGAATTATCCTTTAAATATGCTCTACTTCGTGTGAAAATCGGGGTGTGGAAGCATGTTGAGCTGTTTTATTTGTACTTTCTTCATTAAAACTCCCATTTTATGCACTTTGGATGGAAAGAAATCATTTGTACATAAATTTTGACAACGCCATTTGCAAACACTAATTGTTTACATGCCAAGATGCACCCATCCACCAAATATATATGTGGCAAAAGTTTATCACAATCTAGCAGATATGCATAATTAGTGAGGGACCCCTTTTGATTTTGTGCAATTTCCACTAATTAGGTAGAGATCGAGAAGGGTTAATTAATTAGGCCATGTTAGGGGTTATGTGTTTTAATAGGTTGTGTGGATTCAAATACAACTTCTTTATTTGTGTGCTATGATTAATCAAAACTAGATCGATCGACTGCGCACACATTATTAGAGGCGCATGCCTTTGCGCACAAAGTGCATGTGTGTGTTGTTGGCCACCAACGAGAGAGAGAGAGAGAGAGAGAGAGAGAGATAGAGGTAGAGAGAGCTACATACGAGAGAGCGATTGAAATCCCCAAATTAAACACATATATATGCATGGCACATTTAATTTAATTAGAGGACCGCGAGGCACCCCTGGCCTGCTTGATGCATAATTAAGTGTCATTGGCCTATATATATAGGGTTTAATTAGGGTTTAGGGTTTAGGGTTAGGAGGTTAGGGTTTAGGGTTTAATGTTTATGGTGTTTAGGGTTTAGGGATTAGGGATTAGGGTTTATTTAGGGTTTAAGGTTTAGGGATCATCGATCGAGTGCGCACACACACATTATTAGAGGCACACGCGCCTTTGCGCATAAAGTGCATGCGTATATGTGTGTGTTTTTTGGCCACCAACGACATATAGATGATCGAGAGAGAGAGATTGAAATCCCCCAAGAATATGTTCAAATATATATTAAAATATATGCACGAATTAATGCATGCATGGTAGGCCATGCATGCACACTAATTATATATATATTATGAGGAAACTTAATCAAATGTGTTTTCATTCGAGAGAACTTGTCAAAATTCAAGTTAATTAATTTATCATCGATAATTATATAATTAATTAATGAATCTCAGGGAGATGTTATACAACATATGATCGATATATAGGCCATGTATATATTAATTGGTTTTAATCTACCGTTTTTGCTAGCTAGCTGCATGCTATATATAGAGCATGTTTTTATTAGATCGGGTTATAGCTAGTATAGTTTAGGGTTATGTGTTTTAATTAACTAGGGTTTGATTAGCTAGGGGTTAGTTATATATATATGGTTTAGGGTTAATGCATGTCACATTTAATTTAACTAGAGGACCGCGAGGCACCCCTAGCCTGCTTGATGCACAATTAAGTGTCGTTGGCCTATATATATAGGGTTTAATTAGGGTTTAGGGTTAGCTAGCTGGGTTTAGGGTTTAGTGTTTTGGGTGTTTAGCTAGGGTCTAGGGTTTAGGGTTTAGTGTTTACTGTGTTTAGAGGGTCTAGGGTTTAGTGTTTAGGGTGTTTAGGGTCTAGGGTTTAGGGTCTAGTGTTTAGGGTCTATGGTTTAGGGTTTAATTAGTGTTTAGGGTGTTTAGGGTTTAGGGTTTAGTGTTTACGGTGTTTAGGGTCTAGGGTTTAGGGTTTTTAGTGTTTAGGGTTTAGGGTTTAGGGTTTAGGGTTTAGTGTTTAGGGTTTAGGGTTTAGGGTTTTAGGGTTTAGGGTTTAGGGTTTAGGGTTTATGGTTTAGGGTTTACGGTGTTTAGGGTCTAGGGTTTAGGGTTTAGTACATGTTTAGGGTGTTTAGGGTCTAGGGTTTAGTGTGTTTAGGGTGTTTAGGGTTTAGGGATTAGGGATTAGGGTTTTAGGGTTGTTTAAGGTTTAGGGATCATCGATCGAGTGCGCACACACACATTATTAGAGGCACACGCGCCTTTGCGCATAAAGTGCATGCGTATATGTGTGTGTTTTTTGGCCACCAACGACATATAGATGATCGAGAGAGAGAGATTGAAATCCCCCAAGAATATGTTCAAATATATATTAAAATATATGCACGAATTAATGCATGCATGGTAGGCCATGCATGCACACTAATTATATATATATTATGAGGAAACTTAATCAAATGTGTTTTCATTCGAGAGAACTTGTCAAAATTCAAGTTAATTAATTTATCATCGATAATTATATAATTAATTAATGAATCTCAGGGAGATGTTATACAACATATGATCGATATATAGGCCATGTATATATTAATTGGTTTTAATCTACCGTTTTTGCTAGCTAGCTGCATGCTATATATAGAGCATGTTTTTATTAGATCGGGTTATAGCTAGTATAGTTTAGGGTTATGTGTTTTAATTAACTAGGGTTTGATTAGCTAGGGGTTAGTTATATATATATGGTTTAGGGTTAATGCATGTCACATTTAATTTAACTAGAGGACCGCGAGGCACCCCTGGCCTGCTTGATGCACAATTAAGTGTCGTTGGCCTATATATATAGGGTTTAATTAGGGTTTAGGGTTAGCTAGCTGGGTTTAGGGTTTAGTGTTTTGGGTGTTTAGCTAGGGTCTAGGGTTTAGGGTTTAGTGTTTACTGTGTTTAGAGGGTCTAGGGTTTAGTGTTTAGGGTGTTTAGGGTCTAGGGTTTAGGGTCTAGTGTTTAGGGTCTATGGTTTAGGGTTTAATTAGTGTTTAGGGTTTAGTGTTTACGGTGTTTAGGGTCTAGGGTTTAGGGTTTAGTGTTTAGGGTCTAGGGTTTAGGTTTTAATTAGTGTTTAGGGTGTTTATAGGGTTTAGGGTTTAGTGTTTAGGGTTTAGGGTTTTAGGGTTTAGGGTTTAGGGTTTAGGGTTTAGGGTTTATGGTTTAGGGTTTACGGTGTTTAGGGTCTAGGGTTTAGGGTTTAGTGTTTAGGGTGTTTAGGGTCTAGGGTTTAGTGTGTTTAGGGTGTTTAGGGTTTAGGGGATTAGGGATTAGGGTTTTAGGGTTGTTTAAGGTTTAGGGATCATCGATCGAGTGCGCACACACATTATTAGAGGCACCCGCGCCTTTACGCATCAAGTGCATGCGTATATATGTGTGTTTTTTGGGCCACCAACGATATATAGATGATCGAGAGAGAGAGAGAGATCGATTGAAATCCCCAAGAATATGTTCAAATATACATTAAAATATATGCACGAATGCATTGTAGGCCATGCATGCACACTAATTATATATATATTATGAGGCAACTTAATCAAATGTGTTTTCATTCGAGAGAACTTGTCAAAGTTCAAGTTAATTAATTTATCACGATAATTATATAATTAATTAATGATTCTCAGGGATATGTTATACAACATGATCGATATAGGCCATGTATATTTTAATTGGTGTTAATCTACGGTTTGCTAGCTAGCTGCTATATATAGAGCATGTTTTTATTAGATCGGGTTATAGCTAGCTAGTATAGTTTAGGGTTATGTGTGTTAATTAAGTAGGGTTGATTAGCTAGGGTTAGTTACATATATATGGTTTAGGGTTAATGCATGGCACATTTAATTTTATTAGAGGATCACGAGGCACCCATGACCCACTCGATCGATGCACAATTAAGTGTCGTTGGCCTATACATAGGGTTTAATTGGGGTTTAGGATTAGCTAGGGTTTAGGGTTAGGGTTAGGGTACGTTTAGGGTCTAGGGTTTAGGGTTTAGTGTTTAGGGTTTAGGGATTAGGGATTTAAGGTTTTAGGGTTGTTTAAGGTTTAGGGATCATCGATCGAGTGCGCACACACATTATTAGAGGCACCCGCGCCTTTACGCATAAATTGCATGCATATATATGTGTGTTTTTTGGGCCACCAACGATATATAGATGATCGAGAGAGAGAGATCGATTGAAATCCCCAAGAATATGTTCAAATATACATTAAAATATATGCACGAATGCATTGTAGGCCATGCATGCACACTAATTATATATATATTACGAGGCAACTTAATCAAATGTGTTTTCATTCGAGAGAACTTGTCAAAGTTCAAGTTAATTAATTTATGACGATAATTATATAATTAATTAATGAATCTCAGGGATATGTTATGCAACATGATCGATATAGGCCATGTATATTTTAATTGGTGTTAATCTACGGTTTGCTAGCTAGCTGCTATATATAGAGCATGTTTTTATTAGATCGGGTTATAGCAGCTAGCTAGTATATATAGTTTAGGGTTATGTGTTTTAATTAAGTAGGGTTGATTAGCTAGGGTTAGTTACATATATATGGTTTAGGGTTAATGCACGACACATTTAATTTTATTAGAGGATCACGAGGCACCCATGACCCGCTCGATCGATGCACAATTAAGTGTCGTTGGCCTATACAGAGGGTTTAATTGGGGTTTAGGATTAGCTAGGGTTTAGGGTTAGGGTTAGGGTTAGGGTTAGGGTATGTTTAGGGTCTAGGGTTTAGGGTTTAGTGTTTAGGGTGTTTAGGGTTTAGGGATTAGGGATTTTAAGGTTTTAGGGTTGTTTAAGGTTTAGGGATCATCGATCGAGTGCGCACACACATTATATTATTAGAGGCACCCGCGCCTTTACGCATAAATTGCATGCATATATATGTGTGTTTTTTGGGCCACCAACGATATATAGATGATCGAGAGAGAGAGAGAGAGATTGAAATCCCCAAGAATATGTTCAAATATACATTAAAATATATGCACGAATGCATTGTAGGCCATGCATGCACACTAATTATATATATATATTATGAGGCAACTTAATCAAATGTGTTTTCATTCGAGAGAACTTGTCAAAGTTCAAGTTAATTAATTTATCACGATAATTATATAATTAATTAATGAATCTCAGGGATATGTTATACAACATGATCGATATAGGCCATGTATATTTTAATTGGTGTTAATCTACGGTTTGCTAGCTAGCTGCTATATATAGAGCATGTTTTTATTAGATCGGGTTATATCTAGTATAGTTTAGGGTTATGTGTTTTAATTAAGTAGGGTTGATTAGCTAGGGTTAGTTACATATATATGGTTTATGGTTAATGCATGGCACATTTAATTTTATTAGAGGATCGCGAGGCACCCATGACCCGCTCGATCGATGCACAATTAAGTGTCGTTGGCATATACATAGGGTTTAATTGGGGTTTAGGATTAGCTAGGGTTTAGGGTTAGGGTTAGGGTACGTTTAGGGTCTAGGGTTTAGGGTTTAGTGTTTAGGGTGTTTAGGGTTTAGGGATTAGGGATTTAGGGGTTTTAGGGTTGTTTAAGGTTTAGGGATCATCGATCGAGTGCGCACACACATTATTAGAGGCACCCGCGCCTTTACGCATAAATTGCATGCATATATATATATGTGTGTTTTTTGGCCACCAACGATATATAGATGATCGAGAGAGAGAGATTGAAATCCCCAAGAATATGTTCAAATATACATTAAAATATATGCACGAATGCATGGTAGGCCATGCATGCACACTAATTATATATATATATATATTATGAGGCAACTTAATCAAATGTGTTTTCATTCGAGAGAACTTGTCAAAATTAAAGTTAATTAATTTATCACGATAATTATATAATTAATTAATGAATCTCAGGGATATGTTATACAACATGATCGATATAGGCCATGTATATATTAATTGGTGTTAATCTACGGTTTGCTAGCTAGCTGCTATATATAGAGCATGTTTTTATTAGATCGGGTTATAGCAGCTAGCTAGTATAGTTTAGGGTTATGTGTTTTCATTAAGTAGGGTTGATTAGCTATGGTTAGTTACATATATATGGTTTAGGGTTAATGCATGGCACATTTAATTTAATTAGAGGACCGCGAGGCACCCCTGGCCTGCTTGATGCACAATTAAGTGTCGTTGGCCTATATATAGGGTTTAATTAGGGTTTAGGGTTAGGGTTAGGGTTTAGGGTCTAGGGTTTAGTGTTTAGGGTTTAGGGATTAGGGATTAGGGTTTCAGGGTTGTATAAGGTTTAGGGATCATCGATCGAGTGCGCACACACATTATTAGAGGCACCCGCGCCTTTGCGCATAAAGTGCATGCGTATAGTTTAGGGTTATTTGTTTTAATTAAGTAGGGTTTGATCAGCTAGGGTTAGTTACATATATATGGTTTAGGGTTAATGCATGGCACATTACATATAGTTTAAATCTCAAGAATGTTTATACATGATAGGCCATATGTGCAAAGGAATTTTTTTCCTCGTGAACTTGTCAAAATTCAAGTTTATCAGTGCCAATGGAAACTAGTCCAAAAAATTACATAGAGGACCAAAAGTACTAGACAATAACTAATAGAACCTGCAACTTTACAAAAAGGACCCCAAAACATATAGAAGAAAATCAATCGAGTCCTTCTCGACCGCACATCAGATCTCTGCTCCGCATCCTTTCCAGCAACTCCGTCGCCGGGGACGCACCACTTGGGACGGTGTCGCCGGTAGTCGCCAGGACGAAGGAGAAGAAGGGCCTCAGCAACGGCATATTGGCTCTGAGAAGGGTCGCTGAAAGTCCAAGATGTGCACGGGCAAGACGGATGACGCCGTCGTATGCCCCGAGCTTGTGAACTTTAGCAGCTTGACTTCCCCATTGGCCAGATCTGAAGCACTGACCAAAGCAAGCCTCACCGTTAGCGCCATCACATTGATGGCACCAGATCGGGGTTTGGCCGGCAAGATCCGCCAGATTCACCATAGGCCAGATCTGAAGCCGATGACGAGATCCCCGACTCCATTGCGCCATTCTGCTCATGGGAAACACTGGATCTAAGCTTACAACAACACTAACTCCCTCGGATCCAAATTAGCTGACTCAACTTTGCTTATCTAAATATGGATGTATCCACACATGTTTTTACTCTAGATACATACACGTCTAAGGAAAGTTGAATCAATTAATTTAGTTCGGAGGGTGTACAATATACAGAGAGAAGTCGGCCTCGTCTCCGGCCGGCGAGGCCGCCGGAGAGAAGGGGGAGAGGAGCCGGGGGAGTGGGAGAGACTCGAGAGAGAAAGAGAAGAGGAAGAAATGAGAGCTCCCTGGGGAAGAACATTATTTTTGTCGTTCTGCTCGTACTGTAGCTTGAAACTGAAAATTTCGGCCACGCGCCAAATCATCCCGCCGCATCCATTCGAAAATCCCGTGACCAGTTTTACCCTTTTAACCCTGGTCCGGAAGCTACAACCCACCGACCATGGAGGGCTCATTCGGTAACAATGAAATATCTTGCCTAGATCCCGAACCCTCCCCACAGGCCCACACCCACCCACCAACCATTCGCCCCATTAGCTCAAAAATACTCTCACAAGCCAAAGCTCTGACTCTCTACAGTACTAGATCTGCTTCGCCGCCGGCATACTCCTCCACAGCGTAGCCTTGATCGTGTTGGCTGTCCACCCACCAGATCCGCTCCCCCGCCGCCCTCGTCACCGACGGATCTGCTTCACCGCCGACCTCGCCACCGACGGATCTGCTTCACCGCCGACCTCGCCACCGACGGATCTGCTTCACCGCCGACCTCGCCACCGACTACCTCGCCGCAGCGGCTGTATCAACTTCACCGAATACCTTGCCAGCCAACCAGATCTGCTTCACTAACGCCCGCTTCTACTGAAACATGGTCGATTCATCGTCTCCCGCGTTCGCCGCCGCTGGAATGCAAGTTGCCGCCCCCGTCCACCCCGCCGCAGCTTGGTTAGTACGCTGGCCCGTTAGATCGCGGTGTTTCTTTAGCCATGTTTTGTGTAGTTATTTGCAGATCTCATATGCCGTTAACTTTCTTGATGTGTTGCTTCGCATGAAGTTTGTTTAAATGTTGTACAGTACAAAAGCATTATCCGGTCGCTACCATCCTGTTCATTCTACTGACACCTGTGTGCATCCACATATTTATAGCCTTGTACCCATTCATTTGCTGCCAACTGTTTTTGTACTGCATGCTATTGTCGCACTGCTTTTATAGTCGTGCTATGGGCATTTCCAATCTGCTTGTTCTTATACCACGTCATTAGCTCACCGCTAGCTGTTTTCTCGTGTCTGCTATTCTCACACTGCTTTTATAATCATGCTATGTGCATTTCCAATCTGCTTGCTCTTATACCTCGTCTTTAGCTTATATAGTTATTGCTGCGTGCATGTCTGGTCTTTGTATTATCGTAGACTGACTTGTCAATGTTATTTTTCCTTGGGATTGATCATGCGAACCACTTATTAGAACATCCAACATTAACAGCGGGGACGCTAGGTAAGGTTGGAATCTGAGTTCGTGGTTGGTAATTTTGGCAGTTTACTTCCGTTATTATCTATAACCTATATGCATTGTTCCTTATGCAAGAGATTAACACTTGGAACCCTGCCATAGCAATGCCATTCATGCTTTACTATGTTTCTGCCTATTTGATATGCTTGTCTTGGAGAAACTTCGAGGGTGATTTGAACCTGACATTTGGTCATTCTTAATGCCAGTTTACTTTATGTGTAAAACCTTGGCATTACCCTACTCTAAATCTGAATGTCTGAAATTCGTATCTCATGCAAAGCAACATCTAGTTGGTTTTAATTTGATATCTGGTAACTATTGGCTTATTCATTTGGCAGCTCAAGTTTTTTGTTATTTGAAACCAGCTGACTTGGTCTTAAATGTGATATCTAAACACAGATTAAGGACAATGGAGCAGGAGGATTAGCATTTCACTTGATGGCTGAACCTAAAATGATAGGCATGTTGACCACGACTAGTGCACGCAAGAGAAGGACCTGCAGTGAGCCAGTATGTGCTTAGTACATGCATCTTATCTTATCTTGTGCTTATTTCTGCTACATGCTGTTATCTGATCTCTACATTGCGTAATACATGTTTGAATAGTTAATTGTTGTAACTATGTTTACAATGTTACCAGAATGCAGTTTTAATGAAGCAGTCATCATTAGAAGATAGTCGCCAAAAAAGGATCTGTAGCGACCCTGTGCAACATTATGATGTAAGTTTGTGCTTAGTACAAGTTCCATACATGTCTTATTTATGCAACTTGTTATTATCTTATATCTACATTGCATAATAAATGTTTGCATAGTTCATCGTTTAACTCTTTTTGCATTATTATCAGAATGCAGTTGTGATGAAGCAATCTTCATTAACTGTGAGGCCCACAAAAAGTTCTGATCTTTCTTCTGATGCATCTTCTCATAGCCGTCAACCTAGACCATTTCTTTCATCAGACAGTAAATATCTCAAGGCTGTACTTTATAAAAGACATGGTATTGCTGCTTTAAGATCTGTAGCTGATATGTTGACAAAGAGTACACAAGATTCAATCAAGGCGATTGCCAAATGTCAACCTGTTATTGATGATGCTAATAGAAGTCCTCAATGATTCTATGTAATTTTTTTATTTGGGCACATTAATTGCCTTGTAATTTTCCTATTTGTTTTATTTGTGTATGTAATTGTGTGTATCATTGAAATCAGATTTTAGGCTCATGAAATTTAATGCAAGTTGACTAGTCAAACAAGTAGGGCCCTACAACAGATTGGGCCGGCCCACTTACAGTAGTGTGGGACCCACTTTCATTTTGGGCCGGCCCACTTCTTTAGTAGGCCGGCCCGGTTACACGATAGTGGGCTCCACATGCTTATTGGGCCGGCCCACTTGCTCTATGGTGGTCCCACATGGTAAATGGGCCGGCCCTTTAATAGGAAGGTGGGACCCACCTGTGTTTTTGGCCCGGCCCACTATCTTGTTGGGCCGGCCCACTTTCTAGATGGTGGACCCCACATACCAAATGGGCCGGCCCACTTTCTATATGGTGGACCCCACACACCAAATGGGCCGGCCCTTTAATAGGATGGTGGGACCCACCTGTGTTTTGGCCCGGCCCACTATCTCGTTGGGCCGGCCCACTTTCTACATGGTGGACCCCACATACCAAATGGGCCGGCCCATTAACAGGAATGTGGGACCCACATGTGTTTTTGGCCCGGCCCACTATCTTGGTGGGCCAGCCCACTTGCTATATTGTGGACCCCACATACTAAATGGGCCGGCCCTTTAACAGGAAGATGGGTCCCACCTGTGTTTTTGGCCCGGCCCACTATCTTGTTGGGCCGGCCCACTTGATATATGGTGGACCCCACACACTAAATGGGCCGGCCCTTTAACAGGAAAGTGGGACCCACCTGTGTTTTTGGCCCGGCCCACTAGCTTGTTGGGCCGGCCCACTTGCTATACGGTGGACCCCACACACTAAATGGGCCGGCCTTTTAACAGGCAAGTGGGACCCACCTGTGTTTTTGGCCCGGCCCACTTGCTTCTTGGGCCGGCCCAGTTGCTGTAAGGTGGACCCCACATGTTAAATGGGCCGGCCCATTTAACTTTTGACCAGTCAACATTAGAGGTTAGGCCCGGCCCACGTAACTAATGGACCAGCCCAGCTATATAGTTGACCGGTCAAACTATGTCATCTGGCCCGGCCCGCTTAAGACGTGGCAGGCCTCGTGTGGGCCTACCATCTACCACGGGGTTTCAGCCGGTTAACGCCGTTAACTGGCAGTTAACGGCGTCTGCCACGTGTCAGTTTGCATGACGTCAGCAGTCAACGGGCTCCCGAAAACACTTCCGCAACGGTCCGATTTTCCGTGGCGGAAGGGCGCCCAAGCGCGACGGACCGAAAAAATCGTCGTTGGACTTTGCCTGACGCAGTTTCGACAACGGAACCCATATCGTCGGGTTAGGCCCATAGGCGACGAAAAATACCCCTTAGCGGACGATTTTGAGACGTTGTCTATCAGAACTTTTCTGATGTTTTAAACTTGTTTAAATATTGGACCAAGATCAAATGGGCATAAAAATTCAGAAAAAAGCAAAAAAAATGAAAACCGAAGCACATAGTATTATTATGTCATATAGTAAGCATTCAAGTTGATAAACAAGGTCTAAACAACAAACTAGACAAATCATGTATCTACCCCTAACCCTAAACTCGTCTTATGAAGTCAAGCATGAAGAGAAGTGGTTTTGGGCTCAAACATGGAAATTTCAAAAAACTCCCAAAAGCTTCTCATTTTTGAGTGACTAAGAAGGATTCAGGCTTACCTTTTCATTTTCATGTTTTAAACTTGTTCAAATCTTGGTCAAACTTAGGATTTGACCAAGATTCAAATGTGCATAAAAATTGGGAGGAAGGGTATGAATTACAATTCAAAAAAACAAGGTAACTTAAATACTTGGATGCCCCAAAGATGTGTGGAAGCCCAGAACAATGGCAAAACATGTGCGCACGCTGCATCCAATTCAAGTAGAACACATAGTAGGCATCGATAGTTTGACCTAAATTTGAAATCAAAGAGAAGGTGGTTAGAAAAAATCGAAATTGGCAAAGCAAAGCATGAAATCATAAATTTGTGATGCACTATAGCTATGAAAAGTATCAAACAATGCATACCAAAATGATTTTTTAGAGGAATACTAGTTCAACTTATTTTAATTTTATATTAGTAGCCCAAAATCGAACTAGTAGTTGGATATTTCTGAACTTGATCTGTAGTAGTGGGCAAAACCCTAGTTTAACCTATTTAATCATAGATTCGTAGGTCGATTTTTCTACTTTTTTATTATTACTATGCAGCACATGTGTGTTTGCCCGTCGAGTGAAACTCGGAGGAAGAAGGGATCACTCGGAAGGAGAGAAGAAGGGAGAGAATTATGGTGTCTCCCCTTTTTCGGGTGATGATGTTGACTTTTGTGCAGGGTTTGTCAGTGAGCAGGAGCGAGCGAGCGAGTCGAGCGAGGCCGAGAATGAGAGAGATTTGTTTTTTTTTGTGAGAGGGACAACCGAAGGATCCAGAAGGACCCACATACTTCCAATACGCATCCTGATGCGTCTTCTCACAAAGAAAATGGCTGGGAGTTTGCGTACCTATTGCACGTGACTTGTGCTCACTGAAGTGTGGGACCTCACGCATGGGCACCACACGTAAGTGACAGACCTGTTGATGTAAAAACTCGGTTGATTATTATACTACTACATTTATACAAAGTTTCCTATGGATTCAAGGGTACGAAAGCCAAGTTAAATCATTTACATGACATTATTTTTTCCATGAAGCCAAGTTAACTCATTTATCAATTGGTACATTTTGGAGTGACTAAGAAGGATCCAGGCTTACTTTTTCATTTTCATGTTTTAAACATGTTTAAATCTTGGTCAAACCTATGACTTGACCAAGATTCAAATGGGCATAAAAATTCAAAAAAAAGAAAAACAAAAGCACACCGTCTTCCTATGTCATATATCAAGGTGATAAACAAGGTCTGCCATATTCAAACCACAAAAATCATGTATCTACCCCCTAACCCTAAACAAGGATCCAGGCTTACCCTTTTCATTTTCATGTTTTAAACTTGTTCAAATCTTGGTCAAACTTAGGATTTGACGAAGATTCAAATGGGCGTAAAAATACTTAGAAAAATCATGTACGTATCTACCCCAAACCCTAAACTCTATCTTACGAAGCCAAGCATGAAGAGAAGTGGTTTTGGGTTTCAAACATGGAAATTTCAAAAACCTCCCAAAAGCTTCATTTTAGAGTGACTAAGAAGGATCCATGCTTACCTTTTATTTTCATGTTTTAAACATGTTCAAATCTTGGTCAAACCGTACGTACCTAGGATTTGACCAAGATTCAAATGGGCATAAAAATTCAAAAAAAATGAAAAACCAAAGCACATAGCCTAGCTTCTTATATATGCCATATAGTAAGCACTCAAGCTAGTTGATAAACAAAGTCTAGACATATTCAAACCAGAAAAATCATGTATCTATATACCCCTAACCCTAAACTTTGTCTTAATTATGAAGTCAAGCACGAAGAGAAGTCGTTTTGGGTTTCAAACATGGACATTTCAAAAACCCTCCCAAAAGCTTCATTGTGGTGTGACGTACTAAGAAGGATACATGCTTACATTTTCAACAACCCCCCTAAAAGCTTCATTATAGAGTGACTAAGAAAGGATCCAGTCTGGCGGGCTTACCTTTTATTTTCTTGTTTTAAACTTGTTCAAATCTCGGTCAAACCTAGGATTTGACCAAGATTCAAAATGTGCATCAAAATTTAAAAAAATTAAAAACCAAATTAAAGCGCATAGTGTTCTTATGTCATATAGTAAGCATTAAAGTTGATAAACAAGGTCTAGACACATATTCAAACAAGACAAATCATGTATCTATACCCCTAACCCCTAAACTCTATCTTATGAAGTCAACAACATGAAGAGAAGTGGTTTTGGGTTTCAAACATGGAAATTTCAAAAACCTCCCAAAAGCTTCATTTTAGAGTGACTAATATATATAAGAAGGATCCATGCCTGCTTACCACCTTTTCATTTTCATATTTTAAACTTGTTTAAATCCGTGTCAAATTAAACCAAGGATTTGACCAAAAGATTCAAATGGGCATAAAATTTTAAAAAAAATCAGAAAAATGAAAAACAAAAGCATATAGTCTTCTTATGTCATATAGTAAGCATTCAAGTTGATAAACAAGGTTTGGACATGCATATTCAAACCTAGGCAAATCATGTATCTATCCCCTAGCCCCTAAACTCTATCTTATGAAGTCAAGCATGAAGAGAAGTGGTTTTGGGTTTCAAACATGAAAATTTCAAGAACATCCCAAAAACTTCATTTTAGAGTGACTAAGAAAGGATACAGGCTTCCCTTTTCATTTTCATGTTTTATACTTGTTTAAATCTTGGTCAAACCTAGGATTTGACAAAGATTCAAATGTGCATCTATCAAAATAAAAAAATCAGAAAAATTAAAAACCAAAGCACATAGTTTTCTTATGTCATATAGTTAGCATTAAAGTTGATATAAACAAGGTCTAGATATATTCAAACAAGAAAAATCATGTATCTACCCCTAACCCTAAACTCTGTCTTATGTAGTCAAGCATGAAGAGAAGTGGTTTTGGGTTTCAAACTTGGAAATTTCAAGAACCCCCCAAAAGCTTCATTTTAGAGTGACTAAAGGATCCAGGTCGGGCTTACCTTTTATTTTCATGTTTTAAAATTGTTCAAATCTTGGTCAAACTGTACCTAGGATTTGATCAAGATTCAAATGGGCATAAAATTTCAAAAAAATGAAAAACCAAAGCATATAGCCTTCTTATGTCATATAGTAAGCACTCAAGTTGGTAAACAAGGTCTAGACATATTCAAACCAGAAAAATCATGTTTCTACCCCTAGCCCTAAACTTTGTCTTATGAAGTCAAGCACGAAGAGAAGTCGTTTTGGATTTCAAACATGGAAATTTCAAAAACCTTCCCAAAAGCTTCATTTTGGAGTGACTAAGAAGGATACAGGCTTACCTTTTCATTTTCATGTTTTAAACTTGTTTAAATATTGGTTAAGCCTAGGATTTGACCAAGATCAAATGGGCATAAAAATTCAGAAAAAATCAAAAAAAATGAAAACCAAAGCACATAGTATTATTATGTCATATAGTAAGCATTCAAGTTGATAAACAAGGTCTAAACAACAAACTAGACAAATCATGTATCTACCCCCTAACCCTAAACTCTGTCTTATGAAGTCAAGCATGAAGAGAAGTGGTTTTGGGTTTCAAACATGGAAATTTCAAAAAACTCCCAAAAGCTTCTCATTTTTGAGTGACTAAGAAGGATTCAGGCTTACCTTTTCATTTTCATGTTTTAAACTTGTTCAAATCTTGGTCAAACTTAGGATTTGACCAAGATTCAAATGTGCATAAAAATTGGGAGGAAGGGTATGAATTACAATTAAAAAAAACAAGGTAACTTAAATACTTGGATGCCCCAAAGATGTGTGGAAGCCCAGAACAATGGCAAAACATGTGCGCACGCTGCATCCAATTCAAGTAGAACACATAGTAGGCATCGATAGTTTGACCTAAATTTGAAATCAAAGAGAAGGTGGTTAGAAAAAATCGAAATTGGCAAAGCAAAGCATGAAATCATAAATTTGTGATGCACTATAGCTATGAAAAGTATCAAACAATGCATACCAAAATGATTTTTTAGAGGAATACTAGTTCAACTTATTTTAATTTTATATTAGTAGCCCAAAATCGAACTAGTAGTTGGATATTTCTGAACTTGATCTGTAGTAGTGGGCAAAACCCTAGTTTAACCTATTTAATCATAGATTCGTAGGTCGATTTTTCTACTTTTTTATTATTACTATGCAGCACATGTGTGTTTGCCCGTCGAGTGAAACTCGGAGGAAGAAGGGATCACTCGGAAGGAGAGAAGAAGGGAGAGAATTATGGTGTCTCCCCTTTTTCGGGTGATGATGTTGACTTTTGTGCAGGGTTTGTCAGTGAGCAGGAGCGAGCGAGCGAGCGAGCGAGTCGAGCGAGGCCGAGAATGAGAGAGATTTGTTTTTTTTTGTGAGAGGGACAACCGAAGGATCCAGAAGGACCCACATACTTCCAATACGCATCCTGATGCGTCTTCTCTTGACAAAGAAAATGGCTGGGAGTTTGCGTACCTATTGCACGTGACTTGTGCTCACTGAAGTGTGGGACCTCACGCATGGGCACCACACGTAAGTGACAGACCTGTTGATGTAAAAACTCGGTTGATTATTATACTACTACATTTATACAAAGTTTCCTATGGATTCAAGGGTACGAAAGCCAAGTTAAATCATTTACATGACATTATTTTTTCCATGAAGCCAAGTTAACTCATTTATCAATTGGTACATTTTGGAGTGACTAAGAAGGATCCAGGCTTACTTTTTCATTTTCATGTTTTAAACATGTTTAAATCTTGGTCAAACCTATGACTTGACCAAGATTCAAATGGGCATAAAAATTCAAAAAAAAGAAAAACAAAAGCACACCGTCTTCCTATGTCATATATCAAGGTGATAAACAAGGTCTGCCATATTCAAACCACAAAAATCATGTATCTACCCCCTAACCCTAAACAAGGATCCAGGCTTACCCTTTTCATTTTCATGTTTTTAAACTTGTTCAAATCTTGGTCAAACTTAGGATTTGACGAAGATTCAAATGGGCGTAAAAATACTTAGAAAAATCATGTACGTATCTACCCCAAACCCTAAACTCTATCTTACGAAGCCAAGCATGAAGAGAAGTGGTTTTGGGTTTCAAACATGGAAATTTCAAAAACCTCCCAAAAGCTTCATTTTAGAGTGACTAAGAAGGATCCATGCTTACCTTTTATTTTCATGTTTTAAACATGTTCAAATCTTGGTCAAACCGTACGTACCTAGGATTTGACCAAGATTCAAATGGGCATAAAAATTCAAAAAAAAATGAAAAACCAAAGCACATAGCCTAGCTTCTTATATATGCCATATAGTAAGCACTCAAGCTAGTTGATAAACAAAGTCTAGACATATTCAAACCAGAAAAATCATGTATCTATATACCCCTAACCCTAAACTTTGTCTTAATTATGAAGTCAAGCACGAAGAGAAGTCGTTTTGGGTTTCAAACATGGACATTTCAAAAACCCTCCCAAAAGCTTCATTGTGGTGTGACGTACTAAGAAGGATACATGCTTACATTTTCAACAACCCCCCTAAAAGCTTCATTATAGAGTGACTAAGAAAGGATCCAGTCTGGCGGGCTTACCTTTTATTTTCTTGTTTTAAACTTGTTCAAATCTCGGTCAAACCTAGGATTTGACCAAGATTCAAAATGTGCATCAAAATTTAAAAAAATTAAAAACCAAATTAAAGCGCATAGTGTTCTTATGTCATATAGTAAGCATTAAAGTTGATAAACAAGGTCTAGACACATATTCAAACAAGACAAGTCATGTATCTATACCCCTAACCCCTAAACTCTATCTTATGAAGTCAACAACATGAAGAGAAGTGGTTTTGGGTTTCAAACATGGAAATTTCAAAAACCTCCCAAAAGCTTCATTTTAGAGTGACTAATATATATAAGAAGGATCCATGCCTGCTTACCACCTTTTCATTTTCATATTTTAAACTTGTTTAAATCCGTGTCAAATTAAACCAAGGATTTGACCAAAAGATTCAAATGGGCATAAAATTTTAAAAAAAATCAGAAAAATGAAAAACAAAAGCATATAGTCTTCTTATGTCATATAGTAAGCATTCAAGTTGATAAACAAGGTTTGGACATGCATATTCAAACCTAGGCAAATCATGTATCTATCCCCTAGCCCCTAAACTCTATCTTATGAAGTCAAGCATGAAGAGAAGTGGTTTTGGGTTTCAAACATGAAAATTTCAAGAACATCCCAAAAACTTCATTTTAGAGTGACTAAGAAAGGATACAGGCTTCCCTTTTCATTTTCATGTTTTATACTTGTTTAAATCTTGGTCAAACCTAGGATTTGACAAAGATTCAAATGTGCATCTATCAAAATAAAAAAATCAGAAAAATTAAAAACCAAAGCACATAGTTTTCTTATGTCATATAGTTAGCATTAAAGTTGATATAAACAAGGTCTAGATATATTCAAACAAGAAAAATCATGTATCTACCCCTAACCCTAAACTCTATCTTATGTAGTCAAGCATGAAGAGAAGTGGTTTTGGGTTTCAAACTTGGAAATTTCAAGAACCCCCCAAAAGCTTCATTTTAGAGTGACTAAAGGATCCAGGTCGGGCTTACCTTTTATTTTCATGTTTTAAAATTGTTCAAATCTTGGTCAAACTGTACCTAGGATTTGATCAAGATTCAAATGGGCATAAAATTTCAAAAAAATGAAAAACCAAAGCATATAGCCTTCTTATGTCATATAGTAAGCACTCAAGTTGGTAAACAAGGTCTAGACATATTCAAACCAGAAAAATCATGTTTCTACCCCTAGCCCTAAACTTTGTCTTATGAAGTCAAGCACGAAGAGAAGTCGTTTTGGATTTCAAACATGGAAATTTCAAAAACCTTCCCAAAAGCTTCATTTTGGAGTGACTAAGAAGGATACAGGCTTACCTTTTCATTTTCATGTTTTAAACTTGTTTAAATATTGGTTAAGCCTAGGATTTGACCAAGATCAAATGGGCATAAAAATTCAGAAAAAATCAAAAAAAATGAAAACCAAAGCACATAGTATTATTATGTCATATAGTAAGCATTCAAGTTGATAAACAAGGTCTAAACAACAAACTAGACAAATCATGTATCTACCCCTAACCCTAAACTCTGTCTTATGAAGTCAAGCATGAAGAGAAGTGGTTTTGGGTTTCAAACATGGAAATTTCAAAAAACTCCCAAAAGCTTCTCATTTTTGAGTGACTAAGAAGGATTCAGGCTTACCTTTTCATTTTCATGTTTTAAACTTGTTCAAATCTTGGTCAAACTTAGGATTTGACCAAGATTCAAATGTGCATAAAAATTGGGAGGAAGGGTATGAATTACAATTCAAAAAAACAAGGTAACTTAAATACTTGGATGCCCCAAAGATGTGTGGAAGCCCAGAACAATGGCAAAACATGTGCGCACGCTGCATCCAATTCAAGTAGAACACATAGTAGGCATCGATAGTTTGACCTAAATTTGAAATCAAAGAGAAGGTGGTTAGAAAAAATCGAAATTGGCAAAGCAAAGCATGAAATCATAAATTTGTGATGCACTATAGCTATGAAAAGTATCAAACAATGCATACCAAAATGATTTTTTAGAGGAATACTAGTTCAACTTATTTTAATTTTATATTAGTAGCCCAAAATCGAACTAGTAGTTGGATATTTCTGAACTTGATCTGTAGTAGTGGGCAAAACCCTAGTTTAACCTATTTAATCATAGATTCGTAGGTCGATTTTTCTACTTTTTTATTATTACTATGCAGCACATGTGTGTTTGCCCGTCGAGTGAAACTCGGAGGAAGAAGGGATCACTCGGAAGGAGAGAAGAAGGGAGAGAATTATGGTGTCTCCCCTTTTTCGGGTGATGATGTTGACTTTTGTGCAGGGTTTGTCAGTGAGCAGGAGCGAGCGAGCGAGCGAGCGAGTCGAGCGAGGCCGAGAATGAGAGAGATTTGTTTTTTTTTGTGAGAGGGACAACCGAAGGATCCAGAAGGACCCACATACTTCCAATACGCATCCTGATGCGTCTTCTCTTGACAAAGAAAATGGCTGGGAGTTTGCGTACCTATTGCACGTGACTTGTGCTCACTGAAGTGTGGGACCTCACGCATGGGCACCACACGTAAGTGACAGACCTGTTGATGTAAAAACTCGGTTGATTATTATACTACTACATTTATACAAAGTTTCCTATGGATTCAAGGGTACGAAAGCCAAGTTAAATCATTTACATGACATTATTTTTTCCATGAAGCCAAGTTAACTCATTTATCAATTGGTACATTTTGGAGTGACTAAGAAGGATCCAGGCTTACTTTTTCATTTTCATGTTTTAAACATGTTTAAATCTTGGTCAAACCTATGACTTGACCAAGATTCAAATGGGCATAAAAATTCAAAAAAAAGAAAAACAAAAGCACACCGTCTTCCTATGTCATATATCAAGGTGATAAACAAGGTCTGCCATATTCAAACCACAAAAATCATGTATCTACCCCCTAACCCTAAACAAGGATCCAGGCTTACCCTTTTCATTTTCATGTTTTTAAACTTGTTCAAATCTTGGTCAAACTTAGGATTTGACGAAGATTCAAATGGGCGTAAAAATACTTAGAAAAATCATGTACGTATCTACCCCAAACCCTAAACTCTATCTTACGAAGCCAAGCATGAAGAGAAGTGGTTTTGGGTTTCAAACATGGAAATTTCAAAAACCTCCCAAAAGCTTCATTTTAGAGTGACTAAGAAGGATCCATGCTTACCTTTTATTTTCATGTTTTAAACATGTTCAAATCTTGGTCAAACCGTACGTACCTAGGATTTGACCAAGATTCAAATGGGCATAAAAATTCAAAAAAAAATGAAAAACCAAAGCACATAGCCTAGCTTCTTATATATGCCATATAGTAAGCACTCAAGCTAGTTGATAAACAAAGTCTAGACATATTCAAACCAGAAAAATCATGTATCTATATACCCCTAACCCTAAACTTTGTCTTAATTATGAAGTCAAGCACGAAGAGAAGTCGTTTTGGGTTTCAAACATGGACATTTCAAAAACCCTCCCAAAAGCTTCATTGTGGTGTGACGTACTAAGAAGGATACATGCTTACATTTTCAACAACCCCCCTAAAAGCTTCATTATAGAGTGACTAAGAAAGGATCCAGTCTGGCGGGCTTACCTTTTATTTTCTTGTTTTAAACTTGTTCAAATCTCGGTCAAACCTAGGATTTGACCAAGATTCAAAATGTGCATCAAAATTTAAAAAAATTAAAAACCAAATTAAAGCGCATAGTGTTCTTATGTCATATAGTAAGCATTAAAGTTGATAAACAAGGTCTAGACACATATTCAAACAAGACAAGTCATGTATATATACCCCTAACCCCTAAACTCTATCTTATGAAGTCAACAACATGAAGAGAAGTGGTTTTGGGTTTCAAACATGGAAATTTCAAAAACCTCCCAAAAGCTTCATTTTAGAGTGACTAATATATATAAGAAGGATACATGCCTGCTTACCACCTTTTCATTTTCATATTTTAAACTTGTTTAAATCCGTGTCAAATTAAACCAAGGATTTGACCAAAAGATTCAAATGGGCATAAAATTTTAAAAAAATCAGAAAAATGAAAAACAAAAGCATATAGTCTTCTTATGTCATATAGTAAGCATTCAAGTTGATAAACAAGGTTTGGACATGCATATTCAAACCTAGGCAAATCATGTATCTATCCCCTAGCCCCTAAACTCTATCTTATGAAGTCAAGCATGAAGAGAAGTGGTTTTGGGTTTCAAACATGAAAATTTCAAGAACATCCCAAAAACTTCATTTTAGAGTGACTAAGAAAGGATACAGGCTTCCCCTTTTCATTTTCATGTTTTATACTTGTTTAAATCTTGGTCAAACCTAGGATTTGACAAAGATTCAAATGTGCATCTATCAAAATAAAAAAATCAGAAAAATTAAAAACCAAAGCACATAGTTTTCTTATGTCATATATAGTTAGCATTAAAGTTGATATAAACAAGGTCTAGATATATTCAAACAAGAAAAATCATGTATCTACCCCTAACCCTAAACTCTATCTTATGTAGTCAAGCATGAAGAGAAGTGGTTTTGGGTTTCAAACTTGGAAATTTCAAGAACCCCCAAAAGCTTCATTTTAGAGTGACTAAAGGATCCAGGTCGGGCTTACCTTTTATTTTCATGTTTTAAAATTGTTCAAATCTTGGTCAAACTGTACCTAGGATTTGATCAAGATTCAAATGGGCATAAAATTTCAAAAAAATGAAAAACCAAAGCATATAGCCTTCTTATGTCATATAGTAAGCACTCAAGTTGGTAAACAAGGTCTAGACATATTCAAACCAGAAAAATCATGTTTCTACCCCTAGCCCTAAACTTTGTCTTATGAAGTCAAGCACGAAGAGAAGTCGTTTTGGATTTCAAACATGGAAATTTCAAAAACCTTCCCAAAAGCTTCATTTTGGAGTGACTAAGAAGGATACAGGCTTACCTTTTCATTTTCATGTTTTAAACTTGTTTAAATATTGGTTAAGCCTAGGATTTGACCAAGATCAAATGGGCATAAAAATTCAGAAAAAATCAAAAAAAATGAAAACCAAAGCACATAGTATTATTATGTCATATAGTAAGCATTCAAGTTGATAAACAAGGTCTAAACAACAAACTAGACAAATCATGTATCTACCCCCTAACCCTAAACTCTGTCTTATGAAGTCAAGCATGAAGAGAAGTGGTTTTGGGTTTCAAACATGGAAATTTCAAAAACCTCCCAAAAGCTTCTCATTTTTGAGTGACTAAGAAGGATTCAGGCTTACCTTTTCATTTTCATGTTTTAAACTTGTTCAAATCTTGGTCAAACTTAGGATTTGACCAAGATTCAAATGTGCATAAAAATTGGGAGGAAGGGTATGAATTACAATTCAAAAAAACAAGGTAACTTAAATACTTGGATGCCCCAAAGATGTGTGGAAGCCCAGAACAATGGCAAAACATGTGCGCACGCTGCATCCAATTCAAGTAGAACACATAGTAGGCATCGATAGTTTGACCTAAATTTGAAATCAAAGAGAAGGTGGTTAGAAAAAATCGAAATTGGCAAAGCAAAGCATGAAATCATAAATTTGTGATGCACTATAGCTATGAAAAGTATCAAACAATGCATACCAAAATGATTTTTTAGAGGAATACTAGTTCAACTTATTTTAATTTTATATTAGTAGCCCAAAATCGAACTAGTAGTTGGATATTTCTGAACTTGATCTGTAGTAGTGGGCAAAACCCTAGTTTAACCTATTTAATCATAGATTCGTAGGTCGATTTTTCTACTTTTTTATTATTACTATGCAGCACATGTGTGTTTGCCCGTCGAGTGAAACTCGGAGGAAGAAGGGATCACTCGGAAGGAGAGAAGAAGGGAGAGAATTATGGTGTCTCCCCTTTTTCGGGTGATGATGTTGACTTTTGTGCAGGGTTTGTCAGTGAGCAGGAGGAGCGAGCGAGCGAGTCGAGCGAGGCCGAGAATGAGAGAGATTTGTTTTTTTGTGAGAGGGACAACCGAAGGATCCAGAAGGACCCACATACTTCCAATACGCATCCTGATGCGTCTTCTCTTGACAAAGAAAATGGCTGGGAGTTTGCGTACCTATTGCACGTGACTTGTGCTCACTGAAGTGTGGGACCTCACGCATGGGCACCACACGTAAGTGACAGACCTGTTGATGTAAAAACTCGGTTGATTATTATACTACTACATTTATACAAAGTTTCCTATGGATTCAAGGGTACGAAAGCCAAGTTAAATCATTTACATGACATTATTTTTTCCATGAAGCCAAGTTAACTCATTTATCAATTGGTACATTTTGGAGTGACTAAGAAGGATCCAGGCTTACTTTTTCATTTTCATGTTTTAAACATGTTTAAATCTTGGTCAAACCTATGACTTGACCAAGATTCAAATGGGCATAAAAATTCAAAAAAAAGAAAAACAAAAGCACACCGTCTTCCTATGTCATATATCAAGGTGATAAACAAGGTCTGCCATATTCAAACCACAAAAATCATGTATCTACCCCCTAACCCTAAACAAGGATCCAGGCTTACCCTTTTCATTTTCATGTTTTTAAACTTGTTCAAATCTTGGTCAAACTTAGGATTTGACGAAGATTCAAATGGGCGTAAAAATACTTAGAAAAATCATGTACGTATCTACCCCAAACCCTAAACTCTATCTTACGAAGCCAAGCATGAAGAGAAGTGGTTTTGGGTTTCAAACATGGAAATTTCAAAAACCTCCCAAAAGCTTCATTTTAGAGTGACTAAGAAGGATCCATGCTTACCTTTTATTTTCATGTTTTAAACATGTTCAAATCTTGGTCAAACCGTACGTACCTAGGATTTGACCAAGATTCAAATGGGCATAAAAATTCAAAAAAAATGAAAAACCAAAGCACATAGCCTAGCTTCTTATATATGCCATATAGTAAGCACTCAAGCTAGTTGATAAACAAAGTCTAGACATATTCAAACCAGAAAAATCATGTATCTATATACCCCTAACCCTAAACTTTGTCTTAATTATGAAGTCAAGCACGAAGAGAAGTCGTTTTGGGTTTCAAACATGGACATTTCAAAAACCCTCCCAAAAGCTTCATTGTGGTGTGACGTACTAAGAAGGATACATGCTTACATTTTCAACAACCCCCCTAAAAGCTTCATTATAGAGTGACTAAGAAAGGATCCAGTCTGGCGGGCTTACCTTTTATTTTCTTGTTTTAAACTTGTTCAAATCTCGGTCAAACCTAGGATTTGACCAAGATTCAAAATGTGCATCAAAATTTAAAAAAATTAAAAACCAAATTAAAGCGCATAGTGTTCTTATGTCATATAGTAAGCATTAAAGTTGATAAACAAGGTCTAGACACATATTCAAACAAGACAAGTCATGTATATATACCCCTAACCCCTAAACTCTATCTTATGAAGTCAACAACATGAAGAGAAGTGGTTTTGGGTTTCAAACATGGAAATTTCAAAAACCTCCCAAAAGCTTCATTTTAGAGTGACTAATATATATAAGAAGGATACATGCCTGCTTACCACCTTTTCATTTTCATATTTTAAACTTGTTTAAATCCGTGTCAAATTAAACCAAGGATTTGACCAAAAGATTCAAATGGGCATAAAATTTTAAAAAAATCAGAAAAATGAAAAACAAAAGCATATAGTCTTCTTATGTCATATAGTAAGCATTCAAGTTGATAAACAAGGTTTGGACATGCATATTCAAACCTAGGCAAATCATGTATCTATCCCCTAGCCCCTAAACTCTATCTTATGAAGTCAAGCATGAAGAGAAGTGGTTTTGGGTTTCAAACATGAAAATTTCAAGAACATCCCAAAAACTTCATTTTAGAGTGACTAAGAAAGGATACAGGCTTCCCCTTTTCATTTTCATGTTTTATACTTGTTTAAATCTTGGTCAAACCTAGGATTTGACAAAGATTCAAATGTGCATCTATCAAAATAAAAAAATCAGAAAAATTAAAAACCAAAGCACATAGTTTTCTTATGTCATATATAGTTAGCATTAAAGTTGATATAAACAAGGTCTAGATATATTCAAACAAGAAAAATCATGTATCTACCCCTAACCCTAAACTCTATCTTATGTAGTCAAGCATGAAGAGAAGTGGTTTTGGGTTTCAAACTTGGAAATTTCAAGAACCCCCAAAAGCTTCATTTTAGAGTGACTAAAGGATCCAGGTCGGGCTTACCTTTTATTTTCATGTTTTAAAATTGTTCAAATCTTGGTCAAACTGTACCTAGGATTTGATCAAGATTCAAATGGGCATAAAATTTCAAAAAAATGAAAAACCAAAGCATATAGCCTTCTTATGTCATATAGTAAGCACTCAAGTTGGTAAACAAGGTCTAGACATATTCAAACCAGAAAAATCATGTTTCTACCCCTAGCCCTAAACTTTGTCTTATGAAGTCAAGCACGAAGAGAAGTCGTTTTGGATTTCAAACATGGAAATTTCAAAAACCTTCCCAAAAGCTTCATTTTGGAGTGACTAAGAAGGATACAGGCTTACCTTTTCATTTTCATGTTTTAAACTTGTTTAAATATTGGTTAAGCCTAGGATTTGACCAAGATCAAATGGGCATAAAAATTCAGAAAAAATCAAAAAAATGAAAACCAAAGCACATAGTATTATTATGTCATATAGTAAGCATTCAAGTTGATAAACAAGGTCTAAACAACAAACTAGACAAATCATGTATCTACCCCTAACCCTAAACTCTGTCTTATGAAGTCAAGCATGAAGAGAAGTGGTTTTGGGTTTCAAACATGGAAATTTCAAAAACTCCCAAAAGCTTTCATTTTTGAGTGACTAAGAAGGATTCAGGCTTACCTTTTCATTTTCATGTTTTAAACTTGTTCAAATCTTGGTCAAACTTAGGATTTGACCAAGATTCAAATGTGCATAAAAATTGGGAGGAAGGGTATGAATTACAATTCAAAAAACAAGGTAACTTAAATACTTGGATGCCCCAAAGATGTGTGGAAGCCCAGAACAATGGCAAAACATGTGCGCACGCTGCATCCAATTCAAGTAGAACACATAGTAGGCATCGATAGTTTGACCTAAATTTGAAATCAAAGAGAAGGTGGTTAGAAAAAATCGAAATTGGCAAAGCAAAGCATGAAATCATAAATTTGTGATGCACTATAGCTATGAAAAGTATCAAACAATGCATACCAAAATGATTTTTTAGAGGAATACTAGTTCAACTTATTTTAATTTTATATTAGTAGCCCAAAATCGAACTAGTAGTTGGTAAACAAGGTCTAAACAACAAACTAGACAAATCATGTATTTACCCCCTAACCCTAAACTCTGTCTTATGAAGTCAAGCATGAAGAGAAGTGGTTTTGGGTTTCAAACTTGGAAATTTCAAGAACCCCCAAAAGCTTCATTTTAGAGTGACTAAGAAGGATCCATGCTTACCTTTTCATTTTCATGTTTTAAACTTGTTTACATCTTGGTCATAGCTAGTGTATTTGACCAAGATTCAAATGGGCATAAAATTTAAAAAAAAATGAAAAACCAAAGTACATAGTCTTCTTATGTCATATAGTAAGCATTCAAGCTGATAAACAAGGTCTAGACATATTCAAACCAAACAAATCATGTATCTACCCCCTAACCCCTAAACTTTATCTTATGAAGCCAAGCATGAAGAGAAGTGGTTCTTGGTTTCAAACATGGAAATATCAAAAACCTCCCAAAAGCTTCATTTTAGAGTGACTAAGAAGTATCCATGCTTACCTTTTCATTTTCATATTTTAAACTTGTTTAAATCATTGTCAAACCTAGGATTATACCAAGATACAAATATGGGCACAAAACCCTCTTAGCCAAAATCAACTACGAGCAAGATTTTCTGTATTGTAGATGCCCCAATTGACTCTCATCCCCAATGTAGTCTTTTTTATGTCAGTATAGACTTCTTTACTGGATGTATACTATCGTACATGGCATGCATTTGCCTAATGAGCAGCATTGTTTAGCCGTTCTAGCCAACCCGATCAATCTGTCAAGCTTCATGCACGAGATGCCATGTTTATGGCCCTTTTGTTGTGGCTTTTTTTGGCTTTTGGCTTTGGCAAAAGCCAAAAAAAGCACGTAAATAGGTGCTTTTTTGGGCTTTTGGATTTTGGAAGCCAAGAACAAAGATTCTATTCTTTTGGCTTCCAAAATCCAAAAGCCCAAAAAGCACCTATTTAGGTGCTTTTTTTTTGGCTTTTGCCAAAGTCAAAATAAGCCACAACAAAAGGGTAATTTACTCCCTCGCTCCGGTGATCCGATCCATATTTCTTGGTGCTAAAAAGAATGTGAATCGGAGGGAGTACTTTTCTTAGATAGTACTATATCATTTCAAAAAAAAGTACTACTACATCACAAATGCATCAAAAGAGTACTACTGTACATCACAAGACCACGACAGTTGTATAGTATAGAGTTTAATGCTGAACTTTAAACAGGACCAGGAGCATCAGGGCCAGCAGCAGGGGCGTTGACCGGCAACAAACCAGGCAAAAGACGTAAGGAAGAGGCCATATGCTGCGTGCTTGGCCTTGATTGCAGGGTGGTGATTCTTCGCCGCTCGCCATGTATTCACGCCGTACCAGTTCCGCGTCGCCCGCGAGCGGATCGAAGCGATCCCGCGCGCCGGACACGCTCGAGGAGGCGTGGCGGCTCCAGTGCAAGCAGTCCGCCGCCGGGAGTCGGCGCGCGGCGTGCAGGTACAGAGGCTCCCTGTACATGCCGTCGTCGCTCCGCGAGTTCGCCCCGGGCGGGCTCTGGTACAAGGCGGATCCGCCGCTCAAACCGATGAGCGGCCCCGTCTTCAACAAATGGCGCGCCGACCGGGAGAGGAACCGCCGGTCGAAGGCGGCGTGGGAGGCGAGCACCAGCGGCGGATTCGCGCCGCCAGCCGGCGAGGAGGCGGAGGAGGCGGAGGAAGGGGAAGACCCCCTCTTCTTGAAGGCGCTGGCCGCGTCCCTCAAGGACGATGCCGACAAGAAGAGGGCGGAGGAAGAAGACAAGGCGGCGGCCATCGCCGCCGTGAAGGAGAAGGAGGCGCGGGATGCGGAGGAGAACGCGACCATCATCTTCCTCGACGACTAGATAGGTTAGAAGTCGCGATAAGGATCGCGCAATTCTGTATGTATGATCCGTATGTATGATCAACTATGAATTATGAACAATGAACTATCAAACCAAACCACATAGTTTTTTTTATGTCATATAGTAAGAATTCAAGTTGATAAAACAAGGTCTAGACATATTCAAACTAGACAAATCACGTATATCTACCCCTAACCCTAAACTCTGTCTTATGAAGTAAAGCATGAAGAGAACTGGTTTTGGGTTTCAAACATGGAAATTTCAAAAACCTTCCCAAAAGCTTCATTTTGGAGTGACTAAGAAGGATGCAGGCTTACCTTTTCATTTTCATGTCTTAAACATGTTTAAATCTTGGTTAAACCTAGGATTTGACCAAGATCAAATGTGCAAAAAAATCAGAAAAAATCAAAAAAATGAAAACTAAAGCACATAGTATTCTTATGTCATATAGTAAGCATTCAAGTTGATAAACAAGGTCTAAACATATTCAAACCAGACAAATCATGTATCTACCCACTAACCCTAAATTCTGTCTTATGAAGTCGATCAAGCATGAAGAGAAGTGGTTTTGGGTTTCAAACATGGAAATTTCAAAAACCTCCCAAAAGCTTCATTTTAGAGTTACTAAGAAGGATCCATGCTTACCTTTTATTTTCATGTTTTAAACATGTTCAAATCTTGGTCAAACCGTACCTAGGATTTGACCAAGATTCAAATGGGTATAAAAATTCAAAAAAACTGAAAAACCAAAGCACATAGCCTTCTTATGTCATATATAGTAAGCACTCAAGTTGGTAAACAAGGTCTAGAGATATTCAAACCAGAAAAATCTTGTATCTACCCCTAACCCTAAACTTTGTCTTATGAAGTCAAGCACGAAGAGAAGTCGTTTTGGATTTCAAACATGGAAATTTCAAAAACCTTCCCAAAAGCCTCATTTTGGAGTGACTAAGAAGGATGCAGGCTTACCTTTTCATTTTCATGTTTTAAACTTGTTTAAACCTTGGTTAAACCTAGGATTTGACCAAGATCAAATGGGCATAAAAATTCAGAAAAAATCAAAAAATGAAAACCAAAGCACATAGTATTCTTATGTCATATATTAAGCATTCAAGTTGATAAACAAGGTCAAGACATATTCAAACCAGACAAATCATGTATCTACCCTAACCCTAAACTCTGTCTTATGAAGTCAAGCATGAAGAGACGTGGTTTTGGGTTTCAAACATGGAAATTTCAAGAACCCCCCAAAAGCTTCAATTTAGAGTGACTAAGAAGGATCCAGGTCGAGCTTATACCTTTTATTTTTATGTTTTAAACTTGTTCAAATCTTGGTCAAACCTAGGATTTGACCAAGATTCAAATGGGTATAAAAAAATGAAAAACCAAAGCACATAGCCTTCTTATGTCATATAATAAGCACTCAAGTTGATAAACAAGGTCTAGACATATTCAAACCAGAAAAATCATGTATCTACCCCTAACCCTAAACTTTGTCTTATGAAGTCAAGCACGAAGAGAAGTCGTTTTTGGGTTTCAATCATGGAAATTTCAAAAACCTTCCCAAAAACTTCATTTTGGAGTGACTAAGAAGGATGCAGGCTTAGCTTTTCATTTTCATATTTTAAACATGTTTAAATCTTGGTCAAACCTATGATTTGACCAAGATTCAAATGGGCATAAAAAAAATAAAAAAATCATGTACGTATCTACCCCTAACCCTAAAATCTATCTTACGAAGTCAAGCATGAAGAGAAGTGGTTTTGGGTTTCAACACATGGAAATTTCAAAAACCTCCCAAAAGCTTCATTTCAGAGTGACTAAGAAGGATCCAGACCGGGCTTACATTTTATTTTCATATTTTAAACTTGTTCAAATCTTGGTCAAACCGTACCTAGGAATTGACCAAGATTCAAAAAAAAATGAAAAACCAAAGCACATAGCCTTCTTATGTCATATAGTAAGCACTCAAGTTGATAAACAAGGTCTAGTCATATTCAAACCAGAAAAATCATGTATCTACCCCTAAGCCTGAACTTTGTCTTATGAAGTCAATCACGAAGAGAAGTCGTTTTGGGTTTCAAACATGGAAATTTCAAATACCTTCCCAAAAGCTTAATTTTGGAGTGACTAAGAAGGATGCAGGCTTACCTTTTCATTTCCATGTTTTAAACATGTTTAAATAAGGATGCGTGATTCTGAAACCTCATACACATTGTTGCAAAAGTAATTACATCACCTAAACAATACTACCAGTTCATAATTCTAAACTTATGTACAATCTTGGAAACATATAACGCCAGCCTAGTTCACCAATTATCATCATCCCTCTTGATGCGCTTGCCGGTGCCGCTTGTACCTGCCTCCCATGGGTTGGCAGTCCAAGTTCTGCACTCGTTCGCACTTCGTGTGTCGGGAATCCTTGTTGGAGCTTCCCAACCAGATACAGGCCCTGCCCTTGCTAGCTCACCACATCCAGCCGTTGCCCTAGCTTGCTCACCATGTGAACCGCCATCCCACGGAGACCCCGAAGTAGGCTCGCACGGGTCCTTTATCCATGGTGGCATTTTCTTCGGATCAAATGGTATGTTGTGCCTAAAGCAATAAGATACAAATTCCCAGTAGGTTGTCCCGACACACTGCTTCTTCTCGTCGCGCCAGGCAGGGGGAAGAGCGGCCAACCTAGCCGCTTCCTTGCAATCCGGGCAAACCACTTCCCTTGGAATTGGTTGTGCTTGACGCTGCCCATCATTGATTTTTTTGAGTCGCCTGTACAACTCAAAACTGACATACCCATCAATCGCAGCATACCTCAAGTTTACTTCAGGCAATGGCATGCACTCCCATTGATCGTGGCTGCTAGTAGGGAACTTGGTCTTCATGTCTTTGTAAGATGGGTCAATGATGGCGGCTGCCAAATCACCCATGCCAGTCCTATTGCCAGGACCATTGAAATTGATCATATCCTGAATGTCAATCCAATTATGTTTAGGAATTTTAATGCCATCTCTAGCAAACCTGCTAGAGTCACCCCTGATGTCAACAGTTGTGAAACAAATTCCTTTATGTTGAAGGAATTCTTGCAGTGCCAGATTATCAGGACTCCTGCATGTTAACACAAATCAATCTTGTAAGATCGTATATGCTGAAATAGTACACATATTTTTCTTCCAGTAAACTGTATACTTGTTGCAGTGAAACAATGATTTTGCATCAGTGATACACATCAAAATAACATGAATTATTGTTGCGACTATATGATCTAATTATTTAAGTGTCAAGTTAAGATTCAGTTACTATATGTTAATATCTTGACATCCATGCCGATTATCGGTGAGTATGAGTACATGAAATTTGTGCAAATTTTGAGTACCAAAATCATGAAACTAGATATCGTGGTCAATCCAAAAAAATTATACAAGTATGTTGGATATTACGTTCCAGACCACATTTTTCATACAAGTTAGTTTGTTCGTGTTTTCATACAAGTTAGAACCTAGTCTATGTCGAAATAAAAAAGCAGATCCAAGATAAAGGAAGAGTTTCTATATTAAAAAACAAAAGGATAAAGGAAGGCATGTGAAGAACATACCTGCAGAAATGGTACACCAGGACGTGGTCGTCCATGGCCAACTGAACGACGGCGGTACTTACTTGGTCCGCAGTGTATTCTAGGTCGAGGCCGACGAACCTGGACCTGTCCTCTAGTAGCTTTTGTTCGTACATCTTGAGGGTGTGCTCGAGAACGGAAGGGTCATTCGTGTAGACCACGTTCACCTTGGTCGTCCCATGGGGAACGACGCTCCTCTTTAGCGTAAACAGGCCGCCGTCGGCCATGGCAGCGCTGAAGCACGTCGAACTGATCGGAGGGATTGAGGGGGAGGGAGGGAGAGCAACTGCAAACAATGGGGTTTTTTGGAACTTGCCGAAATGCAGGGGAGAACGAACCGCCAGGGGTTGTTTAGTGGGGACAGATGGGAATAATACTGCGATGAGGTTGAGGAATTAACTCCAACCGCCATTTAAATCTAGTACTCCCTATAGTCAGTTGATAGGAAATGGACGGGCAAGATTGATTCTAGGGAGGCGAACCCCAGTATTTTCCCAATTTATTTGAGTTGTAATATAACCATCGTTAATACTTGAATTGAAAAATATTTACAAAATTAATTTATTATATACTACATGATGAGATAATCCAACAAACCATGGAAATGCATGGCCATCCAACCATGTCACCCTCTTGTGAAAATTGTATAGGTGGTAGTGTGCGCAATACACGCGGTAGCCACTTCACAAATACATCCTTTTAATTTTGCCCCCCTTAATTCGGCCAATAAAAATGAAAAGACTTTATGTGGAAAACCAAAAAAACTGTATTTGGCAAAGTATAGTCGAAAATAAGAAGTTTTTCATTGATCTCTTAAAAAAGGGGTCATGATTCGAAAGTTCGCCATGCATGGTTCTTGCGGTAACCAAGCTAGCTCACCCATGTGGCAAGAAGCGAATCAATGTCCAACATGCATGGTTCCAAAAATATATATTTACAGAATGATTCTGCTTCTCAAGAATATTTGCATGCCATCATGTTTGTTATTTTTCCTAGATAAAAGTAGTAATTGGTGACTTCGTGATTGCCTTGCTTGCTGATTTCAATAAGTTTGAACCTCATTTTGGCTTTATTTCAAATTTAGGCAAAAACTTCTTGGCAATCGACTTTGTGAGCTACTATACTTGGATGCAACCCACATTTTCGTTGGCTAATGTTTTCTGATTCCACAACAATAGGGCACATCCCTATATCATCCCAAATTTTGAATTCTTTTTAGTTTGGTTGATGACCACCATTCATATCCGAACTTAATTAATTGGAGTACACATGATGGTTTCATGGTAAGCTAGTTTGACAAATTAGCCTTCGAAATGGCGATTCGCCTACCATGCATGCATGTTTGGCCTACCCGTGAAATTTTGATTTGTGGTATTGTGCACACACGTACTGCACATGATAGCGAATAAACAAAACACATATTCGGACCCCTTTGGCCAGCAAGGGCATGTTTGGTTCCTAGCCACAATTTGTCAAGAAGCCAAAATTTGGCAGCCATGCATATAGTTTATTTGGCATGTGTTTGGTTTTTGCCACAATTTGGCTTATCACACTTCATTGCATGTATATATGGTCCATTTGTCATAGACTCAACTTTTTTTTACAAAGTTTTGACAAAGTTTGGCTTTAATATTTTAAGCCACAATTTGGTGGCTAGCCATACTAGCTTTTTTTTTGGCTAACCACACTTTGGCTTTGGAAAAATGTGGCTACCAAACATGGGTCCTAATAAAAAGAAAACAACACACTAATGTGTGGTAAACCAAAAATCCCTACTTTGCAAAGTTGCATATGTGCAAAAGGGGGGCAATGCATGCATTATTCAGAAGTTGATTGTGGTTTTCGTAGTGTAACCAATTAATTAAGCTTACATATGGGAAGAGGCTAGCGAGGCGAACTCAAGCAGCTATGGTTCCAATGTTGTCAAGTTTGAAGTGGACACTGCATGAAGCTTGCTCAAATTAATGGGTAGAAAGCCAAAAGCAGTCCATATTTATTCTATATGTGTGTGAATAATAACTCTTCACCCCAAACCTCTATGTATGATAGGGTTTTATATTTTTTACTTGTTAGTAGTAAGTACATGTCATGTGATGGCTCCATGCACATGTTTCACAACTTTTTTCTGATTTGTTTCTACCTCATTTGGTTGGTTTCAAATTTGCTCAAACTTCCTATGCGCGCTATGTTGTACTATTGGGACCCATGTTTGGGCTTAGTTTGTGGTACCACACTTGCAGGGTACCTCCAAGTATTTTATTCCCAAAAATTATGAATTCTAATTAAATGGTGAACTATAAACTGATCATCTAAAGTTGGAAAATAAAATCCATATATAGCTACACATCTAGATATGTGTATAAGGTAGACAAACTGCATTGCCACACATGCCTTATATAAGTTTGTTTTTTCTAGCGGAGTGGATTCCCTAATCACCCCACGGTTGTGACATTGTCAATGTTGTCATGATAAATAACATTGCGAGACTTTCCATCTTATTCTTTTTTGTAGAAATGATTGTCCCATTATGGCAAACGTCCCCATTCGTTTTTCAAATTAAGTAAACGTTATAGGATGAAAATTCATTGAAGTGACAAATTTTCTAGATTTCTAACTATTTTAGCTCATTCAAACAAGTTTGCAATAGGCCGACCTGTTGTCCAGTGACAATTTTAGAGTACAATTTGATCAACATCACAAAAAAGTGCTTTTAAGGCTCGTAAGTAGTATCATACATGCCATGTTGGCAAAAATCTAATGTGTCACATCAATTATGAGGTGAGATATGAGAGTAGTATTATAACACATAAACCTAGAAAACTTAGAAAACTTCATGACAAATACATCATGTACACACATTTGCATTGAGATTCTACAAAACTTTAAATATGACATAAGTATGAACCATATTATGATACTATGCATTGTGGAGGTAGTATCACAAACTAGTAGTGTATGATACTACGTACTACGTACTTCCCATTGTGACTAGTCTTAATCACTCTGACCTCGCCGTCTCGCCGTCTTACTATAGTACATACTACACCCCCACTCCGTCTCTCATACATCGCCCCACTCGTTTCCCACTCCGTCTCTCATACAGCGGCTGCGCCTGTAGATATCTTCGAGGATCTGGGCGATTTTGACCCGCTTTTCGGCGCTCGCCGTTTCAAGGTGAAGACCCCAATCTTAGCATGCATGTTGGACCAATTAGGAGTACAAAATTATGTTCTAAATGTTGCTCAAACTTTCCATACAACTAATATATAACTTATACTACGTAGGTTACACCATCGAAATAGGTATGACCAGTTGAGAAATGGGAACAATAACTTGGAACCTTTCTTACTATCGAGTGGGACGTGTGATATTGGTGTGACCCTGCTTTTTTCTTCTTCTACATAATGGCTACATGATGGTTCTAGAAAGAAGTGTATGCTGTTGTGGTATCTCTTGACGCGAATCCCTCTAATCACAAGCGTTAGATTTTGGAAACCAACGGTTAGTACTGCTGTTACATCTCTAGTTCAAAACTGGTGCATTTTGTATGTTGTTGTAGTAGTCTAGTAGATAGATTCAGATGCATGGTCAGGAGTGCAAACATTTCGCAACTAGTTGATCCCTCATCTTATTGTCGGATGTCACATTTCGAGTTTGTAAAAAAATGTAAATTCAAATCATAGTCACGGGTTATGTTGTATCTTTCGCACATCTAAACATTTGTTTCAAAAGGTGACCATATGTGAGCTGTGGAAAAAAGAAAAGACCAAAGTGAATAATATTCCTTAACTATTCACATATCATTTGTCTTTTTTGTGCAAGCTAGAATTTTTTTTACATACTCATCTGTGACCTGTGGAGCAATACACAACATAATATGTGTCCCAGTTTTGTTTTTCTTCATATTTTTTAAAAGTGCAGAAGTGTGATATCCGATAATAGGATGCGAGTGCAACTAGTTGCAAATGAGATGCTAATGCATGCTGATATGATACTACCTCTGTCCATAAATAGATGTATGTCTTTTGTCGTGGCCCCATCCTACTTCTGCATTTTCTTTACGGCCATTTTTGAGTAGTTGCGACCTGGACGTGATCGGACTAGTCGATACTCGATAGTAGTCGTAGTACTGTACAACTTCTGCATGTGGCGTCAGCCTCTAGAGTAGTAGTACTAGCTAACGGATAGATTATATCT
Organism: Lolium multiflorum; assembly: GCA_030979885.1. Classification (NCBI taxonomy): domain Eukaryota; kingdom Viridiplantae; phylum Streptophyta; class Magnoliopsida; order Poales; family Poaceae; genus Lolium; species Lolium multiflorum. The sequence goes on along the minus strand of CM061747.1, from coordinate 212,830,457 downwards.
GGAGAAACTGACATGGCCATTGATATGACAAGACTATACCCGGATTCGGACGCATTGTAGTGACTCCATCAATGTTCCGCTATGATGGTCTATTTTACTGCTACACCAGATTGTCGACGCAGAGGATTCCTTGGCTTCCGCGCAAGACCCTTCCCAAAGAAGGCATCTGCTCTGGCCCGTTGATTCTATGTGGACGGTTCCAGATTGCTTTATGTGTTTTTGTACAGTATCAGATACTAGGTTTTCCTTCCCTCCATATTAGGGGTTGTTTGGTTTAGGGGATAGGTTTATGGGATGAGAGTATCCCCAACCACCTGGCTAGGATAGCCAATTTTTGTTGTTTGGTTGTGTAGGAATTGAGTGTAGGACGAGAGGTGGGTAGTGGTATAGATTTTTTTTTGTTTGCTCGAAATGTTAGGGGTGGCTATAAGATGGTGAGATTATCTCTACACACATCAAATATACCACACCTCCTATTTTTATAGCCCAAAAAAATACATAACCGGTGGTATGTGAATTGATCTGGGTAAAAATATTACACAACCGTACAAATATTCAAATCCTATAGTCAAATCCTACATAACTCCTATAGTCAAATCCTACATAACTCCTATACAAATTGTACGAATCAAAGGATATGATTTTCCCCCTATATAGCTTGTTTGATTTGAAGAATTGAATCCTCCAAAATTTCTATGTATTGTTTTCTTATACTAGTACAACCCTATAGGATTTCTAATAAGAGGTTAGACCTCTTGGAAAAATTCATATGCATCTGTGACAACTATGCTATGCACTCTCAATCTCTATAGAAATTTCCTTTGTCTTTCCGATGATACCATCACACACCTAGCTCTACCAATTCATGTAGATTTCTTTCCCGTAGGATTCAAGGAGGCATATGTCATAGCGATTCTCCATTATTCTATCATATGAATCTAACATGCCCTCTCAGTTTGAGTGATGCAAAGTGGCCACTATAAGATTTATTTAGTCAGATTAATTGGTCATGCATACACTAGTTGTTTTCTATCTTTCCTACACATGTCAATTAGCGAAATTTATAAGTAAAATCCTAAAATTCAAATAAATTGCTGAAAATTGGAAATAATATTACAGTTGTAGCAAATTACTAAATCGATCCAGAAATTATGTACATGGCTTCAGTAGTCCGTAAATGATGTCCTTGGAGTAGTTTGTGAGTTAAAGAACGTCCATTTCGTTAAACTGACATGGCCTTTGATTTGACAAGAGAACACTAATATTTTGTACCTGAATCAGAGTGGTAAAGGCGTACAGCTCGATCAATGCAATGGTATGATGGCTATGCAGCTATACCTATATAGGAGTAGACTACTAGTAGACTTTGGGACACAGAGATTTGGCTTCCGCGGCCGACCCCGAACAAGATTCTTTTACATTGCCCATCTTTTCACTGACATTGAATCGCTGAAACTTGGGGTCCGCCTGTGGCAGGACCAGCCTGTCAATGGCCCAAAGTCTTATGTGCTCCCGCCCTTTGATTTTGGATGGACGGACAAGATTGCCCAGTCCCATCCCTGTCCTGTTCGTTCCAGTTTTCATCCTCCTCCCCGGGGAACCCTCCCCGGAGAGCTCTACACCGACCCCTTCTATCCCCACCTGCTTGTCCCTTCCTTCTTCCTCCAGCGATTCATCCATCGTTCAACAAGTTGTCTAAGAAGAACATGAAGAAGTGTAAGAAGAGGAAGGAGGCGTTGTTGTCTGAGACTAAATCCGCGGTGAAATCCATCCCGCTGAAAGTCCTGCAAACTCCGACTTTGAAAGTGTACCAGCGGCGCCGGCGGACAGGCATGTCTGCGCTTCCATCGCAAGCTCAGTCTGCTTCGGGCTTGTTGGGTCAGGGCAGAGTAATCCAGCAAGAGTCCTGGTAGGTTTTTATCGCCATGTGCTTTCTTTGCCCCCATGAACGCAGATTACAGCAAGGCAAACAGATCCAACTATTTTTTTACCCGGGAGAACCAGCTATTTGACCGTCTTTCTTCCAGGGCCGCCCGTTCAAGTGTCGCCCTTCCTACCGATGCCGAGAAATCGACCGTGTTTCGCCAAGATGGTGGGTACGAAGCTCCCCGGTATGTTTCCATCGCCATGCCGAAGTTTCTCTGCCTTCTGGCTGGCTAGCGGATCAAACAATTTAACCGTCTTTCTTCCATGGCGGCTGGTTTCAGCGCCATTCCTACCCAAGTTGAGAAATCGCTCGTTTCTCGCCAACCTGGTGGGTACGAAGCTCCTGGGTATGTTTCCATCGCCATGCCGGATTTTCGTTGAGTCCTTGCTGGCAGGCGGTGCCAACTAAACCGGCTATCATCTTCCAGGGCCGACGGTTCCAGGCTCGTGCTTTCTACCGCAGGATCCACTTCGTACTTAGCTATCGAGGACCCGTTGTTTGATGAGCACTTGTTAGCTCTCAAGAGCATTAATAATGTATGCACTATATAATATATATCCATTGCTTTTTTTTTCTTCCTCTTCATCTCCGTACTGCATGAGGGCTTCTTTAATTCGTAGGACTTCTATAAGAATTGTGTAGCATTTAGATCCTATGGTTTTTTTTCCTACATTAGTTGTTTGATTTATAGAAATATATCCTATGTTTGTTCCTTTTTTCGAAATGGGGGACATATCACAGCCTCTGCATCAAAATGATGTATATGGCTGCTTTATTGCTTTCTTCAGTTCATACACAAATTATGACAACTTCTCACGGATCAGCTAGAGTCGACACAAAGATCCACCAACGAAACATAGAAAACAGCGGGTGCCAAAAAGGCAAAAACACATCAGTAAGTAATTCTATGAGGAAACTGCCAGCCACCCTGGCTGTAAAAATCCCGTGCGGCTGTCTCTAGTCAGTTGCACCCAGACTCCATGATATCCTGCTGATCCTCGGGCTGGAGATAAGAAACATACGGATCTAGTGAATAATCATAGGGATAACCTGCAAGAAGGGATGAGATTTGGGTTTATTAAACTCGACTTCATTTTGTACATTCCAAATAGCCCATAAAATAGCGCATACACCCTCTGTAATGTATACAAAATCCTATGCTTTTCCTAATCTTATGATTTTCATATCCTGTGAATGAAAAAGGATCCCTGATTCGTTCCTGGTGAATTTTTCCATGCAGGAAGGGATTATGAGATTAAAGGGCCACAACACCACCCTTCAGAACAGAAACCTCAAACTCTTGCATAGGTTTGGTATCATGAATGCAGAATCAGAGACGAATGCCCAGTCTCCGGGAGAGGAGCAGCCAGTGCGCGTGTGTGCATCTTCGGCCGTGTATGTTTCCATTGCCGTGCCGCAGTTTCATCGCCTCCTTGCTGGCTGCCAGATCCAACTACTTAAATGTCTTTCTTCCAGGGATGGCGGTTCCATCGTTGAAGAGGTTCCTATGGACAAGGACTTTGCAGCTCTCAGGCATATTGAAGAGGTTGGCACTCCATTTGTTTATTTCTCCCCCCTCATCTGCACTCTGCATACTTCATTGCTGTTGAATTTGCAATGCAGGATGTGATAACACGATTCTCCGCGAAACTGGACCAGATCAAGGGCCACAACATCATCCTTCATAAGAAAATCCGCCACCTCGTGGGCAGGTGCATTTTAAATCGTGCCATATCGAAGGAGAATGCCCGTTCCATGCAATCTTCTTTTGATAAACGGTACTCAGACGTTCTCGCGGAGTGTGAGAAGTTGAAGAAGGAAGTCGAGGAACTACGCGCCCAGCCACCGATGAGTGTGGTCACTGACAAGGCTGGTCAGTGTGATTGCAACTGTGACTGTGAAAGTTTTCAACAGGAAGTGGAGTTGCATGCTGAACATGCGCAATATTTCGAGACGAAGTACTTGAAAGTTCGCACAGAGTGCGATAAGTTGAAGAAGGAAGTCGAGTGTCTCCGCTCCCAGCAGCCAACTATTGCGACATCAGGAGACCAGGGTGTGCTAATTGCAGCCAGAATTTTGGAATCGATGAAAAGTTGAATTTGGCTTTGTTGTGCAATATAGCAAGACCTGTTCCTCCTCTGCCTTCGTCTTTTGGCATAATTGCTTTGTCTTCAGTATTGACTCCTGAATGCTTCGTATATTTCTGACGGTTTCTGAATTATGTACAACTTTTGTAATATTGGTCAAACTAGTTTTGACCAGGGTTTGTGTAGGGTGTTGAATTTTTTTGGTTGGTCCAAATTGTGTTGTGTGGTCCAAATGTGATGTATCATCACACCACCATGTGCCCCGCCACCCCCAGGTTTTGGTAATGCCATTCTGATACATGCTTCATAGAAGGAACATACATTTTTTCCGTTAGGGCATGACAATTTTGAAAAATTCAAACAAAAATGGGAAGAGAGAATGGTAACATCATTTTCCATGTGATGCCCCTGTGCCAAATTTTGGTTCATTTTAAGAATGTAAGGTGACAAATTACTCGAGGAAGCTAGTTGGAGTAGACGGGCATGACCGGATTGGCATAGGGGATTTATTTTTTGAAGGATGTTATTTTTCATGGACAATATCTGACACAAACAATAAAATGTTAAGGTCTCATATTATTCTGAATGATTGTGAATTACTTATGACGTTTGGAAGTATTGGTATACGTGAGAATCGAGTACATGCACGACTTCACGCGTCCACAACTAATCGGCCTCATCGTCTCTCGCGTCCACAACTAATGCCATTCTGATACAGAGAGTCAGAGGCTATAAAATAATCGGCCTCATCGTCTCTCGCGAGCTCGTCCTCTCCCCTCCCATCAACTCACCGCACCTCCGAGGCATCGACTTCCTCGTTTCCAACCGCAGCAGCATGAAGACAGGTCTTGCGTACGAGGCGGAGCAATCGGCGGCCGCTCGCGCAGAGGATGCCTCTGCGGTAGTGGCCGTCGCGGCGGGTGAGGCTTCACCGGGTACCCAGGCCGCTCGTCTCCTCTGCTTGTCTGATTCTTCGACCTCGGTCGAAACGGGCGTCCTGGCCGTCGAGGAGAAGGTGGATAGCAACGCCGTTGCTCCCGCCGAAGATCTGCAAGGCGTTGCAGGCCACCACGGCGAGGTCTTCCTCGACCCGGTGCTGGACGCGGACCTCGACCCCTTCGACGATTTCGGCCCAAACGTTCAGTTCCAGGAGGATGTCGAGGGTGACGACGAGGAGGTACTGCTCTTTTACCGAAACTGTCCCGATCCTTTTTGTGTCATATTACTGTTCACGTGGTTTGCACGAACCTGGTTCTTGATTGATTTGATCTCCTACCTTGTTCTTGTAGACGTACTTGATTCTACGGTTCGTACGGTCAGATTCTAGTTTAATTTCGACTAATCTGCCATGTAGTTGGCTTGATTTGTCATATAATTAATTTATGTGTTCATACTTAGTGGACTTGCAATTGTTGTGGCTTATGTTCATTGCTGTTCATAGGGTTTTCTCGTGATTTAGTATGATTTCTTCTGCCATTTACTTGTTCTACACATTTAATTTTAGGGTTTCTAAGGTTTGCTTATGATAGTGCAGTATTTATTCGATCTGTCATTAAGCACCTGATTATTATGTACTTTATAATTCACAGGAATATTCTGATGACATGGACGACAACAAGGAGCGCAGGGACCAGAAGAGCCGCTACGTTCTGAAGCGGCTGAAGGGTGGTGAAATTCGTTTCCGCAAGCGCGGGGAGCTATTTTGCCCATTCTGTGGCAAAATCCTCCAGAAGGACATCCGCAGCCTGATCCAGCATGCGACGGGTGTAGGCCTAAGTACATCGGGGAAGCACCGCCCTGCAACCAAGGCCAAGCACGCAGCATATGGCCTCTTCCTCCAGAATTACGTCTTGCCTGGCTTGTTCCCAGTCAACGCCCCTGCTGCTGGCCCTCATGCTCCTGGTCCTGTTTAAAGTTCATATGTGTAATCTTATTCCCTTTGGAAGTTCAGTATTAAACTCTACTAGTACAACCGTGGTGGTCTTGTGATGGTAGTACTCTTTTGATGCATTTGTGATGTAGTAGTACTAGTATTTTTTTTTTGAAATGGTATAGTACTACTAGTATCTAAGAAAAGTACTCCCTTCGATTCACATTCATTTTACACCAAGAAATATGGATCGGAGTGAGGGAGTAAATTAAACATGGCATCTCGTGCATGAAGCTTGACATATCGATCAGGTTGGCTAGAATGGCAATACAATGCTGCTCATTAGGCAAATGCATGCCATGTAAAGAAGTCTATACTGACATAAAAAAAGACTACATTGGGGATTAGAGTCAATTGGGGCATCTACAATACAGAAAATCTTGCTTGTAGCTGATTTTGGCTAAGAGGGTTTTACTCACATTACACGTGCCACTTTCCTTGTCTGCAAAACAAGTTCCAATAAAGGAAGAGGAAAGAAAAGGACATTGTGGGCGAGATTGAACACCTTTTTTATGTGTTAAGCTGAGGCCTCGTTAAGCTGAGGATGACTTAGGCCTAACAGCTCAGCAAAAATAACACACCCACAAATATATTCAGAGAAAGAGCACACATGTTCGGCTCGAAATAATCGTAAGAGAAGAACAATAAATCTAAGGCACCCCACTTCATCGGAAGAAGGGGCGCGACAACGCATGGATTCATATATACCTTGAGTCGACGCTGGCTCATAGAAGGGCGGCCGCGCCTCGAGGATGCCGGCGACGTCTCCACCTCGGTATCACATGTGACTGCTTCTCGACGGGCGGTGCGCCGCGCCATGTAGAAGATCTATCAAAAAAGGAGAGCCCGATGACGCTACTGACGCCTCAACCTTGATAGCACCGGCCTGTTGCTCCGCACTGAGATGCGCCACATGCAAGATTTAGCGGATGCGCCAATTTAAGAGATATGTCATGATCGTTGTAACAAATTTCACCGTGATGATGATTTGATCCTGCACTCGGCCTTGAACACAAGTACTAGTACAGTCTCACAATTTTTTTTATCATTATACTTTGCGAGATTTAGCGGATGCACCAATTTTAGAGATATGTCATGATCGTTGTAACGAATTTCAACGTGATGATGATTTGATCCTGCACTCGGCCTTGAACATAAGTACTAGTACATTCTCACAATTTTTTATCATTATACTTTGCGAGATTTAGCGGATGCGCCAAATTCAGAGATAGATCATGATCATGGTAACACACTTTTCAATGTAATGATGATTTGATGTTGCACTCGACCTTGAACATAAGTCCTAGTACGGTCTCACAATTTTGTATCATTATACTTTGCAAGTTTTAGAGGATGCGCCCATTTTCAGAGGTAGATCATGATCATGGTAACAAATTTTAAACGTGATGATGATTTGATGTTGCACTCGACCATGAACAGAAGTACTACTACTGTCTCACAATTTCTTTATCATTATAGTTTGCCAGATTTAGCGGATGCGCCAAATTTAGAGATAGATCATGATCATGGTAACAAATTTTCAACGTGATGATGATTTGATGTTGCACTCGGGCTTGAACAGAAGTACTAGTACGGTCACTAATTTTTTTAGCATTATACTTTGCAACGAATGCACCAATTTCAGGTGCATGTCACCAGATCTGTGTCCGATGATGATCATGGTAGTAACCGATGTTCAACTTGATGATGATTTGATTTTACAGTCGGCCTTGAACAGAGGTACTAGTACGGTCTCACAATTTTTTATCATTATACTTGTACCTTAGCGAAATTCAAAATCTCATAGCGGCAAAACTTCCCGCCCACAAAATACAAAAATTTCACACGCTTCCAAATTCCGATTCTACCCCTGTGGAGATGACAGCAAAGTCGGTTGGTGGGGGGGTCTGGCCGTCATTTTTTGGATCACCACCTCCCTAGCCCCGGATACCCTCCCAAAAAAATTCATTTCCCTCAGTCTCTCATCTGAGACCACCCACCGGAACTTCTCAAGTCCCTCTCTCTACCACCTCCACGACCACCGCACCGGAACATCCCCGCCGGACTTCCCTGGCCTACCCGAGCCCTCGCGATCCTCGTCATCCGGCTGCCTGCCGGAGCCGCTTCATCGACGCCGTCATCAACCGGACCGGATCATCCCCGCCGAACCTCGAAACCATATGCTCATCCAGCAGTCTACCGCAGTCGCTTCAGCTGCGGTATCGTCCACCCCACCGGAGCCGCTTCGCCGGATCCGTCGTCCACCGCATCGGATCTTGCTCACCGACACCGCTGTGCATGAACCGGATCTGCTTCACCGGCGCCGTGCATGATCTAAACTCTTCTACTGTCGCTTTTCTATTGCTTGCCTGCAAGTTCTTGTTTAATCTTGGGGGAACCTGTTTGTGCTAACGACGCGCCGTTACGTTTTTGCAGATGAGATGAGTAACCATGAAGTGTAATGGCCGTCTCTCCAACCCCAAGTAGCACATGTAGCGTACTTCATCACCGGATCTATCAACCCCAGGAAGATCTGCTGTGACTCCCACAGAGTGCTTCTCCTAATGTAAGTCCCTTGTTTTAGCGCCATGTTCTGGGTTCAGATGCTTGTTTGTCTGAAGCTCTTTTAGTTCATTCCTAGCTATGACCGTAACACGTTGCTATTTTCTACTTCATTGCTAACTTTAAGCGATTGAACATTTTGGTTTGCATTCCCTGCTCTGTAGATGTAGCCATCATAACTTCTATCTTGCTCAGTCGTTGTTACAAAAATTATACTGTAGGTATTATAGTAACATCCTGCTATTATTTAGTTCATGGCCAATTTTAAGTAATTGCACATGTTGGTTCGCATTCCCTGCTCTATAGCTTTTGGCATCGTAACTTCTATATTTGGTTTACATTCCCTGCTCTGTAGATCTAGCCATCATAACTTTATCTTGCTCAGCCGTTGTTACAAAAATTATGGCCTGCTACTATGTTGTTTGTGCCAATTTTTTACTCCATGAACATGTTGGCTTGCATTCCCTGTACTACAGGTGATGCCATTGTTTTGTATCTAGTTCATTGTAAGCTAACAAAGTAAGGACTTAGTTTGGCATGCTATCACTCTGCTATCTAGCCTGTAGTACAAATAAACTTGTCATACTACTAGATAATAATTTTGCGTGCCATCTTGTTCTTCAAAAGCTGCATTATTGACTTGTTTCTCTGACTTGGCATGACGCTCACATATGGAAAGCTGAACATATTGGTTTGCATTCCCTCTTATACAAGTTCACAGGTGATCCCACTATATTCTGTATCTGGTCCATCCTAAGCTCCAGCATTAACTATCCTCTATGTGTTGCTCATTACAAGTTTATATCCCGAAACATCTTGATTTGCATCCCCTTCACTATAAGTTCAGGAGTATTATTTAGTTCACGGCCAAAATGAAGTAATTGCACTTGGCACATGTTGGTTCACATTCCCTCCTCTTTAGCTTTTGCCATCGTAACTTCTATTTTTGGTTTACATTCCCTGCTCTGTAGATGTAGCCATCATAACTTCATCTTGCTCAGTCGTTGTTACAAAATTTATAGCCTGCTACTATGTTGTTCATGCCAATTTTGTACTCCCTGAACATGTTGGTTTGCATGGGACTCGACAGTAGTAAGTCTGTTGTTTCATTCTAACATGCTCTGTTATATTGGTTGTTGGTATGCGGCATGCACTCTTTGTTTGCTTATTGTGCGCATTACAATGATCTTGTTATAACGACGAAATGATGAGTTCCAAATTCTTTGCCAAACAATATTGTAGTGTCTTTGCCTTTCCATTGTTGCTGTCTTAACTTGTAATGTCTTTGTTTCAGATATAGGTGCTGCATGGACAACTTAAAAGATTGCCGGATCGCTTCATTGTATTGCTAGGTTTAATTACCATTCAATTTCTCTGGGTTCTGTAATATTTTTTCAATGCCTTGCAGCTGATGTAATATTTAGTTAGTTTTTATAGTTCTTTCGCGCATTTTTTCTTTGGTGCTTGTGGTAAGTGAGGCTATCCGACAGAAATCAATGTTGCGTAAATATTCTCAGTATCTAAATCACGAATTCCCATCCCTTAAACGGCCCAATTAAGCGAAATCACATATGTGCCTGCCCGCAAAATCCTAAAGCGCATATTATGCCGGCATATAAACAGCAACTAAACGGGCTGGCCCACTTACTTCTTGGGCCAGCCCATTTGATTTACGGTGGACCCCACACCTAATTGGGCTGGCCCACTTGCTTTAAGGTGGACCCCACCAACTACTGGGCCGGCCCACTAATTAGTTGGGCCAGCCCATTTGCTTTTTTGGAGGACCCCACATAATAAATGGGCCGGCCCTTTAAGAGGAAAGTGGGACCCACCTGTGTTTTTGGCCCGGCCCACTATCTTGTTGGGCCGGCCCACATACTAGTTGGGCCGGCCCTTTAACAGGAAAGTGGGGCCCACCTGTGCTTATTGGGCCGGCCCACTATCTTGTTGGGCCGGCCCACTTGCTCTATGGTGGTCCCACATGGTAAATGGGCCGGCCCTTTAAGTGGAAGGTGGGACCCACCTGTGTTTTTGGCCCGGCCCACTATCTTGTTGGGCCGGCCCACTTTCTATATGGTGGACCCCACATACCAAATGGGCCGGCCCATTAACAGAAATGTGGGACCCACCTTGGCCCGGCCCACTATCTTGGTGGGCCAGCCCACTGGCTATATGGTGGGCCCCACATACTAAATGGGCCGGCCCTTTAACAGGAAAGTGGGACCCACCTGTGTTTTTGGCCCGGCCCACTATTTTGTTGGGCCGGCCCACTTGCTATATGGTGGACCCCACAAACTAAATGGGCCGATCCTTTAACTGGAAAGTGGGACCCACCTGTGTTTTTGGCCCGGCCCACTAGCTTGTTGGGCCGGCCCACTTGCTATACGGTGGACCCTACACACTAAATGGGCCGGCCTTTTAACAGGAAAGTGGGACCCACCTGTGTTTTTGGCCCGGCCCACTTGCTTCTTGGGCCGGCCCAGTTGCTGTAAGGTGGACCCCACATGTTAAATGGGCCGGCCCATTTAAGTTTTGACCAGTCAACCTTAGAGGTTAGGCCCGGCCCACTTAACTAATGGACCAGCCCAGCTATATAGTTGACCGGTCAAACTATGTCATCTGGCCCGGCCCGCTTAAGACGTGGCAGGCCTCGTGTGGGCCTACCATCTACCACGGGGTTTCAGCCGGTTAACGCCGTTAACTGCCAGTTAACGGCGTCTGCCACGTGTCAGTTTGCATGACGTCAGCAGTCAACGGGCTCCCGGAAACACTTCCGCAACGGTCCGATTTTCCGTGGCGGAAGGGCGCCCAAGCGCGACGGACCGAAAAAATCGTCGTTGGACTTTGCCTGACGCAGTTTCGACAACAGAACCCATATCGTCGGGTTAGGCCCATAGGCGACGAAAAATGCCCCTTAGTTGACGATTTTGGGACGTTGTCTATCAGAACTTTTCTTGTAGTGGTTGTATTATGGGATTGAGATTAACAAATCTAGTTTCCAACATGTGTACTAAACAGGCAGAAGCACTTTCATAAGTAGGAGCAACTTTTAATAATGGTATATCTTCAAAATCTTCATCCATACTAACATGGGTGAAAAATTCTTCTATATTATCTCTTCCAATGATAGACCCACTTCCTACCGATATATCTTTCAAAGTAAACTTAGGATGAAGCATGATGAAATAAACAAAGGAACTAAACAAGTAAAGTAAAGACAAGTAACTATTTTTTGTGTTTTAATATAGAGCTAGTAAACAAGACAGAAAGTAAAGTAACTAATTTTTTTGTGTTTTTAGATATGAAGCAAACAAGACAGTAAATAAAATAAAGTAAAGCAAGACAAAAACAAAGTAAAGAGATTGGATGTGGAGACTCCCCTTGCAGCGTGTCTTGATCTCCCCTGCAAGAACGGCGCTAAAAAGAGCTGATGCGCATGAGATGTACACGTCCGTTGGGAACCCCAAGAGGAAGGTGTGATGCGCACAACAACAAGTTTTCCCTCAGAAAGAAACCAAGGTTCGAATCAGTAGGAGCCAAGAAGCACGTTGAAGGTTGTTGGTGGAGGAGGTAGGGCGGCGCAACACCAGTGAAACCGGCGCCAACGTGGAACCTGCACAACACTCAAGATACTTTGCCCCAACGTAACATTGAGGTTGTCAATCTCACCGCCTTGCTGTAACAAAGGGATTAAGCGTATCGAGTGGAAGATGATGTTTGTTTGCAAAGAACAGTAAGAACAATGATTGCAGTAGAATGTATTCAGATAAAGAATGACCGGGTCCATACCACTAGTGGTGTCTCTCCAATAAGATAACTAGCATGCTGGGTGAACAATTGGGCAATTGACAAATAAAGATTCAATACATATCAACGATGATTACTATGGATTTAATCATGGCATTACGACAAAGTACATAGACCACTATCCAGCATGCATATGCCTAAATAATCCACCTTCGGGTTAGCATCTGCACCCCTTCCAGTAAGTTGTAAATGTCAGAGCAATTGCATTAAGTATGGTGCGTAATGTAATCAACACAAATATCCTTAGACAAAGCATCGATATATCCCTAGTAGCAACAGCACATCCACAACCTTAGAAATTTCTGTCACTGTCCCAGATTAAATGGAGGCATGAACCCACTATCGAGCATAAATACTCCCTCTTGGAGTTACAAGTATCAACTTGGCCAGAGCCTCTACTAGCAACGGAGAGCATGCAAGAACATAAACAACACATATATGATAGATTGATAATAAACTTGGACATAGTATTCTAGATTCATCGGATCCCACCAAACACAACATGTAGCATTACAAATAGATGATCTTGATCATGTTAGGCAGCTCACAAGATCTAAACAATGATAGCACAAGCAGAGAAGACAACCATCTAGCTACTGCTATGGACCCATAGTCCAAGGATGAACTACTCACGCATCAATCCGGAGGCGGGCATGATGATGTGTGATGATCTCCCCCTCCGGCAGGGTGCCGGAGGCGATCTCCGGAATACCCCGAGATGGGATTGGCGGCGCGCATCTCCGGAAGGTTTTCCGATCTGGCTCTCGGTACAGAGGGTTTCGCGACGAAGGCTTTAAGTAGGCGGAAGGGCTTGTCGAGGGGTCACGTGGGGCTCACACGCCATAGGGCCGCGCGGGCCCTCAGTCGCGCTCGCCCTAGTGTGGTTGCGCCCGTGGTTCCCACTTCCTTTCCCTGCCTTCCGAAGCTTCGTGGAAAATAGGACCCCGGGCGGCTGATTTTGGCCCAATTCCGAGAATATTTCCTTGTAGGATTTCTGAAACCAAAAACAGCAAAAAACAGAATTGGCGCTTCGGCATCTTGTTAATAGGTTAGTGCCGGAAATGTATAATAATGCTGTAAAGTATGCATAAAACATTCAAGTATTGTCATAAAAGTAGCATGGAACATGAGAAATTATAGATACGTTTGAGACGTATCACACCACTATTTTGAAAGGCTTCGCCTCCCCAGTTCTCTTCACCTGCCGATAAGGCTCGACTTCAAGAGGAGGTGCACCGACTTCCCAAAGCTTGATCGGGCACAAATGTGGCTACGCGTTCACAAAATGCAAGAGGACCTTGAAAAAGGAATTTGATAACCGAAGAAGAAGTTGAAGGAAGAGGAGCATGAGAAGGTCAAGCCGAAGCGCAAAGGAAGGAAAGGGAGATTTTCTTCTGTAATCCACCTTGGCCTTCGCTGACAATAATTCATGCGGATATTTCCTTAGCGCTCACATAGGAACTCGACAGTGCGGCTTCCTATGCACTATCCATGCCGTTGCGAGAAGCCATGCCTTCTTGGGATCTGTCAGTGAATATGTACTTCCTGGAATTCTTGGAGGTGTCGAAGGATTGCTCCCCAGTGGCCTTCCTCCTGGATGTAACACGTCGTGGAGTGGCTGTTAGCTTAGACGCTTCATACTCCGCTGGGTATCCCGAAGGTTTCGACAGCTATGGAAATCTTTCTCGCATTCTTATCTCGCTGGTAGCAAAGCTCCTTTCACCGTGATTGGCCGCAAATCGCACTCTCCATAACATGTATGTAATGCGGCACAACCATGAATCTAGCATGCTGGTCACCCGAGTAAAGCGTGATACCTGATAGTACCATCACTTCAAACTCCAACTTCTCCTTCTAAAATTCTCTCGAGTTCCAAACCGTACACGAGTAATATCTTTCCTGATAATTTTCGCTTCTCAGGTGTGATGCCATGGAGCGTGTCCGTTGGTGTCAAATTTGCCGTAGAGAGATATTCCTATCGTCCTCAAGGTATCCGCGTACATGAGGTTCAAGCTGCTTCCTCCATCTATGAATATGCGTGAGACCGAATCCCGCGATCACCGTTGGTAAAATCATAGCCGATTGTCCCTGGCCGTGGAACTTGAGACGGTGGTCCGTTTGAGGAATCCATGTCCCGTGCTTCCACACCCAAGTACTCGATGGTTGGTGGAGGCATCTTATCTTCCATGTATACCTATCGCAAATTATCTTCTCGCGCCCTATTCGAGGGTTCCGTCTTTCGAATCATCGACACGTATTCAAGAAGTCAATGTAACCACCATTGTTTACCGGAGGTGCCGCTAACTGCAAATGTATGCTGGTTTGCGCCGGTAATTGCGGGTGTGTTGGAGATATGCCTAAGAGGCAATAATAAAATTAGTTATTATTATATCTTAGTGTTCATGATAAATGTTTACATCCCATGCTATAATTGTATTAACCGAAACATTGATACATGTGTGTTATGTAAACAACAAGGAGTCCCTAGTAAGCCTCTTGTATAACTAGCTTGTTGATTAATAGATGATCATGGTTTCCGTGATCATAAACATTGGATGTTGTTAATAACAAGGTTATGTCATTGCGAATAGATATACCGACATACACTCCAAACAGCCAGTAGCATAAGATCAAAGTCATTAGTTCAAACTTGCTATAAGATTTGATACACATACATTTCAGTCTCTTTTCAATTATGAGATTAAAAAAATCACTAACACTGAAGGTGGCTTTGATTATGATCAAACGCCACTCAGAAATGGTGGTTATGATTGATTAAGTATTCTGAAAGTGAGTTGAGGTATATGGATCGAAGAGGGATTTATCCAATTTCCCCTGGATGATGGATAGATATACCGGGTCTTCCTGAATGTCGTCGATTAATGGAAAAGGCGTGGATCAGTTCACAAGATGATGGCTACAGGTTTATGTGTAAAGAGTACTTCTTGGTCAGGCAATGAAGGAATACAGAAGTGAGATACCTGGATCTAAACTTCTATTAAGCAAATTATCGCTATGACAAAGGGAACTCTGATCGTAGATGTAATGTTCCTGATCACGGTCATCACAATATGTGGAGCTGACAGATCTCAGGTCCCGCTATTGAAGCTATTGATCTAGAGGAGTCTCATCATGTCCGCATAGCTCAACCTATATGACACACTGCTCTGATGTCGTTTACAGATACAGTTATGGAATGGAGCTCGAATGTTGTTCGGAGTCTCGGATGATCCAGGACATCACGAGGAGGTTCGGAATGGTCCGAAGAATAAGATTCATATATGGGAAGTCATTTTCCGGGGTTCGGAAAAAGTCCGGTGTTTTGACCGGAGCTTCTAGAAGGCCTTTAAGGACCCAAATAGTCCGGAATATTATAAGGTCTGAAGTGTCCGACGACCTGGACAAGTCTGAAGGAGTCCGGAGGGTTTCATAATAGGTGCAATCCACGTTGCCTTGAGGGAAAATAAGTCTTTCCTTACCTAATTTCGAATTGGCAAAGAGTCCCAGGAAAACAGCTCTGGAACCTAAACCCACTGGAATCCTCCTCCAACTGGGGGCAGGTCTTGACTACCCAAGGACCTTTCCACCACAGCAGGCCAGGCACTCACCACAAGTCGCAGTCCTTGCCCCTCTCCCAAATCCTAGCGTCTCTCCTCCTCCATCTTCTCCTATGTCACTTACTGCTAAGCCCCGCCTTGAGATCTCCACTCACCACCGTTACCACGCTGCTGTGGCTGCGGGATTCCGAGGAGGCACCGACTGAGGATCCGGTCCGCTGAACGGAGTGAGGGACGCGTCATCAACACCTGAACGCAGACCGAGTATCGAGGTGCTGTCACTGTGGCACCGCCGTCTTCTACGCGCTTTTGTGTGTGCAAGTGATCATCAGCACCACCCATTAAGATCTGACCTTAGGCTGGTAGTCTTCGAGGGTTAGCCCGATGATCTTCTCACACCATCTACTAGATTGAGATCTTGGCTTGTTATTCAGTTTTATGTGTAGGAATTTTTTTGTTTTCTATGCTACTAATCCTAATACATGGGTACTGAGCAGAACTATGTACAGATTGCTGCACTTAGAGAACATAATTATTTTGTAAGTGGATGTTTAATGTCTTTAAATGCATTTTGCATCTGGCGGTATAGGATGAAGTGTCAAGCAACTTTTTTTACATGACCAAGCTCATGAGAGTTGCTCCACGCTGACATGTAATTATATTGCATATGGTTTCAGGTGTTCCGTTCTCCCACCATATAAAAGATCCAATACTTTCATTGACACACTATCACCGTTGTATTTCATAGTTCTGTAGATTGGATCTACTCTCGAAATCCTCAAATCATTTAAATATAAACCAAATTAGAGGTGCCTAACTTGTTTTTAAAAAGGGTTTATATGATATAATAAGACGTATTGAAGTAATATATGAGATGATCATTATTAGACAAAGTAGAATCCAAGCAGTGAGCCTTAGTGGTTGTCTTTATATTTCTATGCTGTAGTATTATTTAAGTAGTTGTAATAGGCTACACATGTGAACAATCACAACACGCCATAGACCTTGGACGCTATCGCCTTTACGCTGACAGAAGATCATACCATGGATGATGGAGACTGTTGTCCTGCTTCTGGAGACGCTGGGGATCATAAGGGCAAAGACTAAAGGGCCGTATCATATCATATTATGAATGCATGTGATAGTGACCTTGAGGCATCATATTTTGCTAGACTCAAGTGGGCTTCAGAGAGTATTTAGAGATGATCCCTCACATTATTATCAAGATAA